>JAEIGI010000008.1:1787500-2446016 GCA_018903615.1 Drosophila neocordata | reverse complement strand
ACCTCTTTTGTGTCTTTGGAAAGTTTTGAAATAAAATGTAAATGTTCCAAGATTCCATTATACATTTTGAATTCCATTTTTTCATAATTCTTGAATTTAATTTAAAATTTCTTAAGAAATTTAAACTATTTCTTGAATCAATAGCACCGATCAGAGCTGTCTTATATAGTCTAAAGATGATTCAGAAAGTATTGAAACTTTTTTGTCTTAAGTATTTGAATCCTTAATTGATAAATATATCAATATATTGGCTTTCGGACAAATTTTAATTACTAATATTTGAAATTTCAATATCTGATTTTCCATTGACTTTTGTATTTAATAGGTATTTCCAAGTTCCAAGTTAAAATTGGCAACAACAACAGTTGTTCTTCAGCTCCAAAGAGATTTTGGAAGAGCTACCACATACCCCCCGCAAAGTTCCTTCAGCTCCATTCCTTTAAGCGCAGAGTGGAATATTAAAAAAAATTAGAAAGAAATTAAACTAAAATAAAACGCGTTTAAATAATAATTAATAGGTTGATTTTTTTTTTCTCGTTTCAATTAAATATTGTTTTATAATTTAAAGATGTGCATTTTACATGTATTTTATTGTTTTTTGTTTTTGTTTTTTTTTTTTTTTGTAATATAGATTCGCTCCTGCTGATTGCTATAAAATAAAATTCAACACACACGTGTGTATATTTATACATATACCAATAGATATATATGTATATATATATATTTTTATATGCATAGGTTCAATATAGCCTAACGTTAAAAAAAAGAATTACATATATATATTTATATACATATGTATATATAAATGTAGATTAAATTAATATGTTCAAGGGACGAAAAAAAAAAAGAAAAAAAAAAAATTATATATAACCTCACTTAAGAACTGTTCTCACAGGCTAAAAATTAAAGGAAAGTATTCAAACGTCTCTCGTAGCATTTGAAGTGTGTGTGATTTCTATCTCTTTCTCTCATTCATATGATGACATTTAAATTTAAATTATTATCAAATATTTACAAATTTACTCAAAAATTGTTTCACTTGCCATATGGCTGGCGGGGATAGGGGCAGGAGTAGGGACAGAGGTTCTAGATGGAGTTGGGGTTCGTTTAGGTTTCTTTTTTTTTTTTTTTTTTTTTAATTTTGTTTTTTTTTTTCCTCATATTCACTTATTACTCATACGCCCCTCTGTACGCTGTATGCTAATTTCTATATGTTTTCTTTATAGTTCTAGATATTTCTTTATATATTTATATATATATATATATATATATATATATATTGCATAAATACATATACATATATATATATATATATATATAGACTAAAGACAAAAAAAAGAAGGTCTGTAACACTTTCAGCATAAAAATGTTGGCTTGGGTTTTGTTGTTGTTTTTTTTTTTTCTTTCTTTTTCATATTTCATTATGATGGCTTTTCCTTTAGTTATTTTCGTTTTTGTTTATCATTTTTGCTTTTTGCTTGTTCTGGAATTTTATTAGAGCGCCCCTCGCTACTAGTATTACTATAACTACACCACCATGCAACACTCTCCACCACACTCTCTCATTTTGACGACCGTCTCTGGGTTTTACATACATGTACAGATACACGTATATATATATATAGATATATATCTACATATACATACACAATACATGTATATATATATATATGTATATATATATTTAAATATATTTATATATGTATGCCTATATTGTATATAAACTATTGAAACATTACAATTTTTTGTTGCTTGCTTGTTGCTTGAATTCCACACACACATACATATATATATATATATATGTATATATACACATACATTATTTGTATATACATATACATATATATGTACATATATCTATATATATATATATAGTTCTATCAATATGCCTTGGATATTAATATTTAATACAATTTGTTATGCATAAAGTTCATTACAATTATAGTTTAAAATTAATAATAATAATAATAAAAAAAAAAAACATGTATATATATATATCGATATATATATATATTATTCTTTAATAAAAACTATTACATTAGTTTATTATTATTAATATTATCATGTATGTATATATATCTATATAATTAAAAGTGTAATTTTTTCAAATCTGTGTGTGTGTGTGTTATATATATATATATATATATCGATTTAAGAGTTGGTACAACTTATTGAAGGGTTTTCATTTTCCTTCTCATTTTTAAATGTTTCTTGTTGTAAAATATAAAAATTGTTGCTTTTCTTGTTGGGTTGTTGTTGGTTTTGTGGCTGTTTTTTTTTTTTTTTTAATTAAATTTAACATTTCAACTATTTGTTTGTTTTAATTGTTGGTGTTTATGTGTGTGTGTGTGTGTGTATGTGGTTTTTCTCTTTTGTTTTTGTTTGCCGTAGTTTTTAATTTGTTTTATGGTTGCGAATTGTTTAAATTTGTTTAAACGTTTTTCCTTGTTAAATCCTTTTTGTTGTTGTTGTTATTTTTTTTGTTTTTGGTTTTTAAAAGTAGCAATAATTTTGATACAAAATAAATGAATTGTTTTTTGGTTTTGGGTTTTGCATTTTTCATTCATTTTTCAAAATAGTCAAATTTTTTGAATACTCTCCATATATATATATATATATATATATATATACATAGATCATTTACAGATTGAGATTTAAAAGTTAAGCAAAACCCAGAAAGAAAACCCAATTGCAGGCAAAAACAAGAAAACGATCATTTTAAATTCTGCATTAGGCAAAAATTATATAAATAATAATAAAAAAAAAAAAATTATATATATATATATATATCTTTTTATGTGAAAAAACCACAAGCAATTATTTTCTGTTTAGCTATATGTTTGTTTTGTTTTTAGTTTAGGTTTCGTTATGTTTTTGATGTTGTTGTTTTTAATTATTATTATTATTTAATTTTTTTTTTTTTTTTTGAAAAAAAGTTATCTCTTTTTTGGGAATCGTTTTTTCGTTTTTGTTTTTATAATTTGTAAATTTTTAGTTGCCTTCCTAAATTCCTAAATTACATTTATTTTAATATAATTAATTATTCTGCTGGTTGGTTTCTTTTTTGGGGTTTTTTTTTCTTGTTTTTTTTTTTTTCTTTCTTTCTTTTAAGTTAACAAAAAAAAGGTTTAAAGCAGCCTTTAAACAACGTTTTCTTCGCATTTTTTGTTTATTTTATATTTTAACTGCGCTTGCTAAGATTTTTGTTTTATTTTTTTAAATTTGCTTGCTGCTGCTTGCTATTTTTCTCTCTTTGTTTTTGTTGTTGGTTGGTTGTTGTTTGTATTTTTGTTTTTGTTTGTTTTTTTTTTTTTTCTTTTTGTTTTGTTTTTTGCTTAACGCTTGTTTATCACATTTAATATAATATATATATATTTATATATAGGTTTTTTTTCTTTCTTTAATTTAAGTTGTTGTTGTTGTTTTTTTTTTTTTTGTTGTTTTGTTTTATGTAACTTTCTTAGTTTATTTTAATTTTGCGACGCTTTTTTCGCTGTGGAAATTCTTCTGCTTCTGCTTCTTCTTCATCTTTCTGGTGATGTTGCAGCAACAACCAAAACGAAATACTACCATAGGGATGGAGTTGTTCCAGTATGGTTAGGGGGAGAGGAGGAGGGGTTGAGTTTTATTGCCATTATCATCGACATCAGTTAGAATTCAAGTTGCTGTAGCAGCAGCAGCATGATTCTTGTTTTTTTTATTATTTAGTTGCTGTTGCTGTTTTGTTGTCAGCGATATTGATAACACCAATTCTTTTTTGTGATTGCTTCTTTGCAAGTGAAAGAGGAGCACAAGGAGTTGGAATTAAAGGATGAGGGTATGTTGCTGTTGCTGTTGTTGGCAGGCAGTGTGTGTGTGTGTCTGTATATGTGTGTTGTCGTCATCCAAACCCGTAATTAAGCTACAGCAATTCTTGTTGCAGCAGCAGCATTTGCTGTTGCTGTTGCAATTGCGCTTGCTGTTGCAATTGTTGTTGCTGCCAACGCTTGTATTTCCCTTGGTAGGCTCGCGGTGTTGTTGCACCTGATGTTGCTGATGAGGATGTCGCTAATGTTGCTGTTGTTGGCGTTACAAGAGAGGGCCCTACGGCAGCAGCAGTTATTAATGTGGCCGCTTGCTTATAATGGGATGTATCCATCACAGTCTCATAGCAATAGGCTGCCGCATCGAGTAGCGTTGCTGTATAATTGTTGTTGCTGGTACTGAAAATGTAATTATTGCTGCTATTCTGTTGTTGCTGTTGATGTTGATGCTGATGTTGTTGCTGCTGCTGCTGCTGCTGCTGTTGATACTGAAATTGGTCGGCAACAATTGCTAATGCGCTAGCGGTCGCTGATGTTGTTGTTGTTGTTACTGATGATGGTGGTAGTAGTGGTGGTTGTGCTGCTGCTGCTGCTGCGGCGGCGAATTATGAATTGGAATTACGTTTAGTTGGCAGCTAGGATGAGCTGGACTGATTCATATTGCCAAACATGTGGGCTGAGAACGATGTCTGGCCGGCTGAATTGGCTTGCGATGTTGAGGATTGTTGCTGCTGTTGTTGTTGTTGCTGTTGTTGCTGCTGTTGCTGTTGTTGCTGCTGATTAAGCGAACCACGCCCATGCTTCGGTATTGGAGGCTGTATATACTCATGCCTCGCCAAAGCGAACACATCCATTCGATCCTCTTTGCGATAAGCCAAGCAACCCCGTATAAAGCTCTGTAATTTACATATATATACATGTATAAATATATATAAAATCATATATAGATTAAATACAATATAGACAAATAGTATTATTATTTGCATTTTACGGACGGCCGGGCCGTTTTCACTTACCTTGGCCTCATTGGACACAGTTGGCTTATTGGAGAACTGAACTTCGGTGGCCTTGAGTATGGTATTCTCTTCCAGAATGGTTGCCTGCGATTGATTATGACCAAACGGCTTTTTGCCATAAAGACACTGATAGAATATCACACCCACACTCCACACATCCACTTTGGATGAGATTTTTGGTGGATTTTTACCCACAACAAAGCACTCTGGTGGCAGATACCTAATAAGTGGCAATGCAAAAAAAAAAAAAAGATTTAAGTTGCAAACAATCTTTATAAAAAAAAAACCAAAATGAATAAATAACTTACCAATAAGTGCCAGCTCCTTGCGATGTCAGATCCATACCATGATCTGGATTATAGTTTTCATCGTCCATAACTTTTGATAAACCAAAATCGGTTATTTTGATCTCGCCACAAACATTGCCCTCGGTAAGGAGAATGTTGCCCGGCTTTAGATCATAATGGATGACAGGCGGTTTAATCTCATTTAGATACTTGAGTGCAGATACAACCTAATCAAAGGGAATAAAATTGGGAAAGATTGTTAAATCAAATCTATATTAAATCGAATCTCAATTACTCACCTGCATTATTATCGAGCGAGCCTCACGCTCGGGTATAGTCTTATGCTGCTTTAAATAAAAGTCTAAATCATGACCATCGCAATACTCGAGGACAGTGCAAAAGGAATTTGCATCGATCTCAAAAACATCATAGAGTTTAACAACACGCGGATGATCAAGGGCCTTGTGGATATTATATTCCCGCAAGGCATGTCTAAATTTCATGAAATTAATAAATAAATTGATTAAAGTTAATTAAAATTTAGAAATATTTGTTAAATTATAGTTGAAACTAGTTTTGTATACTTCACAGTCTAAATTTCCCTAAAGTTGATAAACTTTCTTAAAACATCCCTAGAAAATATTATAAAAAAAAATTGAAAAGAAAATATTTGGCAAACAAATTAATATTTGGATTATTCTAACTATTTAAATATTTTACTAAAACATCCTCCCTATATATACCCATATATATATATATATATAAATATCTATCATTATTTAATCAAGAAAATGCTAACATGATTAAAAATTTTATCAGTGCGGCGGCTAAATGTGGATAATTTATGAAATGATATTTTATCTGTGGCATAAAATGGAAAAACTATATTTTTTATCTTTGACTCTTTGATTTCTAAATTCTGGTTAAATCGTAACATAACCCACCACCACTCACTATGACATGTTTAGTTAGAAGATCTGTTTTGATTCTAATTCTAATTCTATTCTATAGCCTCTTCAATGAAAATTGCTTTGCTCTCTTCTCTTTTTTTTTCTCTCCTCTACTCACTTGATATAATTAGCTTTCTTATCCTCCTTCCAATCCTTGTTTAATTGGTGCACCTTACATGCGACATAGCGTTGCTCCTTAAGGTCAAAGGCCTTGTGCACCTCGGAGAAGCCGCCCTTGCCCAATAGCATTAACAGCAGATATCGATCGTTCAGCACAGGATGATTGTTAAAGCGGGACTGCAAGAAAAGTGTGTGAAAGTGATGGAGATATTTTATCAGTTAGAGTGAGACGGAGATATAAGTTAGCATTGATGATAGATGATGAAAATGATATTGATAATTCATTTCATCCACAACATACCTGATCTTCATTGAGTATCCGCTTGAGCTCGCGTATATGGAGATTCCGTTCCCTTTCCAGTTTCTCCATTTCGAGCTGTAAGTCGGCATCCTCCTTTTTGAGCGCATTTTGGCGCAGTTTTAAGATCTCATCATATTCATAGTACTCCTGGGCTGTATATGCCCCCGAGACGGGATCTGGCTTGAGAAAGGTGCCGGAATCTGAGCAACTGCCGCTATCATTGCCGCCCAGTCCTCCACCACCACCGCCGCGATCTGAGAGTCGATCACCGACACCCCCGCTGTTGCCAACATTGCCGCCGGAACCACCGCCACCATTGTGCAGCAATTGAGCTTGATTTGCTTGCGTGGAATTTGAGCGGGATAAGCCACGACCACTACCGCCACCACCTGCACCGCCACCAACACCGGCGCCACCACCTCCTAGGCCACCAGCATTGGTGCCACCCAGGCCGCTGTCGACACTACCGCCACCACCAGCGCCGCCACCGCCCAGACGATCACTACCCGGGCCGCCCGTCAACTGGGATGAGTCATTGGAATTGGAGTTCTGTTGCTGTTGCTGCTGGTTGTTCTGATTGCTATTGTTGTTCCTCTTGCGTCCGGACTCAGCCGGACGCTTCTTCATCAGCTGCTTCTTCTGACGATCGATCTCTTCGCGTTCAGCAGTTATTTCTTCCTGCCTTCGGCTCAATTCTTGGAAGGCATAGCCGTCCGTCCAATTCTCCTGCAAAAACAAAGTAAATAAAAAATGAACATTTTAATAGGATAACACAGACAGCGACATGAAGACACTTACCTGGAATGTGGCGCCCACCCGCTGGGTAACAAACTGACCCAATCTCAGGCGATTTTGCATACACTTTTGGCGGGCCTCTTTTTTCTCGATGCTGCTCTTCTCCTTCAGTAGCTTCTTGACCACATCAATGCATTTGGCAATGTGCGATTTGTGCTGGTCAATTGTCTTCTGATTGCCCAAAATCTGGCACTTTTGCTCATCGGACAGTCTTGTCATCTCGTCCAATTTTACTTTACCGGACTCATGCTCAGCCTCGCGCTCCTGCAGCTCGTGGAGTGAGACTTCGGTTTGCGTGGATTTGCTGTAGGTGATGATTGAGGTGGGCATTGGGGGTGGTGGAGGCAATGGTGGTACTCCAACGCCTACGCCAACACCCACGCCCAACCCCATTGAACTCATTTGATGGGGATGAGCAGACACGACGGTTGCTCCAGAGGAAGTGACGGCAGGTGGACCCAATTGTTGTTGTTGTTGCTGCTGCTGTTGCTGCTGCTGTTGCTGCTGCTGTTGTTGCTGCTGTTGTTGCTGCTGTTGTTGTTGTTGTTGCTGCTGTTGTTGACTTTGGGATGTGGGTGGAGGCGGAGGAAGCGAGGTCAGACCCATCACATGACCCAAAGAACAACCACTGACGACAACATGGGGAGGAACCATTTGATTGGAAGTCTGTTGCTGCTGGCGTTGCTGCTGTTGTTGTTGCTGCTGCTGTTTGGAGGATGCAGCGGCAGCAGCAGCAGCAGCATAATGGAAATCCGCTCCTGGAGGCGGCACTTGATTGGGTGCCTGCGTCTGTGGACTAGCTGGATACATAGAATACGCTTGGCTCGTTTGCACTTGGCTTGTCTGCACCTGCACCTGCTGATTAGAGGGCGCACCACCAACTCCCACACCGACACCCACTCCAACGACACCGCTGGATGCCACCGATGTAGGCGTTACTTGCTGGGCGGATGAGGGAGATTTGCTGCCGGCATGAGGTGGCCTTAACGCCGATGAGCTGCCACCACCGCCACCACTACCCGTTACTCCAGGTATACCCACGCCGACATTAACCCCAACGCCAACCCCCACTCCCGACTGTTGCTGCTTATTAAAATAATCGTTGATCTTTTTGTTGTCGCTGACAACGCCGCCACCGCCACCGGGCAGCATCAGACGAGCACTTTTACCACCGCCAGCTCCACTACCAGAAGAGCTGCCGCCACCAACACCACCAGGATTGCTCCCAACTGTACCACCAGCACCGCCGCCTGCACCGCCACTAAGACGATCTGCAACAGACAGCACCCCAGGTATTCCCACTTTGCATAGATTCAGGCCGAGAGATTTGCCCTTTAAACTGCTATTGTTAACACTGCCACCGCCACCTGAGGCCCCACCATCATCCGTTGTGTTGTGAGGCAATTTTCTTTTCCGTTTTCGATCCGCAGGCGTTCGCGCCTGTTTCCCACTGCTCGGTATGAACATGTCGTTGCCTCCGTTATTGGCGTGCATACCAAAAGGCGGACAGGGCAGTGCTACACCTCCACCCGTTCCGACACCACCTGCTCCGCTTAAAATATCATTGACATCCTTTTCGCTGTGCGAGGAGCCAGTGCTCATATTCGAGTCGGGATTACTGCTGCCACCAGCGGTAACACCAGTGCCCACAACCACTTGCAATCCCAGGGATTGCTGATGGTAATGTTGCTGCTGTTGCTGCTGCTGTTGCTGATGTTGGGGCAGGTGTAGCTGATGTGGATGATGTTTAGATTGCTGAGGCTGTTGTAAATGTTGTAAATGTTGCTGTGGCAAAATCTGTTGCTGCTGTTGTGTGGGGTTCTGTTGCTGATCCTGCTGTTGCTGCTGCGTCGTATGATGATTGGCAAAATGCTGTTGCGGCTGCGGGGGTTGTTGCTGTTGTGGGGGAGGTGGCAACTGTTGCTGCTGTTGCTGCTGGGATGCCTGATTTGGATGATGATGACTTAAGGTCGCTGTGGTCTGTGGGGCCATCTGCAATTGAGCGCCGGCGGACATCTGTAACAAAAGAAAGAAGAAAACCATTAGTTTACTTTAAATCGATAAACGATAACAAATTAAGAAATAATACGTTTTAGTTTCTTCTTTATCAACACCCTCTATCTGTCTTTCTTTGTGCAACATTTTTCTTTGAATAATTTATTCAACCGTTTTCGCTCTCTCTTTCTCGTTATTTTCATAGCTGTGTAATTTTCAACACTGTCTCGTTTTTGTTTTGATCAGCAATTTCGTGATGGCCGCTACTGCTTTAGGTTGTTAGTGTGACCAGTCGAACGCCAATTGTCACCGAAATTTTAAACTAGGTGGCAACAATCTCCAACGGAATAAGAATGTCGGTCGGTATGCATGTGTGTGTGTGCAAAATGTGAAGGAACATGTGTATGTGTCTGTGTGAGAGAGAGTGAGATGCGTTTACTAATATGACATGCCCTCTCGCCAACAACAACAACGAGTAAAAGAGAATGAGTTAAAGAGCAAATGCAGCCGCCTGCCTGTTCTCCCTACATATGTGTATGTGTGTGTAATGTTTTATCAAAAAGCAAAGCGTGAAGACAATGAGAGAGAGAGGAATAAAAAAATGAGTTGGTTAAAGTAGAAATGAAAATGGCTACCAACTAAAATAATGAACATTACGGGATTTCATTGACTTTGACTCCTTAAAATTATTTCCTTTTGTACAATTTTATAACACTTAAGCACATTGAAAGCTGTGTATTTTTTTTTTCTCTTTTCCATTTTCATTCTCGTTTCATTCGTTTATTCCACAAAATGCCGTTCACCTTTTTTAAGCGCCGCATATTTTTCTGCACACACATACGTGTGTATGTATGGATATGTGTGTGAGTGTGTATGATGTGTGTATAGGTGAGAGTGTGTATGTGGGTGTATTTGTGTGTTTGGATTTTCACATTCTATTACAATTTTATCACATTCATTGCTGCTTTTTTTTATAATTTTTGATGCACTTTTTCACTTAAATTATTGTTTTTTTTCTGCAATAATTTATATTAAAAAAAACATATTCCAAAAACAAAAAAACCGACTCGATGGCACGCCGCGAGTTTAGTTTATGTTGTATATTTCATTTCGTTTTTTTTTTCTTTTTTTTTTTTGCAGTCACTCGCTCGCTTGCTCTCTGGGGCACATATTGTTATATACGCGCATTTGTAACGAGCAATAAGAAGCAGAAAAGAAAGAAGGTGAAAAAAACAGAACAAGAGACAAACAAAAAAAAAAACGGGACGACGAACGTCTCGGAAGAGACAGACAGACAGTCAGAGAGAGAGAGAAAGAGAGTCAGAGCTCAGCTCGAACGAACAAACGAGAACGAACGAGTAAAATGAGAGCAAGAGAGAGAACTATTCGCTCATTTGCAAAAAAAAAAAGGAAAAATGAAAAAACCAACGATACTCACACTCCTCGCGCTCGCACAATACAAGTATGCAGAGAGTGAGCGAGAAAGAGAGAGCAATGAAGACCGAAAAGAAAAGTACAATAAAAATTAATCCGATTGACAGCCAGCTAGCCGCCGCTTCTCTGCCTGCCTTTTGATAAATATTTTCTGCGACTTCCGCGCGCGCGCCCAACCAAAAACAACAGCGAAACCAAACTACACCACAACTACAACAACTACTATTTTGTAGTTGCCTCTGCCCGCTGCTACTATTGCTGCTGCGCTGCGTTGCGTCGCATCTGCTGTAGCTGCTTCTCTTCTTCTTCGTCTACCTCTTCCAACACAGAGCAACAACAGCAGCGCAGCCAACCGGCGTCTTTGTCATTTCCATTTCGCGAGCAGTTTGCTTTGCCAACAGTGGGCGCCAGTTGACCAAAAGAAAAAAAAATTAAAATTAAGGAACGAAATGAAAAGGAATGGAATTAAACTCCTGTGTAACAGAAAATGCAATTCACTTTTAATTGGCAGATTCCTTTACCGAGTACGCACCCAAGTATTTACCTCGCTTTGCACAGTGGAATGATATCAGTTAAAGAAAAGAGCTTCTAATTTTGGTTTGCAGGATCCAAACCAGTTTATATACAATAAAATACTAACAATCTTGCATATTGGCCAACAAGTTCAATCGGTTACCAATAAGACTCTTTTCTGCCTGATTTCGTGATAATTGCACGGCACTATTTCTATTAAACATATACATACATTTATGTAATAAGCTACAAGGACAAAGAGTTTTAAAACATTGATCGGGGGTCAAAAAATTGGATAAATGATTTTTCCTATGTTTGTACGGATTTATTTATATATTGACCATTTTTTAACTATCACAAAGGAGAAAGCCTTTGGTTTTATTGTATTCCGTATACAATTTGTTTTTAACTTTTTTTCCCACTTTTTATTAAACGTTAATTTTCATATAATGTGGAAATTCGTTTGCTCGCATCTCCAACAGCTGTCGTATGGTGCTGCCGAAAAAGTGTGACTAGAGGAGAGACAGAGAAAGATGTATGGTAAGTGTGTTGCCAAAAAAAAAAAACGGCCAATTGTAACAGCCAACATACAGACAGAAAATTTGACCAAAGGGGGAAAAAAAAAAGCTGATGGTTGGTGAAGATGATAACAGTTCGCGGATGTGAGAAATAGAAGAACGGCCGAGCAGCAACGACTTAATTTTCTTCGTCTTTCTCACGTGTGCATGAATGAGATAAAGCTATGATGATGACGAAGACAAGACAACGACGGCAACGGCAGTGATGATGATGTAGGCACGCGAAAAAGTACTTGTTAAGGCGGCGGTGGCTGCGAGGGCGTGGCAGTGACATGCATAATGCCTGCATTTTCTTATTGGCAACAAATGAGTGCAACTAAGCTAAAGGAAGACGGATAGTGGAGTGAGAGAGAAAAAGAGGGAGAGCAAGCATTCCAATGAAGAAGAGGAAAAGCACAGAAACCGTTGCTTGCAGCATTTGCTGTGCTTTTTACTGTCTTTCTTTTCAAATGCTAGTTTATCTCTTTTTTTGTCTTTGTACTAATTGTAAGTGGAACCAGTTTTTTGGCAACATTTTTTCTTTTTGTATGATAAAATGTTTCCCTGTAGCTGTTTGCATGTAGATATGTATATGTATTTATATATATACATAGGTATATGTGTAAACTGGTTGTCGTTGTGTCTCCAAAGACGTCGTTGACTTCAAACCCAACTCGAGCGAACAAACCATCGCCGAGGCAGCATGAACATTCGCCTTGCTGCAATCTGGCAACACCGCTGCTGTCGTCGTTGCCGCAGCCGTCGCCAACATTCGCCGCACAGTTTAACAGTTCACGTCGATGAGTCAAGGTCGAGAGACGTCACGCAAATTTTCGTTTTCATTGCCCACAAAAAGCACAGAAAAAAGAAACAAAAAAAATCATGCTATGGCGCTGTTTATTTTTAGCAGCGACCCGAACGAGAGTACAAATGTGCACGAATATACTCGAACAAACGAACGTACGAACTGGTGAGAGCCACATACACACGATGAGAGCAGACTGTAAATGAATGAAAACAGAAAGAAGACGAGGGAGGCGAAGAAAACAGTTGTTGGATTTGAATTTTAGACGACTTTTAACACTATGAAAACGAATTGTTTTTGTTTGTGCTCTTTAAATTAAGAGTACATTTCATTTTGCAAGATTTTTAGTGTGATGCTCTAACAATTGCCTCGATTGATTGATCAAATTCTTCATTACAGCTATAAATTTTTTAACTAATATTAAGATAGGTATATATAAATGTATGTATGTACATATATGCAAATGAAACAAAAATTTTTGTAAGAGTATAGAAACGTTGGATAGCTTAAAAAACTAAAACCCAACTTATTTAGTTCGGGTGGGAAAAATGTAAACTTAAAGATTATTAACAAAATTAAATGTTATATAAAGCATTTCTATTGTTATCATATCACGCATTCTTACAAAGGAATTGACCCCAAACAACAACCCAAGTGTTCTGTTAATGGGTTAACAGAAATATTGCCCCAATTTGTTCGCTGCTGCCGCCTCTGTTAATAAAACGTTTGCTGGGCGCACAGCAGCAACAGCAGGGAACACGTGCAAAGGTTTCATGTAAACAGAGAGTCAAGGCAGGCAGCCAGAGACAGAGAGGAAGAGAATTAAATACAGAGAATAAATGTGAAGAAAAAAAGAGGCAACAACAACACACTCACGCTCTTGGTTAATTTGCGACCGCTGGTGCCGGTAGCATTGCGTTTGCTGCCATTGCTAGCGCTGCGACTGCGTTTGCGTGCTGCTGCCGCAGCGGATGTCGCTGCTGTGGCTAACATGTTGATGCTGCTGCTGTTAAGTAAATCTTAAACGCGTTGATGTTGATGTTCCTTTTATTGTTGTTTTTGATGTCGCTGCTCTCGTGGCACTATGTATCTTTTGCTGTTTGTTGCATTTCTAAGGCAATCGCACAATAAATGAGAAAGATAGGCGCATACCAACAAAAACATGCTGCTGTTCGCTCTGCCTCTACTACTTCGCCTCTGCTTAGCTTATTGTGCTAGAGAATGACAGAAAGAGCGGGAGTAAGTAAAAGAGAGTCAAATACAAACAGCTGACAGTTGCCGGCAAAATCAGCTGCCTAGCTAGCTAGCCAACTAAATGAGAGAGAGAGACAGAGTAGAGACCGGCGTACTCTATCAACAGAGCTCTCTCTCCCTTCGTTCTTTCTCTCACACTTTTTGATTCTCTGTATTTATGTCTTCCTTTTGTTTTGGCTTTTCGCTTATTTTGCACACACGTTTTCTGTTTTCTGTTTTTCTTCTCATTTGGTAAGAACAAAAAAAAAAAAAGAAATTTTAACCGACAACACGACACGTCACGTTACTCGCTCTTTAAGTTCGACACTGTTTTCTGCTAGAGAGCAGCGCAGCGACAAGGTAAAATTGGCAAAAATCTACACAACACAGCGCAACACACAACCAACGATGACGACGACATCGACCGACGACGACGAATCGACTGACGTTTCTTCTCTGTCTGGCTCTCTGCGTGTGTTTGTTTGTGTATATGTATGTATGAGAGTACTTGTGTGTGGGTCTGCTGTTAACCGAGTGAACTTACTTAAATTTTTCGTTTCTGTTTTCTGCCTTTGCCGCCGCTGCCTCCTAACTACGTTGCTGCTAGCTGACTGCTTCTTGTTGTTTCTTATTCTTGTTGTTGGCAAGGCCGCCCCACCGCCCGTCTTTTAACACGACAACCATCATCGGACCATGGTGTTTGTTCGTTATAATTTGTTCGTTCCTCCATTTCGGTTGCATTAGAAAGCTTTGCACTTTTCTATCGAACCACCACACCAATCAACAAACAACTACGACAAAATACTTCTTTATATTTTTGTACTGTTAGCAGGCGCTCAGCAGCATTGTAAAAGCATTTGGCCCAGCCCAAATGAGGAAAGGCATAGAAGATAAAGATATTCCCTATGAGTTAGTTGAAATTTGGTAAATTAATAAAAAAAAATAATCAAGATTTTAATTGTTGGTTCCGGTAATAGGAAACGTTTTGGTTTAACAGTTTGTTATTTAAAAAAAAAAAAAAATAGAAATCTTTGATTTTAAATGTTTCGATGCAAACGTTGTTGCCCAATTGCATTTTGTCATTTAAAAGCAAACCGACAAATTGGCAGATAAAGAGAGAGATTCCCAAAGAGAGAAATAACAAAAGGTTGCATAAATATTCAACTTTGGATACATGAATGTTTGTATGTATGCAAATAAAGCAAATTAATTAAGCGAAAATTAAATGGAATGAAATGAAATTCAAGTTGGCAAAATTATATCGTGCCAATATGTATGCGTATGTATGTACATATGTATATATTTGTGTACATATGCATGTCTCAATGTATATGTGGATACTCAAAGTGAAGACAGTCGACTGTAAGATACTCATTATTTATTTACAGTTAAATCTTAATTTCTGCAATACAAAAAAAATGTTATATTATGATCACCTGCTAGCAGTTAGACATGTGACGAGATGCTAATTAAGAATATATGCTTACATACATACATACATATGTTATACGTACATACATACAAACATACCTAGATTATAACGAGAGAATGAGAATGTTATGTACATATGTTTTGAATATAAGTTTTTTTAGACACTTGTTAGTCAGTTACAGGGTAGAAAATGTCAATAAATCATCAAAAATAAAAGAAAAAAAAATCAATGAACGACATGGAATGGCATAGCCAATTTCACTCTATCGCTTTTATTATGTACTGTTATATTATGTACTTTTGCCGTTTTCTAGCTGCATTTTTTCATACACACACATATAAACATGTGTGTGTACATACATACAAATCTCTCACAAAGTTTCCCCCACATTTTTGTATATCTATTTTTCTTTGATTTCTGCAACTTTCACCTGAACTGGCAGGCAGGCAACAAACAAACAAATCAACAAACATGGGACAGGAAAAATATGTTATAAAAAAGATACATTTGCTCTTTTTGTTGTTTTTTTTTTTTTTTTTTTGCATATAACATTTTGTACATATGTACTAGTTATGTGTATATGTATGTGTGTATATGCCTTCCCGAAACGAATGTCAGCTGACGTAATCGCCAGCAACATAAATAAAAGATTCAAAGTATAAAAACAAAAGTTTTGTGAGTTGGGCGCGTGTATTCATTATTATTTCTTTTTTTTTTTTGGGTCTGTGTATTCGTCGTCAAGTTGACTCAATCAACAAAGTTTATACATATATTTATATACATATGTATATGTATGTATGAGTGTGTACATAAAGTGTGTATAATTGTAAATTATTTAGCTGTTGTCGCCTCGAATCGAGCAAGACTAAAGAAAAATCAGCGATCCGACGACGAGCCGGACTAAGTTCGGCCGCACCGCTATACCCCTCCCTCCCTGGTGCTAAAACACACAATAACTAAACGATAAATTAAATAGTAGCATATGTGGCTAATATTTTGGCACTGACAAAACTCGAAATCAAAAAGAAAGAGTATTATACGATACGACATATATTTTTACAGCACATTTGACCACATTCTTTATCCAATCTGTGCTTTGTTTACAAGTTAGAAAAACAAATTTACTGATGTTAGATTTTATGCTCTCTAAAATCTATACACACATAAATATGTACATATATTGTATGTATGTATATGTGTACATAAATACACATGTAAGTAGTATCTCGATTGACTTAATTACTAGTGACTAAGAACAATATACATTTGTACGTTTGTATATAAATATACTAATGAAGATCATTCAGGTTGCAAAAAGCTGTTTTCTACCTTCCATTTTAAACAATACAATGGTTTCTAAATAGTGTGAAATCAGTTATTTATACCATTTAATCAATATAAATCTTTAATCATATGATTATGAACTAAAACATCAATATCTACATACATAGATAAACATGATGTTTAAAAGTACCAGATCAATTTTTTTTTTTGCTATAATTGATAAAATGTGATACATCATTTACAAATGTACATACATAGCAACCAAATGTACATACATACATATGTACATAAGTATGTATGTATGATTCATCGGAGAAAACTAAGTAACATAACAAAATCGTTGTTAATTTGAAGTTGCTTCTCCCAAATATGGAGATGGTAAGAGTTTCTATGTTGGCCCTTTTGTTTTAGAAGTACTTGCTATATAAATAGTTGTTGGATAATTCAATAATGCCATGCATTCCCCCCTTCGGCCTTAGGGAACCCTCAGGGAATTTCTTATATTTGTATGTATTCATACATATGATGTATAAACGTACACACACATACATACATACATACACATGTATGCATTATAAATGTTATCAGAAACAGTGCTGTCACGTAGACAAATGAAAAGGGGTGAAAAGCAGAGTAATGTGGGACAGTGGAGGGGTTGGTACTGAGAGCACAGTCTATAAAATAATTATGACGAAAATAAAACTAATTATATTGAAAAACAAAAACCAAAGAAAGAAAGATGCATAAAAAATGCGACGTTGATAACAAACAACGAGTAAACCACACACACATACATACATACATATATATGTATATATACACACATATACGAAAAGCAAAATAAAATACGCGAATGTTTAAACAAAACACAATAGCAACAAAAGGAAAACTTAATTATGTAAAATCGATATACCGACTTTCAGATACCGTACATTGCCCCATTGAAAATTTATTTACATTTTCTATTACACAAAGTTTTCATATTATAGATTAAACCGTATAAAACAAGAAGGAAACTTAAGCTAGGCAAGTCTACACACAACTTTAGATATTAGTTGGACCTATTTAATTTTTAATGGTTATCAAGATATACCAACAGATGTATATATTTTACATATGTGTGTGTGTGTATGTATTTACTATAACCAAATTTATAATGTTGACTCTGGTTAACATACCCATTTAGCTTATGGTTACAGGGTACGCAACTGACCGAGAGAGTGGCTCACACACTGAGAGAGAGAGAGAAAAAAAAACACCGAGTGAATGAGAGGGAGAGTCGAGAGAGCAAAATGTCTTCTAATTATGCTGCAGCACAAGGCACACGACCCACTCAATACAAAACGCAACGGCAACGCCGCAGAGGCGTCGTAAAATGAGGGTCCATGGGGGCGATGATATAAAACAAGTTTCGTCGCTCTCTTTGTTTTTTATTGCTCTGTGTGTCGTTCTCTCTCTTTTGCTAAGCTGCTGTTTGCTCTCCAACAAAATGCAAAATGCACACACACACTTAAAAAAAATAATATAAAGCGTATAACACAAAAAAAAAAAAACAAATTAAAAGGGAACTGACGTTTGACGACGTTTTTTGTTGCTGTTGTTGCCCGTTGTTATTGTTGTTGGTGCTTTTGCCTCTTAGCGCGTTCGTTGGGGCCGCGCGTGTTTTTCGTTTCAGTTATTATTGAGACTAAAAATGCGGCGTGAGATTTGATTGTGAGTAAGCGCAAAAGCGCAAAACGTTTCAATATAATATGAGAGATTGTGTGTGGAAGCAACGGGCAAAAGCAGCAGCGGGTGAAGGAATAGGCGGTTGTGGAAGGGGAGGGGATAGGGTGGCCACGGAAGGCGAAGAGAGGCCGGGTGCAAGAGGGAAGGCAGGTTGTAGGGGACAACAACGGCAACGCTAACGCCAAAGTCAACGCTGGCGTCAGCGTCGACGTCAGAAACAACGAACTCACAAATTAAAATAAAAGGCAAACAGCAAAAGGCAACTAAGAAAAGAAGAAGCAGAAATGAAAAGAGACAAAGTAAAATACAAAAAAAAAAAAAAAAAAAAAAATACAACGACAACAACAACAACAAAGCCAGAACAAAAACACAAAAATTAAAGCCTAGCAACTGATAAAAGCAACAAAACAATCACTATAATAAAATTCTGTACATTAGTAAGTTGGCTCATCGACTTTTGTATACCCTTAGACTAAGTAAATTACATACAGAAAGTGTTGCTATATAATAATCCATTTTAATATTTATAAATAAATATTATATTATTGCTTAACTTGCTGTACCGTTATACTATCTAAATCTATAAAGAATTATACCAAAAGTATATAAGACTAATATCTTAAGGATTCAAATACACTAATTATATGGGTTATATTCATCCTGTCTTACTTATATGAAGAGATATAATAAAATAGTGGACATAATGGTTAAAATATAAGGATTATCATCTATGTGGCTTAAAATGTATAAACAAATAAAGGCGTGGCATATTTAAAAAAAAATTAAATTATGAGGTAATTTAGACAAATCTTTGTCAACAGTTTCGCGCAATATGTATGCGGGTGGTATCTAGCTAGATTCATTTAAACATGGTGATATATAAAAAAAATAAATGTACTTTCTACACAGTAAGAAAAATTGTGTGCATGAGCTTCTAAACATAATTTTAATTAATTCAAATTTAAAATACAATCTCTAATGTTGTTTGCTCAATAATTGAATACTATGAAATCGCGTATACGCCATGTACACATTTACTTTGATATGAAAACCATATCCTTTTAATCAAGAAAGAAGAGAACCAAAATATTCGTATATTAAACATTAAATTGATATTCAAAAATTTATTAATATTTGTCTTATTTTGAGTTCTTCTCTAAGCTGTCGCTTGAAAATTATCTCATTAAGATTTTAGGTTTCAAAAGTTGCGTCATTTTCAGAATGAATAGATTTCAAAATCATATACACCTTTCTCTCTGTGTAGGTATATTTCAGAACGAAAAACATTACCGCATCTGTTTGGAAACATTTTTCGAGAATTAATGCCGACATCACATCACTGCTGTTACCGTCGCCTGCCGGCGATTGCCGCTTTTGTGCGCTCGCGCTGCCGCCGCCTCAAGTCAATGGAATTTTTATGAACACACAAGAAATGCAGTCAACAAAAAAAAATTGTACTTTTTTTTTTGTTGCTGTTTGATTTATTTTTAGATTTAAAGAATGGGAATGATGAATCTACCACTTATACTAAACAGAGATACACAGACATACCCTGAGGATATAAGGCATAAAAGTAGGGTTGGTTTAGGTGGATTGTTGTGGGGTCATTATACATACATACATAGGTATATACATATGAATTTATATATGTATATGTATGTATGTATAAAGTCATTCTTATCAAATTAAGAATGCTTAGTCTTTAAAGCAAAGCAAACTTAGAGTAAAAAATAATTAAAGGATAACAACAAAAAAAGCTTAGAAAGTAAAAAGATTATATAGAAAAGTAGCATAAAGGCATGTAACACCAACCTAGAACATCTTAAACGAACTAGAGTATCTTATTTTGAAGTAAATCTACTATAAATCCTTTAAGTCTAATCGATCTACAATATTTTCCTAAGGATATAACAAGATTTCTAATTTATTTCTATATTTTATTTGAATTTGAATATATTACATCTATTGATTTCCATATTGATTATTCATTGTGTTCAGTCATCATTTTGGTTTATTTCATATCCATTTTTCTTATCATCATAATTATTTTCATCATTGATCACATCATTTGAAGTCACATCTACATACATACATACATATGTAGGTATATGCATCATCATCATAATGATTGCTTTTCATCATATAATGTGACGAATGATGATAAATGTTGTGTGACATATCAATAAGCAATATAGCAAATAGACGTAGCCTTCGATTATATTGCTTTGCTCAACTCGTTCCGTTATAAGTTGGCATATATAATACATATATACATATATGTACATACTTTTCTACATGCATATATGTATACATATATACTATATACACATACATTTATACATATGTATGTACGTATGCCAGGCAGCCAGCTTATTGTTTTCAGTCGTCGTCGTCTTCTTCCATTTCCACTTCCAGTTTACCCCGCCGCACTTCTCTCTTATACTCTTTTTTTTTTTCTCTCATATACTTTTTTTTTCATGCCTATTTAATTATTGATTTTGATTCTCATTTTGTTGCGTTTTTTTGTTTTTTTTTTACGTTTTTTTTTTTGTCTCATATTGTATTTTCCTTTATCATGCGATTTTTCTGTTTTTACAGTTTCTCTCTCTCTCTCTGTCTCTTTTGTTTCTCCTCTGACTGTTGCGTTTCTTTATATTACAATTTCGAATTTTATGTAATACAGAAAAATCGAATCGGAATTTCTCATTTTCATTCTTTGTATTAAATTTGTTTTTTTTTTTTTTTTTTGTGTTACTTGCCTTTGAAAATTGTTTAGATAAGATTTAATTAGCGCACACAAAGAATACAGAGAGAGAGAGAGAGAGAGAGTGAGAGAGAAAGCCAATAGTCAATAAACGAATAGCAATAACAACACACAACCAAAATCTATTAGAATAAAAGTTCTATTTTTGATTTTTGTAAAAAAAAAAAAAGAAATAGAATTTAATTATAAACTTGAGCCAAAATGTTGTTTACTCTACACCTTCTAATATCAGCGAATTTCGAGAAAGTTTTTTGTTTTTTTTTTTGCTCCATTTTAAGTTTAGTACATACACACACACATGTATATACATATATATATATATATATATATCTTTTATTAAACCCCTCAAACTAACTAAATACATACAAACATACTTTTATATAGAACATATTTTCATTTTATTTAAATCTTTACCCTTCATTCAACATAATAAAAAGTGACGAGGAGGAAGAAGAAGTTGAAAAATTCCAATGAAATTACGTATGAGCGATTTATTTTATACCCTTACTAAAATTATAGGCATTGACAGACATTCATTGAATGTTTGTAATGTTTAGAGAAAAGCTAAAGAAATGTAAAGATATGCTGCTTATAGTATAGATTTAGCCAATTTGATATTGATATTGTTTAAATCTTTTGTTTCGGTTTGAACACGAACTAATATTATATAGAAACTATAATAGATGAAAGGGTATTCAATTTTTGAGGCAGTTGAATTTAAATTATATTTTTTTTTATTATTAAAGTGCGCAGCATTTTATTTTGTTTTTTTTTCTCTCTCTCTCTATATATGTATATATGTATGTATATATGTAGATATGTATGGATACATGTGCGGACACATATACATATGTAGATCAGCCAGATATAGCAACATTGACTTGCTTTTAATTCAAGAATTTTATGCATAAAAAGTGTAAAATAGAAAAAAAAAAAATGAAAATAGTCATCAAATTTTCAGTAGATGAGAATTGTATTTCATTTCAAGTTAATATAATTAAGCAACAACAATGATTGAGGAACAAAATGATTGTGACAAAATCATGTTGATTAATTACTGATTTGATGATACTAATGATGTAATAATGAAAGAAAAATAGAACATTATTAATGAAGTCAAAATATAATGATGTAAGATGGATAATGATGAAAATATAATGATGTAAGATGGATAATGATTAAAAAGTACAATAAATTTGTATTAGTATATAAAATACACTAGAATTTCTTTTATTTCAAATTATATATAGCATGTAGACAAAGGAAAATGGATTTAGTATAAGGGACAATGAAATGGCAAAAGGAAATTTTACATACATATATATATATATATATATATATATATATATATAAATGGAGATAGATAAGGGAATTTTCTCTTGCTTTTGTATAGAATTTGTTTTTTTTTTTCTTTCCTAAATTTAGTTTTCTCACACACATTAATTTGTTGATTTTTATCCCAAGTTATACGGGGCGTATGCTTGATATGCATGAAAATGTTGAGAGTGCCGAACCAAAAGCATAGCCCAAACTGGGCAAATGTGTACACACAACATACACACACATACACAAACATACAGAGAGACAGACGCACTCAAATATACATAAATATATATGTATGTATGTATGTATGTGTTACGTGGGTGAAAGGAATGGACCCCCCCGACTCCCACCACTCTCACTATATATCCACCTTGTGTTTTCCCTATTTGACTGCTGCATGTGTTTCGGTGGTTGGAAAATGCGTACAGCGAGCCGCCGCCTGAGTCAAATCTAAAGCCAAAACCAAAACCAAAAGCAGAGCCTGTGCCTGGTCCTGGGACTGGGCCTTGTCGCGGTGTTGGCGCAGGGGCCATGCATAAGGCTGGCTGGCTGGCTGGCTGGCTGGCTGGCTGACTGGCAGGCAGCAGAGCTTGGGACACAAACGATTAGTCCCGGGGTTGATAAAGAGGCAACTCGGCCGAGAGATGCTCTAGCCGCCTCTGACTCTGGGATGCTGATGCTGTTGCCTCGACACGACGAAAATGTTTCGATTCGTACTCGCTCTCGCACGCGAATGCCCCAGCCACCATTTTAGGAGGCGAAACTAACTAAACAACAACAGCAACAAAGGAAATAAGAGGACTATGAAAGGGAAAAGGGGGGTAGGGGACGGGTTGTATAGTACTAGGAAGTATTTCAAACTGCCCTGGAAATATGTATATATATGTACATATATATATATATATATATGTGTGTGTTTGTGTGTGCCAATTGCATTTCTGTTGCCCTGCACCTGCTGTTGCTGTTGCTGTTGTTGTTGCTGCTGCTGCTACTAGTACTCTTGCTCTTACTCTTGCTGTTGCTGACTTTCCTCTACTAGCTCCTGTTTCCCTCCTACTTTTGGCCTGTGTGTATCAATTTCAAAATGGCTGCTAGTTTTCGGAGCCTGGAACAGAGACGAGGTGCAAAAGGAGGTAAAGGCAGTACCAGTGGCAGAACCGAGGTGGCATATATCTCTTCTCTACTCTACTCTACTCTCCTCATCTCATTCCATTCCATTCCGTTCCTCGCTTTCATCCCACCATGAAACTCGAGTATGTGTGCGTGCTTCGCGCTATTTGGCGGAAGTCACAAACTTATTGGTTAGCAACCCGTGTTACCCGTTACCGGACACACCAAACCAAACCAAAGCACCAGCAACAGCAACATCAGCATGAACAGTAGCAGTAGCAGCAGCAGCAACAGCCGCAACATGGCGGACATGGCCAACACAGAAAAGTGTCGACGATGACGACGAGGAGACGAGGCATACGACACTGACGATGACATTTTCCAGTGTGTGTGTGTGTGTGTGTGTATGTGTGTGCGAGTGTTACAACATTTTTCCAGTTACCGAAAATGCAAAGCAACAAACGAACAATTTTTACACGCCCCATTCCCTCTCTACCCTCCATTGGCCTCTTATTTCTGTCCCAACGATGGGCAAAATTTTCTCCTCTTGCTACTGGCTTGCCAGACAATCGATTTTATTTTGCACAGAAAGCCTCTGCGCCTTGACGATGGCTAACAATAATAAACTTATAACAGAAATACGTTAAGAAGAACACAAAAAGAAAAAGTTGCCTAAATGGTTAAGAATTTTGATTAAATTGTCACTATAGATAGAATATTTCTTATTGGAAATTGTTGAATGAATGCAACGATTAATCATGAATATATTCATTTTATATATATTGATTTTTGACAAAATGTTTTAAAATTCATCTAAAAACTTGCCAATTGAAAAGGAAATTAAATTGACTAAGATATATATATAAAGGATTAATTGAATTTAAGATTCAACTAAAGGGAAATATTCCAAATCTTGCCAAAAACATTTTAAAGAAATTGCTTTGCTCTGGCGGCTTATTTTTGCCTGTGTGTGTGTGCCGCTGCTCTACATATTTGGTTGGTTGTATCTCATATATTCTCGATATACTCACATAAGACAGATACATGGCTTTGGCTATATCCCATAAAAAGTATCTTTAAAATACACATAAAAACAATAAGTGTGTTGGTATCCTTACCTGTAATGAGAGTAAAAGAGAAATGTTGATCAGAAAATAAAAAAAAAAAACGTGGCAAAACAGAGAAAGAAAAAAAATTGATTATGCGAGTGCTTTTCCCTCCTCTTCCACTCTGCTGCTATCCTAATGCATACAACAACCTATACATTCAACTCCCCTCCCCTCCCCTCCTCCCATCTACAAACCCATCCACATCCTCCATCCACATTATCATCATCAGCAAAACACCCACCCAGAGCAAAGCTCTTTCTGTCATCATTAAAGTGCCAGAACAAGAGTGGATGGCAAAACGGGAAATGGGAAGCATCGGAATGGTGATGAAGCAAAGAATAAGAGAGAAAGAGAGAGAGACGGAAAAAAAAGAAGAGAAGCATAAGAAGAAGGGGATAAAGGATGCCTGTAAAATAGGTCGCAGTGTGGGTGGTATATATTTCTGCCTTGTTTTTCTTTTTTTTTTCCAAGCGCTAGTAAGTATTATTAACACTAAACACAAGGATTAATTTACTCACACACACACACGCACATACTCATAGCAAGCATACACCACTGTTCGACGACTGGCGCTGGAAAATATACAATATTTTGTTTTATACCTCCCCCCACTCCCAATCAATCTCCTCCTCCTTCTTCTCATACTTTTACCAAACACGAAGGCTGCTTTAACTAAAAGTAAACTCCAAAAAAAAAAAAAAAAAAGAAAGCAGGCAAAGCTTTCTTAACCATCAACTCTGATTTCAACACACAACAAGCAAGTCCACCAAACCCCCCCTCCCACAAGACCCCTTGCCATCACCATACTCATCACAATTCACCACAGAGGCTGATGTTATGTAGAGTGGGTGCGGTGGGGGGTGAAAGAGGGCACAAAAAGGGCGTTAAATTATTTAAAGTTTACACAACAAGAAGAATCAGCAACCAAGTAAAACAAAGCATGTAATAAGTGCTTAAAAGGTACCAAAAGAGAAAGAGAGAGAGAGAGGAAAGATATAAAAAATGAAAGAAAAACACGAAGGACGTACGGGCGGATGGACGAACGGACGGACAAATGGACGGATAGACAGACGGAATGAACGGACGACACCAACACACACACACACACACACACACACACGCAGGCGTCAGTCGTCGCCGTCGTCGTCGTCGTCGGTGGTGGTTAAACACAACATTTTGTACATTTTTTCAATTTTTTTTTCTTCTCATTTTTGTTTTGCTTTAAAGCCTTAAATGAAGAGAAATTGAAAGAAAAAGAGAAAAGGAGCGGGACAAAAATACCAACACAAAAAAAAAAGGAAAAGGCACAACAAAAATAAAAGAAAAAGAGTTACAATCTGCAGCAGAAGGAGTTCACAAATGGAGTGGGTGGAGCAAATGTGGCTACATATACACTAGATGGCACGGCGGCGGATGAAGGTGGAGAAGCAGTAGGAGGAAGCAGAGGTGTGGTAAGGATGGTTATGGTGCAGCAGCATTGCTGCCCCCAACTTTATGCCTTCTGCTTGCGTGTGTGTGTGTGTGTGTGTGTATCTATAACAATTTCTTCTTGTATGTGTATGCCTGGAAATATGAAAATTATTTCATGCCAAGTCACGCGATTAAAGTACCACCCACCCTCTCTCCCCACCCACACCCAGATTTTCCATCCAACAAAGAAGAAAATGAAAAGAAATACACAAACAAACAAACCAAAAAAAAAAAAAAAAAATTGGGAAAATTTGGAATAATGAAAACCCTTGGCGACATTGGAACTGACATTGTATGAAGTTTTTTTTTTTTTTTCTTTTTCGGAAAGTGACAAATATTCCAAGATTTCAGTCAAACGGAAATCATAGAATTAGACAATTTAATGTTAAAGTTATCTTATCTATATATATATCTATCTATCTATATAAAGTTTAGTTGCATTCATATTATAATACTTAAAATTTAATTTATAAATAAATATAAATTGCAGACTCATTATTAATCCAATAGATATGTCCTTGCATAGTGTACCAAAAAAGGATGAACTAATTAAAATTGTAGAATCTTAAAAAGTTCGTTTTTGTTTTTAAGTTTTTCTTATTACTTTAATTCTTAGCACTTACATTTTTTCAGTCATTGCGAAAGTTTTTGATTGAATTTTTCCTTTAACTGCATTTTAAAATTTGCATTTTTATGCAAAAAAAAACAACAAACAACAAAAAAATATATACACACATACACTTTGGAAAAAAAACAACAAAAAATTGATTTATTTTTAAAAGGTTGGCCACGCCCAGACGACAACAGCGACAACGACGCGGGCAACAGAAATTAATAGACAATACTAGGGTGGGTAGGAGGGTGGGGGAAGAAGGTGCGAGTTGGCATAGTTGCACTCTTCCGTCACACCTCGTTTCTTATCGTCTCTCTTCCTGTACTCCTTCGCAGGCTAAGCTCAGCCTAGTTATTCGGCGTATGTGTAACAATATTAAGTATACGCCATGGGGTTTGGGAAATTGAAATTCATTTCCAATTAATACAAAAAATATATATAGAAACAAAAAAAAAAAAAACAAAAAAGAAAGCTGGCTTAATGGAGTGAGAAAAAGTATAAGACAGAGAGAGATAGACTTCAGTGTGCGAAAGAGATAGAGAGTGAAAGGAGGAGACAGGGAAGTTGGGCAGCGTAAAGTCTGGCCAAAGCTTACGTTATGGAATGTCGCGTGGTACTCTGTCTGTGTGTGTCCTTCTCGCTATATTAAGCGCTGTGTGTGTGAGTCTGTCTCTGCGTACGGGTGTGTGTGTGAGTGTGCGTGTATAACCAGACCGACAAAATGTAACACGAGAAAACGAGAAATTGCGCGGATTTTAGTCCAAACACACAAAAAAGTGCTCGAACTCCCCAACTCAAAAGTTCCGAATAGACTGAAACACAAATGTCCTTCGCCCCCGCCAGAAAAAGGCGAAAAGTGGCAAAAACACACACACTCACACACAGACATATACATATATATACATATATATAAACACACAGAGACACACACACACACACAAAACGCTGGCAGCGACGTCAGCCGCAACAACAGCATCGCATCGCAGCATCGCATCGCATGGCATCGCATGGCATGGCATGGCATGGCATCGCATCATCTCTTCAGTTTCAACAACAAAATAAAGAAAAGCAAGAAGAATACAGAAAAGTACAAGAAGATGAAGAAGAGGGAGAAGCAATAGGAAGAAGATGGGAACAAAAAAAAAAAAAAAATGAAAATGAAAAAAAAGAATGAAATAAAGGAATATAAAATAAAATAACCTGGCAGGACTAAAAGGACTTAAGCTGTCGCTTGGGTTGGTCGCTTCGTTGCCTTTTGCGGTGGCGAACGGAACGGAACGACAACAATTTGGGCTAGGGGATGCGAGGACAAGAGGATGCGGGCGGACGAGGTCGACAGCGTCAACTGCGCTGTCGACGTTGTTAAAGCTTCGTCTTCTTCTTCCTTACCGTTTTCCTTTTACTTGCTTCTCCTTCTTTATAAAGCAAACAACTGATTGAGTTTGTTTAGCCAATGAAGGGAGGAAGGGCAACGGGGGCAGGGCACAATTTGTGATGGGGTGTGCGGACTAGCGAACGGGTCGGATAGAGGGGTAAGTTGGGTGTCATGCGGATGAAGGACGACGTCGACGACGGCAACGACAACGACAACAAGCCCGAGCAGCTATGACGATGATATGAGTGAGAAGTGAGAGAATTAAGGAGGTAAAGTGAATGGTTTTAGGCCATAAGTTATGCCAATCTTATTAGCTTAATAATAGGCCCGCATCTGTATACGAACATTTTAATCAAACTGGTCAATCGATAAAATCTAATATTGAAGCTCAACGGATTTAGTTTGAGAATGAAATAGTTTTGAGGACTTGGAAAACATGGAAAACATTGAAAGCGAATAGTTCTAAAGGGACGTATATAAACAGGATAACAATGAACTAACCACTACTCTAAAGGAAGAAAGGAACTCTAATTCTTGATCCAAGTAGTATATATAATCCTATATATATTGTTATTTTACTTCGTATATGTATTTTATTTCAAATCATCTTCTTGGTTCATTCAAATTTGTTTAAAGGAATTGGAGCTTATTTAATTCTTTCTATTCAAATTGTTATTTATCATGAGAGGAGGGTGATAATTATTTTGGAACAATATGTTTTAGAATAGTTAAATCAGGAATCATTTCTGGGACAAGAAAACAGATGAAAATCCGAGCGGAAAAGAGATAGCAAGATAAAAGAAGAGACAGAGAGAGAAATCAGTCGTGTATAGTTGCATTCCCTCATGGGAAAATATATGATTCTACCTACACATCACACACACACACACACATATATACATATATATATCTACATAACAGGAGGAGGGAGGAGTAGAAGGCGGTTAGATTGGTGTGACGGCAAAGGAGTCTTTGGACAGGTGAGTTTTAAGCTCAGTCCGTGAGAGCCACGCACGCGTCTCTGCAAATGCGAATTGCGGATGATGCAGGTGGGCGGATGATGGTGGTTTAGTGGGAGTGTGTGGGTGGGTGGGTGGGTGGTTGGTTGGTATGGTATGGTGTCACACGCACACTGTCAAATAATTAATGAGCATATATGTATGTGTACCTATATATATATATATTGTGTGTGTATGTGTATGTGGACCGAGCGCCATGTTTGAAATGCGTCAAATTATGTAACCCCGAGTAGGCAGCAAAACGAAAAACTACAACAACAACAAAACAAAATTAATCAAATTTCGTGTAGCAAAAGCAAATATTGAGATTTAACTAACTAAAACACAACCCCCTCCACCATTCCCCTCTATGGCTTCTTAGCTCAACGATTCTACCCAAATATATTAAAATATAACTACATTTCCGACAACTGGGCGTATGAGTTATATTTCAATAACAAGTACTTTGATACTTTAACAAAAATGCACAATAAACAGATTAAATATTAAACCAAAGATTATTGAAAAAATATTGATAGTAAACTTTACTTGAAATCTTTACCAAAAAAGGGGAAAAAAAATAATAGGAAATTTTTCTTTCGCTTTTTGTTTAAATAAATTTTTTTACGGAAAAAAATTTAGCGAAAATTGTTTGAAAAGTTTCTCCAAAGATAAATGCCCTAAAATGGTAAATCAATAATCTTTATAAAGACCCACACGAACAGACACACATATACATACAGAAACAGCAGCATGCACACCCACACACAGACACTGATACACATATACAGATACAGATGCTTGCATATACACGTACACACACTGATGCTTAAATATTCAAGTAGTTTTCTTGTTAGAGAAATAATAAAGGAGAAAAAGTTTTGGCCGATTGCTATAAGAAAGGAAAAAGGACGAGAAAACGAAAGGAGATGAGAAGAGTGAAGTGAAGTAAAGTGAAGAAGAGGCCCTAGCTTTTGACTCCCTTAAAATGCCAATACGAATGTCAAGTTAAGAAAGAAATGGCTGACAAGCATACACATAACACACACACACAAACACACCCACACACATATACATGTATATATATATATATATATAGCGAGAAAAATGGCTGCCAAACATTGTCCCTATTTATGCATGACACGTAAAAGAGGAGAGAGGGGAAGTAGCGAAACAAAATGAAAGCCCAATGCTCTTTGCTTCTGAAAATTGAGTAAAATCGTTGTGCTGTGTTGCTGCTGTTGTCATAGTGTGCCACGCCCACACACACACACAAGTACATAAATATATATATATATATATATATACATATATCTAGCCAAAGCGTCCACCACACACCCGCCCCGACCAACCATAATACTTCTCTGCCTGCCTAAACGGCAACCGTTAAATTATTTGTTGCCTTGACTTTTTTAATACCCTACAATTATCAGTTTGCACACACACCATGATAAATTTGCATATATATATATAAATTTTTTTTTAAAGATCTTTTTACTAAACAAAAAGTTGTTTTGAAAAATTGTAAAAACCTTTTTCTAAGAATTTTCCTCATATTAAAGTCGATAAATTTGCTGGTTTTTGTAGGTTTAAGATGAAAATCAATGGAAAACCCTTGATCAATGGAAAACCCTTGATGTAGAATCTATTGCTTGTCCTTATAAAGCAGCTCATTTAAGAAATATTACAGTTCACTTTCCCCCGCGTCTTATTTCTTTACACATTCTTTGTATACGGAATAGAAATATATATAGATAAAAAGGATACTCCTTAGGCAATATATAGGGTATAATTCAATCGGCTTACCGTGTTCAATATATAAAAACTTTTATGAGTCTACCACAAACAACGGCAAAAAAAAAAAAAAAAAAAAAAAAAAGAAGAAGAAAACATATCAAAAGGAGGAAATGCTCCTTCATGTTCTTTCCTTTACCATGATTATACAATATGTGAACCGATAAAAACGCCATCGAGCAAGAGGAAAAAAAGCAAAAAAAAAATGAATGTCAAATATTGATTTGTTAAAAATAACGCAAAGAGGAAAAACTAGAAACTTAGACTAAAAATTACTCAAAATATCTAATTAGTATTGAAAAGTATACAATAATAGAAATGATACAAGATATTTTCAATTTATTAATTAACAATATGTAATGTAAATTTACATATATCTAGCTGTCTAATTTATTTAATAAATGTCTACTCATTGGTATGGAAAACTTTAAAGGGGATTAAAACTAATTTCAACTGATGATAATTTAAGGAACAGGGAAAAAATTTTGGTAAATGGAAAAGAAATAAGGTTTGTGGAAAGTTGTAAAAATTTTAGATATACCTATAACTATTCGTAGGTTAAACAAAATTACAATAACTCTGCATAAATTTTGATATAATCTAAATCAAGTATGAATATAAAACTTTCAGTTATAAGAATATTGTAAGATATCACAGTTGATATAAAAAACCAAATATTATTTTTATTTTAACGATTTTCAATTATTCAGATTCTATTTCAAAGAAAGTTCCTACAATAAAGTTTAAAATATAAACGTAAAAGTTTCATTACAGAGTAAGTAAAGTAATTTAAAAATACTTTTTAGTATTTGATTTTTCAGAAAGTTAAATTTTCTATGTCAATTTCGAGTATTCGGATCGGGTTTAGTTTGAATAGATCCGGTTAATGAAAGTTTTACTATATAAATGAAAAAAAATCTGCATAGGAATATTAGCTATAATATGATAAGAATATAATCTTTTTATATGTATCTATATATAGAGAAATTTTGAAACATTTTTATTGAAAATGCAACATTTTGGCTAGGATTTCACAATCCTTACATACGACTGTTTTCAATTTTTACCTGAATATATAGTCCTATACTAAGGTATTAACCAAATATGGAAAAACTATACAAATTCGTTTTCTTTATATGGTTTTTTTTAAGTTTATTTGCCCAGAATGCCCTTATATTGTTTCATATATTGCAAAAAAAAAAGTTCTCATTTCTAAGGTGATTTCTCACCTAAAAAATCGTTCGATATATATACAAACATATGTGCATAACAGTCAGAAATCAAAAATATTAAGCTTTTGGCACGATATGTCAATATGTACATATGTATGAATGAACATATATGTCTATATAGATAGATATATGTACGTATGTTTGTATGTATATCAAGTTACTGTGTCTACAATTGTCAATCTTCTTTTTACAATTAGTAATAAATAGTTAAACTTACTTATAAAATTCAATTCAAGTGAATTATGACACGTTAGCGAAATGCGGAAAACTGAATAGTATAGCAACAACAACAATAATAACAAGAACAACCTAAAACAACTTCCAATTGACGACAACAACTACGACATTCGCCGCCAAGTAGCAGCAGTTTGCCTATTTAATGTGCTGATATTTTCATTTCATTTTAGTTTAGGTTTTTTTATATATATATATACATATACATATACATACATATATATATATATATATATATATATATATATTTTGTGTCCAGAGTAACTACGTACTTATTAAGAGCTAGCAACAAATCCAATAACAAAATTATAGTGGATTATATATATATAAACTTATATATATGTGTAGTGTAAGCATGTTTATCGTATATATATATATATACGAGTGTACGTACCTATACCTTCAAATGTATATACAATATGTTTCCCCTGCTTTCACCCCCCCCCCACCATCAATTCAACACCCCACACCTCTAACAATCTCCTCTCATCATTACTTTTGAACGCACACATTGTGTTTATTTATCGTTGCTTTTGTGTACTCTCGTTCGACGTTGACTATTTTTTTTTTTTCGAAAACTCTATTTGCTCTTTTATACGTTCCATTTTCTTTTTATACCCTTTGTACGCCTTGAAAAGTGGGTATATTAGTACATTAACTTAATGCTATAACAATAATCAATTAATCTTTAAATTTATCTCTAAATAAATCAAATTTATACTTTTTTTTATATGTATATTTATAGATTTACGATCTAAGCATCTGATATATATATAGGTTACTTCCAAGTCGACAACCTGATTTAAGAGTTTAAGAAATTGCTTTCTTTTGTGTGCTGAATGAAGAAAAGAGGGGAGAGAATAGTAGCGGATGATTGGCGTAAAAGACTTTACACAACTTCTGGCAAACATTGAACAATAGACAAAGGGCGACAGCAACTACAACTACAGATAAGTTCAATTGTTAATCGAGCTCTTACGTCTAACTCTAGCAAATATATATATAAATATATAGGAATTTACATATAGGAATATATATATATATATATTTATACTTATAGTTCCTCATTCAAACTATAAAAGTTTTTGTATTTTTGCTTAAAGTTCAAGATGTAAAAAAAAAATATAAGTTAAAAGACAAAAGTAAAGTAAAATATATAAAATTAAGTTAAATTACATTTAAAAAAAAAAAAAATATTTGTTATTTAGAAAACTAAATATAGAACTTAAAAAAGTTATCCTACTCTAAAATCATTATCAGTCCCTTATGAGATTTAAAAGTTTATTAAATAAACTGAAAGGTTTTGAAATTTTCTTCAGTTTATACAGCTGCGAAAGAAATAATAGCACCAAGGGGCGTTGCAAATTTCAAATTTTTACCAAAACTTAGAAAATATTAATATTTTTGACTCTTAAAATTATTTAAATTAATTATTTAATCTATTCACATAATTTTAGTAGGAAAAGACCACATATTTTTGACATATTTAAATAAATATTCACTTTCAAAGTTTTTCCAGTCAAAGTCAGGCGAAAAAAAAAAATAGCACCAATTCAGTTACACCGAAGAAAACAAAAAGTTAACTCAGAAATATAAAACAAAAGTACTTAAATTCATGAATATGGTTTTCAAAAAGTCTGTTTTAAGTTTTTTCAGTATCCTTTTCTAACAATTACGACCACACAGCGCCTTGGCAGAGACTCTCTATATCCTAGCATTTGGTCCTCGGCACTTTTCCCCAAAACCCTGTATTATGACCTTTCAAAGGACTTCAATACTTGTCGAACTGCAAGTGTGCACTGTTTTTTTGACGTCCGTAAACAATTGCTTAATTTGATTGGGAATTGGAGACCGTGGAGGCCATTCCATGACGTTGGTGGTATGGTCTGGAAACAACTTTTTGGCTCTTTTACCAGTGTGCCTGGAGTAATTGTCCTGTTGGAGGACCCTTTGTAATGCCATTTTATCCTCTGCATATGTATGCATTACTGTCTGGTGTATATGAACAAAGACGGGCTCATCCATGATTGTTGTAGACCAATGTATGGGACGTACTCCATAATAGCAAAAGTACGCCCATATCACTATGGTGGAACTTTCGTGCTGAGTCGTTTTTATACCCTGTACCCATAGGGTAAAAGGGTACATTAAAGTCGCTAAAATGTATGTAACAGGCAGAAGGAAGCATTTCCGACCCCATAAAGTATATATATTCTTGATCAGCATCAACAGCCGAGTCGATTGAAACATGTCCGTCTGTCCGTCCGTCCGTCCGTCCGTCCGTATGAACACGTGGATCTCAGAGACTACAAGAGCTAAAGCAACCAAATGGTATATAAATTGGTATCGTGTAGTGTCTACGCAGATTAAGTTTGTTTCAAATTTTTGCCACGCCCACTTCCGCCCCCGCAATTCATAACTAGTGTTATATTAAATATATAAATAATACAGCCAAGAGGTATCTGCTGACCAAATTTTGTTAAAATCAGACAACAAGAATCGGAGATATTTCTATATAAGTTTTGTTCTGAAATGCCCAGTGCGACATTGCGTAGTAAGTGTGAGCGAGATAGCATGCGTTCGTTGTTGCCGCTTGTGAGAAAAATTTTAGTTTGAATTAATGGCAAATTTTAAGGAGTTTCATTTATCTACTTGGTACAGGGTATACTCAAAGTCGGCAGGGACGACTTGCTTGCTTCATTTTTGTATACTTTGGTGTATAGTCCTTATTTTTTGGTCTCCTAACATTATCTAACACAACTTTGCTCTCATCCGTCTACAATAGGGCTATCCACTTTCCTATTGGCCAATTGGCGTGTTGGTTGGCAAGCTTTACGAGCTTATTTGCATGTGTTTTGGCCCAGAAAAAATTTTTTCCGGGTCAACGAGAGTTGAAACTATTTTCTCTTTGTCGAGTACGGATTTCTTCAACAGATTCATCAAAATTCAGATCCTTGTTAAGCTCCGTTGCTTGCCTAAATGAGTCCTTTTCGCTCTGGCGAAATAGTTTCTTGACTAATAATGGGGATTTAATGAACTTTGATCCTCAAGATTCTACTTTTGTGACAAATTTCTTCGCATTAATGATCATTTTACTTAAGCAGACCAGTAATTGACTTATTTCAGCATAGGTTTTGCCTTTTGTAAGCATTTTTTAATAGTTATCCTTTTTTCTTCATAGCGGGGGTTTCAGTGACCCATATTTACAAAAAAGCAGTGTAATTGATATTTTTTTCTTTTTTACTCTTTAAAGAATAACTAATTCTAATAAATTTGTGGAGTTCGAACATTAGTTTAGTCGCAACAATTTTTTTTCGTCAAAAACATGTGCTTGGTGCTATTATTTTTGCTGCTCTATTTGGCATACGCCTTTCAATTTTGCTCCTTTGACAAGTACCGTTATCATTTGCGCTCTGTTTTTTGGTCTCTTAAATCCAAAAGTGTCCAAGTTAGATAAAAGAAAATAAAATTCAAACCAAATTTGTCTTATTCGTTTTTTACTGTGAAATAAAGTGAGCTGCTAGCTTTGGTGCTATTATTTCTTTCGCAACTGTATATCATTTTAAAAAGCCAAAACTATATGGAAAAGGTGTAGCCTTCAATTAAAAAACCGATGTGAAAAGCTATTTAAGTTTATATTATATTATAAAATCCTTAAAAGACTGTAAATCTTTTATTTTAAATAAGAAATTAACAAAGTTAAATGACACAGAGTACCCTGTATTTTCTTCAAAATTCAGTTTTGTATTAAAAAGTTTTTCAAGTCACTCACTCACTTGTGCATATTACGAAATTTCTTTTAAACACAATGAAAGGAAACTTACCTAGAAAGAGAAAAAGAGAGAGAGAGAGAGAAAATATTTCTTTTATTAGTTTAATGTAATTGTTCATTCATTTTAAAAGTATATAATAAAAATTCGCAATTTTTCGCATCATAAAAAAATTTGCACACAAATTGTGTGCATTGAAATCTTTAGACTAGAAATTGTAAATTGAATGGCTATATAAATGGTTTGAATATAGTATAGAGAGAGGGGAAGTGCAGCAGCAGCAGAGGGAGGATAGGGTAGGATACACAAAATAACAAAACACAATTTCTTTCAATATGTAAATTGCTTTTGTTTATGGCCAAGAACATGCATATATATATATATATATATATACTATGTAATACAAGTGCTTATATACATATAAGCGATTATATAGTATGGGGCCCCCTTTTTTTGATTACATAAATACAAAATTCAATTGAAAGTCGTTCAAGTGCAAAATGCAACAAATAAAAAGAAAAGGAACAAAGAGTAAAGAAAAAAAATAAACAAACAAACAGAAAGAGACAAAAAATATACACTAAAAACATTGCAAATTGTTATTGCATTTTACGTTATACTTATACAGCTTAAATTCTAATCATCAACTCAAAGATTTTCAATGTCCATTGAAATAATTTCGAAACCAGTTTCATAATTGTCAATTCGATTTAACTCATTACTTAACTGTATATAACTTACATACACACCCTATATACCAAGTTTATAATTGTCAATCCGTTTTAAGTCATTTCTTAACTGTATATAACTTACATACACACCCTGTATACCAAGTTTATATATTGGTATATTGGTTTTATTGAAATCTATATAAACCAGAGATAATTGATCTTATTTTTGGTATTCTATAAACTATTTCAATGTTCACAATTGGTTGAAAAATTTTCTACTTTATATATTCTCCATATATAGGACACCCTGTATTTAGAGTAATAATAATCAGTCTTTGGAACTAATTTTAAATGCGTTATAGCGTTATAGAATATATATATATATATACTATATAGAGAGAGAGAGACTAATAATTTAAAGTACAAGAAGTATTCTAAAATTTCAAAATTAGTTTGAGACTTTTAATTATTTTAATCGTAGAGGTAAATTGCTGCAGGGGGTATCTAATAGTCGGTGTTGTTCTGTATTATTATTTTTTTTTTTTTTTTAATAAATGGGTCATAACAATATCAGCTTTTACTAATAAGTTTAGTATGTACACACAATGGGCAGTAACACACTTACACACACACATTTATTAGTGTATGTGTGTGCGTTTGTAGATAGAATTTGAAATTCGTTTTTGCCATACCCTGACTGCCCTGCGCTGATGTCTCCTCTCCCTTGTCTTGTTTGTCTTCGTGATATATAAAAATAGAATTTGCTTTTTTTTATATATATATATATATATAAACATATATTTATATAGTGCTTACAACAATAATAACAATAGGAGCAAAACTGATAAGCGAACGCCCACCCACAACCGCTCTAGTTTGCTGCACCAGCCTCCCTCCCCATCGACCACCTTAAACCATGACAACCGCAAGACTATATTAATATATAACAGGTCTATTTATTTAAACTAAAATTGATTTAATTTTTTTTTTTTGTATAAAATCCATATTATTATTTTAATAGAAGAAATCAAAGATTAAAATAGTTTAAATTGACAAATTATATCTATAATCATTCACATATCAATTTTCCATATTTTCATTTTTAAGTGAAGGGGATAATCAGCTGTAAGTCCAACTAACTAAGCGAATAACTAAACTAATATTCAAAGAGGCAAAGAGGAATCCGTTCGTTTTAGAGTTGTCGTTGTCGTTTATATTTCTTGGTCTCGTTTTGGGCCCGGTTATTCGGATGTATTGCATCCACAAGATACTTATGTATATACAAACATACATATATATATATATATATATATATACATGTGTATATGCTTATTTACATAATATACTCGTACTCAACTGTGCTGGGTATAACTTAAGTATATTTTTTTCCTTTTCTTCTGTTTTTTCTTGTTTTTTTTTTTTATTTGAGGAAAACCAGCGCGACTCGTCGACAACAACAACAAGAAGAACAACAGCACAAGACATAAGCAGTTAAATCTCAAAAGACGACACCAAGATACAGATACATACCAAGACACATAGATACAAGATGGCAAAGGGCCATCATACCACACCACAATTATCCACCCGACAAAAGTTTCAAATGCAAAAACGTCGAAGTACTAATTCCAATTACAATTATTTAAAGTAATTAATTCATTTACAAGTTTCATATATATATATATATATATATATATATTTATACATCTTTTGGTTAGTTATCAATTTTCAATTGACAAATTTGTCAGGTGGATAAATAGGGTATAACCCTACCTACTATGAAAAGCACGCTCAGACTGAGTTTATTGGAAGCTTATTTTGTTGTTTCTTTTAATGCTGTTGACGACTGTCCACAAGCAGCAACAGCAGCAGCTGCTGCTTCTCATTCTCCTTATACGCTCCCTACCATTCATTGCCCCGTCCCTTTAACTGACTTCCTCCCCTCTTCTATATCTCACGTATCTTTTCTGTGAGTGTGTTGATTGCCTGAGACTGAGCTCTGTGGCTCCTCTCGTTTATATTGCAGCCGTGAAAGGTGGCGAATGGAAAAAGCAATAACTACAACAAAAACAACAACAACAGAAACAACGGCGGCATACATACACTCGTTTATATATATGTATGTATGTGTGTATATATATAGAGGCAGTTACCAAAAAGTGCAGCTGCCACACAGCACACGCATGTGCGTCAGCTCCTATCCTAGCCAGCCGCCTCCACTACCATCATCATTACCACACCACCTCACTCTCCTCTTTTCATCATAATACTCTTTTACTTGACAGAGAACTCACTCGAACTCTCCCATGGAACAAGCAAAGTCAGACATGAGAGAAGTCATCTACTTTTGCGGAGGTGAATAACGCTTTGGGGCAAGAGTGGGAAACAAAAAGCAGGAGCTGGATGAATTGCAACCAGCAGTATACAATTATATAATATGCAGGAATTATACATATATATACATACATATGTACATATGGTATAAAAAAGAAAGGAAAGAGAGTTTAAAAGTCGTTTGGACGCAAAATATGAAAAAAAAACATTGAAGCAATTTCATCATACATATCATGAATGTATGTATGTACATGTACGTAATCCGTAATATGACGGATGATGTTCTATGTATTTCAACCTACTTTCATCAAATCATACATATGTATGTACATTCATACGTACATATGTATGTAATCCGTAATATGACGGATTACATACATATGTATTTCAACCTACTTGTATGTACATTCATACGTACATACGTATGTATGTTCATTCTCTTGCGGTTTTCAAGATGATATACTATAAAAAAAAATGTTAACATCTATTTAAATTGTTATTCATAATTCAAAAATCTAATTTCATACTAGAATAATAAACAATTTTATAGATTTATTTCGGTTTTACAAAGAAATATTCATCCGGTTGCACTTTCTGAAACACACATATGTATGTATGTATGTACATATGTTTGTATGTATGTACATATATACATATATTAGGAATAATTTGTAACTGTAGTATTACAAGATTTTGTTCTTGAATTTGGTAATAAAGCCCTGATATATAGTAATATTGAAGTCATCACGCCTTACACTTACATATATATGTATATATACGTATATATATGTATAGGTATGTACATAGAAAACGTATTACGCATTTGGTTAGCAAGTTATTTGTCCAGTTTGTATTTTTTTTCTTTCATTTTTTTTTTTTTTTACGTAAATAGAGAACTCAACTGAACTGACGCAATATAATTGCAGAAATGTTTGTGGAATGAGTTCAAAGGGGGGGACAAAGGAGCCAAGAGGAGAAGCAAGAGGAATTCAGGAGGCTGGCAAAGTAAGTAAGCGAAACAGAGACATATACACAAAGTGATAGAAAGGAAGGGAGAGAGAGAGAGAGAGAGAGCGAGACAAAGAAAGAGAGAAAGAGAGAGTAAGATATGATGAGAAAGAGGGTAGTGCGGTATGTTGAATATGGGGCTTGGATAAGTAAGTAGGTAGATGGTTACTCCTCTTTCCTGTATTCTCTACCTATTCTGAAATGACGCACTGTTGAAAGAAGAAGCTGTGTGGCTGCTGGCCTCTCTTATGGTGCATGATGCGGCGGGGGAAAGGACGTGAAATGTTGTTGGTGGTTGAGGGTAGGGGAGGGGAGGGGGTTACGGGTAAAATTCTCTATGATGTACACGATGAAAAGGAGCAAAATAGGAGGAGATTGGGTAGTAGATGCCTTTTTGTAGGCGCGCGCTAACTGCCGCAGAGGCGTCGCAAATTGTGTATGTATGTATGTAGATATATATATACATATATATACATATATATACATATATATATTTATATATGTATATTGTATGGAAGGGTTTTTTCTTTTACTTCTTCTTTTCTTTTCACTTGTAAAAAAAAACAGCAGCAATAACAACAAGCACAAAGATAAAAAAAAATTGGTGTATGTATATAACAGGCTTATGTATTGTACTCTGCATTGTGTCACTATGTATATATGTATATATGTATATATCCCTCACTGTCCCTCTACCATGTCCCCTTACCAACCCACACAACAAAAAAAATAAAGTAAAGAGAGCACACGAGATTATTGTATAGAAGTAAAATAAAAATCTATATGTAACCTTATATACACATAGACATACATATGTATATGCATACATACACTCTTTAATATATATACATATGTATGTATACATGTGTATGTATGTATTTGTATGCATGTACCTTAGACGAGGTCAGAACCAAACATGACAAATTTATCCAAGTCTAAGAGAAGGCCTCAAAAGCAATAGACAAACCATATTAAAACTTTCCAAACAATTCTATTCTGTAGCTAAATCAGAAATTGATTGATCCGATGACTATATATATGTATATATAATAACCAAAATACATTGATCTACAATGGTAGATGCTAAATCCATTGTATTTCAATGTATTTTAGAATCCTTTAACTAAATTTTGAACATCTTTCTGATTAAATAAACTTCAATTTTAAACAAACTGAAAGTTAATTAGTTAAAAGTTACTATACCCCATATATTGTTTGTTAAGGGTATACAAAAACTATTATGTATGTATATACATACATACATATGTACATAATGAATTGTAATAGGGTTCGTGTGTAGGTCGTTGTAAGGTTAAATGGATATTTTGTTAAATTGTGTAATTAAACCGTTTTACAAAGATACATATAATATTTATGTATCTTACAACAGATTTTGTGTACAAATTCCATATATCTTTTGATCTTTGATCGAGTAAAATAAAAATGCAAAACAAATGAGTCAAAGAATTTGAAAAATTTTAGCATTTCGAATTCTAGCAATACAAACTCATTTGAATTTCCTGCTACAATTCCACAGTTCTATCATTATATATACATACATACATATGTATCCATATATATATATTCGAATTATAGTATATTTAATATAACTTAAATGGGGTCGAAAATATGTACATACATACATACATACATATGTATGTATGTATAAACTAAATTCAACAAAATAATATCAACTTTTGCAAATCGACAACGTCATGGAACTATGAAAATTAACAAGAGTCAAAACGGAAATGTGTATCTAGATATGGTGCCATGTGTGTGGTATATATAGATACATTTATATAGAAAGATAGATATATGTAAGTATATGCATATATAGTATATATATATATATATATATATATATATATATATCGGAGTATTTATGCATCTGTATCAGTGTCTATTGCCTTAGGTAGTCGACCGACTGACTACTAACTATGCGGTGCTGGCTTCGATTCAATATATATTTGTCTCTCTATCTCTCTTATACATCTGTCTATCTGTCTGTATGCCTCTCTGTCCATGTTGTCTTTTGTATATTTTTATAAGCGTGCATTGAAGATAATTGAATGAACAATATTGTTTATTTCTATACACAGTGCTCTGGTTTTTCTCTTTTCTTTTAGTTGGCAGTTCGCTTTTACGCTCTCTTTCTCTCTCTCTGTCTCCATAAACTACATAAAAATGCGAATGAACAAAAAAAGAAGACAGGGAGAAAGAAAGCAGCAAAATGGAAAACTCAAGTGAACTGAAACTGAACTGAACTTAACCAAACCAACAAGAAGCTAAGGTGAGTTGGGAAGTTTAATTGTGTGTGTGTTTGTGTGTTCTCTTGGGTGTGAGATGGGTTGAGGTGAGGCTATGGCCAGGAGCAGCAGTAGGAGTGTGTGCCAATAGAAGGGCCAAGGGTATGGGACGACAACAACCCTCAACTAAAAACCAGCAACAACAACAAAAAAAAAGGGCAAATAAAATGGAATTAGATTACATACACACAATCACCCATAAAGAAAGAGAGAGAGAGAGAAAGAGATAGAAGGATAGTGAGTGAGAAAGTGACAGAGAGAAAAATAAAACTCTCAGTATGTCTCGACATGTTAATTACGCATTAAATATCTAGAAAAACCAAACCAAAAATTTCTACAATTCACAACCAAGTGTACAATGGGTATGGAAGGGGGATATATCCGTTCATTTAGGGGTTAGTTTTCACATAATATCTGATGGAAACTGATGGAAATTTTTCTCTTTTTTTCTTCTTTTTTTTTTTGCTACGCCAAAACTGAAACGCGTCATGTGGTAAACGGTCCAATGTCGTCATCATCGTCACCATCATTATTGTTATTGTCATCTGTTTTATACCTACCATATACGAAAAATATATATATAAATATATCTATACATATGTATGTACTTGGGTTTTTGACATTTAGCCAGTTGGTTTCCGTTTTTTTTTTCTTCTTTTGTCTTTTTTTTTTTTTTTTTTTTGTTCATTGATTGAAATGACATTGAGCTAATCAAGCAAGAAAGAAAAGATGGCAACGAAAACAAAATGGTTATACAAAAATACAAAACAAAGGGAAAACTGTGGTATTATTCAATTAAGAATATGCAGCCACACTTTTTTGTTTAGCAAGCCAGCCTATAAGAAAATGGTGAACGATCTTTATAGATATTTAATAATTCATTAAAACCTAATGATTCATTATACAAATATGTTGTGTATGTTGCAATCAAGGTTCGTTTGTTGTTGGAACATTCTTGGCCAATTTGTCAGGCAATGCGATAATATGACTCAACCCTGGGGCAGGTGATATACATATACATATGTAGGTGGAATTGCTGTTACGTAAATTTGTTGTAGCCCCCCCTTTTGCTTTACAACCATGTTCTTACAAATACATACATACATACATATTATTTATTTGCTACCACCCTGTAAACGAAGAAAATGCACAAGGATGACGCATTATTTGGCAACACAATAAATGCGATATGGATATATCTATATATGTAATTACAATTTATATACATAGAACCCCTTCTTTTCCGTTTCCCCTACGATCTTGTACCCTATATAACCTCCTTGCTGCACACATAATCATCCCCATCATACTATATAAGGCCTGACGAAGCAAGGCGTCGGCAACGGCAACGCCAACAACGGCGATGTATTTTGACATTGACATTGAAATGTGCATTTTTCTTTCTACATACATATGTACATATGTATCTATATCCGAATGTAATTGAAAATACACACTCTATCTATGTATGTATGTATGTATATAGTGTGGAAATAGACATCGAAATTAATATAGGATACATATGTATGTATGTACCGATGTATGTATGTAAATCTAATCATAGACAAATAACATTTGCATCATGTTGCAGGCAGGCGACAGTGACGGAGGTCAAAGATAACCCATAAGGGTTACAGGGTTCTTTTGTGGGTTATTAATTGGTTGGTTGATGGATTTCAGCAGAGTCCTGTTATTCTTTTCATATATGGTTATGCTTGATCACCCAACCATTGAACAACTCTAAAGGTGGTTTGTTTCTATATATATATATATATATATATATATATATATATATGCATATAGTAAAATTATGTATATAAATGTTTAAATAGGTGCAACTGAACACTTAAACAATTAGAAGTTAGAGTGGTTAAGGCGAAATATAGAGATTCAATTATGTTAGTGTCAAATAGGAAAAGATTATATAGATTATTATATGTATACATATGTACATACATATGTACATATCTGTAGGATTGTTAGATCTTTTACCCCAACAACAAGACAAAAGTTTGGTAACTTTATTATTAACATTTAATCTATCTAACTTTATTCAATTTCACTTTTTATCTAGAAACTATAGAATAAAAAGAACTATACCAATAAAAACTTAATAGCCAATTAAAGAATCCTAGAATATCCTTAATAATTGTTCTAATCAAACATAGGATCAGTTATTGAACATTTACTGTAGGGTATTCACATGTTACCAAAACAGAAAATTTAAACAAAAAAAACTTTGTTATTTATACATATGTAAATATAAAAAAAAGATATTAAAATATTTTTACTCTACATACAATTTATGTACATACATATGTACGTATGTATGTACTTATCAGTTTATGCAACTTAGTTATCAAGTGGAGAACAGAGCGTAAGAGAGGGAGAGATAGAGATAAAGGAGAGAAAAGAACAGTCAAACAGAGATAAGAGTGAGTGTGAACAACAAATGAGTGAGTAAAAACGAGAAAGAGCTAGAATTATGTTTATTTAAACAAAAGGAAACTTACATAAAAATCTTTATAAAATAAATAATAAATATCATCATCGAGATTGTTGTTGTTGTTGTTGTTGCAGCTGCTGTTGTTGTTGTTGCTGCTGTTGTGTTGCAGTTGATATTGTTGTTGTTGTTGCGGCTGTTGTAGCTGCAGTGTTGGTATGAAGCTATTGTTGTTGTTGTTATTATTATTATTGTTGGTAGTTGCAGTGTTGCAGCTGTTGCTGCTGTTGTTGTTATTGCTGTTGAAATATTGATGTTGCTGCTGTTGCTGCTGCTGCTGCTGCAGTTGTTGCTGTTGATGATGTTGCTGTTGATGTTGTAATTGTTGTTGATAGCTTTGAGCTTGCAATTCCCAATTTTGCATTGCACACATATATACATACATACATATATGTATAATTTATCAATTATATTTTTATATATAAATCTACATAGAATTTCCAAAAATATAAAAAAAAAACCCAAAAAAAACGAACAAAAAAAAAATTAAGTAAATTAATTATTTCGATTCTTTCTCGTTTTAAACACTTTATTCGCACTGTTTGTATATTTGCACACATACAAATATACATATGAATAAATTTTTTATTTATTTATTGGTTTCTTCTATTTTTTTTATGCTTCTTTTTCTTCTTCTGCTTCTTCTGTTTGTGTATTTTGTTTTCTTCGATTATTATTTTATTTAATTATTTTGTATTTTTGTTTAAGTTGAAATGAGCTCAAGGTAAAGCGACCGAATAACTGCGACGACGACAGCGACGAAAACGACGACGACGACGGCAACGGCAACGACGATGGCGACGACTGAGGGCAGCGGCAGCGTTGGCGACGACGACGACTGCAACAACTTTAAAAGTTGCTAACTTAACCTTTCAACTTTCTTTCACTTTGATAAAACTAAAAAACAAAAACAAAAAAAACACGCACACACACCACAACAAAAAACCAAAAAGAATTTTCTAGACAAAAATAAATAATTTTTCAGTCAAACCGAAAATATTTTATTATATTTTTTTTGTTTTTTTTTTTTTTTTTTTGTTGGTGTGGCGTTGACGTTTGTTGTTGAGGCTAGCTATTGATATTGTGTTTGTGTGCTTAATTTTTTTTTTTTTGACGATGATTCTCAAATGTCGATGACGACGACACCGAGGAACGGAACGGAACGGAGCAACGATGGCAGCAGCAAACATGCACTCACTCACAAACAAGCATACACATACACACATACATACATACTCACTCACTGTGGGGCAGGGGTAGGCACTCTACAGAAACTCAATGCACTCACACAGATACACCCCTACTGCAGTACATAAGCAAAATAACAAAAAAAAAAAAAAGTCTTTCGACTCGAATCAAGTCGACACAAAAAAAAATGGGTATGCACATACATACGTATATATGTACATATGTATGTATGTATTTGTATGTATATAAATGTATACATAGGGCACTAAAATTGCATAAGAGAAGAGTCTATATACGCGAGTCTATATACATACGCTACAAAGTACTCTTATTAACTGATACATGCTTACATTCATATGTACAAACATACATATATTTATCAAATATTAATATCAATAATATTAAGAAAATATATATCAATGTTCTATTACAATACCAAAATTTGTCTTATACTTTTCTTCTTCCTTTCAAACACTCTCCACAAACATATTAAACTTTAAAGCTAATCCTTCCATAAAACGGAATTGACAATGGAAACTTTTCTTCTCTTTAGTAAATAAAATCATCAATAACTTCTTTATCTATCTAAAAAGCATTTTAAATTATAGAAATTCCACAAGATCAAACATCTTTTATCTATAATTTTTATAAACCCAACGCGTCATCCGACAACAATATTAATCTTTGTAAATGAATGGACAAAAATTCTGACATCGGATGAGCAAATTCTTAAGGATTCTGAATCATACATGTGTGTTTATATAAATACATACATATATACACATACATACAATATATACCTATATACATACACACAACACAATCATATTCAGTATTTGCTCACCTTTTCACAAATGATATAAGAGAGAACACTAAAGGAAAGAACTTATCATTTCAATTTCATAATGTTTTCTTGGTTGACTCATATCGAAGAAAATGTTTTAAAAGTGAGAAGAAATATCTCAACAAAATGAAATCATTGATTAATTCTAAAGTAGAAACTAATGTGTTTATACTATAAAAAAAATACAGAGAGAAAAATTATGGTTCCTTATCTATCCTTATCTATCCTAGGGATATTATGTAACTTTTATTGAAAAGCATCACTTTGATAGGCATTTAGAGGGTATTAAAAAGTCAGTGTCGCTTTATTAACCGAAATTAATCATGTGTATTACCAATTTAAAACCATTTAATAAATAATCATAATCATAAATATAAAGTTCTCTCACACAAAACTCTTGCACTCTGTCTCTCTCTGTCTGTCTCCCTTTCTCTTATGTTGATAAACAGAGAAATGTGGCAGAGTAGGGTAGAGTGAAAGAGATAAAGATAGGGTGAGAGGGGGAAAGTTAAATTTAATGTCAAATGATGCATACGATGGAAAGAAACAACCAAAGTTGAACGTAAAAATGAGCCAGCGCGATAATAATATGTATATATATATATATGTACACATATGTATATATTAAGTATATAAAGACATACATATGTGTAATGAAATGGTAAAGTGTAGGCATGAACAGCAGCAACAATAATTTGTAGCTGTATAAACCAGACAGACAGACATATGGACAGAGACGGACTTTTGCTTTGTAGCCTTGTGTGCCTGCTGGTTATTGTTGTTGTTGCTGCAGTCCACAACAACGTCGTCGCGACGTCAACATTTTGCGCTGCTTTTCTCAACAACAACAACAACAATGTTACTTGGGCATACTCGAATCATCTGCCTTCCTAGCCACCCCACCCCACAGCACCATCCATGACTTCTCTCTATACATAATGTATCCGTTAAGCATGTATCTGTATCTATATCTATATCTACACGTACATACATATGTATGCATATATAGAGCTATGCATGTGTAAGTTTTAACCCAAACATAAAAAAGATGAGAGAAAGACTACAAAAAAAAGTAGCAGAAAAATAAGTGTTTAGTATGTTGTTCCTTTTTAACTTTAGTTGTTTCTTTTTTTTCTTTTTTTTTTCTATATGTTAATTATTGCAAACTAAATTAAAGAACAGGCGAGAGAGAGGAGAAAGGAAAAACGCTCACTTTTTTCTTTTTTTATGTTGCTCTCCCAAAACACGCGCTCCTCTTTACTCCATCCTCCCTCCCTCTATTATCATTATCATCATCGTCATCATCATCAACATCATCATTGTCAGCGGCACATGAATGATAATTTCTCGCTCATTTTGAGTTGAGTGCAAATTGTACACATACATATACATATATATGTATGTTTGTATGTATGTATGTATTGCATGCTTGTATATGTATATGTTTTGTGAGAGACAAAAACGAACAAATCAACCTAAAAGCAAGGCCCAAACACAATCAGACCAAAAGGCCAGACTCAGAGACCGAAACCAGGGCCAACATTGAATTCACAAATCGAATGCCTTCCTCCTAGTCATACGGTAACGTACCTGTCTTATGCCTGAGTTAGTAATCTGTCTATGTGTATGTGTGTATATAAATATGTGTGTGTTATTCTAAAGTGATTTAACGACTTTGACTTACCCTAAAAGTTGACATCTAAATGTGTTTTCATACTATATATAAATCTAAAACCTAAAATAACATTTACTTCAGAGTTTAAAAAAAAAAAAAAAATCTTTGTGTTAATATAAATACACTCTAACTAACAGAAATTTTTACAGGGCATAGAAAAAGCGTCATATATTTGCAGCCAGTCGAGCCACTGACAGGCGGCAGGCAATGTTCAACAGTGAAGACTTCAAAAAAAAATATCCAATATTTAGACAGTATATTATATATAAATAGCCAATACCTAAAGACGAGAGATAAGCAGTTAATAGCTTAATAGAATCATCTTTAGCTCTAATATACAATTGATTAATTGCATCCAATTATCAATATTATAATTAATTTACTTCCAGAATATATATATAATATAGAAGATTTACAGACATCTCCTTTTAGTTCATAATTTGAATCAATCTATTAAATAACTTTAGTTTGGAATAATTTGGATAATTTAACAAGTACCCACTGTACTGACTAGATTGCTGACAATGCAATGCACCAACAACTGCATTGAAACTCGAAGAAAACAAAAAAAATATATTGCAACCAGACAGACGTAGGTTAGGCCTAGAGCTGCTGCTATATAGAGACATAGTCAACTAGCCGCCATATAGCAGCTACTCTGCTCGATGTTAATTGCCCATTGCAGTCGTGGTATCAATTGCTGTGTATGTATCTAAAAGATACTTTTCCATCCAAAGAGAGGGTAGGGAGAAAAAGAGAGAGAGAGAGAGAGATACGTAAAGTGTAGACTAGATGGGGGGCATGTGGTAGGTAGGGGAGTATGGAAATCGGGGCGGTGGTGGTGTGGATTGGGGGGGAACGATGAGGAGAGTAAGTAGATACTCAAAAGCGATCTCTCGTCGCGTTGCTAAACACAAACCGTTATCTCTGGGACTATTGCTGGTGCTGCTGGGTTACCGCATTTTATGCAAGAAACAAACAAAATACGTGATTTGTGAGCAGCGCCTCATAGTACGTAGATACAGATACATATATATGTATGTAGATATAAGTATGTAGATACAGATACATCTATTTATTTATTTATTTTTTTCATATACGAGATAACTTGTTGTTGCTGTATGTGTGTATGTGTTTGTGTTTGTGTGTGAGTGTTTTCTATCTATCTTTCTGTTTTGTGTGGCAAATGCGAAATCAAAGCACAAAGTATAATATACGATAGATACATATAGAGAGGAGCAAAGGCAAAGAAACGAATAGAAACAGAAAAAGCTGAAAAAAAAAAGTTTTGCACAGAGCCACCGGACCAATCGACCGACCGGCGGCGGCGACAGTACAACCGACCGACCGACCCACCAAAAGAGGCGTCAAAGCTAAAAAGCAAAGCTTGTAAAAATTCATGAGCTCTTGCAAACACTACACACACATACAGCTGGGCTTTTTTTTTTACTTTGTCTTCTTCTTCTTTTTCTTGTTTTTTTTTTTCTTTTTACTGTTTTTCTATGAGTACTTTATTATATATATTGGTAGGAGGAAGGGGGAGGGGGGACCTCTGCTGATTTGGTGAGAAAAACAGCCATGGAAAGTTAGACTTACACACAAAAAGAGGTGAAATGAAAATCACCAGCGACAGCAGCAGCAAAAGAGGAGTAAGAAACTGGCCTGGAATATTGGTTGGCTATGAAAATGCATCTACTCATATTAGACTAGAAAAGCTACATACACACACACACAGTCACACATTTAAACAAACATATATCTATGTATATGAATTTCTCAACTGTTTGTAACCTTTGTAATAAGACTACCGTTAGGTATATATGTATGTACATCTAATAAGTATGTAAGTCGAAGAGATACTCTTAATTTCACCCAAGCGTATTTAAGATTATTAGCAATGTAAAATAGATCAATAAAAATTAGTCCAGAGTAATATTGAAATTTTGTTGCAACGTTTTTTTTTTTTCAACTGTTCTCAGCTGTTGCATCAATATCCATGTTGTCTTCCGACGTTTTCTGTATTCTTTTTCATCTCTTGTATCTTAGGACCTATAACACAATAATAATGATTACTCACTAATGCCATTAAGTAGCTTCCGGGTTACTTAACGTTTCTAGCAATCATGCTAATCCAAGAGATTGAGCCATTCTTTTTAGGAATAATCATTTTCATGATCACGTTGTGAATTTATGTTATTGTATGGCTGGCTAACTATTTTTATAAAACTTCTTTATACAAATTAAGTTAAGTTTACAGTATCCCACTGTTCTAACGCAAAAGTTTTGCAAAATAAAAAAAAAAAAACGAACAGAAATTTGGCCCACATTTTGTTCTTTCCAGTTTACTTACTCAACACCCTGAAACCCGCTTCCCGCTAGCTCTCTTTCTTGCACATTTTTTCTCTTTCTCTCTTTGTCTCTAGCACTCTCTGTTTGCTCTTTCTGTCTCTTACAGTTTTTCTCCGCCTCCCCCTCTTTTAGATGGTGTGGCAATATTTTTGCCTATTGCTTTTAATTTTTTTTTTGTTTTGTTTTCTGATTTTTGCACACTTACACAAAGAAATACACTGAGAAAAAAAGCACACAACACACATTTGGTATTTCACTCTCTTTCTCTCTTTTACTCTCTCGCTCGTTTGCTCTATTTCTCTCTTATCTCTCACTCTTTTTACACATTTTTTTTTGGATTATTATTTTCTTTTTAAAATTGTTTAAACAAAATTGCAATTTAGACACGCACCCACACTTGTTCTTTATCTCTTTTTGCCTCGGTTGCTTTTTCTATCTGTCTCTCGCTTGTTCTCGTTCTTTCTCCGTCTCGCGCATATTATACGATGATGAAGAAGAGGAAGAGAAGAAAAAAAATGTGTCTGTGTGTGTTTGTTGTTGTTATTTCGTTACCGTTTTGATTTTGATGGCGTTTGAATTGCGACTGAAACTGAAACTGAATTGATGCTGTTGCTGTTACTGTTGCTGGGTAGCAGCAGCAGCCTGACTGACTGAAAATGCAAAGAGCAGCAGCAGCAACAGCAGTAACAACAACAACAACATAAACGAGGAACAGGAGGCAGCGACGTTAGCGACGCAGTCAAAGAAAACGTTAGCAGCAGAAGGGGAGAAGGTAGAAGAACAGTGGAGCGGGCATTGGCCAGCATACGGGGGCGAGTGGTGGGGTTTGGTCGTCTCTTTTGCCTAGCCGCATTTTCAATTTAAACGCATACATTCGCACACGCACACACACGAATGCACGCAGCAACAGCAGCAGCCGAGTAGCAGCGCGCTCTGCCAACTTAGCTAAAAACTTCCAAATGCGTAGAGACGATACAACGAGACGTTGACGTTAACGTTGCCGTCGCAGTCGCAAATTTTTGTTGTTTGTGCTGTGTTTTTTTTTTTCTCAGTACGTTGTTAGTAGAAGTCCAAGCCAAAGCCCCATCGTTATAGCCATCAATCCAGCCATGCACGAGCGAACGACGCGTCGCCAGCTTCGGTGTCGGTGTCGTCGTCTCCGTCATCGTCGTCGCGGCAGTTAGCGGCCTCATCGTGGTTTAGCACTTGTACCACCTTTTCGCTGCACACTTTGGCAACCAACAACTCTCCACCCACACGACACCAGCAACTTCCACCCTATCCCTCTGTTAGCTTTCTTTACCATATCATACCAACATCGTCAATGGCCCATCTCATCCCCCATTCCATGACACGTTCCACTGAACCAGCCCATACATACATATGTATGTACATACATACATACATATGTATATAACCATAGACAAATGTAGGAAAGGTGGCAACACAATTCCGTTGTGCAAGCATCAAGCATATTCATGTGCTTCTGCTCGATCTCAAAATAACATTATACATATATTGTACGAGTATGTTATGATTATCATTCCTTAAATAACATCCGTTATACATAACCTACAACTGAACAGAGACTGGAACGTTCGTCCTAGATGCTTGGCAAAAGTTATTTGTGGTATCTCCGACTATCATTCTGAACAATAATGCCTAAAATTTCTCTAAAGAATATTGATATGAAAACAGAGATCCTACTACTATAATTTTTTTTTAAGTTTTATTTATTCTTCATTTTAATGCATTTTCAAATATTTTTTTTTTTCTGAATTGCATTTGTCAGAAAACTTTGTTTATGACTGAGTAACTTCTCGGTCTATAAACTTTTTTTTTTTTTTTTTTTTTTTTTTTTTGAAGATGATTGTGCAAATTCTCAGAGAAAGTATATCCATGTTAATATTAAATAGATTTATGGCATAAGCTAAGGTGATACATACATATTATACAATAATAAAAGGGTTAAGTTGGGTCATACAAGTTTAGGAACTTTTATTGGCATAGTATCATCGCTGCATTCAGGAAAACTAGCATTTAGTGAATAATCCGAAACAAGCTTCAACAGGCCAAAAAGAAACGACAGAGAGAGAGTGAGAAAGAAAGACAGGAGGATAAAAAGGGAGAGAGAGAGTAAGGGAGAGAGCGCACGAGCATGCGAACGAACGCAGAAGGCAGGAGGAGATGGAGGACCTGGTCGTCCTTTTTGTTAGCCTCCGCCACTGTTGGCTTTTGTTTTAGCCAACTGCCTCCAACTGCGGCTGCTGCTGCTTGTCGATGATGAGGTAGTTGTTGGTCGACAACGACGATGACGATAGCGACGACGTCGCCGCGTCGTTTTGTTGTTTCGTGCTGCTGGCTGGATGGCTGGTTGGCTGACTGGCTTGCTGCTTCGTGTGTGCGCGAGCAGCGCATAATATTCCACATGCCACTGCCACTGGCACCACACACGCACATACATACACAAACAGCAACTGAGAAGATGTGGCAGCAACAAGCGAAGCGCACTTTAAGTGTAGCAAAATGGACTGCAAAACTGTGTACTGTACTCAACGCTAAATATATATATATATATATATATATATAAATACGTATATGGATATACATGCAAACATACATATGTATCAGTATTAATATATATGTACATACATACATGCAACAAACATATATATATTTGTTTATACATATGTATGTATGTATGTATATATGACAAGGCACAGGCTAGGCCCGAATATCGCCTTTCTTTGGCCTGGCCAATTGGGGTGGTCCAACCCAAATAGACCAAGACACGCTTAACTCTTTCCCCTTTCTTGCTACTTCTTCCTTTTGGTAATTATGATGTACGTATGTATGTATGTACATATATGTACATATATATGACATTTTCAGGTAGAAGTGGAATCTTTTTTAATTGGCTTAAAGTGTAAGTTTACATCAAGCACTACAACAAGCCAAAAGAAATATAAAGTAAGAAAAACTCGCGAGTCTTATTCATACATTGAGTTAAAAAGAAAATTTATTAAAAAGGATTTGCAATATCCTTGCTTTGATTTTTCATTAAGATAAAATTGCTTGATAAAAACCAAAGTTAACAAAATATTAATTAAATTTACTTTCTAAAAATTGTAACTAAACATTTTAATATGGAATACAAAATTTTAAAATTTTTTGTTGGAAAATGTAGGTCTAGCAATTGGCAAAAAGAAAACTAAGCTGCCTACATACATATGTACATACATATATATGTATGTGACGAAAAGGGTTAAATATACATCACAGCGCAGGGTGTGAAAGAGATGGGCAAAGAAGGAATTGTTGGACTGGATTGAGTGAGTGAGTGAGTCCAAGAGTAACCAGTTTTGCAATATATACAACAACTACAAAGCAACAACAACAAATGCAACTGCAAGAGCAGCAATCGTCAAATACACAAAATCCACTTTGCAAATCATCAGCAATGGATCGGGTCCGGGTCGGGGCCTATTGGGTGTCCCACCACCATTCACAACAACAACAAATGCTTGCAACATGCAACTTGAGAGCCAGCTGCTGGAGCTGTGACCCCCGGTCTCTCCATTCCATTATACCCCTAGCTCCCCCCCCCACCCTTTTCCTCATCCCAACAACACACCACACGACCAACGAACCAACCAAGCAACCATTCACATTCCAGTTGCACAAAATGCATAATCCTTCACATTGGAAAAATCGACTGGAAAAATAGCTTTAAGCCAAAAATTTATACATACATGTACATAAACATACATATACATATGTATGTTTGCATGTATGTATATATATAGTATATATTTCCAAAAGCGCTTCAAGTGCCGATTTTCCTTTCCGTACACACAGGAAAAAAAAAAGAAATGAAAAGGAAAGAGAAGGGAAGAAAAATACCCCACAGAATTGTTGAAGTTCTTCTTGCACCATATCATCAAACACAACTTGCAACAAGTTTGAAGTCGCATGCTAAAAATAAAACCCAGACAGAGCAGAGCCGAACAACGAAAGAGAAAGAGCGAGAGAGTGACAGAGAACGAAGCGAAAAAAATTTAATACGACAGTGATTACGCGATTTTCCATAATAAATGTTGTTGTGGCAAAGGCGACCTTCCGGTTATAGCTGCCGACTGCGACGACGACGAGCACTTGTTCGGGCCATGCCGATGACTTTTTTTTTTGTACAGCGACCTTCCTCGCTCTCAATTTGTCTATCTCTCTTGCTTACTAGCAGCGTACGCTCTGGCAACGTAGCGGAAAATGTCGGTAAACAGTGCAACCGGTTTTTTTTTTTTTTTCCTTTTCAATTACAAACATATGCGGGAGAGGAAGAGAGTCGAAGAAAAACGAAGCGTTTGCACAGTAAAACCAAATCGGTGTTAAATTTTCATTTCTGTTCAAGTTGAATATGAATAAGAAAATTTAACACCGATTAAAATACTATTCAAGGGGCAATTCGAATTTTAGGGCAACTTCTATATTATATTTTAAGAATTGAATAAATTGATAATATTTAATTATACGACCCTTTTTTAATGAAGAGCAACAAATTTGATTAAGATAGGAAAAACTAATAACATTATATGCAATACCACTGCACAAACATTTTTTTCGATTTACGACCGACTGTGGACCACCGTGCACTTGCTGGAAGAGAGCTTTGCGTGAACATTGTGCAGTACTCCCCCTCTGTGGCAGCACCTTTGCTACATTTTGTCGTTGTCGTCGTCATAGTCGTCGTTTTACTAGGCTAATCATGTGTTCTGGTTTCGGATTTGTATATGTGTGGTGGAGACTTGGGGCTGTTTGTTGGTGTTGGTGTTGCTGTTACTGTTGCGCTGCTGTTGCTGCTGGTTGAGCATTCATTCAACGCTTTACTTCACATTTTGGGGGCGCGCGCACTTTGAAAGCTTTGCGAATTTTGCTGTGTGTGTGTGTTGTTGTTGTTTTTGTATAGGAAATATTTCACACGCTGCTTTTAGCTTTGGGATCGGCTAGCATAGGCACTTGACTGTTGTCGTTGAGTGCTAGTGCTGCTGCTGTTGCTGTTGTCGGTGATATGCTGTTGCGGGTTCGTTGCCGCCATCATCATATTTAGTTGCTGCTGGCTAGCTGTCGTTGTCGGTCGGTTGGCTGGCCGGCTTAGCTGGTTGTTCCGTTGTCTGGCCCTAGGTCTGGGTCTCTGGATTTGTTCTCTTCGCTCATCTCGGAGGCGATTGTAATCGGGTTTAGTTCATTTTCATTTAAATAGAATTAAATATGGTAAATGATGAAATCAAGGGGAATACTAACTGACTGACAGACAGACATCTGAACCGGGCGGGCAAAGTAGAGACCATACAATACTGCACAGATGTTGTTGTCGTGTGGTGAGGTTTTGTTTTTGTGGTGAAGGTGAGTGCGACGACCGACAACGACGATAAACGCGACAAGTTCCCAGACTGAGCAGAGACTTGCACAGACCAGAGACCAGACCAGTCAGGCGTCGGTATTATTCGTTTTATTTGTTATTTTTTTTTACTCTGCTGTAATCTATATAATAAATAAAATATTTGAAGAGTCAAAAGGCATAAAAAATTGAAAATGACTGTTGTCGTCGTCGTCGTGTCCTCCCCCATGCCCAATGTCCCAAGTTGATATTATTATACATATGTTTAGGTAACAAAATCGAAAAAAATCGAGATTCGATATTCGAGGGAAAGACTAGGCGCACAGCACAACTAGCAACAACAAGACAACCACAGCACACAAGATACGGAGCAATCGAGTAGAAGAGAGAGAGAGCGAGAGAGTGCAAGAAAAATCGATAAACTTAAAACGGCAGCAGCGAACCAACAACAACCACTAGCACCACATTAAATGTAACCGTAACTGTCGGTTACCGGCGGCGGCGGCAGCGACATCATCTGTGTTTTTGTACCTGACGCGCGCGTGTAACCGCCAATTTAACAGGCGCACAGGCACAATAGTAAGGCAAACGAAAGAGAATCGCAAAAGTTGCGGCGAAATAAGCGGAGAGCCGCACAGTGAGAGCACATTTACAAGTTGCTTATGTATGTGTCAGTTTTTAGGGTTGTCAAAGACCATAAAGAATTGGATAAAATGATAAGCCTATCAAACAAAAAAATGGAATTGACATTTTGTGCACTGTATTTTGTTTGACCAAAGTCTCAAGTCTCAATTATTTTTTAAGTGTGTTTGATCACGACTAGTTTGCATTGTAACACACCATCATCTATATATGTATTGATGTACATATGTTTATAGGAGCCCCTTTTAAACCGCTTCAAGTATACTTAGGAAAGGTCAGCAAACCGGTTAACGGCCTCTTCACTAACCACTCGTTCTGTTCAGCGTTCACAATCAATACGCATTAAAAAATATTTATGCTTCTATTGCCAAGTTCTTATTATTGAACAATTTTAAATATTGTTAAGGAAGTCTCCAGTAGCTCCATTAAAACAAGTGAAAATGAAATTTAATAATTTTACTCATTTTTTGTATACCCGGTAACCCTAACTAAAGGCGTGGGGATCTCTCTCACTGTCTCGCCTCCCTTGCTTTAGTGTTCTCTTTAAGCACTGTTACAATAAATTGTATGCCAAGTGTTATTCCTGAATAAAGAAAAACTAACTCTTAATATTTTCGCAAATCTTTAATTGGAATGGCGGGGCTTATGGCTGGCTTATCTAGACAAATCCAATTAGTATCGGCGCCAATACCAAATATTTGCCAATACCGATTTATGAGCAAAATTTGTTGTATGGCGCGTATGCCAAGTGCTGGGTGTTGAGGAAATGTGAGCAGCAAACTTTCAGTAATAATCTAAGAGAGAGATTGAATGTGGCAGCAGTGGGACAGAGGGAAGGAGAAAGAGAGAGAGTGATACATATATCCATATACATACATACATACAACACAAATATAAAAATATACAGGCATAATTTGCGACATTTAAACAAAGCGGAAAAAATAACCACAAAATTTTTTAATTAAAATGGGAAACACAAATTATAGAAAACGCCACAAAAGTTTAAACATACATAAGTCATATTAATTCTAGTATTCATTTCAATTTTGCATATTTAAATGTTAATCATATGACGTGACGATTTTCGTATAAAGATACAGTAGTATTTGGCTACAGAAGAAGAAAAAACAACAAGCGCTTTAACTTTAAAAGTTAATTGTGGTATTAACGGGTTATATCAACTTAGGCGTTAAGCTACTAAAAATTGAACTAGTTTTAGAGCCGCATTTACGGTTCCACTTAGTCAATGAATCCTGTATACATTATGCACGCATATTAAACTTAAGCCCCGTAAAACAAATTAGCGCCCCCAAGCGGCCAGTGTAAAACAATAAACAACTTTGCTTGCGCTCTTTCTCTCTTGTCGTTTCATATCTTGATTTACTCTCTTTCGGAGATACGACGTATGTTTGTATGTGTGTAGGTGGATATGTACCGTACATACATACATACATACATATGTATTTGTGTGATGTTTGGCAAGTTTGTTAAAGTTCGTCGAGTCTGTGGTCTGGTCTGGTCTCTGTAGCTTTACTCGTGTGTCACACGTTTTGCAATTTTTATTTCAATTCGCATGTTTTGTGCTTTTTCATTTTGATTATAGCGATGGCAATGATGATGATGATATTACGGTTTTATTTGGGCGAAGAAAATGCGGCCAACATTCATTTGGCTGAACAGCGTCTACAGAAAGTAACAGGAGTTCAGAAAAGCTAACGAAAAAAAGCAGACGACGTCGACAAGAACCGCGAGCAGCGGTGCGACGGACAATAACGAGTATTTTACTCGCTCTCTCTTTACATTATGACGTTTCGTTTGGCTCGGCTCGCGTCTCGCGCATGTGTGGTTGTTGTTGCTATTGTTGCTGCCACTGTCACTGATGGTGCTGCTTCAGCTAGTGCTGTGGGCATAACACACATCACAACAAATACATTACAGCGCAGTACAACTCTACTAAACTCACAACTTTTCCTATTAATGTGTATATGTAAAAGTGTATTTGATTTAGCTTTTCCCAAATGTTCTTCTTGATTTCTTAGTTGTTCATGTTTAGCTCACCGATTTTCCGCCGACAATGCAAGTGCGATGCAGAAGACCCAAATCGCTGGCATTTCTTTTGCTGCGCATTCTCTTTCACACACTAGTTTATAGTTTTTGGTTTTCGATTTTTCTTGATTTTGATTCTGTGTTCTTGTTGGATTTGTAGTTAATATTAAAGCAGCTGCTGCAAATGCGCGGCGCAGCAGATGAAAACCATCACTTCCGGAGGCGCTTCAAGTACTGAGGAATGTTGTATATACATGAGATTGAATGTGTGTGCAGCAGCAGCAGCACCAGCACCAGAGCACCAGCACCATCAGGCTCGAAGTCAACGTCGCCGCTGACAGCAGAGTGTATAGCAGCAGCAGCGATAGAAAGAAAAAAAAAATAACAAAACTCAACACACACACACACACAGCACAACGAAGCGAAGAACGACGGAACGACCGACCGACACACGACTACGTCGACTGACTACAACGAGAACCACGCAAAATAAATGGGGAAAATCAGCAGCTAGTATATGGAACAGGGGTTATGAGGGGTGGTGAAGGCCGATACGGAGAATATGGTGATGGTGATGAAAGGACTTCGACTTCGTCGTTGTCGTTGCCGTCGTCTTCGTCGTCTTTTTGGACGACAAAACATACAAAAAAAAAAAAAAAAAAAATGAAAATCAGGTTCTAACTCTATAGATGGTAAAAAGCCCTAGCTAACCCATCTCGGTGACTGGTTATTTTTTTTATTTTTTACATTTTTTTTATTTTTGCTAGCCAGACACAACACACACACACACAATGCACAGGGACTGGGACTTTGACTTCAACTACAACTTCAATTCCAATACCCCTCAAAGAACTCTGACACAGTTTATAATGACAAAACGAATTGAACGACTCTCTTTCGGTTGGTCGGTTATTGGTTAACCACAACTACGCCAACCAGTTAGAGGTGCTTAGCGCGTTAAAAAGCTTATAGAGTAATTTTGGTTAACAATATGGGTGTGAGTTACTTAACTGACTAGAACTAAGTAAGAGATTTAGTAAGTAGATGATGAACCTTTCTATTCATTATATGCTATACGTATAACCGAAAAGTTTTTAACTTCACTTTATGATTAACCAAAATGTTAACGCACAAAGTTTCTTTTAGATCAAAATCTATATATTATTTACATATACATATATTCTAATAAGTAAAAAATAATATTAAAGTTTGTGTTAAAATGATAAAAAAAATTAAAATATTATATAGAAGCGACTACACAAAAATCAAATTTTCCAGTGACATTACAGCTTAGAGATTTTTTATAAAGATGACTTCATTTTGAAAATATTTCTTTCTTACTTAACTTTAAAAATTTAGGAAATATATATTTTTTTTATATTTAAAGGTTTACTTAAATTTTTAAGAATAGGTTCAACCCATTAGACTAGACTAGATTCAAAAATCCGGGTTCAAATGAAGGTTGATTTCGTTCCGGTTCTTTTTTCTTTTTTTTTATACAATTCGAAAGTTTTTGATTTGATAGCATAATATTAGGATTGTTATGATACATTCAGTTTTATAGATGCCTACTTGGAGTTAATTTTTAATATCAAGGGCTTGGCAAAGTGTCAACATAATAATGGGTTAGTGGGTCAGTCACTATAGAATCACTTAACTCTTAATTTTCAACTTAGCTTAGATCCTTGGAAGGTAGCTCATCTTCTAGAATCTTTTCCTACTTGTTGCTAATCCCATTGCTCATCAGCCAAACACACACATACGCATAGCCACACAACAAAACACACACTTAACAAAAACGAATGTTATGCTTTTCTTTTTTTTTTGTTTGTTGTTGTTGTTGGTAATTAATATTTACCAGTAAATTTCTTAGTATCATGCTCCTCCTCTTGGGGGAGCCCGCAACAACCAACCGAAAACCGAGATATGTTAGTATTTTTTTTTATTTTTTTTTATTTTGGTATTTTTGTGTTTTTAATTTTTATGGTTTTTTTTTTTTTAAGTGAGAGATGAGGTTTTGGGAGGTGACGACGAACTCTGATGGCAGACTGTCCCAGGCTGGCCTGGGTCTGGTCTAGCCTAGGTCGGGTCGGGTTGTTGCTTTTTGCCGGTGCAAAAGTTTATAAATAGCCGAAGCGGGGACAGACGACAACGACGACGCACAACGGACCTTTAAGTGGCAATGGCAATGGCAGCAATACTAGAGCATCACCATCATCAGCATACACATAGCGAAAGCAGAGACAAAGCGAGAGAGTGAGTGGGTGAGAGAGTGAGTAAACGAAAGGGAAGGATAATATATATGTATATATTTGTGTATGTGTGTGTGTGCATGTATATGTTTTGCCTAGCCTGGAATGGGAAGAGCCATTTTTTTGTGTTTTTGTTATTTTTTTCCTTCTTTTATTTTTTTCTATTTTTTTTTTTTTTTTTTTTTTGGGTGCGGGCGGCAACGGTTGAGTTATAGGCTATATAGGAGGAATCAGAAATTTTGGTCGTGTCGCAAACGACAACGACAGCGACAACGATGGGAATCGTCGAGTCTATTCGAGTCGAGTCGAGGTAAAGGCCGAGCGAAGAGAATGCAGCGCATGCAGTATGCATGCACAGGATGAGACGAACTATACTCGGTTTTGGCCCGGTTGCAAAATTTTTGGTAGATGATTGTACATTTAATAAACGCAGCAGGCAGCAGCAGCGACGACGACAACGACAGGAATATTGGAAGTTTTGAGCAACGGTTCGGCCAAAACAACGAGGACAACAACAATAACGACGAGCGTAGGAGCAGGGTGAAGAGTGCGAAGAAGGTGGCAAAGTTGGTGGCGACGGCGGCGAAGGAGGACAGGACAACAGGAGGATGTGGATGCGTATGTTGCGGTTGCTGCAGCCAGCCAGCTATACCCAATACCCGGGACAAGCCAGCTGGGAGAAAAAAACAAAAAAAGAAAAGAAAAAAAATTTTTTTTTTTTTGTTTGCATCCTAGCGAGAGATAAGAGCAGGACAACGAGTGCAAGCGAATACAAACGACGAGTCTTTGTGCCTATACTATCCTGGCGGGCCTGGTTTGGTCCCCCAGCGGATTCTGTGGCCACCTCTCATGATGCATGTGTTATGCAAATAAAGAAATGAATAGAGAGACAGAGATAGAGAGCTTGAAAGAGAAAGAGAATAGAGACACAGAGAGTGAGTGGGCGAGAAAGAAAAAGTAAAAGAAAAAAAAAAAAACAAAAACAAATGGACAGCCTTAGGGCTAATGAAGTGTAGAAAGGGTTGCTAAGCGGCACAATTTATGCTATGTTGGCAGAAAAGTATCCATAGCAGGCTTAAGATTGGTTTAAAATCATTTTGACAAGACTCACGGGTGGCCAAATCTATTTTGCCCCAATAAATAGGCTACATTCTTTCAACTATTACTATTTCTAATTGGTAATTTGAAAATCTTTAAAACACAATAACCGCATGACAACAAAAATGTTGAATCTAATCTCTACCTATAATTGAGGTGTGAAAAACTATTTAGATTTTAAATTAATATCATGCTGTTCATCAATTAAGCAAAATATTGTTGCTTTATATTGGTTTTTTTGGAAATTTGAGTTCAAATGGTTAGATCATCAGAAAAATAACTTTCAGAAGTCTGCCAGAAATATGATAACACAATTTGCCAACAAGTTGGTATATTCATTTTCTTTTGGATAGGCGCGACAATTGATGTTTTGTTGTCCGATCGATCAGGTACAAGGTAAACGTAATAACTTAATCATGTAATTAGTCATTGGCAATGCATATTATATCTTTACCACATCAGAGCTTATCATCCATCCGGAGGTGTCATAAACCTCAACTGGTTTGTGTTATTTCCATCCATTGCCATCCCTTGTTGGGGAAATTCTAAAAGATGAAGGAGAGATGCATGGATGCACGTTTGAGTAGCTGGTGTGAGATATGGTTGAATTGTAGATGAGGAAGCGGGAAAGCAAATCACATCCTTGAACTGAACTGCAAACTAACTAATAAATGAGTGAGTGAGCGAATGAATGGGGAAGTGAGGGAGTAAAGAGTATCTATAATTGTTTTACGTGCATGTCTTTCTCTAAACACACACAGACACAAACACATACGCTCAGGCTCAACGATAGCATTCACAGTATAGATATATATATATATATGAATTGTGTGCGTAGGCGTAAGGTAGTGGGGCGTGGCACCTGCCACCTGGATGCGAATGTGGATGGTGAACTTAACGAAGCCTGGACACCAAGAGCTGGTAGAGGTCCTTCAATGGCTGCGTTGTGACTTGCATCAAGTGCATAATGCGCGCGCGCTCAAGAAGGCCCAAAAATACACCATCCCTTCGTCGCACCCTTTTGCTCACTATTCTCGACATCACCACGTCCTTCTTTACCCATTCCTATCCCCATTCCCAATCCCCTCCGTCCCAAAACCCAACTCAATCAGTTCTCGCTAAGGGAAGTTGCCAAAATCGTGGAAAATTTTCGCCGTCACACCGTTGATGGTACTGCTGTCGTATCGTTCCCGTTGCCTGGCTCAGCCTGGACCCTGGGATTTTTTTCCTTCTTCAGTTTTTTTTCTTCTTCCTACAAATTTTTTTTTTTTTGGAGCATTGCGTGAGAACAGAAAATGAAAGGAAAAAACCCGAATCATAAATGGAAAAAAAGCGAAATGGTAAAGCGAAAAGTTTCACATAGGAGAAACTGCAGCCATGATGAAGGTGAGGGGAGGCTGAGAAATTGTACAACAAAAAAATTGTGAAAATTTTACCACTTTTATTGTACCTTAAAAAAACTAGTTTCAAATTAATTGCAATTTATATATAAAATGCAGCACGTATTTCAGGCTTCTAAAGACATGAGTTTGTTGCAAGAGCTAGGATTTAGGATAAAATAAATATTTGAGTTAATCATTGAAATTCATATCTGAGATGAAGATTCTTAACAGGTTTTGCACTCTTTGCACTATTTTTGTTGTTCACCAAGATGCTGAAACAATTTAACAAATTTAAGACGTTTAATGGAAAAAGGGGAATGCATGTGTCCGTGCTTGTGTGTGTGTATGTGTGCAACTAGTTTTTCTTGTTATCTAAAATGTACGATGAGCGAGAACTAGTTCATTAGTTTTAATGTTTTAATTAGTCACTTCTTATCAAGTTGATATAATAAAGATGGACACCTGTTTGAACCACTATTATTGGGAACTAGTTCCTTGCGTTTAATATAGTGCGAATTTGATAAGCCCCATAAAATCTCTACTATTCAATTGAATAATATTGGCTTTTAGTTTTTGTTTTCATGTTTTTTTTTTTTGTACCTATTTGAATTGATTGCGATTACTAATCGAAAAGCCGACTCTAGAGCTGCATGTTGATTTATGTATACCGAAAACTAAACATGGCAAAGGGGGAGAAGGAGGCACGTTTGAGGGGAGATCATGGCGTGGGTGGTAAAACAAGAGATGAGGAAAGGAGTGGTTTTCAATTGGGGGTGAAAGGGTAGTGTGCTGTGTCGGTTAGCAGCAGCAGCAGCAGCAAAAGCAGAAGCTGAAGCAGACATGAGGACCCCGGGAAGGTAGCACTACACACACAAATCAAAGCGTGATATGGCATTGCATTTCGATAAACTGAATGAGAGAGTCAGAGAGAGAAAGGGAGAGAGAGAGAGAGAGAGAGAGAGAGATAGAAAGAGTGCGAGCGAGATAGAGACAGAGAAAGGTAGTATGTGTGTTTCTGTTTCTATGTGTATGTGTGTGTGTGTGTGTGGTAATTGACACAAAACCGAACCGAAGCGGCTGTAGGTTTTAGCCTTTGTTGTAGCAGCGGTGACTGGTGAGTTGGTGCCTCTGGAAGTGGAAAACTGAAACTAAACTACAACAACAATAACAACAACAACATTTTACTAAATACACACTGGAAATGGCACCAGCAATAGCAACCAGCACAAGTAGTAGTAGAAGCAGCAACAGCAACAGCAGCAGCAGCAGCAGCATCAACGCAACGCAGCATCAACATAACCGCTGTTGCCACCGCCAACATCATTGCTGCCTTCCTTCTGCCTTTGCCTTAGCATCATCACATGCATTTCATTGGAAAACTAAACCAAAATCAACGACGGTCGCCTGCCTCATTCTCTTTCTCATCCTCGTCACTACCAGCAGTATAGCAATGACGACGATAATCATTTATAATGATGATGATGCCCAGGTTGGGCCAAAAGTTTTTCTAGTTTTATTTTTCTCTCATTTTCCCTTTTTTCTCGCTGTTGTTGTGCCCTTTTCTTTCTTTGCCATTTTCAACAGCAGAAATGTTTAGTAATTTTTTTTTTAAGCAAATGCGGTTTTGTGTATATAAAGAAAACTGATTGATTTAATCATGTAGAACTATGTCAGTTGTGGGTCAAAAGCGATAGAATTGCACATTTAAGACATACAAACAACAGATGTTGTCATTGGCGTTGCCAGATTGTTGCCCATCATATTGTTTTTGTTATTTTGTTAACAGAAATGTTTCCATACCCGGAAAACATATTAATACATTGGTACAGCTGTAACTAATTCCCTATAACAAAGTTCTACTGTATACAGAAAAAACCTTTCAAAGATATGAAACAAATTTTATATAAGCAACATGGCGTTGCCAGAATTAAATAACTTTTCATTGAGAGCTTTTCAATCTTTGGTTCAATTTTCAATGCGAAGCAATTAAAAAACTGTAAAAAAGGAGTAGTTTTAGTAGATTTTTTTTTTTGGATTTTGTACAAAGGATCCTTTTGCATGATCCTCTTTTCTTTGTATCCATATCCTAGCCTATGGGAATCAATCAATTCAAGTATTGAAAAATTGAAAATCTTTTTTTTTTTAGATTTCTTGTATTTTGGTTACATAACTATTACAAACCCGTTTAGCTGTTTCTTAACACTTTTTTTTTGGTGTATGTGTGTGTTGCCAAGGGATTTTTATTTTGTTTTGGTTTGGCATACTCACCTGAAAAGAGAAAGAGAGAGAGAGAGATAAAGATATGAATAAAGGGTAATGGTTAAAATTGCACTTACACATACTTATGAATAGTCAAGTCTAAAGCTTAAACTCTTAAAGTATTAGACAATAGTACCAAGGGCTTGGGCATTAAAATTGAGCAAGACAAAGACAGATAGAGATAGATGAGGGAGGGTTAGAGAGGAGACAGCGGCGACACAGCAACTAAACTACTAAGCGACACAACAAAGACGACGACAGATGGTCAAGAGGAATGTATCTGTGGGATACATTGTGTGTTTGCGAATGTGTTTGTATGTTTTTGTGTATCTACAGCATAACACACAAATCAAAACTTGGCTGAAAGTGCAGCAAAGGCAGCAGGCAAGCCAACAAAAGCAACAGCAACAGCGTCAGCGGTCGAAAGTCTAAAGAGACTGGGAAGGGGGGTAGAAGCTCAAGCTGAAGCTAAAACTGAACTACACATACATAACTAATAGATACATAAAAGCCGTATCTGAATGGGTGAATGAACTGTAATGAGAATGTGAACCTAGGAGTCAGGGCAGGGCAGATCGGGCAGGCAGGCATACAAGCAGCACCAGCAGCAGCAGCCACTGAGATGTTGAAAATCGCAACGCAAAGTGCGCAATTTACGTTGTTGGGTTGGTTATAGTTGCTCTTCTAGCTTCTCCCTGGCTCCACTCTTCTCTTGGAACTTCAATTCCTCAACTCTCCTCATCTTTACCGCCAACGTGGCCCTCCCCTCCATCTCATCACCACATAGCATTTCAACTCGAGGCAATACAAAACACAAAACTGACCGACGACAACGACAACGACCACAACCACCGATGACGACGATGACGACAGCAACAGCAACAGCAGCGGCAAAGGCAACGGCAATAGCAACACAGCAGCTAACTAAACAAACGAACTGCAATTGCAGGAGGTGCAGTAGAAGAAGCGGGTAAAGGCGGACAAAAGTGGTGCTGGTGCTGTTGCTGCTGGAGGAGACACGGTGAGGTAGGTTGGTTGGTAGGTGGTGGTTTGCCTGCCTGCCTGCCTGCCTGTATTGCTGGGTTTTTGGAGCTGTTGTCGTTTATATTGCTGTTGTTGTTGTTGGTGACGGCCGAGAGGCGTATCACATTGTGCACATAACTCTGCATGGACGCCCGCGATTCCGATTAAAATTGACCAAAGAAACTTCAAATAACAACAGCAAATGCAATTTAAGCAAAACGATTTTCAATTCGTTAGGAATGAATATATCGACGATTTGTATATATATGCGAGGGCAGTTTGATAATTTTGTCATATTGTGAATTAATTATATTTTATTTTAATTTTAATTGTTATTATTTCTCTTAAAACTCTTAATCATTCATAGTTTGGTCTTTTTTTTTCTCATAACATTTTAATTTCTTTTTAAATATGGAAAAAACAATTATTTAGTTTTCTTAATATTGAATCCGCCCAGTCAAAATAGTTGTCATCAAACATTATTTTTACTTCAGCAGTCCACCAAATATTAAGTTTTTGTTGTATTTATCTAATTTTTTTATTTAAACTTTCTTTCGATTTATGTACAGTAGAGACTTGTTTAGCCGACTTTCTATCTTAAAAATTTAATCAACTTTCATTTATTGAAAAAAAAAAATAAACAACAAAAATCCATAGTTTCATATTGTTTGCCAAATAATAACAACAATTTTCTAAAGTAAGTTTTTAACATTTGTGAAAATTCAGAAATATATTTGATGTACCCTAAAAAGTAGGCAATATAATTTGTTCATGTCTTTTTAAAGCAATTTGCATTTCTCAACTTGTTTTTGTAAGCCTTTATGCTTCGATACTGTTAACTAAATATAGTTTGGCATGAATTTTAGTTTAAAAGATTTAATATATTATTTTATCTATTTATTAGTTAGATTTTCATATTATAAAAACTAAGAAATTGATCTTTATTTGCTACGCCTAACTATTATTTTATTAGAATTAAAGTAAAGAATCTTTAAAAGAGAAAAATGTGGCAAATTTTGTTGTACACATATCTAAAATATATATATATGTATACCTATATATTTGTGATGAAATGAAATAAAATATGCGTGTATGAGAGAAAAAGTTACATATATGCAACCTACCTACCTACCTACAACCCTTGTGAATCTTAACTTTATCGTCATCAACTTTTGCATTGCTGTCGGCGACTCTTTTCCCCAGTCGAACCAACAATCTACCGTGCGCCATCATCCACTCCTCTTTCATGGACTTTTCCCACTCTTCTCCTTAACCTCTTTCTTTCTCAGTTTTGGGTTTGCAAGCAAATTAAAAATTCAATTTTGTTGTGCAACTCTTGCACTTTGAAATGCAACCACCGCACCAACCATCCAACCAACCAACCAACCAAGCACCCACTCCAGCCCCACTTATTGCGTGCATTTCAGCAATATGTTTTTAGTCCCCTCTCTGCTTTCCTTTAATTTCCATCCATTTCATTCCTGTATTCTACCACCAACATATGGTTTAACTGGCCTTCTGTATGAGTAAGGACCACGCCTACTATATCTTTTTTTACTTTATATATTTTTTTTTTCTCTTTATGGACTAGCCAAAGATGTGGATTAAAGGGATGAGAGAAGTGTAGCTTAGCACGTTTCACATACAACATATTTATATACAGGTGGACAAAATGTTAAATGTGAAAAGGCTTCCACTACAAAGTAAATTTCTATAATGACTATATGTTATATTGGTCCAATACGATCAATTTAAGAACTTGAACTACCTAAAGTAGTAGTAGTAGTAGAAGCTTTAAAACTATTATCCTAAAAATACATAGAAACAGACAGGTTTTTCTGCTTTACAAACATTTTTTGTTATATTCTTTTTATGCAGTAACCAATGGATAAAGGGCTAATTTTAACTTGCATCGTAAATGATACATAAAGTGATTCATCTATAGAATTCTATTCATACAATCAATGTATACGATAAAAGGATCTATTTGAATAATCCTGACCGTTTCACCTTTAATTATAGAGAGAGAAATTCAAAAGAATTCAATGTATTTGAATCAAATTATTATCCATTTATGAAAGCCATTCACAATCTATTCAATTTGCAGATTTAGAATTCATTGAAGAGACATTTAGTTCTAATTAGCTCATTACAAAACGTTTATGTATAATATGGTTAAGATGAAGTCAACTAAATAGTAAAAAAAAGCTTTCATAACTTTTAAGCAATTATCCTTTGAAATTCCCAACTGGTTTGGACAAAAAAACTATAATTTTTGCATTATTGTATCAATTATATTTAAAATTTCATTGTTTTCTTTTATTTATTTTTTTAATATTTGTTTTTAGAATGCGTTAAGTTTTGTTAGGCGTTTGTATTTGTAGACACACACACACACACACAGATGTTGGACGACACTGGGTACATAGAAAGATAGATGGATACATAAATATCTGTGTATATACTATAGTGTACTACATGCATTCTAGTTAGATAGATATATGGCTATGTATGCTAGTACGTTTGCATGTATGTTTGTGTGTGTGTGTGTGTATGTGTTAGTATACAAGCTGAAACTCAAATCTGTATATATGTATATAGTATGCTTGTATTCTGGGAGGCTGCTGCAACTTTAGTGGGGGGTCGCAGGCTGAATGTATGAATGGTTGGAAATGGAAGGGGGGAGAGCGAGAAGAGGGTGGTGTGGGTTTTGAGTTTGTGTAGGGATAAAACTATGTGCAAAGTGCCAGTGTGAGATGTGCATGTCGATGTGGAGGACGACCACCCCCCTCCTTACCCCTTCCTATAATACCACACGGCTGGCTTTGCTGCTTTTTGCTGTTTCTTGTGTGTGTGGCAGCTAACTGGTAACGGCTGCTGATTTTGCTTTTAGCCGCTAAAGCTGGTGTTGTTCTTGTTGTTGTTGTTGCTGCTGCAACTAGAAACCAACGAAAATGCGTTGCCAGCCACACAAAGACACAAATACACACACACACACACACATATATATATATATATATATCTGCTCGAGCGATTAGTGATGAGAACTGAAATTCGTGAGTCGTGTTTAAAGAAAGTAGTGATTTTGAATCTATTCATGAATATATTTGTCCATCGGCTCTTAAGTTTTATTTAACCTATGATAACGATTTTCAATTAACTTATTTTTAAGTTTGTTGTATCAAGTTTTAGCCAATTCGTGAATAGATTTCTTTTCTCATCGCTATAAAACATTAGTAGAAGGCCAAGTCAACTTTTTCTCGTCTTTTTTTTTTTTGTGTGCCTGTGTTGGTGAAAAAGAAAAAAAAAAACGTAACAGAGCAAAGTTTGGTGGAAAAATTTCAGAAAATTCACTTCTCTTCTCATCTTTCTCTGTCTCTCCTTTTTTGGTACTATGCACTGTTGTCCAAATGCATTGACGAATGAGAAAATGAGAAAGAAAGTAAAACGGAAGAGGATGTGTAGAGGAAAAACGCCAAAAACGAAACATACATACACACACATACAGAGACACATACTAAATTCTGGCTAGAAAATTTTCTACGCAACAGAAAAGCCCAGAGAGTGAGCGAGAGAGTATAGATGCTGGGGGGGGGGTGGCATTCGGGCTGGGTGGTATCCATGTAAAATCCCCCTACCCATCCCCTGCCCTTAAAAGTCCAAAAGCCAGTCTTTTATGTAAAAGCATTTAATGGAACAGTTTTAACTCTCTCGCTCTTTTTCTATCTCCCTTTAATGTATGTGTGTGCGGGCTTATATGCTGGTGTGTGTGTGTATATAACAGATGAGGTTGACAAGAAATATTTAATATATCCAAACATTTAATCAAAAATAATTATTTGTTGCCCACAATTTTGTGGATGGAAAATGCGCTAATTTTCATTTTGGTAAATTCAAAACTGCGAGGGTAGTACCAAAGGTTTTTGAAATGCTTTCAGTTCTCAATGTTTTGTGTATGCCATTAAGTAGGCTATAGTTGAATAGAAATAACAATTTTGCATTATTTATTTCTTTGATTACATTGTAATCAGTTAAAAATCAATAAATTAAATTATAATAATTTTATTTATTTTCAGTGGTTTTTTTTTTTTAAATTTTAGTTAGTAATTTATGAATTTCAATTAAGTTAGATGTTAAAGGATATCTTTTTTCTATTCCAATTAAGACTTTTAAATATATAATAATATTTTCTTGAATTTATTTGCATTTTATCAAATTTTATTATGGATCTCCTCTCTCTTAGATAATACTCAAACAACAAAATGCAATTATATAAATATTATATGTATTTTATCTACACAAACACATAAACACACACAAACATAAGCTTAGAAATATAGACATACACACACACACAAATATATTCATCGCTATGTAAACTTTAGCCTTAGGCTAAGCATATGTTTAACGTTTATTATAACAATTTGTTATATTGTATCTATATGAGAACATTATATACATACATACATACATACATACATACATACATATATATATATATGTATATACATAGATATGCATGTAAATGCGCTGCATATTTAGTGATAACTAATCAAATAAAATCAAATTAATGCAAAATCTGTGTAGAATTAAAAGGCGTGGCGCGGGCACGTAGCGTAAATTTGATTAAATTGATTTTCATAATTTACAAAAATATTAGAAATTATTTTACATGACCCATAAATAAAAATTCCATTGCAGAAAAGGAAATATTATTGTTTATTTTCTAGATTCTATAGTGAATGATAAAGTAAAACATTTGTTTATATCAAAACTCATAGAAAAGAAAACAAAGTATGAGGCAAGGATCCTTAATTATGAAACGGAATTAAAAGAAATTAGAAGGTGAAAATTTTCATCATACTGTAACTTGTCAAACGACAATCAATCGATTATTTGTATATCATCAAAAATTTATGGTCACAGCGGCTCATTTTAAATCTTATTTGCTAAATATTCCATCAAAATTGTATTACATAAATATATATCTATGCATATATCCTTTTTAATGAAGGATATACTCAATAATTGACATTTCTACTTCAGGTTTGTTCTCTTATTTAAGTGTAATTTCCCTCATTAATGGGGTTACATTAGATTTTTAAACTAATTCTCCAAGGCCAATTAACTAGCATAAAATGTGATGCAATTTGCATTCGAGCGCCATCTAGTGTTGGTTTTCAAATGTGTGTTTGGGAGCTCAAAATGCAATTCGCGTGTAAAAAAAAAACTGTTAAATCAATTACAAACACATACACACGCACACAGGCACACACACACACATACATACCTACATACACATACCCATACAGAAAGACATGCAAAATATGAGTAAAAGAGAAAGAAAGTATAAAACAGTATGGAATATATGGAGGGCAGGAGAGAGAAAGGACAAGAAGATGTGGGTGCCACGCCCATAGACAGCCCCCATCCACTTACCTCAAACACAAACGCCTACCCACAACCTTCCTCTCTTTACCATCACCACCGATTGTCCAACGCCCACTCGAAAAGTATATAAAAGCGAAACATGCTGAAAATTGCTTACATAAGCAACGGGAGAAATACAGAAACGTAGATGAGGGCGGAGGTAAGAAGCTGGCAAAGTAAAGAAGGACAAAGCTTTGGTAGACAATTTTTCTCTCTGTGTATGATGGTGTTATTTGTGTGCGAGTTGCATACATTAATATAACAACAACAACAACAACAACAACAATACCAACAACAGTAAATATTGAAAATTCCATATCCGTTCTTCAAAATCCCGTCACTACCCATTCCCATTCTACTTTCACCATCAACTTCTGCAAAATGTTGTATGTAAAAAATAATGATAAAGACAAGATAAAAGGCATTGGTAACACTAGCACTAGCACACACACACATACACATATATAGGACATACACTTGCACTCAAACATCCACTAGGGGGCGCCACAATTGTCGGTGCTGTTGTCATCTCCTGTTTTCATACTTCCCCACTGGCCCCCCTCTCTGAAAACCAACTGCCTTCACTTGTCATTCAACGAAATCCTGGGCCATTAAAAACTTTTTAGAAACATATTTTCTGCTTACGTTTTGCAACACTGCCTTTCACATCATCTGTATGACCCATGCTACAACAGTAACGAGATGTAGAAGAAAGGGAAGGGAAAGGGGGATCTAAGTAATTCATTATATAATACTTGCAAAATGTGCCTCTAGGCAAATGCAAACAGACAAGCCGCGTTGCATTTCTTTTGTGCATCCACATTAATGAATTCCTAAGATACAAACACGACAAAAAGTTGTAGCAAAAAGTTCGTTAATTTCTTGTAGCACTTTTTTATTTTTTTACCCCTGAACATTTTAACTTAATTGCAGTATATGCTAAACAGAGGAGTTATTTTTTCATTAAGTAATCTTCGACAAACATTGAATGAATGGATAATATGAAACTTATGTTTCTTAAGTGTAAAAGAGAAGTTTTAAAAAGCATCTTTTAGTTGCATAAAAATAAAGTAGAGTCACTTGTTCAAATTTTTAATTCCGTACATATAGACTTTTGAGGGAACTTTGCCTGTAGCAAAGTAAGAATATTAGGATATCCGTATCCTTTAAAATGTTCAACTGGACACCACTATGGTCCAAACTATGTCTATGTGGGACCTTCTATAGAAACTTCACTAGTTAAACATAAATAAGATCTTGAGACTAACTTTCCTTTCAGTTTTATCATTAAAATTGACAAATGAATGAAATTACAATAACAAAAAAAAAGGGCTAAGCTGTGGCATTTCTTTTCGCCCACTCTCTTTCTCCATCTTTATCTCAACTCTCTCTCTCTCTCTCTCTGTTAGTTAGTCTGTTAATGTTAACAGCAATAAAAGAAAAAAAAAAACAACGAAAATTTTTGCATTTTAGGTCAGGTCGCAAATCTATGCGGAGCAATACACAACGACGACGACGACGACGACGCTGGCAGCGACGCATGACTAGTTTTTTTCTTTTTTCTTTCTTTTCTTCTGTGGTTGTTGCTGCTTTTTTTTTTCTTTTTTTTTTTTTGCGTTTCTTCTGTGTTTTCTCATAGAGACGGACGGACGCGCTGTGCGCGTCGTGAACTGGTGGCGGCGGTGTACAAAATTTTCATGGCAGGTTCAATGAACTTGCGAATTTCTTTATTTTTTTTCTTTGAGAGAAAGAGAGAGAGAGAGAAAGACAGAGGAAGAAAAGAGAAATTAGGTTTTCTAGTTTGTTGGTGCCTTCTACTTTGTTTTTCCTTTTTTTTTACGTTTCTTTTGCTTGGGAGTCTTACCAGTTTTTTGTCATAAAATTGATGATGAATTACTCAAATTGATGCGATGGTGACTTACCCACTGTTGCTTCTTTTTTATTCTTTTTATCTACAACAGTCGATCTCTTTTTATTCTTCTCACTCTTGAACTTTATCCTATATCAAAAAATTAATTTTGCCTAGCTAATCAAAGGTCCTCTAAATATTACTGGAGAGTCTAGCATGCCACATTTTTCCAAGAATCGGTAAATTTGTTTAAAATATATCAAAGATATATATAAATAAAAAAGTGTGACTTAAAGTAAGACGTTTTGTATTTAAAGAGTAACGATAAATCGGTGCAACGCCTCAAATTGAGGAACCAACCTTAAAGCGGCTCATTTTCCGCTGCTTTACCACTGGCATTGCGGCCTCCTCCTCCTCCTCTTCTCTTTTCTTTCTCTTGTGTTACAGTGGTTATTGTTGCCGGTTTCTCGTTTTCCTCTTTCTTGGCTTTTTCCTAGAGCTTTGCTCGTTGCTTCTCTTTTGTTGCTTTTACTTTTCACACATTTTCCAGCACATTAAAAACAATTAAAAAAAGTTAAATTTAAACCTATTCACATACACATACATACATATGTATACTTTACATACACATGTATACTTTGTTATTTATATTTCGATTCTGTATTTTATAAGTTTGTTTGCAAGCAAGTGCATGTCTTGGCCTTTATAACTGTAATGCTGCTCTACTGGTGCTCTCCCTCACTCTCACGGCGACGACAACACGAGCCTCCATTGAAGCGTGGCAATCAACTGAGAAAAACTAAAAACTAAAACTAAACTGCACACATGCAGAAACATAAAAAAGAGTTGGTTTTTCTGTGTGTCTGTTTTGGTTTTTCTTTGCTTTTCTTCTTTTGGGTTTCCGTTCCCGTTCCCCCCCCAATAGAAAACCGTTGATGATTTTGGGCGGTTACAGAGAGGCAAAAAGCCGGCGAACGCCGAACTGCCTCTGAACACGGCGAAAACGCAACAATGAGATTGAGATGAAAAATTGCGGGGTTTTTTTTTTTTTGGTGTGTAGCTGGTGTTGCTAGAAAGTGTGGTGTGTGTGGAAAGTTGAGGAAAAATCACAGGACGCTCCGCAATGGCGATGATAATGACGACGACAACAACCGAGGCACTCCGAACGGGGCACTATAAGGAGTATTTTACAACTACCGGCATAACGCACAGCTTCGTTTTTTCACTATGTTTTTAGTTTTCTTTCCTTTTTTTTTTTTCTATTTTCCAGGTTTTGGAGCAGTAGGAGGAGGTCATGGACACACACTCCTTTATATGTATATCTGTTAATATTGTTAATAAATTGTAAATAAACGTTGTCACAGTAACGAAACATACAAATTATCAAAACGGATAATTGAATAAAAGGTGAAAAAATAAACATTTTACACACATATGATATCTATCTTTCAGTTCGACTATTTTAATCCGAATAGACCCTTTAGAAACTATCTAATTTGAAAAACGAAACAATAACACAATTTGTTGTCACCTTTAAAACCCAACAGTACACTTTCTAGCTCGTCTTTAAAAAACATATACAACATATATACATACGGTTATGAATCAAAAAATAAAGTATATAACAGTCATCATCAAACAGTAACATCAGTTACGTATAGACTCGAAGCAATGTCGATCACTTCAACATCTGTAATGTTAAAAGTGCAAACAGGGCCTTAACTTTAATCTAAACTTGAAATTAAAAGCTCTTTTAACATCCACAGTCAGCTGTCCATTAACAGCAGAGAGTAACGAGACTGATGTAACTGTTAAAGTGTCAACAGAGCTCTGTTGATGTTGCGACAGTTAAGAATTCAAATATGAATGGCAAACTGATAATAGATATGTATGTATGTATATAAGCCAGAGAAAAGAACTAAACAAAAAATTGAAATTTACTCAATGGCCCCACTGTTTCCTCATCGCCGCTATCATTTATTGAAAGCGGATTTTCGTTTTATGTATGTGGGTATATGTACATACATTCTTACATACATACATTCATACATACATATGTACGTATAAATATATACATACTCATGTGCATATGTATTTCGCGCTTATCAGCTATTCTTTTGCTTTAATTTCTTTGTAGAACCATTGTCTAAGAGAAAGAGTGGATTGGGAGAAGAGGTGGAAAAAGAGAAAGAATAGCGAGCAGAGAGGTTTAAAGGGGCGAGAGAGATGACGGGGGGGTAGGTGGGTGGGGGGATAGACCAAGTGCAAATGTCTGCGTAGGCAGAACTTTGCTTTTATATACTTTTCTTCTTGTGCACACACAGTTGTACATGTATGTTCAACATATATATGTATGTGTTTGTACGTGTGTGTGTGATTGGAGACAAGATGTTGCTGATGGCAACAACAGCGGCTCTATGCCGGCCTTCACAAAGAGCAGCTCACAACAGATCCCCTCCAACCCCTTTTAAACGTTATTCGCCCCCCTCTCAAGCCTACTATTCCCTTCTTCTCTATTAGATACCTGAAGATTTGTTGTATTTTCTTTTACTTTTTTGAATCTTTCTTTTCACCACATTTTGTGTGTGTATGCTAATTTATTTCGATTTACTTTTTGCACACGCTTTTCTTGAAGATGGAAAAGACAACGAAAATGGAAAAACTATTCAAAAAAAACAAATACCCTTTGCATTTTCACAAAACCAAACGGAAAAAAAGAAAATTGATGTAAACATACCGAAGACTTAATACTCTTAAAATACATTAGATAGCCCTATAGCTATATGTATATATACAGTAAATAACAGAATTACTGAACAAAATGAAATCGTGTCATGGATTAAAATAAGGATCTGAGAAGACATATGTACATATATTTCATTTGACTAAATATGCTCTCTTTATGTTTACGCTTCAAATGTTAACATAAAGTGAATATTATTAATTTCGCAAGGGTATATAAAAAAACATTCCAAAGTGCAATAACCATTTGACATTAACCCACAAATGGGTTAATCAATCAGTTTAGATAAGAGAATATTTGATATTTTAAATATATTCTCTAGGCTGATGAATGACTACATCTATTTTGCAATTTTTGCATTCCATTCTATGTTTTAGATTCTCGAAATTATATTTACTATTATTTAATTAAAATTTGTTAGCACTTACCCTAACTCCAATGAAACGAGCCTCAAGCAGCTCCTGTTTCCGCGGATTCAGAGATGTTTGAAAATGATCCATATCTTTATATTTTGTTTATTTTTATTTGTATTATGTAGTTCACTGTCAATTGGCTCTTTTGATTACTTTCGTTATAATGGGGGGGAAAGGGACAAAGGGACGACAACGACCATGTGTCAGTCACTTTTTCAAAAGTTGCACGTTTTTGGGCATACATAAATTTTGAGTTTAATTATAGTTAAATTGTTTTAAAGTTTTTAGGATTCCTTTCAATGTTCATCATTGTTGTGTCGGTATGGTATAATGTTTGTGGTTGATCAGATCGTGATATATATACATATATATGTGTATATCACAGCAATAGGCATTCAAGATCGATATTTGAATAAAACATTCTTGTCATACAGAAGAAAATCTATAAAAAAAAAAAAGAAAGAGACAATATTATATAAGTATTTTTTATATCTATAAAAAATTATTTATCAAATATTCTCAACAATTAAAAAAAAAAAAAAAAAACTAAAGTATAAATAATGATAAGAAATATAGTTCTTTATTATTGATGATATCAGTATTTTTCCTCTCTCTCCATATAATGGAACTTTTCTTTAATTTATTACAAAATTAACTAATGTTTTTCCTTGAATTTGGTATGCAAATTCGTAACATTGAAGTGGAATGTGTTTAATTATATAAAATATTTATGTATTTACTATTAACCATATGACAAATCTAACCAGTTGAAAAAATTAACTAAAACAGATGAGTTATTTGGAAAAACGTTTTTAAAAGTAATGTTTATTTTCCTTATTCATCTGGCATAGATATATACATACATATATATATGTAAATATATAGAAATGTATGTATAATATACCGATGTTTGTTTATATGCCAAGTAGAACAAAGAAAATTAGTAATGAAAGAAATATAAATAATTAAATTTTAAAATTAATTTTAATTAAATGCATATAGAACTTATCCTTATCTATATTATTCAGGATTATGTAATGTTCAAGGAAGTTATATCCTTTTTGACCTGGCCCTAACAGCATCAGTAATGTTTTAAGTGTTTATTCTCATAAAAAGGTAAAATAAAATCAGCTGATACAACTCATAATGCCACAAAAACAAGCACAACTTAAGCCCAAATAGCCATTAATCTAGGCATATATTTTAAATATATTTTAAAATTGGCCCTAACTAATCAAGAATACATATATAACTTCTCTTTCATGTCTGTATTTTAACCCATGAGCCCATTGCTAGGTTAAAGCTAGCTTGCAACAAACAACGGCATAAGGAGGCGGCGCACCGGCAAACAAATACAAAGAAAAAACGACAAAATTAAAAATAAACGACGAAAAACGAAAAGACAAAACGAGCGCACACAAAAAAAAAGCACCAGAGTAGACCAATTTGTGTATTCTTTCATATCAGAAGAAATAAAAAGCTTAGTTATATTATTTTATATACATATACGCCCTTTACGTACCGGTGTTTTTTTTTTTTTGATTTGCTTTTGCTTTATTGTATTTCTTTTCTCGGTTTCGTTTGTCCATTCGTGTGGAGGCACGCGTCACTAGTGTATGTAGGCGGTGGAGAGGGTGTGGTGGGGAGTTGAGGGGGATGTAGTCGAGTTGATTTGCAAAATGTAGTAAGTACTTTAACAACAACAAAAATTAAAAAAAAAAGAAACACACACACACTTTGTTTCCACTCAAATAGCGCCCTCTCGCTCACTAGCTTTTTTTCTTGTTTCGCTTTTTCTTTTCTTTCTCTTCTTTTTTCTTTTCTTTTTTTTTTTTGCAAACGCTTTGCGAGGTTAAGTTTTGTCTTTTTGCCTTTGCAATTGCAGTCGGCGTGGGAAATTCGTTTCCTTTTTACTCCTTTGGCCGGGGTCACAGGATGCTTGTCTGCAGTTTGGTTGGGGGAAGGAATACGCTAACACACACTCACACGCACACACACGATTTAGCAACAAATTGTGTTGCACACATGCAGGAATTTGAATTTGTTAATATTGAAATATTGTCACAGTAGCAAAAAAAAAAGTTTTTTGTTGGGCGATAACAAACGGTATTCGACGTCTTATCGTTATCGCTGCTGTTAGCTTTTTCAACTCAAATACTGGGCTGCGTTTCCCCTTGTACCTATATTACGATATCCTCTTAAGAATATTGGGGCAGTGTGACCACAGCTGCTAGAAGCGATATAAAATAGCTGTAGCAGTTTTTCAAAAAAAACGGCGGTTCAATGTCATACTGTTTGGTACCTTTTATTAAGTTGTCTGCTATTTTAAAATACTAGTTATCAAAAGGCACAAGGCCATTAATATATAAAAGCTAACTTTTTCAACGATGTAGGGAATAGGTATAGATACAAATTCAAAGTAACTGTTGAAAATTGGAATTTTGAAATGGCTTCAGCTGTTTCTTCGCCGTTTCATTGGCTGCCCAGAGTCATACCGGAATGTTAGTGTTCCCTGCGAGTTAAGGAATTTAATTCCCAGTATGCAACTATATATCTGTCTATAAATACTGGTAATACTTTTTGCCGTTATTAAATCAATTTTAAGTATGACCAGAGTCCAATACTGGCTTAAGTTTTCCCGAAAAACTAATCAGCAATAGTGGTTACCCAGCGTAGCCAAAATTGGCAACTTTTTTCCGAAACAAAAAAAACTCTCTTTGGCTTGTTAAAATAAAGCAGCGAAATAATGATGTAAAGAGCGGCGAATTTCTATTCCGTACAAATACTGTTTCAAATACTGGGACTTGTAAATTTACGGCATCAATTGCGAAATATTAGTCGGCAAAAAATATGCTGAAATAATGGATCATTCGATGTTAAAATAGTGGATCATCTGACTTTCTTCGATACGGGGTGCGGCAAGAAAAAGCGGAAAAACAAAAAATAATTTCTTCTTTATTTTGAGTGTGTGTGCTTATTTCCGATCAAATTCCCAGCGATATTAACAAAAAAAAAAATATATAAAAAAAAACAATTAAAATTAATAAAAGTTAGTGTAGTTTTTTTTTTTTTTGTGTTTTGGTGCACATATATGTGGTGTGGTGTTTGTGTGGGTGTAAATCCCGTTAGGAAACAGAAGTAACAACAACGAAGACAAACGACGAGCGAAAAAGGAAGAGCAAAAAAGAAGAGAAAGACAGCGCAAAAAGAATCGGCAAGGCACACCAAGAAGCGGCGCAGTAACAGTGGACACAAAAAAAAAGTGATTACGCATTTTAATTTTCTTTTTTGGCTTTTATGTCTTTTTTAATGTGCTAGAAATTGTTTGTACAATTTTTACAGTCTGAAATTTTTCTTTTAATGTTCAAAGTTTTTTTTTTATTGCAAATTTTTGTGTATGCGGCTATGTGCGTGTGTATGTGTGGGGAATGTCTGTATGTGTCTATACGGAACTTATCGATTGATATATTTCTGTTACTTTTGCTTGTTTTTGTTGTTGTTTTGATTAATAAACAAAATAGTAAAAGGCCGCCAAAAAGGTAGCCCACAACAACAATGGCTCTGCTTCGGTTGGCGTCGACAGAGACAGCGACCAAAGAAAGTGCGCCAGCCTCCCCTGTTTCGCTCTCTTTCTTTCTCTCTCCCTTGCATTCTGTCTCTTTTACTCTTTTGGTGCAAACTCTAAATGTATAACGGAATGCAAAAGAAAAAAAAAGTGAAATTGTGCCGTTTTCTCATTCTGTTATAGTAAATTATTGAAATTTTATCACAAAACGAATAAAATACATTTAAGAAAACAGAGACTTATAGTTATGTATATATATATATGCATATTTAAGAAGTTTTTATCAATGACGTTGACAGCGAGAGCGTTGATTATCAGTTGAAATATTTGGTTTTTTTGCCGCACCCCGCTTGACCTTATTTCATTACTTTACTCTATCTCTCACTCTCTCTTGCTCAAGTCCCATTGCACTCCTACTACTACACTTCATACCCATTCACCTGATACTTTATCTCATTCATCTTAACAGTTCCTTCTTTCTGGAATTCCTCTCAGCTCTCTCTTTAGTTTTGTAAGGATCGTTTTTGTTTTTCTTTTCTAGCTCTATTTGTCAACCCTTTTGCTCTCAGGTAGAATTAAGGGTGTGACCTTTTGTAAAAATATCAAAAAGTATTTTTAAAGATAATATATATATATATATAAGCGATTTTCTCTTTTATTTCTTTTTTTAATTAGACATTTAATTTAATTTAAATTTACTTAACTAAGGAATTTCAGACAAGTGAAATTCTTGCAAATATATACGGTCCCACCTTTTTTGACTATTTTTTTTTTGTTTGAGTTAATTTTTCGCATCCGTATATGTGCATGTGCATATACATATGAATATATATATATATATTTATATCTATATAAATTGTGTATAACGTTATTTAATTGACATTTGTTCACAGTAGTAACTGACCGAACCACCGACCGACCGAGCGACCCCATTTCACCGTACACCCCCATCATTTGATCTTGATATATTGTCTTTCTCTCTCTTTCTCTGGTACTTTTTATCATTGGTTAGCATTATATTTACGTGTTAATTTTGCACTTTCCTCTTAAATCAAATTCCGTAAAATTTAAACCGCTTGTCAGATCTCACCAAACGTGACACAATTATATAGAAGGGGTCATTTGTATATATGTATACATACATCATTTCCATAATATTATCATATAGCTTAACCTTTCTATCTATTACATATATAATAAAAGAAAAAGGGTATTTAAGGTTCTTTAAAGTGTATGCAACAAGTAGTATAAAGGTTTTTCCTTCATAGATTTACTAATAGATTAGAGATTATTTATATATAATCTCTAAAAGTATAGAATTTATATACAATGTTACATGATTTAAATGTTATTTATTGTAATTTTGTTGCCATGGGGGGAATCGAATCAATCATCAAAAATCAACAAATGTCGTCTCCGTTCTGAATTCCAGGCAAACATATTCTTTTTTTTTTTTTTTTTGGTTGTTCCGTTTTAAGTTTATTACTCGTTCGTTGACAGAACAGAAGGAAGAGAGAGAGAGACAGGGCGACAGATACTGCAAAGCAGCCTCCAATACGTATTGAGTTCATCGATTTTTAATTTTTTTTTTGTATTTTTTTTGCATTATAGTTTTTTATTTTTTTCTTGTCTCTCTGTCTATTTCTCTATTCTCAACACAATAATGATCACATTGGCACAATTTGGCGGCAGTTCTGTGCACCAAAAAGAAGACGACAACGAAGAAAAAAAAAAGAAACGTTAAAAAGAAACAACAGCAACTTAGCCTAATTTAAAGCCATCACCGACTGTGATTTGCTCTAATTTCATTTCTAATGACAAACAATTTAACTAAACCATAGGAAAATGTTAAAAGAAGGTCTACTAATAGAGAGATCACTTAGAGGAGGGATATAAGCAACACAATTTTATACAGTGGAACTTCCCTATAGTGAACAATTATATAATGAAGTTCTCTGTATAATAATATAATATCAAAAATGTAGCTTTCTTATATTATTTGTATTGCATTTAACATAATTTCTATATTTTTCTAGTTTCTTGTTCTAAATGAGTTTCTTAAGGTAAATTTTAGTTAGGTGGAATTTTTAAATACATTTTTTTACTTAATAAAGTAATATGTTTTAAATTAAGTTGTTACCTCATCTAAACATATTTAGGCCGAATAGTATGAAATAAAAATATTTCAGTTATTTTTCTCGCAGTTCTTCTTCTTTTTCTCACTAAGACTGAAAGAGATCTTTTATCTATGGAGAATTGACTTTTGCTTGGGCATTTAATTAAGAAACACTTCTCACGCACAGGGACAGAGGCCCAGAGAGTTAGGCATTGTGTTTGTTGTGTGTGAATGAAGTTTTCTCAAGATTTATATCATTACATACATACATACATACAGTTATTGTTGATATGTGTATGTACTACTAGTACTTAAATTTATCTTCAAACTAAATTCAACTTGTTTCTTGCCTTGAACTTGTTGTGCGTAGAAAGTTTTATGGCAAAAACGAGTTGCCAATGTGAGCACAAACAAACTTTCTCACTAATACTATAAATAGCAAATAGAAACAGAAGTTTGGTATTTCAAATATGTGTGCGAGAGAGAAAGAGAGAGAGAATATTCCATATAAACTCACTTGACATTGAAAATCTTCACTTGCGACTGCGCAGCGTCGCCGCACCCAATGGTGACTCACAAAATCTTGAAAAAAAAATATTATTATAAACTTGCTAAAAACAATACATTTCTTCTTCTTTAAAAATAGTTTCTATGTGACTTTTATCAGTAGGAATATATATATATATACATATATATTCTCCAGTCCATACAGAATCAAAATGTTTTCCTGCTTTAACAGCTGATTATAGAATCTCAATTTTTAGTTCATATTAAGCATGAATTAGTCAACTTTTCTTACTATAGCAAATTATAATTTTTCAAGTTGCTTTCTTACAGTTTTTTTTGTTTCTCAGGAAATAATAAACATTTAATTTCATTAGAAACATAAAGATTACGCTTAAGATTGATTATATCTTTATGTGGGCGTGATGTGGCAAAGTCAATAATAATGTAGTCCAATGTACGTACTCTAACTCTCATCCTCTCTTCACATATAAGAAAGAGAGATACAAACTTGTATTTGAGATAATAATTGAAGATTTTTTAAAAAGTTGTAAAGGAAAACCGAAATGAACCAAATGTCAAAATGATTCAAAATCAGAAACAGAAAACAGATTAATTTGAATCTATATATATTCTTTATATAAAGTATTATCAAAGCAGATTGGAAATTTCTAAATAAAAGATTTGTAATTAATTGTAAAAAGTAATGAAAACTTTGATTAAATGAAAATATTTCAAGTCTCTGTATCATTATTTATAATATGTATCATAATTTACAGCGAGTAAGCTGACTAACTAACCACGAAATATCGTCAAGGTTATAGCCAATGAAACCACAGTCAGTCAGTCAGTCAGTCAACCAAATGAAACTTGAATCAACTTAAAATATATATATATATATACATATATATATATATACCATATACAGATATAGTTTGGTAGAGCAGAAGAAGAGAGAAGGGGCTTGAAAATTTTGATTTGAATTTTACTGATTTTTACACGCAAGTTAGATGGAAAACAAACTGTAAAGAGATACGAAGAAAAACACTGCCAAAGCAGGCAAAGTAACAAAAAGAAAGAAAGAAATACAAAAAAATAAGAAAATGCATTATATATACATATTTATATATGTATATATGTATATATATATATATATATATAGATATATATTGCTAATGGCAAATTGCATTCAAAGTTGGAAGGTTCACAAGTTGTGCGCGATGTGAACTCCTCTATACAACGGTTAATTTGTTTAGTACATGCTTCATTTTCTTCTTTTTCGTTCTCTTTCTTCTACTGATTGCACTCATTCAATGAGATAATGCTCATTTTTAAATACCCTATAAACACAAGGCAAGTCCATGTAATGTAAATGCAATTTGGTACCTTTCGTACTACTCTCGTATTACTCCCTCTCATCTCCTTTTCTCAAAAATACCCCAATGCTATCGAAAGTGGCATTCATCCTTGAATAATAGAAACAGAGGCTTAAAAATTCATCCACAATTCCACATCCAAATTCATTCACAGTTCACCGAATAGCAGACACTCCACAGTGGCAATAAAAGTAACTGCCAAAAATTCTATACCACATAAGATAGTCTTCTTTGATCTTAAGATAATATAAAAAGTTTATGTTGTTGCTTCTATAACATACAAATACTGATCGCTAGATGTCGCCAGTGTGTTACTATTTAACTTTATGGAGTATTTCAAAGTCGGCTTAGATTTGAAATATTTCTTACTTGCTTTTTTTGGCGGCATGCTTGAGTAACCACCCACACTATGGCTAACACACGCACACTGAGACTATGAACAAGAAGAAGAAGAAGAAATAACTAACCGTAAACTAAACACTACAAACACAATGACGTCATCTTAAGGCATTCACAACCCCCCACAGAAGTCGAAAGAGAATAAAATTATGAGTAATAAATTAAACGGACGCCCAATGGGAGCCAGAAGAAAAAAACAACAACAACAAAATACAAATTTGCCATAACATACAAAATGTATAAACGAATCAAATTGGTAATATTCCCCGGATATTGATTCAGTTTAGCGAAAAACTTCATAAATAGCAAAGAAGAAAAAAAAAAAGCAAAAGAAGAAGTCTATTTAATACCCTTACAAGAAAGGATTAAAAGCTAGAGAGAAGCATCTCTGGCATATGTTTTCTTGATATTATAACGATCGAACATCTATATAAATAATTAATTTCAATAGAATTGCTTATAAAACAATTTAGTTTTTAATTAAAAACTTTATTTTCATTGATTGAACAACTATATAATATTTATGATCAATGAAAAATAAAGTTTTTAATCAAAAACTAAATTGTTTCATGAGCGATTCTATTGAAATTTTGATATTTATCAGTTTAGTGTATATATAACTAGTTATACCAATTTTAACTAAAATCGGTTGAGTATAAACATATTGTATAGGGTATACAAATGATGTCTAAGCGAACCTTAGCCATAGCTTTCTAGTTTTAAATGTGAGCGCACAAGAAGCCCACCAAGAAGGAATATCTGTTTAAAATCAATTACAAGCAAATAAATATTATTGCCATCGATTATTTCTATACTAAACATATATACACTATATACACTATATACATATACCTATGTCTGTATATTTGTACAGACTACAGATATAGTAAATTTTTAGGCAAAATGTATTCTTTCTCTTTTGATATTGAAAATGATTGCAAACACAAGCTATAGCTAGCTATTGGTTTATATAGACAAAATATCAAGGTTCAATGAAATGAAAAAAAAAAAAACATATATATATATATATACATATATATAACTTAACGATCCATTAAATGGCTTATAAACCTGGAAAATTTAATGCCAAAATTCATTATAGATAAAAGCAAAGCAAAAGGAAAACCTAAATCAGATAGAAAAGACTTAAATAAGGAAAATTATTGCAATTTGGTCGTAAGATATTTTAGTTTATGCTAACTAATTATGGCAATTTGTATTAATTAAACGAAACTGAAACTAAATTCAATAGAATTTATTTGAGAGATAAAGAAATAGATAAACTATTTCTTGATCAATGGAAAATTGTAAAGAAATTACAATTAATTTGTTAGAGGCCAAAAGTATTGCCAATTTATTCTGTGTTTATATAAAATCTAAAAAATTTTATTAAATGTGTTTATATTTTAATTGTTTATATTTTAAAAATATTTTTTTCATATTTGTTAACTGCTTGAGCAGTTAAAAAGAAAACTTTTTAACTTCTTTCTTTTAAAAAATAATATCAAAACTTTTTTTATTTGTCAATTTTAAATGAACAAAAGTTTTGGCAATTAAAAGGATAACTTTAACTATTAAATTATTTTTATATTATATTTTCAACTTAGTATTTATATTTATATTATTTAAGATTAGTATTTAGTTTCGGTTTATATATATATATATATATGTATAAATATATATATTTATAATTCCTTTTTAAACATTTCCTCTCTTTCACTTTTTTCCCTTAAATTTATCGACCGAAGATGGGAATAATAATGTCTATTTGATCTGTGGATTGACTGCGGAATGACGTCATTATTCACATTTAAAAAAATCGAAAAAAAAAAATTGAATTTCCGCAAACAAAAAAAAAATGTTAAACAAATGGCAAAAATAGAACTTGACTTGAAAAGAAAAACCTAAAAAAAAAAAAAAAAAAATTGTTTGTACTATACATTTTCTATTTTTCAGTTAGATGCTTTGTTTTATTTTTTGTGTGGTTTTTTTTTTTTTTGTTCTATTTAATTAGCAAATGAGTGCGTGTGTTTGGCTGTGTGTGTGCGTGCGTGTGTGTGTGTGTGTGTGTGTGGTATTCATCCCATAGATTGAGTCGCACTGCCGACTTTTCGATACCCTAAACAAAGCAAGAATATAAATTTAAATCAAATGAGAAGAGATGAAATGAAATATAACTTAATTTTATTAATATGCATTTACATATAATAATTTAGTAATTAATAAAAAATAAATAAATGAAATTAATTTGATGTGGTTTATCGAATGTAGTATATACCCTTTCATTTTGTTCATCATAGGATATAGAAAGCAAAAAAAAAGGCATTAAATTCATATCGTAAAAATGAAACCATCGAAATGAATATGCAAAACGAATATTTAAAAATTTAGATGCTAATTTATTTTTTTTTTTTTCTTCTTTTAAATGCACGAAAATTCCAAGTAAGAAAACCAACAGTAAAACAAACAAAACAAAAAGAAGAAAAATGGAAGCAATAATTAAATTTAGATCAAGAAGAGCAAAGCAAATTGTATATATATATATATATATATCGATATATATATACCATGTATAGTAAGAAGGAGAAGCTAAAGATAATCGAAATTGATTTCTGATTTGCTTTTAGCAAGTAATTTTCATTAAAAGTTAGTGGGTTAAAAGGCAGGGGGGTCGGGGGAGTGAAGGGTATTTGGAGTCTTAAGTTTTCAATTAATTTAGTAATCACTTTGCCGTTTCCTCAATATGCCACATTGCGTATGAGTAATGTTGCGTATGAGTAACTTTGGCAATTTATTGAAAGAAGAAAAAAAAAATAAAGCAGTTATTCATGTTTTTCTTCTTTTGGACGTTTTTTTTTTTTTTTGCAGGGGGAAGGCAATTTTTTACACTATTAATTTTACAATAACTATTTGTTGCTCTCTTTCTATATAAATAAATATATATAGTCAGATATATTAAAAAATATTATTTAATCTTTAAATATAGTTTTTATTTATTTATTATTTAGTTTCTTAAGCTTTTACTTATAAAGTGGAGTATTTTTTATTTAATTATAATTTAGCTTATATTTTTAAAACTTTTCAAAAAAATATATATTATTTAAACTATTTCCATCTAAATAATTTATAATTTACACAGAGGTACAGATGTTTTTATGATACAATATTAATTCTATTATAAATTTATCTTAAAATCTTAATATTTTCTATGGAGATATTAAATATAGTAGAATTTCAACTATTTCGATCTATTAAGATCAGACTCAATCCGTTTTATAGGAATGTACTAAATTACAAAATGATTTATTTTAGAATAAACCGATTTAAAATTAGTATCCTATTAAGAAGGTTCTATTCCTATTTATATTTATATTTAAAAATATTTTTATAAATTTTAATTTGGCACAAAAATTTCAATTACCAAAAAAGGTTTAAGAATTTAACTTTTTTTTATCTAAAAATTAGACTATTTTCTATTGCAGTTTAATTTATTTCATTATAAAATTATTTATTTTTCTTAAATTATTTTAAAACTTTTGTGAACCGCTCCTGTTTTCTATAAATTCAACAAGCTAACACAAATCGTGACTTAAAAGCAAGATTTTAAACGCTGTAACAAACTGAGATAATCAATTTCCTCGTCTGTTTTTTTTTTTTTGTTTTTTCTTTTCTTTTTGCCAATTGGTGACAATTTATGTGGCGTGTTTCATAACTAAATAAATGGCGTGAAAAAACCATTAACTTGTCCAATAAACGGACTATAATTTGCTTTATATATTTTGGAACTCACTCCCATATTGATAAATAGATTATTTATCTATCTATCTATATATATATATATCGTTTAGATCGATTCATTTGTTTGATTTTTGTAGGCAACGCCCATGAATTAACTTAACATTTGTTTTGTTTGTTTGTTTGTTTTCTTATTTTGAGTTTGTTTGATTGACAGGTAGCTTACTCATTGTTGTTGCTGTTGTAGTTATATATCATGAAGTGAGTGCATAGAATGAATTGAAGTGAATAATTGTTTGGCCATTTCAAATCTTCAATGAGTCACACAAGCACAATTCAATTTGCATTTGAAAATTTCCAATTGGTCACAAAAGGCCAATTGCCCAGGCAACACACGCATACGTATATATGTATGTATATGTGTATATAGGTATATGGTGAACCATTTTGGCCAGGTCTGCATTATGCTATTTTATTTCTTCCCCTCCATTGCTTTGTCCCCTTTGTTTGGCATGTGTAAAAAGTTCATTCAACTTGTTTCGTTTTATGCTTCATTTGCGGCTCAAGTCAGTCAGTCAGTCAGTTAACGCTTTTTGTTGTTGCATAATAACTTGGCAAAAACGAAATGAAAGAAAACATATAAAAAAAAAAAAAAAGTACAAACAAATACATAAGTTTTTCTTTTTCCATGCGTCTTTTGCTGTTTCTTAAAAGGAAACAAGGTGAGGAGGTAGGGGAAAAACATGCTAAAACATTTTAACATGTCAACTTTTCTATATACCTATCTATCATTTAGTCTAACAGAGTATATAAGACTACATAGAGGGTATAGATGTTTGTAGATAGCTACATAGAGGGTATATAGGCTACGCAGAGGCTACTTAGAGGGTATGAAGAAAAAGTTTTGAAGAATTTTTGTAAATTTTTACATAAAGCAAACGATTTAAACCACTTGGTTATAAGAACTAATTAAAGAACAAATTTTGTTTGTATTTTATTTTTTATTATATAAAAAGAGAAGAGATTATGGATCATACACATTCTATTATATATTTCTAGATTTGATTTACATATACTGAAATTTTTGTTCTAAAATAGTTTCTTGATTTATTTTATCTTCGATTTCTAACTTTAACTCTTATTTTTCCCATCAGTCGTTTGTAATTTGATTTACTATAGCATAACTTATGGGAATATTGATGTAACACTAGTGTTGGATAAATAAAAAATAAAACCAGTGTGCAAAAACGATTCAACAAAAGCAGTTATACATATATTTGGGAATAGTGTGGTATAGAAATATTTTAGTAATAATAAAAATTAAAGTAAACAAAGGCAAAAAAGAAGCATTCAAATTTTACAGTCTGTTGGCAAAATACTCGCCCACAAATGATTTAAATTAAATATGTATAACCAAAAAAAAAAAAAGTCATTGTCTTTTTATATATAAAATACATAATATTTGTTGTCTTTATATTATTTATTTATATATATATGTGAACAAAAATATGACCATGTCTGTTAATTAGCAAACAGCTGCTAAAAATTTACTTAATAAAAGTATTAAAAATCGATTGTATAAGCAAAAGGGTTAAAGGTTCAATAACTTTTATTAAACTCTGATAACCCAGGAATGGAAAAATATATATGTATATATAATAACTAATTCGTTTTCTTGTTGTTCTATTTAACAGTTGAGAGAGGCAGCCAAATCATCTATCCATCCATATTATCCATTCCACTGGACTGCATCATTATCCCTTCTATCGAACAGTAGTATCATCATCAACAACAACAATATGAGTAAGAAACCTACAGCCGGACCGGCTTTACACAAGGTCATTATGGTGGGTAGCGGTGGCGTTGGTAAATCGGCACTCACATTGCAATTTATGTATGATGAATTTGTTGAGGACTATGAACCCACCAAGGCCGATAGCTATAGGAAAAAGGTTAGTTAGTTAGTTATTTAGTTGGAAAAGCTAATGAACTATTTCAACTATTCATTCAATTTAATTTCTTTTACAACAGGTTGTGCTAGATGGTGAGGAAGTACAAATAGATATACTTGACACAGCTGGCCAAGAGGATTATGCCGCCATCAGAGATAATTATTTTCGCAGTGGCGAAGGTTTTCTCTGTGTCTTCTCAATCACAGATGATGAAAGCTTCCAGGCAACCCAGGAATTCAGGTGAGTGTCGTCACTCGAAAGTGTTTATTTTATGAGTGACAACATTTTTCCTCTACACTAATTAGTCACATTTTGTTTGCAACAGTTAATTAAAAAAAAAAAAAATTGTAGAAACAACCAACTTTAAAGACCAACTAGAAAGGAATGTAAAGAGAGATTCAGGTTTAGCGACTAATCTTTACAAAGTTCCCCAATATCAATTAGACAAATTAATTTTTCACCTTTCCCCCTTGACTCCATAGGAAATGTATTGGAAGAGTAAATGGCTATAAAGTTTTTGTCTAATCATAAACAATACACAGTCATCCCTTATAAATGAATCATTCAGGCCTAAACACCTGGCACTCATTCACCTAACAACTACCCTCATTCTCTTCCAAAACTGTTTCCCCATGCACCCTGTAAACCAAGTTAATCAAAAATATGGGTATATTCACATCTAGCATATGTTTGAAACTTTTTTTTATCAATTTCAACCTATTTTATCTCAAGTACAGGGTATAAACAGGTCGGTTTCTTGACTTTATGCAAGCCCTGCTTATTTTTTTTTTTTTTTTTGTTATGTTTACTATAGGCGCGTGAGTAACCCACATTTTATATAAAGAAATATATATGGGTATATAACCAAGTAAGTAGTCCCTCATTGACCTCATTGAGCAAGAAGTTGGTAGTTCATTCTCACAGGATACATATTAATGGGTATAGTGGTCTTAAAGGTACCATGTCTCTGCTTGTTGTGGCCCTTCAACTATGCAACTGGGTGTGAACCACCTCAAGTTGAGTAAATACGTCAACACATATATATACATATATGCAAACTTACGAGGGTTATTTAATAATTTAGAAACATTTAAATAGTTTTTATTTTGCATTGCAAGTAACGTTAACACTACTTTTAACCAAACATCTGCTTATAGACAGCTGTAAAACTAAGAACTCGAGGGAAATGGGGAGAAAAAGGGGTAGGAATATAGGCAATAGGCAACATAATGAAGGATCGTAAAATTAATGAAGCGTTATATGGAAATGTCCGCTAGTAGCACTAGTCACTTCAAGTGCCTTCTTTAAACCAACTCTCTTTGAGAATTCTACAGGAATTGATTACCCCTAATCCCTCAAAAACGTAGTTTTTAAAGAGCTTTACTAAAAATAATAACATCGTAGTTTTTGAAGAGCTTTACTAAAAATATTTCCAAATTTTCCTAAGGAAGTTCTTGAACAACATTTCTAAATTGTTTCCTGAACATGGCAATTCCTAAAGAAATGTTTCTCAACTATTTCTAAAAGATTTTCTCCACAGTTTCTTAAGTATTTCTAAAAGATCTCTACTAAAGTCTTTTTTGTATAATCTTAAAATATTACAAAATTTGTAAACTTCCCTCGTATACCTACATATGTATGAAAAATTATGTTTACTTTCTGCTTAATTGTTGTGAGTCACTCAACCACCCACTTCAACACACACACACACACACACACAGACACACCACAAAATAAACAGCACATAGACTCGTACATACACTTGACTTGTCTTCCGTTGACTTTTGATAAGGCAGTAGTGTAGAGCTTTGCTTATCACTATTAACTCTCTATCTCTGTCTATTTACAGAGAACAAATACTGCGAGTGAAAAATGATGAGAGTATACCCTTTCTGCTGGTTGGCAATAAATGCGATCTGAATGACAAGCGTAAGGTACCCTTATCCGAATGTCAACTGAGGGCACAACAATGGTCCGTTCCCTATGTGGAGACATCGGCCAAGACACGCGAAAATGTTGATAAGGTAAGTTTACTAGGTTATAACAAATAGATAATGTTTTTAGTTTTCAATCAAACAACGATCTCTAAGAAACCAACAAAACAACAAAATCGTTTACAATTGGCCATTAAAGTGAAAAAAAACCAAATGCAGCAATTTCATGGCACAAAAATGTTTTCCTTTATTTTTCTTTTCATTTATTTTATCTTTCTTGTTTTCTTTGTTTAAGTTGTTAATAGAATTTTTAGTTCTATTCGAAGAGAGGGCGCATATTATTATATAAATACATATATATATATATATAGGTATAATTCCTATATAATGACTGATCTTTTATGGTTTTAAAATGCTGATAAAATATCTAAGGGATTATTTTGAGTATTATCTATGTTTGTACCATGAATACGTATGAGTGTACTCCAAAAAAAAAAACACACACCAATTAGCTGATAAAATGATTTATTCTTTGTAGTCATTGAAAAGTTGCTAGGGGCGTTTTGATAACCAACCACATAGAATATGATGATGTTATTTCAAAGTCTACTACAAAATATCAATTTCATTTTGACTTATTTTATGATTCAATCTTTAAAAGATTTAATAAATTTATGCAGAAACTTAGTTTCATGTTTGAGATTATAATTTAAATCATTTTTCTTACTTTTTTATTCATTCAAAATCTCAACATAATCACAAATACTTACAATATGATGTATTATAATGAATTATGTTTCATTATTTTCATCGAAGAGTTGAATTTTCTAAAAACTAAGCGGATTAAGTGTAATTAATCTATATTCAATTATTGAATACAAACACTTTGAATGTCCTTCTATAGGAATAATAGTATAGAAAAAGCTAAATATCATTTTAAGTAAATATTACTTAAGAAGATAATCCAAAACTAAACAATTAATCGTTTCGTTTGACATTGTTTTGAAATAAAATGAAAGAAAAGGGAAACTGATTGAATTTTAGAAGTAGATTCCATATGACAAGAAGAATTTTTCAATGATATTAAACATTTATAACATTCTTTGATTATTCTATTTCAAAATAAGGCAAATTGTTATATTATCGATAATACTTAAATCTTTAAGAACTATCGATAAAAAGGCACTTGAACAAAATGATCGATAGGCAAAGAAGGCGAAACTTTTTAATATGAATAAATAAATAATCAATTTTAGGAACAAGCCAAGCCGAAACTCATTCTAACAATTTATAATATAATACTATATGTATTGGAATCGAAATCTATATACTATAGATACAAATGGTTTAAATATAATACAATACGCATATCGTATTGTATCGTATTGGAATCGAAAAACTATATACTTATAAAAATATAATAGTTTGTTGAATCTATTAAATTGTTTGAGCAACAAAACTTACCATAAAGTACGATTGATCTAAACTGGTACATCAATCAAAGTCTCAATAGTTTTCCAACACTACCCACTCACATTACACACAACACTCACAGACACACACACAGACACAGATATGTATTAGCACCGCAATTTGTAGCCAACTTTGCAGCGCAATTGTCATTGTTGCTTATGTTTTTATTTTTTTTAAATTTTTCTTTACTATTTATTTCCATAATTTTCCTTTGTTTTTTATAATAAACAAACAATAAAAAGAAGCTAAATGCATTTCTAGACACTTTTCTAATAGCTAGCTAAACACACAGATACACTCACACATAATATATGTATAAACAAACATGCCTACATTTTAAACTATACTTCTCCTCTCTCTCTCTCTCTCTATCTATCTAACTATCTTTCTATCTATCACTGTTGCTCTTAATGAGTTATTGTAATAAACAATAAAATGTATTTTTTAATCCCCAAATCCAAACAATTAATTGCAGGTATTTTTTGATTTGATGCGCGAAATAAGATCACGAAAAACCGAAGATTCAAAAGCCACGAGCGGGCGTGCTAAAGATAGATGCAAGAAGCGGAGACTTAAGTGTACCCTACTTTAGGCATTTAGGTGCATACAGATAAACAAAACAAAACAAAACAAAAACAAAACCAATAATAATACACTCTATCTATCTCTTTTCCTTTCAATCTCTCTCCCTCCCTCTTCTATAACTATGCCTGTAAGCATTTAATTCTCTTAGTTAGAGCCGCCTTAATCCTTATCGCTTGTCTGCCTTCTTCCTTTTGGTTATTTCCCAATTTTGAGTTTATTAATTAGCACTTTATAAAACTTTTTAAATCTTTTTTATTTATATAGCTAATTATTAGTTGCTCGCTTTCATAATTTATAAATAAATTTTATAAATAATTTGCCTTTTTAATTTTGATTTCCTTTTTCTACTAAACACAAAAATAAAAAAAAATGCAATAGCATCTCAATTATGCATCAACTAACTAACTAATCAAGCTCTATCTATCTAAATAATATACATTTTTTACTCTAACAAATGAATATAAAAATTCTGAATATATTTTCATGATTTAGATAAACATTTTTTTAACAAAGTTTAGCATAGTTTCTTAGTACAAAAAATATGAAATTAATATACTAAAAAAATATTTTCAATAACTCAAAAAAAAAAAAATTACAATTATAGATCATTTTCATCTTCTTAATTATCAAACATTTGCTTTTTCTATAACATTATTTTTTTTTTTTTAAATCCTATACAATTACTAGAATTTAAAAGGTAGACAATCTTAAAAATTATATTATAACTAATTTTCAAATATTCTATATCCTTTTAAAAAATCTAAAAACAAATTTGAAAACATTCTCTTTCTCTCAATAAGCATTTAAGGTTTCTTAAAAATCTTGAATGCTACAATAAAATTTATCTGAATAGATCAAGAATAAGATCTTTATTATTATATTTCATACTTTTGAAAGTACCATATTAACCATATTGGATCTATATACTATACACTATCTATGAAACTATATAGATACTGAATGTATTTCAACTTCTAGACAAATTTTAATCATTCTTAAGAGATTCAAAACCTTTCTGAAACAAAAATTAATAAAAAATAAAATCTCAAAAATAAGTTTTTCAAATAACAATTAATATCTAATGGATATTGACTATAACTTCATATTTCTAGTATTAATATCTGGGCTTTGAGCAATTTAATACCAACAATTAAATATCTAACACACACAACAACAACAACACACACACACAACAAATACAAAAATCTATACACACACAAGAAAATTTCGAAATATTTTCGAAAAATGTAATGACTTGTTTTGCTTTGATTCGGTTGGTTTGGTTTATTTCGGATCATTCATTTTCTCTTCTATATATATATATATATATATATAAATATATATATATATATACTACTTTTATGGTGAATGTGAAAATTTTTTGCTTTTGGTTTATTTAGCTGTTTTCAAAATTTCTGTAGCATAAAAAAAAAAAAAAACAACAAAACAAAAATAATAAAACAAAACCTTTAAATATTAATAATATCAAATACATTTACTATACTTATTATGTATTATATTACCTTTAATCCCCACCCCCCAGTCCCACACCTTTCAAATTAACAAAACAAAATATAACTTTTGGTAAACCGAAATTTTGTATACTCTTGCAGTTTCAGAAGTCCTTTCTATATATAAATTATATTAATTTTTTGTGTCCGCCAAAGAAAAACTAATTCTAAACTGAATTTACAGATATATATATAATAATAGTCCGATTAAATTTGTTCTTAAGTAAATTTAAAAAAAAAATATTGAAAAATACATTTGTAAATATTTTCTTTCCCTATTCAAGGATATAATAGAAACTGCAAGGGTATAAAAGAAAAATGAAAATAAGATATGAAATATGATTACTAATAATGACAATTTGTTCTCTCTCTCTCTCTCTCTCTTTCCCTTTATCTCTTTCTACCTATAATATATAGGTATTTTATGATCTGATCAGGGATATTTCATCACGCAAAAAACAACGTCAGACGGACGTGAAACAGCCGCCGAAGCCCAATTCTCATTGCTGCCAATTGCTGTAGAAGGATGAAAAAGAAGGATGAAAAGATAAAGAAGAAGACCAAAAGGATTTAAACGAGAAAAATATAAATAAATATATATATATATATCGACAACAACAACAACAACGATAAAATTAGCAGCAACAATATAACAACAATAATAAACAGAACTACTACTGCAACAAACAGTGGCAAGGAACATCAGCTACGGCCAGATATATATAATATATATATATATATAGTTACATGAAAATTAAATTATGTTAACACCAATCAACACGAAAAGAAAAAACCAACAGAACAGAAGAACAGAAAAAGTTATGTTTAATTAATAATATTTAATTAAAAACTAAACTTAACTTAATATCAACATTTCATTTGCTTGCAATTTTCAATAATTATCAAATTGTGTAATATAATCCATATATATATATATATATATATATATCTTTATATATATATATATAATTATGATTTAGGCAGTTGAAACCAAAACTAAAATCAAGCATAAAACATTTATTTTTCATTTAAAGATTCCATTGTCTCACTCGCACCCACTATTAGTTATGCTTTATCTTTTGTTGCTTTACAACAAACATTACATATGTAAACATATGTGTATATGATCATAAGTATATATATTTCTATATATATACATATATATAATCAATATTAGAAATATAAACGAATTAATGCAAATATCGTTTATTTTCCTTTATCCCCCTCCCTCTCTTTCCTATATTTCCTTTGTAATTTTTTTATAAATAAATAATAATAGCAAAATGTTTACCACACACAGAAAAGCTTTTTATAAATAGTTAAACAAAGAATACAAACTAAATAAAAAAAAATAAAACCAAAACAAAAGAAAAACTTAAAAAAAATAATAATAATAAAAATAAACACCTTAAAATTGTATGCAATTTTTTGTAATTTTCTAATTAAAAAAAAAAAAAAAAAAAAATGTAAGAAAACACAAAAAAAAAGAAAAGAAAGAAAAAAGGAAAGAACAAATTTGAAAGCATTTTTTTTTTGAAACAATTGTTTTCAATTTAGAACTAAACAAAAATTACATATATATATATATATATATATATAATAAATTATATCTTGCCGTCATTTGCTTACTTTCCTTAAACTCGATTTGTAATGCCTTGAAAATTTTTTTGAAATATTTTCTAGTTCTATAGCCTTGCAATGTCGCGTTTGAGCCAATCATTCCTAAAGGATCTAGTTTATATATAGTCATCCCATTTCCATAATATTTAGCGACATTTAATTCAATTTCTTTAACACTTTTGCATTAGAGACAAACATTTTGCCTTTGATTTAGCAATTTTTATGTAGTTAACGTTCCAAAAAGCATTGAAAAAATAAAAGTTGGTTAATTTTTGATATTAAAGTTAAAAAATGATTTCCTTCATTCAGAATCAAAGCCTTAGAGCGTGTCAATTTGATTCTTGTTAATCAAACTCAGGTTGGATTTTATATATCAATAGAATCTTAACCATAGATCGTATAGTTACATTCGTTACGGACAGCTTTGAATTTATATAAGTTGATTTTTTTTTTAAACTTAAAACTGATTTAAAATGTCTTATCAATTGTTTAAGCAAGGGCAACTACAATTAATAATTGCATTACAAATCGATATCGAGATTGGAAATTAAGTATATAATGTCGGCCAATTTGAATTTTGTTCATTCACTGCTTGAGTATAAGCGGTTGCAATTCTCTATATTCTATTTTCGCAAATCTTTTTGTTTCCTTGTAAAACTGCATTCTGTATTGTAATATTTAAGCTATTATTATTATGATTATAATTATTATTATTATAAATAATATTATTAAATATATAAGTTATGCTACCGATGATATATATATATATATATGTATGAATGGATCAAATGGAAAACTCTTTGTAATTACATTTATATCTGAATTGTAAGCTATATCAATTTTATTTTTTTTTTTAAATAGGTTTGGTTTTGTTTGTTATGGCACACGGCAGCACACACACACACACAGATACTTACATACATACAAAAACCTCACGCAAATATCAAAAAATTTAAAATAAGCCACAAATTTTTAGCTACAATAGTTGAATGAAACAAAGAAAAGAAAAACAACAACAACCAAGAAAGCATTTTTTATATATGAAAATACATACATATATATGTATATATATATATATATATATATATATATATATATATATATATATATTATATATATATATATATATATATATATATATATATATATATATATATGTATATATATGAATGAATAATGTGGATATGATTTAGCTTGACTCTTGACAGCAACAACAAACAAATAAACGAGATATAAAAATCAATAATAATGTTTTTTAATCAATTCCAAGTCGCTTATATACAACGGGCAAAAGCTATATCTCAGCAGATAAATGTCCAATTAAGGTAAGATATAAATTTTTGGATTTAACTCAAGCTAAACCCTCGATCTGCAATCAAAAGTTTTCTAAAATCTAATAGAAAATTTTATTAAATTTTTTCGTCAAAATTTATGAAAAGTTATAAAAGTCCTTGTAACTCGGTCATTTCAAGGACTATCGGATGGTAGATCTAATTAATTAGCCTGGACAGACATATGCAGATCCTTAAAAGTCCTAAAAAACAGCTGAGAAAAAGGCACTTTTTGCTGTGGAGAAAATCGTTAATAACTCGAAAGTCCTTTGAAAGATCAGATGCCAAATGAAGCCAATGAAATATGACTATCTTTTGTCAAAAGGACATTCCGATAGTCCTGCTGGCAACTGAGTTATACGAGATTTTGTGTTTTGGGCTGTTTTTTCGCCAACTCACAGACCTTTAAATTTCATTGCATACTTCTGGGGTTCACACTTGTTAAAAATTCTAACTTCTGGTTATTTTAACCACAAAATTTAAAAAAATCGACATTTTAAATTTAAAAAGTTTGTTTTTTTTATATTTTTGTTTTATTTTTTTCTCATTTTTTATTTTTTTCTTTACACATTTACATTTATATCAGATATACATATGTATGCATGTATGTATATATATATCTTCTTTATATACTTTACACTCATTTTTTTTCCAAAATTTTGTGTTTTGCATTTTAAAATTAATTTTACATTTACAGCTAAAATGATTTTATTTTGTTTCAATTGTGTTGTTGTTTTTTGTTTTATTTTTTTTGTGTTGTTTTTTTTTTCTATATAGAATAAATTTTTATTGATTTTTGCAATACTCCCGATGTTTGTTTTATAACTTTTAAATTATACATTTATATATATAATATAAAGCAAAAAAAAAAAAAATTGATTTTAATGTTAAATTAAATATATATTTTTATATATATATTTATATAGAATTTCTAAAATGAAATCGTTTAGTAAAAATTACACAAAAAAAAATAATAATTAATAATTTCTAATAATAATAATAATAATAATTAGAAAAACAGTTTTTTTTTCAATCAGTTTTACTTGAATAAACTGAAAACAAGATGGAGGAAAAAGGAATAGACAACGGAAAAAAACAATGTCCTTTTTCATATTCATATCATTTTCTTCATTTCAATTGTATAACTTTCGCTTCCCTTGCAATTTTTGTGTTTGTTTGTTTTGTTGGTTTTATTACATTAATTTGTTTTATACATTTCACTTTCATCAGTTAGCAAGCTATGTATATATAGATATATATATATATATATATCTATATATACAGTGAAATCAATTGGTTTTCTTTTATATTATGATCTTAATACTATACATTTAGCAAATAAACATTTACACTCAAAAAACATTTACACACATACAATTATAAGTATTTTGCTTGCTTTTCTATTGAATTTTCTTATATATATATATATATTATTTATTTTTTTTTTTTTCATTTTTGTTTTAGATATTTTCTTTACTACTTTAATTCCATTTTTGTTTTTTTTTTCCCCTTTCTTTCTTACATCTTCGTGTGAAAATAAACTTTGTTATGTGTTTCTTTTTTTTTCATTTCATTTTGTTTTAAGGTTTTCTATTTGCTATGCCAAATCAGAAAATTACAAAAAATAATAATTCTTTTTCTTTTGTTTGTTTTTTTTTTTTTGTTGTTGCTGTTTTGTTTTTTGGCAAGTGCCCCCTCCCCTCCCCACACGCTTTCCGTTTTGGTTTGTTAAATGATTTTCTGTTTTAGTTTTTCTTATTTTTTTGTTTTGTTTTGTTTTACAAATCTTGCCCTAAAAACATGTATATCAAAATTTTGTTAGACTTTTACATATATATATATATATTAATTTGTTTATGTATGTATTTGTATGTATGTATTGTTGTTTCCTTTTCTTTTTTTTTTGTTTTTCTTTCGACACTTTTGCTTTTTGTTTGTAGGTATTTACAAAATATAAAAAATTTATGCTCCGCCCTAACTTTTTTTTTATTTTTTTAGGTCGGTATATATATATATATATGATAGGTGATATATATATGTTTTTGTTAATTTGCATTTCTAATCCCCCTTTGCCCACATCTCCAAGCCATAATCAATCATTGTTGTTGCTTTTGTTATTGTTCACAAGATAGTTTTTACTAATACTTTTTTTTTTTTTTTTTTTGTTAAACTAACACGTATACACCAACGCACGCACACACACACACACACACAAATATATATACTACAAAGACATTGACAAAAAAAAAATGCTCAAAAATATATAAAGTTCAGTTTGCCATTTTCTTTTATAATATATATACAAATAAAGGAAATTTGCCAACTGTACTATAACTAACATTAAAAATGTCTATTTTAATATATATATATATATATCAAGATATATATATATATATAAATCAATATACCTTTGTGTGTCCTTTACATTTGTAAACTTAAAGACAAAACAGAAATTGAGAAAATGTTCTTGCTAACTAAAATTGTATGATAATTGAAAGATCTTTAATGACAGATTCTACTAAGTTGTAATCCAGAAAAAAAAATTATATAAATTATTACAAAATTCTAAAACAAATTTCAACACGGAAAATGGGAAATGTTAAATTTAATCATAATAAGCTTGCAAAATAATGTACAATTTGAAAAAATATTTACAATTATTTTTTTTTTTTTAACCAAATTAAATCAAATGACAGTTTTGATCCTCTTTCTAAATCGCTAATCATTTTTTGTTATTAGTTGATTTCATAAAAATGGTTGTGAAAATTTTTTAAATAATATGTGTAATCAATAATCATATAATTAATACGAATAATTCAGATCTGTGAAAAATGAAACTAATTATGTAAAAGCTACGAATTAAGCAAAATTTGTCATGGGAGGAGGAGGCGCGCGGTGGCTGGTGGGGTGGGAGTTTGTTGTGTTTCTTTTTTTTTTTTGATTTTAGTTCTCTAATACATACACATATATATATACATATATATATATATATATCTTCTATATAACACATTTACTATTCACACTGATTGATTAATATTCATATCAAGGCTGCTGCTGCTATATTGCACATGCACACATACAGTCACGCACACACACACACACACAACGTTACATGATAACATACATACACACATTGAAAATATTTTCAAATGAAACAATTAGGGTTATGATTTTCGAACTATATAGAGCTAAAACACTGCATTATTAACGATTGTTTGGATTTAAATCTATATCTTTTCAATTGATTATCTTGATTACGCTCCACAATTTGATTTAGAATTTGATATAGAATGGGAAATTGTATCTTTCAATGATTAGGTTTAAACCTAATCCAAAAGCAGTGTTTTTGTCAGCTCATCTATATTTCGTCAGCAGCCTGTCACTTTTAAATTAAGTTACAACTATTTCATTTCTTGTGTGGAAAACTAATCTAGTTAGACATATATATATATATTGTTATGTATATATATATATATATATGTATAGGATTAACATATTGTTTGTTGGTGTTTTCTGCCAGATTTGTCACATCAATTTCGAAAATCTTTTGGGTTACATTTAGTTTTTGGGTATAGGTATATGGTATGTAAGTATATATACTATACTATAGTTTATAAAGCGTTACCCATTTTGGTGGTTTCTGTTACAACAGCGCAAAATTTGATTTTTTTTTTTCTTTTGTTTTGTTTTGTTGTTGTTGTTGTTTGTTTGTTTGTTTGATTTATGATGCTTTCGTGTTACATTTAAATGTTTGAGTGCTACTTGTATCTATTTTCTATATCTATATCTATATATATATATATATTTATATATATGTGTGTATACGATATTGCGATTTGTATGCTTGTTTTGAGAATTAATGTTGTTTTTTTTTTTTGTTTGTTGTTGTTGAATTTATGTTAATGTGGTTGTTGCCCTTTGCTGAATTGTTTATTTGTTGTTGTTGCATTTGTATGTTGCCATATATAAAATGATGCATTCAAAAATAATTTGATTCTTTTTGATTTTTTAATATATCTCATTATCTCTTATCTTGATTTTCAAAATCGATGCTAAATGTTGGGCGGAACTTGTTTGCTGTTGTTGTTGGTTGGTTGTTGTTGTTGTTGTTTGGTGTTTTTCACGTTAATGACGTCGACGTGGCGCGTTGCTCAAATGTATATTTCATTCGATGATGATGATGATGTGTGGTGTGTGTGTGTGTGTGTGTGTGTGTGCCGAAAGAAACGAAAAACGAATTAAACAGTGTTGTTGTTGTTGTTGTTGTTGTTTTAAATCATCGTTGTTTGTAAGTAATTAAGGTGGGAGCTGTTGCACACAAATCAATTGTCAATGTGTTCTTTGTTGGTTGGTTTGCTTGTTAGTTGTCTTGCCTCATTTAACTATCATCATCATAAAGAGTTTCGCATTCCCTTTTCCTTCACTGTGCCGTTGTTCTGCTTCGCATCAAGAATTCGGGTTGGTAATTACGCTTCTTGTCCGATTGATGAAAACCTGCCAAGGAAACCCACACAAGATCATTTAATATATATATATATATATCTATTTAGTATAATAACTTAAGTTAATATGAAATGTTTTGTAATAATTAATTGGTCTGATATTAGCCTTCTTGTCTTACCATTTGTTGTACCAGTTGATGCTGGCACTGTGGTGGCCATTATGGTAGCACCGCCATTCAGTGCTGTTGCTGGACTGCCAGCGGTGGTACCATGCATCTTGAGACCCACTGTTTGGCTATGGCGGGAGTCAAGCAAATGCGTTGTCGTTGTTGTTGTTGTCTGCGCTTGCATTGGCGACGATAATGATGATGTGGAGGATTGGGTTGTGGCTCCCGCCACTGAAGATAAACTCGTTGTGGAGCTGGGCGAAGAGCTGGTTGATGATGACGACGACGATGATGATGACGATGAAGATGATGATGACGACGATGATGATGACGATGATGAGCCCATAAATGAGGCTGAAGACGACACACCGCTCGATGATGAGCTCGGTGATGGTGATGGGGTCGATGGTGTTGGTGAACCACGTGTATTTGTGCCACTTGAGGCAATGGCAACAGCTCCTGTAATGGCTACTAATCCAGTTGCTGGTATTATTGTTGTTGTTGCTGCTATTGGTGGCACATTGGCTGCTGGACTGCCAGCCGGACTGCTGTGCTGTGAAGATGTTGGAGAGGAGGATGTGCAAATAGCGTTAACAGTTGGTGGTGATACCACTGCAATTTGGCTATTCTTGAGCAAACCCAATGCAACGGTAATTGCTGTTGATGGAATTGAAGGGGCAGCGGTGGCACTACTCATGCTTAAGGTAGTTGAGGTGGTGCTAGTTGTAGCGGTGGCGGTGGCAGCGGCAGCAATGGCGGCGGCATTGATATTGTTGTGATGTTTGTTGCTGCTGGAGTTATTGTTGTTGTTGTTGTTATTGGTGGTGTTGTTGATTTTATTTTGTATCACAGATGACATGGCCGCTGTTATTGTTGGCCCAGCGGTTGCAAGCTGCACCAATTCAAACGAGTAAGAGCGAGAAAGGTAGTGCGAGAAAAAGAGAAGTTAAATAAAATTTCAATATAATTTCATTTCAAAATCAAAGAAATCTTAAATCTAAACTCACCCCAGCTGCACCACAAATGACGGGCGATGTGGTGCCATCGAATATTATGGGACGTCCAACTCCTCCATTGGCTGCTACAATTCCAACTGATGTAGTTGCCAGACAGATGGCTTCATCTAGATAAAAATTAAACCAAAAAACAAAGAATTTAAATATATGTTCAAATATCTCTCTACAAAAGAAAAGGTCAAGGATTTCGCCTAGTTTATGGATATGAATAACGGACGTATATTCATTATTTGATTTAGATTTTGTTGTATAGCTTTACCTTTATCATTTATTGGAATGTTCTGATCGTTATCCCTTTTGAGGCTATTTAAACGTTTTTGCAGTTCAATTTTTCTTTTTGCCTGACACTCCATTTCGACCTCCTGTTCACGATGAAAACGATCCAATTGCTAAAGAATAAGAGACATTATAGTATATAAATTGATTGGAGTTATTAAAGGACATTACCTTGACGTATTTATATGCCTTCTCGAGTATTACCAAATTGGAGATCTTTTTACGATCCTCGTCTTTTAAGGGAAGCTCGTTCTTTAATTTATCATAACATTCCTTTAGATGGGCCCGACGATTTTTTTCCAGTTTGTTGTGAACTTCTCGAGTGCCCGCTCTGGCAACAAAATGAACAAAATATATCAAAAATAAGATATTTTTATATAGAATTATCAGGTTTTTTCATTTGTATACTAACCCGTTGCTGTTGGAACTAATAGTTCGCCTGCGTCCACCATTGCCAGCGGCTGCTGTCAATTGAGATCCTGTTACTGGCGCCGATGTTGATACGGCGGAAACTGATGTTGCAACAACAACAGATCCTGATGTACCATGATGTTGTTGTTGTTGTTGTTGCTTGGAATTAATCAATTGCCTATACACAGTATTTGTATAAGTGGATGGCGTTAATGTGGTCCCCGCTCCTCCTCCGCGTACATTACCCACATAGCTCATAATGGTATCAGTAGCGGGACCACCAATGATCAGGCCATTGATCTGATGGGATTGTGCTGAAAATTTATTGGAGGATAATGAATTGGAGCGTATTCTTGAATGAGTATCGATCACTTTGCGAGTACTCATGGGCGGTGGGGTAAGTGGCACAAAAGATTTCATAGTTTCGCTGGAGATTTTATAACTTGGAGTAAATGATGAGATGCTGTTGCTACTATTATTGCTGCTATTACTGGATGCAGCACCAGCAGCAGCGGCAGCGGTGGTAGCAGCAGCAGTTGAATAAACAAAACATTTTCGGGGTATGTCAGAGCCCAAATTGTTGCCAATCATTTTATGCTTCAACGTGTTGTTGCTGGTTTCCCCACTAGCCCCAACAATACTGTTAGTGTTGCTGTTACTGTTAGCTGTGGGTGCAGCTGTTGCAAGTAGCATAAATGCTGCGGCAGCGGCAGACGACCCTGGCGACACAGAGGAAGAGTTGGTCGAGGTGGTGGAAACGGGGTGCGCTGCAGACGCAGGGGGAGACGAGGCGATATAGGAAGAAGCAGTTAGTTTTATGGCTGCTCCTGATGTTGACGCTGCTGTTGCGTCTCTGCCATTGCCGCCTGTTGCTGCTACCCGTTGTTGTGATTGTTGTTCTTGTTTTGGTTGGGTGTAGATTGAATTTGAGTTTGATGAGGAATTTTCATCCTCTAAAAAATAAATGAAAAAAAAAGATAAGAGAAAAATCAGGAAAGGAAAAAGAAAAAATAAAATAGAAAAATCATAAAAAGAAGAAATGAAACAGTAAAAAATAATAATAATAGTGTAAAGAGACAAAAAAGAATGTATAAGATATGTGTATACCCTGCCTAACACCCGCTAGTAATCTTAAGGAAATTCCACTCAGACTACCCTCCCCACCTTAAATACGATTTGCAACATAGGCAAAATTCTTGAGCTTAATTGCTACAATGGGGCATGATCAGGTGGCAGCACCCATTCAATAAACCGTAGTATATACATACATACACACATACAAACATACATATATACTTACAATTGATTGATTCTTATTGCGTGCTTTTGGGCGTTCATTGAAATCATTTCTTTTTGTTGAATATTAAAACTAAATTTATTCTTTATAGATATTCATTGCATAATAAGAAATCATATTTATATTGATCGAAGAAATCTATAAATGTTAAAGAGCCAATCAAGTTTGTTGGTCTGATAACTTATCAAATTAAATTCAATGCATTTAGTTCGTAACCGCCTAGCCTGGGGCTCCTGGATTTCATAAAAGTGGTCTCCTACTTACACCCACATTACATACATATATATTTGTATATGTATGTATGTGTTCGAGCCAGGAGTCATGTATAAAAATAGAATTTTTCCCAGCGCACAAGCTTTTTGCAGCAATTGTCACTCTCCTCTATCTGGCGAACTTCACATATCTCCTTCTTTTTCTAACCCACTGCTTGCATAATATGCACATTTTGGAGTTGTATCTCTCAGCTGATGAGAGAGTAGGAAAAGCAGGAAATAAAAACAAATACAGGGTAAAACGGCTACACAAGGAGAAACGGAAGAAGGCGACAGGTGAACGGGTGTGCAGGCAATCGCGCAAAGAGAAATGAGTGAGCGAGCACAACTACAAAAACAAAGACACAGCTGTCCAAATATTACAGCAACAAAAACGCAAAAAGAAAGAAATGAAATGTTGTAAGTAAACGTAAAACATAAAAGCAAAGAAAGCAAGTCGAGTAAAGAGCAGAGAAAAATTAGTAATTTTAAAGAAAAGGAAAGACCAACAAAAAAAAAACAAAAACAAAAAACAGGCAACAAAATGCGTACAAAGTTCATTGACTTTGCTTTACACGAGAGCGTAGAAGAGCGAGCAAATGTATTTGCAAACACAAAGAGAGAGAGCACGTGGGCGCTGCAATACTCTCTCGTATGTCTCTCACTCTCAATCTGTATTTTGTTTTCGGTATGACTAAGTTGTGCAGAGAGAGAAAGAGGGTAGGAGCGAAAGAAAGAGACCGAGAGTCGCTCGAATGACGTGACCCCAAACAACAACAACAACAGCAACAAGTACAAGCGTACGTGCGAAACCAGACAAAGCGCATGGCAAAAAAAAAAATCTAAAAGGAAAAAAAAAATTAAATAAATGTTGACAAACAACAACGAAAAATAAAAAACCTCTAGTAGACCAAATGAGCACAGCAAAAGAAGAAGCAAAAAAAGAGAATACAACAACATTATAATAAATTGAAGTACATCGACTTTATAATACCCATTACATACAAGTGGATAAGAATTGTAAATCGACTTTAATTCATAGTTATTTTACAATAAAGTAAATTAAGAAAATATAAATGTTAAAGTAAAGTTGGTTTATAACTGCCTTTTTGAACAATCCAAACTTGCAAAAGCCATAAAAGTAGTCGAGTTTAGTGATGAAAATACACTACAAGACTGAGGAAAAGATTTAAAATTTAGATGAATGGAGGAGTTTACTTTTACGTAGACGTTAACCGAAAACAATTAAGGATTGACAATTTTGTCGTCCTTAAACACCCGAAACAGCTAACAAAGAATGCTTTTGTATTCAAAATTTGTAAAGTTATTTTATTAATTTATTTAAGAGGACATTGGATATTGCAAATGTATGTGTGTGTATATTTTGTCTCTACAATTGTCAGCATAGGTACACATGTATTTGTGTATATTTTTTACGACTATTTAAGTGTACAGGGTATACAATAACTTACACACACCGCTACTTCACTTCTTGCCTTATTGGGACCCGCCGCCGCCGCTTCGCAATCCCAATCACCGTATAGCAAAATTTAGCACATGCCAATTTAAACGTAAAAAACAACGCGCTAAAAATATAACGGTACCTGCTGCTGCCACGCTTGCAACCTGTGCCGGGAGAGTGAGAGAGTGCCAGCGCAATAGTACACTTTTATTTTGGCTACGACTGTGTGCGTGGTACAGTGCGCGCCCACGCAAAGTGCAGGGTAACGGAGCAAACAAGGTCAAAACAAGTATAAGTGCAATTCAACCGCCCCCACTACCATCAAATCCCCAATCTCTCTTCCACCAAAAAAGAGAAGAAAAAAACATAAAGCGAGCAAGAGATGAGGAACAACAATTGTACGACGGACAAGCAACAGTTTTTAGACATCTTTTTTTGTGTTTTTGTGATGAGTCAAAAATTTGTTGGAGGGAAAAAGAGAGAGAAAAAACACAGAGCGACATCAACCGCAACCGAGGGCAGTTCAATAAAATCACGAAAAAACGGCTAGCTAAACAAACTAATTAGCCTGCATGTAATATTTCACTCAATACAAACATATTTACATATATATATGTATATACATATATATATGTATGCATGTACATATGTATGTAAAAAACCTAAAAATGAGAATTTGTGACGAGATTGTCTATTTAATATGAAATATCGACTGTTTCAAACAAAAGAAATTGATAAATATTCGACAATTTCGTATATTTATATTTAGCCTAATTAACATCTCTGGAAATTCCAAGTATGCAACGTAAAAATTAAGTACTCTGAACTATTTTATCGGCATAATAAAAAGCTCAGTTGATGTGGACACGTTAAAAAACTATGATGTAACGTAACGTCTTTCGTTTGTGGACTACTATGAAAAAAATTTTAAATTCATTTCTTAAGTGATAAAATTTCTAAAAGTGTGGAAGGTAGATGTGAGTTTGGAACAATAATTTGAAAGCAAGTAACCAATAACCATATGATAGATAGTATTGGGGGAATAAATTAGTGCGGACCACTATAATGATGATTGTCTCTTTGCTTTCGTTTATGTGGTTGTCTACATGTATGTATGCATATCAATATTATGTATGCATGTAGATTATCTATCCATTTTTTTTTGACACTTACCCGAAATGATGGCGGTGCGGCCTTCACTGTTGCGCGTTGAAGAAATCACCGCCTCCAATTGTCCATTGGTGGTGCAGTTAATGGTAGCGGTGGTGCCGTTGTTTATTGGTGGGGACGGGGAGGATGATGATGTTGATGACGACGAGGATGATGCAACGACGCCGGCGCCGTTGACATTGCCGCCAACACTCTCATAATCCAGATGATGCTGCTGCTGTTGATGCTGGGCAGCAACTACTAATTGACAACGCGAATTGCTGCTGCCGTTACCGTTGGTAAACAATGCAGGTATTGTGGATACTGCACTGCCAATAATAGTGCTGTTGCTAAGGCCATTTACCGCGGATATTGCTGTTGCTGGTGTTGTAGTTACTGCTGCAGTATTTCTATTGTATTGGCTTGCACTGTTGTTATTATTGTTATTGACGATGTTAGTGCTGCTGCTACTGCTGGCATAACTGCTAGTGCTGGTGCTGTTGCCGTTGCCATTAATAAAGTGCAGCGGTTGTTGTTGATGTTGCAGTGTCAACGTTGATTGCGGGGGTGGTTGAAGCTTATCGCGCTGCTCAAGATATTTGGCAGCTTGCAATAGCGCTTTTATGCCCCCGCCCGCTGACATAGCCAACGACCTAGCTCGGACACGCACACACACACACTGACTGGCTCACACACACACGCACACACAGTCACACTTACGCACTTACACAGACAATGTGAACACTAAAAAACAAACTGGCAAGCACGAGACACAAGAGAAATAAGAAAGAGCGCAAGTGATGTAAGAGAAAGCGCAAAGAGACACCTTTATCGTGCGTGTGTGTGTGTGTAGTTTTGAATCGCGTCGCGACACGTTTACAATTGTTTTAAGAGAATTTCTCTAGTATTTCTTTTGCTTCGGTGGTTGGCTTTTGTTGTTTTTGTAATTGTTGTTGGCGTGGGTTGCAGTTTTCCTTTTCTTTTTGTCGTTGTTGGAATAAGCACAGTTATTTCTTTTCTTCTTGATATTTGTTGTTGTTTAGACTGCAAATAAAAGGGAAACTGTGTGTTAGTTAAAGCATTTGCCACGGCAAGTGTCACATACACTTTATACTTAATGTTTTCCCAATTGCAACTAAACACTAAAAACCCTAAATATTAATCCAGAAATACCCATTTTACAGCTTCATTTCAATTTTTCTTATTGGATTTGTCATTTTTCTACATACTTCGGATGTAAAACATCAACACAAAGTTTTGATCATTAGTGAGTGTATGAGGCCAAATTGACTCTACATTTATCGAGTCAGACTATTTTACTTCTTTTTTTTTTGGTTTTCAAAACAAAGTAAATAAAAACAAGCAAGCAAACACTATGTAGCAGCTGTTGCGTTTGCGCCAAATGTTCACAGCTGCGTGGCAAGCAGCATAGTCTGCGCGGCCGCGGCTCCAAATTAACCAACAAGTTGCAGTGCAATAGCGCTGCTGCAGCTAGTAGCGTTGCAGTGCGGTGGCTTTCATCAATGGAGAAACATTTGACGCGTGCGCGCATTGACAGCTGCTGTTGGATATGTATGTGTGTTTGGGCATTCAACTGAGCGGCAACATCAACAATATATATGTACGTATGTACATGTATGTCTGTATGGTTGCCAGTAAGAAATGTTGCATTGTTCTTTTTGTCATAATTCATATAAAAAGGTCAAGGGTCGAAGCTGCTGCAGCCGGCGGTAACTATTCCTGTCAGCTGTCGCCAACTGAGCGACATTGGCAATAAGCAAAGCATAGACATAGAGAGAGAGAGAGAGAGAGAGAGCGAGCTTTGCGTGGGCGTTGCAGTTAGCCTTTGGGAAGTGGGAAGGGAGTCGTTTACCTTGCCTTGACATTAAACATTCAACAGGAGTACGGAGTACCAATGAGAGTAACACAAGAAAATTAAGTTATATAAGTTGTAGTTCAAGAAAGAGGAAGTAAGGAATCGCATATGTGGTTTTACAAAGGAAGTGCGAAGTAATAAAGAGAAGAGAACTAGAGAGAAAGAGAGAGCGGAGGCAAGGAATAATTGGAGAGAGGAAAGAGAGCGAGTAGTACAGAAGAGGTAGAGGAGAGCATGGCATTGTACTATTAAATATTCAAATAAGAAAATTGCTTGCAAAGTTTACTGCTGTTACCTGGAATGAAATATATCTTATATATAAGTACATATATATATATATATACATAAATAAATGTACGTATATATCAACCCTAAAACGAAATATCGTACATTAATACATATAAGTATTTAGTTGCGTGTATATAAATATACGCAAATAGGGTTGTTGTTTTTCTAAATGGACAATTTCAAAATAAAAAAAGTAGCCACCAAATAAAAAGCTTTTTCGGTTTTTTTTGTTGTTAGAAAGTAAAAGCAACAGACAAAAATATAAAATTTGGATGCTCAGAATTTTTTATTTGCACACATACAAGCACACTTAGGAAGGCAAAGAGACACAGAGTGTATGTTAACGACCAAGAGAGTCACAACGAAGACTTATTTCTCATCACGCACTTTCTTTTGCATTTTTTTTCGTTATTGTTGTTAGTTTCCATTTAAAAAAAAAAAAAACTAGTGTGCAAAGCAAAACATTCAAGTAATTTTCTTATTGTACAAAAAAATTAAAAGGGAAAATGATTCTCCACAGGCACACGAGCAGATACATGTATGTATATATTTAAAATAATTTAATATTAAAAAAAAAAAAAAAAGAATACCAGAAATTTGTAAATTTTGATGCAAGTTTTGGTGTATGACGTATGACGAACGTCGGCGACGACGACGGCGACAGAACGACAGCGAAACCGACGCGCACAACACGACTAAACAACGTATAATGAGAAGAAATGTTGACAAACTGCCAAAGCACAGCTAAAAGCAGCAAGAGTGTCTGTCTGTTTTTGTCGCTGTTAACGTACGCGTTAAAGAGAGGAAGCAGCTAATGCTGAGAATAAGCAAACTTTATTAACGATAGCCTAGTAAGAGCAGAGAGAGCTTGCGTTTAAGTGTCGCTCACTCTCTTTCCGCGCGTTAGTGTGTGCGTGTTTGAATTGTAGGCAAAAAAAAAATAAAAATAAAAAAAAAAGAAGAAAAAGCACGCGCTGTCTCGCTGTGTAAGTGTGTGCATGCCTAACAGCAGTTGAAAGAGCAAAGCACAAAGAAGGAACAAAAAATTAAATAAAAAACCCCGCCCCACCCCAGACCCGACATCAGCGAAAAAACTGGTCTTAAACCAGCGAAAAAAGAAAACAAAAACCTATCATTATAAATGGGAGAGGACGGAGTTACTAAAAACACTATTTGCACTTTGAACCGTTTTTCTTTCGTTTTTTGTGTTTGCTTTTATTTACCGTTAGAATTATAAACACTGGTTAGCTGTCTCACTTGCACTTGTATGGAGCAGGAGGAGAAGTAAAACACAATGATTTCCAGTTTGAATGCCTTTTTTCTTTTTATTACTTCCCAACCAAACTATTAAAAAAAATATGTATATTGTTTTTTTTTTTTTTGTAAATTTCTTTAAGTTTTTCTTATTGAATTTCTTTCTGTTTTTTTTTTTTTTTTTATATTTTTTATTTTATGCCTCTACCCGCACAAATGCAATGACACAAGCAAACTAAATGCTGCCGCTGCTGCGATGGCTTTAACTTTGGGCTGCTGCTGGCCGTCGTCGTCGCAGTCGCAGCATTCGCCAAAAACAACAAAAGTAAATGCAACCCTCAGCTAAGAGAGAGACAGAGAGAGAAAGAGAGTAAACCAAGCATAGCTGTAGTGGAGAGCGCACGTGACGGCGTTTGTTTTGGCTCTCTCGCATTGTTGCTCTCTGTCAACTCTCCCAATATGTTGTTTGTTGCTATTGCCTTTTCTTCTTGCGCTTGTGCATAGCGAAACAGAAACAGGAAGAAAAAACAACAACAACTGCGACGTCAACGCTATGTAATTGTAAAGAGCAGCAGCAGATCCAAGAACATTAGAGTGGACCTCAAAAGAAAACACAGGCAGAGTCTTATAATATTAAACCCATAAAAATTGGCCACCTTTTTTAATTAATTTAATGGGACCTCTTTTTAACTGTTTTTACATTTGGTGAATTTTATAGTCAGAAGACTAAAGTTGTTTGTTGAAGTTATCCAATTTTTATTATTACGTGTATACAACAAAAATATAACATGTATTTTATATGTACATATGTATAATAGATGATAACTTTAGCTTTGCCATTTTAGGGACCACCCTAAGATGCTGCAAGCAACGGCTTTTGCTTTTGTCTTATTCTTTCACATCAGCAGAAGTAGCAGCAGCTTAACTCCCTCTTCATCCCTCCGTCTTTTAACACAACCCCTACCAACACTTTGCATCATTCTTTTGCTGACTTCGATGTCTCTTTTTCTCCCCTCTTCCGCTGTATTTTTTTTATGCACTGTTTCATTTTTATTTCATTCCAAAATGTTGTCGTTGTTGTTGTTGTTGCATTTGTTATTGTTATGATGCGTTGCTGCTCTTGTCGACGTCAACAGCGACGTTAGCATCAGAGTCGGAGTGGGCATCGGTAATTTCGAAACGTGCTGGCATTTGTGTGGAACGGAACTTGTTTTTCATATGCACTGCATTGCCGCCTGAGTGCTGAGCAAAACTTGCAGCATGCCCCCAAACAGCAACAACAAATTGTTTGTTTTCATAATTCCCTCTTGCATTCCATTTTGTTCTGGGTTTTCTTTCAAGTGAGTCGTACTGGATGGTTGTATAGGTGGGGGTGGGGTGTTTGCTGTGATGTGGGGCGTTCTTGCAACAACGTTGTGATGACGATGCCAACAACATACAATGAAAAATGTTAATGGTAATATGACGACTATTATTTACTCTTACACATTTTTTATTAAAAAAAAATTAGAGTATATAGAGAACGACTATATTATTGAAAAGCTTTTAGAAAATATTCTATAAGTGAATTTAGTTTTTAACCGATAATTTTTTTCAAAGAATGTAAAGAATAGAGACACAATCTTTGTATAAATTTATCCAGACTTTTTTTACTGACCAGTATATTAATGTATGGTACAGTTAATGTTGATGAAAAAAGTGTTCTGCTTGTGGTAGGGTATAAAAATACAAATTAAAGAACCAGAAGAAGGTTCATTGTACTTTTTTGGTTCTTTGCTCTGGCCTGCGTTTTGCCACGGCATCATCACCACCACCACCACCACCCTTTTTTGGTGGTTATCATCGCGCTTCTTTTCTGTTGTTTGTCTCTCGTTTGATTTTGGTTTGCCTTTATTTTTTGCGTTTTCTAGGTCAAAATTTACAAATTGAAATCACCGAATAACAATAAATACCTAGATTTTAATGTTAATGTGTATCAAGAAGACTTTATAAAAAACTGATATTGATCGGGAACACCTTTTGCACACATACAAATGTACAAACAAATATACAATCGTTGGCATTAAGTCTCAATTAATTTGTTATATTCTGTATCTCCATAAAAGAACATTGAAAACTTTTTCTTTTGGTTCACCTGAAAGTAATGTTTAGTCCAACAGTGAAATGTGGAAATTTTCGCCAATATGGCAATATAATTAAAAATTAGTTTTTTGTAATGTGGCAATCAATGACATATTAAATATTAGGCAGTACGATGTGTCCTTGAACTTGAAGAAGTTCTATTTTTGTAACCAACTGTTTTCTTAAAATATATTTTAAGACAGTTGTAATATACTTTTGATGCGAATATTTGCACAATTGCATTCAGTGTGTGGCACGTGTAGCATGGGCAATTTTTGGCTATAAAACAGGAATGGAGTTCCCAGAAAAGGTATCAGTTTGCCGCTTTTCTTTACCAGGTGAAGTCAACTCGGGAAAGAGAAAAGCATGAAGGTTTACATAAGCTTCACAGTAATTGGTAAGATAAGACTAGTTTACTTGGATTTTATTGAAGATCAAATTCTTGCCTTCTAAATTGATACATTTTTTCACAGTGAGCGTCCTGCTTGTCGGAGTCGGCCAAGCGACGGCATGTGATTGCCCGGAACCAGCCCCGCCAGTGCCACCAGTACCATCATGTCCACCTCCACCAACTCCTCCAGTACCCAATCCACCTGCACCAACTCCCCCAGCACCATGTCCACCTCCACCGACTCCTCCAGTACCACGACCACCTGTTCCAAGACCACCAACCCCCAATCCTCCAACACCTAGACCGCCAACACCCAATCCACCCACACCGGTTCCTCCAGTACCATGTCCACCTGTACCGACTCCTCCAGTACCACGACCACCTGTTCCAAGACCACCAACCCCCAATCCTCCAACACCTAGACCGCCAACACCCAATCCACCCACACCGGTTCCTCCAGTACCATGTCCACCTGTACCGACTCCTCCAGTACCACGTCCACCTGTACCAACTCCTCCAGTACCACGTCCACCTGTACCAACTCCTCCAGTACCACGTCCACCTGTACCGACACCTCCAGTACCAAGGCCACCAACACCTAATCCTCCAACACCGTGTCCTCCAACACCTAATCCTCCAACACCCAATCCTCCAGCACCCAATCCCCCAACACCCAATCCTCCAACACCCAATCCTCCAACACCGTGTCCCCCAACACCAAATCCTCCGTCACCCAGACCTCCATCACCGAGACCTCCATCACCGAGACCTCCATCACCGAGACCTCCATCACCCAGACCTCCATCACCCAGACCTCCATCACCCAGACCTCCATCACCCAGACCTCCATCACCCAGACCTCCATCCCCGAGACCTCCAACGCCTAACCCTCCTTCACCAAGACCTCCTTCACCAAGACCTCCTTCACCAAGACCTCCTTCACCAAGACCACCATCACCACGACCTCCTTCATCTGGGTGCCATCCATGCGGTCCTGGTGGTAACCCATGCGAGGGGTGCCCTAATCAAGCCACCCTTTGCCAGGAGCTTTTGAAATCCATTGAGAACCTTGAGAAAAAGATCAGGAAATGTGTTTGCGGTGAACCTTCTTGGCTGATTTAGAGTTGCCACACTGCGTTATGACAAAACTGTTTGATCTACTTCGCCCGTAGAAGATCAATAATGCGAAAATTGGACTATGATTATCACCAACCAAACAAGTCGATTAGTTATTGCCTAGTACCATGTTATTGTTATCGTTGATTATATTTTTTTTTTGTTACTTCTTGATCGTATAATAAATAAACTTGATAAACCCTGCAAATTTAAACAATTATTTTGATATTTACTTTGGGATATAACACAACCTACCAGAACAACTCCACGACAACAGATGATGCCCACTCAGTTAACCCACACGAAATTATCGTATGTAAGTTAACTTAAACACCGTACACTTGTATAAAATATACTAGTCCAATACTTAGCAATCCCACTTGGAGTTTTCATAATGAAACCACGAAAATCACACGTAAGGTTATACCGAAACGTTATAATAAAATTACCCGCAAACCTATCAACACCATAGAACAGATAATACAGATTTAACAAGTACTCAATGTACTTAAAACATTTGGTCTCAGTGTTGAGCCGGGTGTCCTTTTAAGAGTTTCTTTTAAAAAACATTTAAAGTTTACTGTGATACTGTGTGTTTACTATAAACAATTTTTAATTTCATTTAATATTATGAATTAGATATTAAATATGTATATACATATTTTTGTATCTGTTGGTATGCAATGGCGCAGACCTTCTCATGGTGGGCTAGTACTTCTTCGTTGCTGTCTTTAATGGAAAGGTGTGAGAGGAAGAAAAGTTTAACGTGCATGACGAAAGCAAAATGAAAATAAAACAAAATAACAAAAGGCAAGAACAAATTGCCGGTAAGAAAAAGAAATACATACGATGGAAAGGGATGGAAAAGGGAGTCAAACTCAAGCTGAAGTTCAATATAACATAAAATAAAGCGTGGGCGAGAGTGCAGAAGCACGCAGAAGTTGCAGCAAAACCGGGTGAGCAAACAAAAACAAATAACATAGAATCAGAGGCAGAACTTGAGCTAGATGGAGAGAGAGAAAGAGAGAGAGAGAGAAAAGAGTGAGCGAGCTAGAATTTTTTTTGAAAGAGAATCTGTGACAGGATGACGAATAAGCATGTAAAGCAGTAGTCAGGAAAATGCGTCGCAAAAATACAGCGCAGGTGCAAACAGAGTGTATGTGTTTGTGTGGGAGCAAAGAGAGAGAGAGACCGAGAGAGAGGGAGAGAGAGAGCGAGAGCGAGAGAAAAAGCGAAAAGAACAAAACACAAAACAGGAAAATAAAAAAAAGGAATACAAATTTTTTTACTCCAAGTATTAAAACACTTGGATAAGTTTTCTTTTCAGCAGCTGTTAGAAAGGATAATTCAGTAAGCCAAACTGTTTTGTTAAACAGATCCGAAATATTGGAAAAATTTTAAAAAACTTTTTCCAATTTTTTTTTTAAGAACAAACGGAGTCTTTGCTTGTTTACTTACTTTGTTTTTAACACGATTGGAAATGTAAAATTCACAACTGAAAACCGGAAGATAAGTGTGTTTGTAGTCGGACTTGAAAGACAACAAACATGCAACGTGCCACACATTGGGGACCAGCAGATAAGAGAAAGAGTCAGAGAGAGCGAAAGTCGCAGACAAAGAGAAGAGAGAGAGAGAGAGAGAGAAAAAAAGAGAAGCAAATCACGTAGTCACTTTACCATAAAAAGGTGAATGAAAACGTTAAAGCTAACGCCAACGTTGTTGCTGTTGACGATGCGAATGACTGTGCAACAATTTGTTGCCGCAACATGTTGACTGAACAGATTTATGTACAGAAGCAAGGTCCTTGCTACCTTGTCTTTTCTTAACTATTTATAGCAGCGTAAGATGGAGAAGAATATAACCATGAATGGGAAAGAGAGCAAAAAAATTTCCAGCTATCATTATAAAAGCGCAATTTGTTAATGTTAACATCTCTCTCTTTCGCTCTCTCTCTCTTTCGATACAGTGAGTCGTAGTTGTATATATGTATATGTATGTGTGTATAAATCTACGCACGGACCAGGACTCTAAGGACCTTTTTCAATTGACTTATCATGTTGCAGGCGAAAGCAACCATAATAATTGTATCTTAGCTTGTATGTAAGAAGAAATATGTAGACTTTTGTTTTAATTAAGGACTAAATGAGGGCATATCCGATGTCCAGCTACAGTAAAGCTTACATATTTCGCTTTAAAGCAACTAAATACCAATTTCAAGGTATACTTTAGTCCTGTTAGTATACACTAATAGTCTCAACTCTACAAGATTTGGATTAAAATTAAAATTTATACTGAACTCACAATAAAAAGGATCAAAAATTCATGCCGATCTCCTATAACTTGTACTACACAAATTATTTAGGTGAAAATTTGCTTTTGTTTATTTGGCTTATTATTTATAGTTTTAACAATTTTTGCAACATTCGATCTTTCTTTTTTATTTTCTTTCTTCAATTGCTTTGGCAATGTATGGACTCGCTTCATATTACTTTACACAACTCAACTTAGTTGGCAACTGAAATGCGTGCCAAAAAAAAAAAAGCGAACACAAATGTCGAACTGCTGCATAACATGGCGTATGAGTAATGCCGGCCATAATATACCCAACAAATGCATAAAGGGCGCAAAAAGGGGCACAAAAATGAGAATATAATCAAAATAAAAGTAACGCAACAAAAACAAAAAAAAAAATATATATATGAGAAAGAAAGCAAAAGGGAAGAAAAAACGAAGTGCCATATTACACGGCAAGTGTGTTTGTTCACCAGAGCCAACTGCTGGGTCTTTCATGGAATTTTAATTAAAAAAAAAAAAAAAAAAGCAATCCGTATCTATAGCAATAATGTCGACTATGGTATATCCTTTAAATAAGTAAAATACAAGCCACGCAATTTTCTAATACAAGAAGTCATATTGTTGTATGTATTCTTGATCAACTATTAAATGAAGCTGATGGATGGATGGTGTTTATATACACATATATAGAGGTAAACCTAATCCTTACAATTTCTACATTGCAGATATATACTCTTATATACATTAATAATAGGGTATCAAAAAGAAGCAAAACAATAAACTTACCAAAGAATAAAACAAAAGGAAGCAAAATTTTGTCTGGCGTCTGGAAATGGTAAGAGAGATGAAGGTAAAACAATATTGTTATTGTAAAAATGCATAAACAACTATGTATAGTACATATATATATATATAAATATTGTCTAAGTGTATGTATATATTTCTATACATTATAAGCACAATGTATAGACATGCACACATAGAGTAGTTATAGTAGTTAAGGTAGACGTTGATTTCACACAAAACTTTCAGGTTCGACAGCTGACAGCTGTTTTAACCCCATCGTAATGTTAGTTAACTTTGCTTTAATTTGAAAGAAGCCCAAAAAAAAAAAGAGAAAAATACAAAAAAATCGTTGCAACGGAAACCCTGCAATTGCAGTCCTTTTATACTTTTGATTTTGTTTTGTCGTTAGTGCCGAATCCTTTGCCAGGGAAGCCATTAATCAACTGGAACCAAACTAACTAATCATTCCATCAATCAATATACACACTAAGGTTTACTACCAAAGCTCACACCTTGCAGTAAAAGCCAAAAATGTAACAATATAGCGGAAATGAAACGACGATGCATCGAAGTCTTAACTGTAAACTAGAAAAATGACTGTACCGAAGTTCAAATATCCTTACAAACTGCCTTTGACAGAATAATTAGAAAGCATAGAAAATAAGCAAAATTGTTCCGATAAGCTTTATGTTAGCTACAACATATAGTCTACTGATTTTACCAAAATTCAATCGAGATGATATTCCAAATTTACGAGTACCAAGCGATCTTTAATATTGGAGCTATATGATATAGGTATCCAATAAGACTACGTGCAAACTTTCAGATCTTTAGCTTTAAGATGCTTGAGGAAGATAATGTTTATTTAGCAAGAATCTGTCTGTCTTCCTAAATCAACACTACTTCAAGCATCTTAAAGCTAAAGTTCTGAAAGTTTGTTCGTGGTCTTATTGGATACCTATATCATATCATAGACATACGAACGAGGCATATCAACTCAGTTCCTGATTAAGAATATATTAATATTATATATTCGAAGATGTTACCTTCTAAGCGTTACAAATTTCTGACCTAAATTAATATACCCTATATGCAAGGGGATAAATGTGTATGTTATATACATATATTAGTACCCTTACATTAGTTTTATATATAACTAAATTTATAGAATGTATTTAAACCATATTTTATATAATTCTTAAAGTATTCTTAAAGAGTTAAAAGAAATTCGAGCTATCTAGCCTTAGTAAGTTTATCTTACACTCTTTATATACATATACATATACATATATATACAATAGAAACTGTGCATTATGCTGATATGCAATGAACTTGACTACTTAGAACCCGCATGCACTAGTCGTCATATCAAGTGTATGTATATAATACATATATATTTGTATGTATAGATTCAGTCTATGTGCCGCAAGGTTCTTAATATATGTACATACATACATACATACATATATGCAGTTTTGTTGCCACACTACAGATAGAAAATGTAGTGGATTGAGTGAGTGACTGATTGACTGACTGATTGCCCATTGCACTAAGCCCCTTTCAGTTTTGATTATGGGGCCACTGGCTTCTCCATTAATGTGCCATTGTTGTTTTTCAGACTAAATGTAGAAAAGGAAGGAAGAAAGGATGGTAGGAGATAGAAAGGGGACGGACATCAGGCAGATAGGCATAGTTGCATTGTGAATCGAATAAAAGCGAATATTCAAAGCTATATTCAGTGTATACATGTAAAAAAAAGTGTCAAATGCAAATCGATAAATATATATATATATATAAATGAAAAAAAAATAAAATTGAAAAACTGAAAAAAGTAGACATTTATATATGATTTGAAGATGAATACTGTATGCAGAATAATCTACGTACATACATACATATAAATGTATAAAAGTATGTATAAATATGTATGTATATGTAAAATTGGTCAGCAAATTCATTTATATTTGTATATATATATACATGTTTATCTTTATTTAAATACAAATTTTAATACATAGATCATATGAGTGAATATAATTGAATTTTATGACTGAATATGAATCTTAGTTTAGATAACAGAACGCCATGTTAAACAGATTACTCATTGATATTGAATTAATCAATTGTACATATGCAAAATGTATACCATTAAATTGAAAGTATACACATTTAAATATATATATATATATACATACATATATAGTACATAATGCAAACTTAGTAGGTTCATTTTATGTACTTAAGTGCATTGAGGTAGTAATGTCTGCCCTACCCGCTGTGCACCTATAAAACATTTGCATTGTGTTGCACACAGATTCACATATCATGCATATATGTATGTATGTATGTATCTATATACATATATAAATATGGTTGTATGTATGTATATATATATATATACATATATGGACGACTTTTATGGCACTTTTCATGCACAATTTTCGCATTTCGTTTTCTGCGTCTATCTGAGCATTGGGCATGACTTTTAACATTGAAAACGTACGTTGACATAAATGCAATCAGCACGCGCTCGAAAACACGACAGTCAGACAGACAAATGGATGGATACACATGCATGAAAAGAGATAGACATATAGAGTAATACAAATACATACAATTATATACATACATATATATGTATACCTAAGCTGGATGGAGAAGGAGAGAGAAAGACAGGGCGATTAAGTGTATGAGTGGAATGATTTGTATTGAAGAAAATGCAAGTGCAACGATATATACATACGTACGTCTGGTTTATCTGATGATATGATATATATATCTATACTTAAGTATATAGAGAATATAGAAATGTATATATATATCAACATATATATAGCATTAGTTTCGTATCGAAATATTTATTAAATGCCGCCTACATTGTTTGTATAAGATTTAAAATCGTTCCAAGTTCAATATAGTTTAGGAGTTAATATGCTTAAGCATTAACTAAAGGATTTTCAAGAGTTTGAACAGTTTCTTAATTATTTTATTCCTTTCTTTTACCATTTGTCTTTTTTATAAACAAATATGTTAGTTATTCATATATTGATGGCCATTTTTTACATCAATTTTGTTTTTACAAAATATTTTACATATTTGCAATGTCGTTGATATTTCTTTCCGGTTCATTACGTATCTTATGGATGTCAAATTCATTACGTTGATCTCCTTTAAAAAATTCAAATTTTTATACATTTGACCTCTTGTTTGTTAAGTATTTCCCCACTGTTGCTTTTGTTGAACATCTTTTTTGTTCTTGTTCTTTATTTGATATAACCTTGTTTCTCTATTACTTTGATGGTTTTACTTTGCTTTTGCCATTTCATGGCAAGAATGTATAACAATTTCCATTTAAAGGACTTATTTAATAATCATTTTGTTCTTTTGGTTTTTGTTTTAACATCATCATCAACATGAACAGGATACGTAGTAACAGGCACCATTGACCCGGCTTCAGTTTTGTGTGTTTTTGTCGTAACCAAAAACGAGAAAAACAGAAAAACAGAAAAACCAAAAAAATAACGTGTGGAAGAGCTGCAATTTCAACACTTGAACGCTTTTGTCATCTTTTTTTTGTTTTTTGCAAGACTTTTTTTTGTCGACTTGGGGGTTAGACATAGACTTCAGTTATATGCTACCCTTGTATACACAAACACACAAATACAAAACGAGGGGACTTTACTTTATAAATGCAAACTTGTGTAATTGTTATTATATATTGTAAAATTTTTAAGATTACAAACGTTTGTGTTAACCCTCGCATATAGGAGATGAGAGGTTATGTTTTTCCTGCTTTTTTTCCCTGTTGCTGTTACTGGTGCTCTGTGTATGTGCAAACACTCTGCTTGATTGATTTATGCATGCAAACAGCTCACAGCAAACAACAGCAGCAGCAGCAGCAGCAACAGCAACCAACCATCAGGGAACAGGCAACAAGCCAGGCAAAGAACCAACCAGCCAACAGCTGTATAATGGCTGCAAAATCAGAATCTGTATGCTTCTTTCCATGGTTTTGTTATGGGCTTTTATACGAATGTTGCCCACTCAGAAATAAAAAAAGAAGCATCTTATGGTTGCATACAACAGTCTAGTAGTAGCTGCCACTGTCTTATGTTGCTTTTTTAACCCTCCATATTTGGGGTGTGGATTGGGGACAAATTTTATGCTTGGCCAGGCATATACAAAATAAAACTCTTACTCGTTATGGCTAAAGAAGAAGAAACAAAAAGAGTAAAAAAATTCAACAAAAAAACAAAACAAAATTTTTGAGAAACAATACGAAAACTTTATCGTTTCATACTTCACAAGCTGACAACAAATTAAGAATCTTTAATCAGGGTAATCATTTTGTATACCCTTTACTTAAAGTGTAAAAGGGTATATTAAAGTCGCAAATGAAGGTATAAAGCTGTTAACATTCAAGCCGAACGAGATATGTACTTTTGTCTGTTCATTCGTATGAACCTTAAAGATCTTGGAGACTATAAAAGCTACAATTAAATTTGGTCTAAGGATTTGTTTAGTTTTTAGGCATATCAAGTTTGTTTAAAACTTTTGACACGCCCACTTTGGCACCTGTAATTTAGAAAACACGAATACCTAAAGCTATACTAAAAGTAACGCATTCTTATTTGGCATCTTCAATAATATGGTTAAAAAGGTATCAGCTGATAAACTGATATATGTAGATATAGTATGTCAGTAAATTCTTTGCAGGTATTACACAGATCCATTTCCGATTGTATTTTGTATATATCAAAATGTATTTATTATGTTGTAAATATTTTTAAATTCCAGTATATATACACATATAAAATACATATGTATATAAGAGTATCACATAGCTTAAGATCATATGATATATAAACAATAAAGGTTTATAAAATATATTTATATGTATGTATACAAACACATTCCATTATTTTTGTATAATCAATATTAGGTAACTAGTTGAATGCACTTTATGCATTAAATGTCTATAAGTAACAAGATTTTAAAAAATAGTATTAAAATACTAATCATTTTGAATTTCCATAGTTCTTTTTTTACATGTAAATAAATTATATTTAATTCTTTATTCGATTTATAACAAAGTTATGGTATAATCTAACCAGAAAAAGTTCTCATTCTTTATATATGTATTTTTGTTTTTTTTTTTTGTACGAATTATTTTACTTTTCTCTTATTAAGATATCAGATACAAATGTCGCCTGTATGGCTGTGGCTTTACATCATTGAACCGCCCTCGCACTCTCTTTGTCAGTGGTACATGTATATATACATACACACAGAAACACTTCAAGGTGCATTAAATACACACAGACATGTGATATGGTTTGTGTATGTGTGTTTGTGTGTTTGTATATGTGTAATCAAAGTATGACACTCTAATTAGCAGAAACAAAATTTTCAACATACTTGTACTCGTCTATACAGAAGGGCGAAATTTGAGTAGTAAGAAAGGGTAGATACCCTCACAACAGATGTATACACACATGCATATACATACATACATACATACACACATACATATGCATTTTCATGCACATATAAAACTGAGTAGACAGAGGGGCAACAGTAGGCTCACTTTAGGAATTTACAGATTTTCGTTAATGTAAAGTGAAATTTAGCAAATATTTAAAACTATAACAGAACGACTTTTTCGTTTCTCTTTATCTTTATGTACATGTTCTTTCGTTTTATTTTTCTTGATTATACATTTTTTTGTTATCTTTATTTCGTCATCCTCTTATATGCATTTTCTTTCTCTTTGACTTCATTTTATGACTAACAACCATGTAAGATATTATTTTGTTAGGGTATTGTTATGTCGATTATTTTTCTCTTTCTCTTTCTCCCTCTCTATCTCTCTCTTTCTACTTATATGCAACGAGGCCAGACAAGCATGTGCTAAGGGGTTTTCTGGTTCAATACGAAAAAGCAAAAGAAAAAAAATGCAAACACTTATCAGGCGGTAAAACGAAAGATAAGAGCAAAAAGAAGGGCGGAATTGGCGGCGCATATGGCAGTGACGCTAGCGGTAACGGCGGTGGGCGAAAGGCAATAAAGTAAGTAGATGGTAGCATAATCAGCATGTGCACTGATAAGATGCCAGCTTAAAAGATGTAGCCAGGAGAGACAGAACCACCAGCACCACCACCAAAAACAAAACCATTGGAAAAAAGTGTTTTCGGCAATACTCCTTCCTCATGGTTAACAGCGGGGTTAAAAACCAAACGAAACTTTTGTTGACAAAGGCACCAAAGCAATCCAAAAAAAAAAAAAACAACTTTTACGACAAAATTTTACTTATACGGTATATAGGGTATTCCAAAATGGGTAGATTTCCAATCTATAGCAAGAAAAATTGTAGAAAACTTAATGTATAAGGTAAAATGAGTTTATAAAGGAAATTTTTGTGAAATATTTTTGGATTTAAAATTTTATTTTTAAAGAGTTTTTCAAACTTCACTTGGTAAGAGCATTTCAACGTTGTCGTTAAGATATATATATATATATATTTTTTTTTTTGGTATATCCTTTGTCCTTTCATTTCTTTATTTATTTTTTTGTCCACGACTGTGTTTACGGGACTGTTGGGAGCCACTCAAGTGTCCTACTAATTGGAGTTTGGTTTACTTGTTATTTTACTTTGGCTTCCCCTTTACATTTACATTTTGGCTTCAATTTAACTTTTCAATTTGTAAATAACTTGATAAAGTTAAAGAAATTTTTTAAATAACAATATGTTGTGTAAACAAATATATATAAAGAATTTCAGTCGATAAAAATATTTGTCCTAACCAAAGCTTTAGTAAATGAAAAGAAAATTTTTGCTTCTTAATAGTATTTTTTGTGTACGTTATAGATTAACACACACACATATATATATATATATATTCCTTTGTTGTTACAATCAGGGAAATAAAATTAATAGTTTTTATTTTTTTGTTCCTTTTTTGCTTGTCGTTTAGCTGTCTTTCTTATTGCACTTTATCAGTCTGAAATTTGTTGGCCAAGTGGACAGGAAATGCATTTTTATTAAAAGTCTCTTTGTTTGTTCATTTGTTTGTTGCATTAGCAATGCTCTATAGATATGATACGATACGGTACGATACGGATAGATAGATGTAAAATGTCAATTAAAAAACTATCTTCCGTCACATGGTAAGAGATAGGTAAGACAAAGACAAAGGCCACACAAAAAATAAAAGAGATTGATATAGAATCGAATGTTTAGTGTTGTGTTGAGTCAGGCCAATGAATTAATTAGTTTCTTTCTTATCTGCATTTAAACTTGAATAGTTTGGCAACACTGAAAAATTAATGTTATTTTATATACATAGAGAGAATAAATGGATTTGCACAGTTGGCAACTAACTTGAGCATTGAAATATGCCCTAAACGAGTGAAGAGTATATAAAATGCTTGTGAGTGTATTGCAACGGTTTGCCACTATATAGACATTGGCAATGATCAAGCGGAAAATGGAAATTAATTGAACAAAAAACCAACAAAAAGTTGCATGCAATTTTTAATCTCTCTCTCTCTCTCTCTATCTATCTCTTTTATTCGTTCGCGATGCACATTGCGCATACGTCACATTGCATTTGCTTTTCTGTTTTAGTTGCCTCTCTTAATTTATCTTTTTTCACACTTACATTATTTTCACTTTTCTTTTCACACAGATTCCTTTGAACAAAAAAAAATAAACTACAACAAAATTAAATAATTTAATTTTTTTGTTTTTTTTGTTGTTAAATTGTATTTTTACAGTTTTATTTTATGTTTTGTTGTTGTCTATTCGTTGCTTGATTAGTAATGCGAATGAAGGAAATAAGAAACAAAAGATGCGATGCCAACTGTGGCATAAAGAGAGAGAGAGAGAGAGAGAGAGAGAGAGCGGGAAAGAGAGACAGAGCGAAACGAAACAAACAAAACAAGTTCGCATTCTCTCTCACTGGTTTGTTTCCTTTTGCTCTCTCTCTCTCTCTCTTTTTCTTTATCTCTCGCTCTCTCTTTCTTTCTATCTTTCTGCCTCTTTTTATATCTGCATCTGTGTGTTTATTATTACACAGCGTCAGCTTTGATTAAAAGAAGCAGTAGAAGTAGACGAAGACTCAGTATATACGAGTCTAAGCCTAGAAGACTCGGCCAGAAATATATACCCTGAAGAAAGAGACTGAAAAATATATATATACATACATACATACAATTATACATATGTATGTACATACATAGTAAATATTATGTATACGTACACAAATACATTTATACATATATATCGTATCTGATATTTCATTTATAATACTTTTGACTATAGTTATTCGAATGTCGAATGCCGAAATTCGTAGAAATCAAATGATTAGACTAAACCGCTTGTGGGTGTGATTTTTTTTTTTGGTTTATTAGTTACCAGATAATAAAGATAAATCTATGTATATATTAAGTACATATCCTTACATGACAGCAATGAAAAATAGATAGTTACGAAAGGAAGATTATCGAAAACATTATATAACTTTTCAATTTTAAAAACAAAAAAAAACCAAAATATACATCTATGTCTGTATTTTGTTTTCCCCGTCTGTTAAATATTAATCAATTTTCAATGTCAAACATATTTCATAATTTTGGTTAAGATTCTTTCTTTTTGGTTTTTTTTTTTTCCTTCTTTCCTGATATATTTTTTGAAATTGAATTCAAAAATTTTCTTTACGTCAAATCAGTTGGCATCGGCAGCGGCGTCAACACCAGTGACAGTGGGCAATGCCGCGCTGTCGACGTCGACGGGGCGTGTCCAGTTTTTAGTAGTTTAATTTGATTTTTACTTAAATTTATTATTCAATTCCCCCTTTTTATTTCATTTTCACACATACACTGCCATATAAACAATGCACATGGCCATAAGTGTGTGTCAATCTGCTTTTGCGTGTATTTGCGTGTGTGTGTGTGTGCGTATCTGACATCAGCGACAACAATAACAAAGCAACGTGCGCGCAAAAACAAAAGCCAAACCAGTAAACACGTCAGGCTACCAAACCACAAACAACAACAAAAGATATAGCGTGAAAGAGAGAGAGAGAGAGAGAGATTTATATAAAGGGAGAAAGAAGAGAGACAGAAAGAGAGAACTTTTTTGTACTCTACGAATAACCGGCTGGTAGTTTTCCAAAGTTTCAACAGTTTGAACTGCATATACCCTTTACATTAACAACTATATAAATATGTATGTACATATGTAAATGTATACGTACATTCATACCTTTTACATCTATGGACATTTACATGTGTAAATGAAAGGGATAATAAAAACATACAATTACATATATACAAATATTTTACAAAGAATTTCTAATTCATGAATTACAGGATACATATGGATATGTGTGTACATACATATGTACGTATACGTAATTTTATTTACCAATCATGGCTATAAATAAATTTTTCCTAACATATTTTTAATTACCCATACAGGGTGGCTTAACGTCGGTGACTTCTAAAAAAAAATACGGATTTCCTCTCTTATTTTGTGTGTGCTTTTGCTATTGTTTATTATTATTTAAATTTTTGTTTTTGCTTTCTTTCTTTCTTCTTGCTTTTGGGGGTTTGCGTGGCAAATGAAAATGACACGTGAGCTTTCAATTGAGAGAGTAGAGAGAGAGAGAGAGAGAGAGAAAAACAAGTTTAAAGATTCTCTGTGTTTGCATTTTGCATTTCCTTTGCTTTGTAATGACAACACCCCGATAATTTTGCTCTCCCACTTTAACCTCACACTCTCTCTCGCTCACTCTCTCTCGCTCTCCTTGCCTGTTTCTCTTTGTGCAGTTTGTTATGATTTTGTTTGCTGTCGCCTGTTTGATAAAAACCACCTTCCCAGCCTCCTCTATTATTCACCACCACTCACTCACTCTCTCACTCGCTCATCTACAGTACTTGTTTTTTGCCGTTTCTTTTTCTCTCGCTTTGCTTGCTCAATCCAGCTTTTTTTTTGTCTCTCTCTTTTATTATTGTAGGTCATAAATGCATTCACATGACTGCATTTGCCTTGTGTGTTTTTGTCAGAGAGAGAGAGAGAGAACGCTAAAGAGAGCTTAAACAGTGTTTCCATGTGTGGGTGTTTTTAAGTGTGTGTGTGTGTGTGTATACAAATGTATGTGTTCATACTTGTCTGAGCTACGTGTACAAATGCCATGCTCTAATTTAGCTCAACGCTGACTGGACGGGCATATACGACTACATATGTATGTATGTACATATGAGTGTATACCGAACATCACGTGAACATTAAATGAGTATTACCCTATAAAAAGACATAATCTATAGTTTTGTTCATGAGTCTGTCTGAATAACAAAATATCGCCTACAGATTCCACAGATTCTACAGAAATCTTTCTTCATAAAATAGGCATGGATGCCTCCACCAATGGCTTAAACGTTAAACATACATACATACAAAAATCATTGTATACAAAAATATTGAAAGTCTTTAAAAATTAGCTGTATTTTGCGATAAAGATCAACATGGCGTATGAGTGATATTTCTTTTGATATTCACTTTTGATAAACTCAATGAAAGTAAATATTTACCGATATTGTCTTTAAGAAATTTATGTATACACTTTTGTACATATAAACAGCCCTGCAATACGAAAACTTGGTCGAAATGATAACCGATGGGCTTATCTCTATGGCAATTATATTATGAATCGAGAACATCTGATGAGTCAAAAAGTATATAATATAAATACACTATGTAAAATGATTAACGTAAATTAACTGCCATATATTATGATTAACAACTACATATACATACATATGTCACATGGATGTGCATGAATGTATGTATGTATGTATGTATGTATGATTTATGCATGCACATATACGGGCATAAGTATTAATTATTTTTAAATCAGAATTTGCATATTGATTACAAAAAAGTCTTATCAAGACACTTTCTCGCACTCTGTCTCTCTCTCTCAAAGAGAGAAACTCTTTGATACGGCCTTAATGTCTCTCCTTTTGTTGCAATTTCATCAGGCGTCTATCAAATTGAGTTTTCTTGATTAGTCACACATTGGCTAATGGGCAGCAAAGTTACTTACCCTAATACAAACCCTAAAATACAAAGATCCAAACCGAAGCCAAACAGACTAAATGGCACACTCCACACTCATTTCTCTGTTTGTCTTTGAACGTGTGTTTTTTTGAGTTGACTAAACTAGAACGCGAGCTGATAAGCCAAATGAGTAATACACCTAAAGATACATATACATATGCACATACATACATACATATACATGCGTGTGAACATACATATGTATGTTGATACAGTGCCTGACAAATTATATCCTACACTGCATATACTTATTTTAAAAAGTGCTGTTTGTCTTATATGCTTAAACAACTTGGGAATTACAAAGAATTGCGACGAACAAATCGGCTAATTCATCTATACATATATCCATATGTATTAAATATGTACATACATATGCATATATTTTGGTGCAATGAGCGAAAAGTAAACGAACTGCATTGAGTTGGCATCTCTGTTAGTGGCACAGACAAAAACAATTTGCATTTACATTGAAGCAGCCAAAACCTGGGCTCATGTAAAGGTCGTACAATGACTTTGCCAGCCCGATAGAGAGAGCGAGAGAAAGACATAGTCAGAGAGAGATACAGAGAGAGAGAGAGAGAAAGAGAGCAAGAGCAATAGAGCGAATGAGTAAGATTCAGCTCAGGTGTTTGTTGCATTACCTTTATGAAAAAATTTACGACCCGAGCTGCATTATTTTTATACCTTTACAAAATTCTAGTTCCGTTGTACACTTGGAGGTACAAAAATGAAGGATGACGGCTGAGTAAGGAGAGAAAGGGAGGGAGAAGGAGAGAGAACTTTGATAGATCGGTTTTTAAAATTGCATTCTTTTTAAGGTAACTTTATCAATTGAAATATTAAATATTTGAAATGAAAATATTTAGACATTGAATTAAATTTATTAAATTTGAAAAGACGCCCACAATGAGAAAAGAAAACAAAAATAAAGCAAAGAAAAGGCAAAAAGTGACAACAAATATGTATATATGTATATATAAAAATTGCAAATAAAAACAAAATGCGAAATCGACAACAACAACGAAAAAGAGAAATCGTTTTTGTATTTTGCACGTTTTTAAAATAAAAACAAAGGCGGGATGGTAAGTCAAGAAGGCCTTAACCCCAATAAAAAATTGTAAAAACAATTATAAAAAAAGATATATATATGTATGAACATAGCACATATGTATATATATATATATATATATATATATAAATATTAAAAATACATAGACGAAAACAAAATGCGACGATTTATAACATTTTGTGTGGGAGGCGCAAATTTTCAGCGAAAGTAATTTGGAATGTCAGGTGGCGCTCAGAAAATATAAATCTACATTACTATATGTGTGTAGGTATGTACATATGTGTACCTTCCTTAACATTTTGCCTGACCCTTTCTGTTATATAATTAAGATTGGAGTACTGTGGCGCCATCTGTATAGTGTCAACATTTCTGTAGATATTTCATATGGTACCAAATGACGGGTATTTCCGATAATCTTGTTAACACATCTTAATCTGTCTTATGTGCCTCCCCTTTTGGACAATGTTACACTATTTTTTTTAATCAGCATTATTTATCATCATACATACATACATTCATACGACATTAGACACATATGTACATACATACTTTTATCTATGTACGTATGTTGGATATATATATAAAACTGCATATGCACACTAAATATATACATAGGTCCAAATTGCATCATATTTGACCCCTTTTTTTTATAATCAAAGGGTATAAAGATTATTTTATTGGCTAATTCACTTTTTTCCAACTTCCCCTTAAATTAATTATTGCCTATGAGTTCATTACCCAGGGTCATAGGGGACAGGCTGGAGAAAATAGGGGGTGGATGGTTTAAATTTTAAAGAGTGCGAAATTTCATAATTTAGTTACTTTGAAACAGACAAGAACAGTCACGCGCTCAAAGCTCCAGTACTTTCTTCGCCCCCTTTCTCAATGTCTCGTCGGACTCTCTTTTTGCCTCTTTCAACTCTTTAGTTTTTGTCATTGTTGTCGTTTTTTGCATTTCTCGCACAGTTGTTAAATAATAAACCTTTCCTTTCCCTCTTTTATATTGTTTTTGTTGTATATTTTTTTTACTGTTTTTGGTTGATAAATAAATTGTTCTTGCTTTTATTTTTTCGGTTTTTTTGTTTTTGTTGTTGCCAACGCGACCAGCCGCACGTACGTAGGAGATGAAAAGGCAATTGCAATTCTATATATAGCCATTCCTAAGAGGGAGAGAAACGGAGACAACCAAAGAAAGAGAAGGAGAATAAGGGGGAAAGACAAGAGAGAGAGAGAGAGAGAGGTGTGACTCCACGTGTTGCAAAGCTTGATTTCCTTTTTAATTTTATTTTCATTCCCTTTTTTTTTTTTTGCTTTTTAATGAATTTTGTTTGCAAATATTTTGTTTGTTTCGATTTCTTTTAGTATACAATTTTTTTTGGCTTCAACTTTTTTTTGTTTGTGCGACCTTGAAAAAACGCTGCGAGAAGCCAAAAGCATCGGCAACAGAAACAGATACAGATACATTCACACATACATATGTATGTACTTGCAAATAACCAAATACATAAATTAAAAACGTCGTATGTATTTATGTATGTATGTATGTACATGATTATTTGGCAAAAAGAATAAAAAAAAATATTATAAATAGTTTTAGTCAACATAATAAGGATAAACATGAATCAATATTGGGTTTACCCCAACTAAATGAGTCATACACATAATCACCAACTAGCTAGATTTCCCAGTCTTGAAGGCTTAGGTGAATGTTCCTATAGCATAAGGCTAAAAGAGAAGAGAACTTTTGAGAAACTGTTAATCACACATACATACATATGTGTATACATATACATACATACAAAGAACGTACTGTAAGTGTGGGAATTTTGAAGCTTTATATAAATTAAATATACTTCATGCCAAGATCATATTATATAATAGTTTTCACCTTGAATTACGATTTGAAGAATTATGAATAACAAACGGAAAACAAAAAATCCAAAGAAACTGAAGAAATACTTTGCAATTTTTAATTTGTTCAAACAAAACATAAAGTTGTGCGAGGCCTGGGGATCACCTGATCGATCACCCGTACATGTATGTACATACATATCTACACTCTGCCTGTGTATTTATGTAGAATTGTTATAAACAATATTTTCTGCCAAACACAAAAGAAACAATATTAAAATGCAGTCATTGTTGGCAGCGCTGTTGCTGCTCTGCTCTATTGTGCTAGCGGTTGATTAGGTATTAGTTCATACTTGAGGTGACCTTGAAAAAGTTTACTAACATTTTCAAACTCACGACACACCGCTCTTCCCGACTTCCCCACCACAATGAGCAGCAATTCCCCCCTGTCGACAGCCGATCCCTTTTCTTTATTTTTTCACCTATTTAATTATGAATTTTCGTTTCGTTTCGCTTTGCTTTTTTTTGTATTTATAATTTTCTCTTTATTGCAACAATCATATGTTTTGTTGTTGGCACCTGATTGTGCACCCTCACCACCATTCCAACCAACCCCACCCACCCAAAACAAATTTGAAGCGAGAGAGAGAGAGAGAGTGATTTTGAGTATTTCTAGGTGATGGTCAAGGCAACGACTACGACGCAGATTTGAAGGCTAAACACAGCAAGACAGAGAGCCAAAATACAAGAGAGATGAAAGACGTGATAGGCACAAAGAGAGAGCGAGAGAGGGTAAAAAATCTAATTTGTATACCCTGTACCAACCACAGTATATTCAAATACAATCCAAGCAAAAGTAAACACATAGATATGTTTATTTACATGCATTAAGAACTGCCAAGCAAAAATATTTTTTAATGTAAGTGGAAGATCAACTATCTGCACCAGCGAATGTATGTATTTGCATTAATTGATCTTGGCTGTTCGTATAACAATAACTTCAGTATAGGGTATTTGCTAGTCAACTTCTCGTATTATCAGAGGGAATTTTGTTCTTTTTCGTTTTTTTTTTTTTTCTTCTCGTTTTGTTGCGTTCATTTGTTTACGCCATGCCCATGTGACGCCTCCGCATAAGAAAAAAAAAAAACAAAAAGAAAGACAAGAATGAAAGACGAAAAGTGCGCAGCTTGTTGATTATAACCACCGCTTCCTTCCCTATTAGCCACAAAATGCTCCTACTCCCACAATCACTCTCACATAGAGAAAAGCCGCCGCAGCGATAAAAGTCTAATGAACTTTTGATGTGAAGAGGTAGATTTTATATAAAAACATTTTTTGATTTATAATAGAATTCTTATAATTTTCACGCATGCACAAAATATTTGCTTTCCCTTTTACTCCCACATGAAAGCTGCACGTGTAACTTTTAAATATAGTTGTGACGTCATTAGTGATGGGAGATGTGGCAGTATTAGATTGAGAGAGAGAAAGAGAGAGAATGGCTTAGAAATTTTATACAATTCACATGCAATTACCTCGATTAGCAATATTCCAATTGTTTGTTGTGTTTTTGTGGCATTTTAACTGGCACAATAAAAAAATATGCATACGTGTGTTGAAAATAATTATTTAGAATGAATTTTGGCAAAAAACTTATGTCTGCTGAATATCGGCAAATGTCACCGCGGCGCACTTTTTTTCTACTACCCCTTTCAAAAAAGGGTATGTTAGGTTTGTTAACGTTAACAATCAAAACAAAGTTCTGATTTATGAAGTAATTGTTTTATTTATCATTGAAAATATAATTGTTCACATACATTCTTGTATATATTTTGCTTGGCTAAAAGATAATACCTTTTTTTTCCATGGATATAAAAAACGTCTACACTAGTTTAGCTCTTTTAAGTTTTCATTGCTGGTATTCTGTTGCAAATAGTTTTATGTAGTGTGTACACACTCTCCAAATATTCATTAAAATAGAGATGCTACAGTTCCAGTGATCATATGAAGCTTGCTCATATATTCAAAATTATTCGAATACGTTTATTTTTTGCAAAATTTATATAAGGAAAACATTGAACTAATACTTTAAACAATTTTAAGACCATAAAATGCTACCTTAAATTTAAAATAAAATTACTTCAAAGCTTTTCGAGTAGATAGCTATCTACACGGGTAGAATCATGGTGAGTCATATGTTAGTTTACAGCGATGAGAATTAACATTAAACCGTTGTTAACAGAATTCCATGTAAACATAACACAACAAAATTGCAAATTTCTTTTTGTCTGAATAAAGCAGAGACATGTGCCAAGTCGCGGTTGTGTTCTATTAAACAAAAACCGATTATTATTATTGCTGCTGCTGAAGTCAACACAGTGCCGTTGGGCGAGTTTGAGCGTTGGAAGTAAAGTGATGGACACCACGATGCGGGAAGCTGCATGCGGTGATAGCCTTAACGAGTCTACGGCCGGCACTGGTCCACAAACAAACGGTAAGAATTTTTTTTTCTCAGAATCTAAAAAGTTCACGAAAATTAATTAAACAATCAATTTATCATCATTGGCTTTGGCCTCAGGTGCCGGAACTTCCACCGCCATGTCTGGCAACTCCAGCCAGTCGCCACAGCGGCAACAACATTGGCGGGGGCAGCCGATCGAGGCGATACATCGTGGATTACAGCTGTTCGAGCTAGAACATCTGGGACCAGTGCAGCCTAGTGGGATGCATAGGGTCATGTATAAGCATCCCATCAATGAATCATCTAAAGAGCCGCCACGCCCCCTTAAATCATCACCCAAATGGGATGCCCAACACGTGCGTTTACCCTGCGCCGAGGAAAGCAAATATCCCCGTGAAAAACCCGATGGCACTAGCGAAATCGATTCCCGATGGGAGATGATCGAGAGGGCTCTCCTGCGTCCCATAAACAATAGCAAACAATTGGAAACAGCCATATTATCATATAATACTACATATCGAAATCAATGGAATTTCTCTGCGTTGCATAAACTCTTTCGGGAGGAGTTTGACAAGAGTGAGGCAAGAGTATTCTTTGAGGATCTATTGCCGCGCATTATACGCTTGGCTCTGCGTTTACCGGAGTTGATCAAGGCACCGTTGCCTCTATTAAAACAATATAAAACGACGGCTTTAACACTCAGTCAGCAGCAGATTTCCTGCCTATTGGCCAATGCGTTTCTCTGCACATATCCACGACGAAATACGCTGAAAAGGAAATCGGAATATAGCACATTTCCTGATATCAATTTTAATAGGTTTGTTTCATCGTATTATATAAAATTAAAAATGGTTATACTAATTATATATCACATTTTTTATCGTCTAGACTCTTTCAAACAGAATGTCCTGCAGCAATCGAGAAGCTAAAATGTATATTTCATTATTTTCGGCGTGTTTGTCCAACAGAACGGGATTCGAGCAATGTACCAACGGGTTGTGTGACCTTTATTCGTCGCAGTGCTAAAATTGAGAATGTAATCGATTGGTCAAAGAGTGCCGCACCATTGGGTAATGTACCATTTCACATAAACGCTGCTGGGACTATAGAGGATCAAGGTATTGGATTGTTACAAGTGGACTTTGCAAATAAATTTTTGGGCGGCGGTGTGCTTAGCTATGGTTGTGTCCAGGAGGAGATCCGCTTTGTCATCTGTCCCGAATTAATTGTGACGAAATTATTTACGGAATGTATGCGGCCACATGAGGCTCTATTAATGATTGGAGCGGAACGTTATAGCAATTATACGGGCTATGCTGGAAGCTTTATGTGGTCTGGCAATCATGAGGATGAAACGCCAAGGGATTCATCCAGGCGACGGCAAACGGCCATAGTGGCCATTGATGCATTACAATTTAGAGATGCATCGACTCAATATCAAAAGGAACAAATGGAACGGGAATTGAATAAAGCTTATGTTGGCTTTATGCCATGGACATCCACACCATCGCCGGGCATAGCCACTGGTAATTGGGGCTGCGGAGCCTTTGGCGGTGATCCTTATTTAAAGGCTTTGCTACAGCTAATGGTCTGTGCGGATTTGGGACGACCTTTGGCCTATTTCACATTTGGTAATGAACAGTTGCGCGATGATCTGTATGCCATGTGGCAACTGTTCCGTAGCCGTGGAACAACTGTACAGGAATTGTGGTTACTTTTACGTCGTTTCGATCAGCAATTACAGAAAAAGAGTTCGAAACTCAAGATTTATGAATACTTGCAACAGGAATTGCTAAGAACATCGAAAGTAAAATCAACTGCTACTACCTCGAGTTTTCCATCGAATTCCATAGCCAATCCCACTCCATCTGGTACATCTTTGGTTGATGAATCAATTTTTCCAGTGGATGATGACGACAACGACGATAATGATAAGGCTGTTCCAGCTGCTGCAGCTGCAATTAATAGCGATAATGATGAAGATGATGATGATGTGATTAATGCTGATGATGATGACGATGACAATGGTGATAACGTTATGGTTAATGTAGATAATGATGATGAGGAAACTAATGCCATGATGATGGCTGCCAGCCTAGAAGCACATCCTTCTGAAAATTCAAAGGCAAATCCAGTTAAAACTACACGACAATTGACTCTGCTGGAAATGCTGGATAATCATTATGAAAAGGGACAAGTGCCAGCGGGATCCAAACGTCCACGCCAGTCAACATCCTCATTAATAACAGCAGCAGCAACAACAACAACTACAAAACTAACGGCAAAAAATCGTAAGGAAAGTTTGGATGACTTGGATGCCAGCAGCAGTAGCAATAGTAACAATCCACGTTAGTTATATAATATTTTATAAGATTTTTTGAATTTCAATTATATCTTTCTACATTTCTAGCACCATAAAATAGAGGGAGACAGAACCAGTCGGATAGTGAAAGATAGAAAGAAAGAGCGAGACCGAGAGCTTTAAAAGCTAAGAGTAATCTGTTTAAATCTTTATTTTTTTTTAAGCTAAAAGTTAAAATTTATTTAAACCTGTTGTATAACAATAAATTTGTGCATATTATTAAAATTTATATTGGAACAAAAAAAAAAAAAAGACGAATCCATATTCATTTAAAATCAATGAAAATTCAAAATTAAACTCAGGTAACCAAAAATTGTGTAAAACTAACAAATTCTAACGAACAAAAATAGTCGTATTGTAAAAGAAATACTCTGTTATCTGGAAAATTTAATTGTTAATATAAGATAAAACTAGAATGTGTTAAATTTTATATTCTTCATATATATAATTCGGTAAACTATATAAGTAAAAAACAAAAATGTAGTCGAAAACTATTGTATATATATAAACTAACAAATTTAATGTAAAACATTTTAAAATTTCATATTTATTTTTATGCAATTTGGGCCTTTTATTATATACAATAACTGTAAAATCTTACAAAAAAAAAAAAAAAATGACAATGCCAATGCCAATGCCAATGCCAATTTTTGTTCAGAAAACTTAGTGAAATTTTTATAATTTCTAATACTTACATTTCCAAAACTTTATCTTTTATAAATTATTATTTAAATTGAAAAACAAATTAATTAATTTTCAAAAATTCTTTTATGATTTTATAACATTTGTAAGCGTTATACTGATAAGTATATATATATCATATTATTCCATTAAAAACTTAAACCAAAATTTTAAACACAAAAAGTAAGCAAAAGTTTTTTAATTGTATTTCTTCTGTAACTGTAACTTAAGTATAAAAAAGCTAATTTCGATTTCCATATCTGTTATACAGATGCATCTGTTATACACTTGCATATTTATTTAATGCATATAATTCTAAATTTATTGATTTAAAATACACAAAACGAAATTTATCAAAGATTTTATCAAATATTTCTCCAAATTATTAATTTTATTAATAAGCAATTTAAACAAAAAAACAAAAAAAAAACAACAAGTTATCTTAGATTATATTATATATAGATATAGATATATTTATATACTTATAAAATGCCTGTAGAGTTTATATATATAGTAAAAGAAGTTTTTCCTTCAGTTTATCCATTCTATTTATATTATCTCCAACCGATTTCCGCTACAAATGTGATACATACAAATACACACACACCCACACACACACACACTAACTGACAAACAAACATGCATACACACACAAAAAAGAAGAAAAAAAAAAACTTTTATTGTATATATATATATATATATATATTTGTAGAGAGCATATATAATTTGGATTTTCTTCTTTGGTTTAAATTATATAAATCAATAATGATTGCGCCGCTTATTGGATGGACAATATTCAGCGTATTCCTCCCAGGTGCAGCCCACCTTAGTGCAACATTCATTGGTTATTGATGGAGCACCGGAACGTCGTGTACGTAGCAACATATTGGCATAGTTCATGTGCAACCAAGTGGAGGCAGCGGAACCGGCTAAAATAAACAAAATATATTTCATTCAATTTCCCGAAACACTTTTCCAGAATTTACACTCACGATTCGCTGTGTTGGTATTGCTATGCTTAATCCAGGCTTCGTCATTACCCGTACGTTTGCGATTACGTCGAGTTAAACGATAAATATCCTTTTCACAGGCCCAATAAAGTTGACGTATCAATTTATCCCGGCAACGGGAATGAGTCTCCTGATGCCAAACGTTTTCCCAATCGGATTGGGATCTATAAAATGTTCAATTATAATAACTTAAATTAGTAGATCTACATAATTTTTAAAAGTATAACAGTATAACTGTTAGAGAACTAACATATAACTATATGTCTGTATCTAAGTGTCCTGATGCCAAACATTCTCCCAATTGTATTGGGAAAATTTTCAATTATATTATAATAACTTAAATTACTAGATCTATATAATTTTTGCAATTATAACAGTATAACAGTTAGAAAATCTTAATATATAACTATATTTAACTGTATCTATATATATTATATAGAATCTGCTTACCTTTCTCGGAATAGCAACTCTAATCCTTCTTCGGTATGCTGCAGTGACTCAGTTGTTGGTATTAGCTGCAAGGCTAATAGAATCATGGCACCACGTAAAGTCCAGCTTCTGGTTGCAATTGGATATAGATTTCGGACACTGGTCACAAAAATCATGATGGGAATATACTTTTGAATATCTTCTAGTTGATGCGGCTCAACCGATGGACTTGCGGCAACTGAACGAGTTGCTTGGTGCGTTGTCCGGTTTTGAATTATAACCAAAAAGGGGCGACCCATTGGCGCTCGATGGTGTTGGCCAACGTTTGCATAATTAAATGGTTACCAGACAAAAATGGCGATAGTTGGCTTATTTGAAATAATGGGGGGGATGGTATGGGATGCGATGGGTATATGTGGAACATGGACTCTTTACCACAAGTTGTTAATGAAGAGCAACGGCAGCCACACAGCCACACAATTGGCTGGGACTGGGCTTATTGTCTTGTTTATTTGCTGGTTGGCACCAAAACCAAATTGGATACCAATCCTTGTCCAATAGTCCAATCTTCTCACCTGGTTAACCTGTTGCCCTGGCCAACAAAATAAACACATAAAGTTGTCCATGTTACGATTATGTATGTATTCTTTGTTTGCATCGTAAAAATCTGAGTGTGGGCGAAATTCTCATTGGGATTGGTAAAATTTTCGCATAAATTTTGCAATATTTGCACAACAGTGGGTGGAAAATGTATCCATACAAATGAATTTTGCATAAAAATTTAATGTTTTTTTTTTTGTGCTAAATTTTGGGAAAATTTTGAAAATATTTTTTCTAAGTTTTAAAAGTTGCATTGGTCTTAAACTAAAGTTTAATATAAGGGATATAAATTAAAATTAATTTAAAAGTATTACTTTATCTATTATCTTAAAATTTCATTATTTAACTTATATCTCTTATATTAAACTTTAGTTTAAGACCAATCCAATTTTTAAAACTCAATCGATGGATATATCTATATAAAAGATATATATAATATAATGTATAATGTTATATAAGATAATATAGTTCCTAGTATATCATGATCATTGCAGTCAGATTTTCATTTATAAAAAGAAATACAACAACAAAAAGGTTTACACATCAAAAATATTTTTGAATATATTCTAAGATATATATATATACATATAGTATTCCGATTAGAAGCTGCTATTGAGACCAAAGTAAAAAACTAATGAAAAACAATTTGGAAAGAAAAACTAAATTTTGAAGCATTGAATTCTTTTTTAACTTTATGATATAGTAGTTGAATCTGCCTCGATTTAAGAACTTTTTATATGTACCTTCTTATCCAAAATTAGCAATATATATACTATACACATGTATACATACCTATATACATACATATGTATATCGGAACTTACTATTAATATTTATTTAACATTTTTTTGCATTTGAAAAGTTTTATTACATTTTTTTTTTAATCTTTGCAAAAACTGTTAAGAGAAATACCAAATTAAACGATTTAAATATTTTTAGTATTTTCAATTTCTTATCCACTGTGCAATAGCACCAAATCTCTGACGTTGTTAACGCCCACATGTGAATAGAAGCGAAATGGGGAGGCAAAATGAAAGGGGGGAAAGAAAACAATTGCTTAACTTAATAAATGTGACTGTTTACCCATGTACAGGACCAATTTGGCTTTCAAAAAAGCAACTTGACTTTACAACTTGACAACTATTTGGCTAAAGATTGAACCAGCAGCAACACCACCAGCAGCAGCAGCAGCAGCAAAAGCAGCGGCAACGGCAGCGGGAGCAACAGAACCCAGTTGCTTCCCAGTTGCCATTTGAATTTACACGGAATTAGATCAGGTGGGAAAAACTAAACTAACCAAAAGCCTAGCTAGTTGCTGACTAGCTCTAGTGAGACTTAATAGAGTGCATATGAAATATCCTGAAAAGATCAATCAGGACATGTGTTTGAGATAAATAAAGCTAATGCTAAAGAGTTAACCCTATGACTTAATTCCATTTGATTACAAAAGAAATTCACACGAAAAATGTATAACTTTTTGTTAATTCTTTATTTAGTTTGCATTTTCAATTGAAAAACAAAAAATAATATAAAAAGAAAACAATAAATTTCAAATAAATTCAAAATGAGCGTTTAACATTTTCCTCTTTTTTTTGTCGCTCAGATAACTTACTATATAATCATGTTTAATCTGTTGTTGTAAATGGTTGCTTAAATCTAAAAAAAATATTACCAATATTCAATTGTTCTAGAATATTTTGAGTTTGTTAGGTTTACTGTTTTTGGTTTCTTTTAAATCATTATATATATCTGTATATATATATATATTTTTTTGCTAGTATTTTTCCATCATTTTGTTCAATTCCACAACTGTGCTAGGAATGCAGTAGGATAACATTTACAAATACATATGCATATTGTGACATATAACATTTATCTTAACTATTTATTTAGTTCAAGTTTAGTTTAAATTTCTTTATTTTTATTTTTATTTTTTTTGAATTTGGCAAAACCGAAACAGGAAAACAAAATGTATAAAAAAATAAACATAACAAAAAAATAAAGAAAAATTCTTTAATAAGAAAATTTTGGTCTTATCTTAATTGTTTTATCAATTAACATTAACATAAATTTTATTATATTATCATTATTTCATTATATATATATATAAATATAAAGTTAATGGGAATTGAAACTGTAGAACAACTTTGAGAAATATCAAAACTTTTAAAAAAGAATTAGAAATAAATTTCTTCTTGTTGATTCATATAAAAACTAAAAGTAACGACTAATTTTAGCCATGTCGAAGTTTGTATACCCTTGCCTGGTTTTTTTTGTTTTGTAAATAATATATTAAACTTTTCAGAATCATTGGAAAGTATAGAAAACTGATCAGGTTTAAATTTTAGGTCCTTGGCTTCAAAAGAAATCTTTTTTTTTAGGTTTAGGTTAGGTTATCTATAAGATATAGTTGACCGATTCTAATGAAACTTAATAAAAATATTTTTATATATGCCAAATTTTGAAATATCAAATTTCATGACAAACGCATTTAAAACAACTAAGTAATGGATCCAAAACTATATTCTGAAGTGATCGTTTCTATGGATATTCTATTTTATATGATATAGTCAACTGATTCTATAGAAACTTAGTGGATATGTTAAAAGTAATATAAACACCAAATTTTGTAAAATTTTATAGAAAAACAAGATTGTGATGTTAAGTCCTAATTACTATTTATCTTTTCTATGGTAGCTATAGGTTATAGTCTTTCGATCGGAGCATAAAGCAGTCTGTACATACATTTATAAATTTAGTTTTGTTGTTTAAAGGGTTTTTGGGGAGTTCATATTGATCCAGAAAGGCGGACAGACTATATCAACTCATCACATCGTGCTGATCAAGAATATATATATATTTTATATAGGCGGAAATGTTTTCATCTGTGCTTCTAATACGACCTTTTTGCAAGGGTATAAAAAGATCTTCAAAACATTTTTAAATTATAAAGAAATTGAGGCAAATCAAATAAAGTAAGATATAGAAATATTTGGTTAGGAAAAAGTTTACAAAATAATATATATATATTTAACAATTTTAAAATAATTTTCATAATAAATAAAAATAAATTGAATTATCCATTAAAAAAATGTCTCAAAGTTGCAACATTGTTTCGTTCCTCTAACAGAGAGATGACACACCCTGTATTTATGTATAAAATTTATTTTTAAATACGATTCTTAACTGTTTATCAATTTTGCAATTAATTATTCTTAGTGAGAAGTAATTTTACATTAATAAAATGATATATAAGCAATTTTATATAGGAAAAGCAATTAACTGATTTGGCTGCCTTAAAAATGTTGAAATTATTTATTCTTTGGATGACTGTCACATAACGAAATACCCATGAGGACAATATGGTAAGGGATATAGCTAATGATTCAGTTAGTGATATTGGAATTGAAATGCTTATAATATTTATATTATTTATTTTTTTGTCTTAGATCTATTGCTGGGACCGTCAATCAAGAAAAGGCAAACAAAAAAACATTTAAAGTGGAATCTTATAAATTTATAAAAAATATAATACAATTCGAATCGAAACAATTTCAGATCGTACATTATAATATCAAGCAATTGCTTGGAAAACATTTTTTTTTTCTCTTTTATCGTACTACAGTTTGTTCTAATAGCGCAATTACAACTACAATTAATCTAAATTTGAACGATACAAAGTTTCTTAAGGTCTATCTCAATGAACATTGGAGAGAAATTCGATATTTGTTGATCGAATTAATTTTCAATACATATAGCTTAAATCAAAATTGAAATCGAAATTGTTGTTGTTAACATAATGTTTTTCGATTTCGTTATATGTTTTGCATAAACATCAATTTCAGCCAATTTTAAATCTAATGCAATTATTATTTTTTTTTTTTTGGGTAATTGTTTAAAACAATTTTTAATTGTTATAGCATAATTTTAACTATATATTTAGATAATTATAACGATTTACAAATTCTAACAATAATATTGTTTATATATATGTATATATATATATAGATTTTTCTCTCTCGATTTCCATGTTTGTAATTCTAGCAATGAAAAAAAAAACCTTTTGTCTGTTCCATTTGTAATGCTTATATAGTTCTATTTGGATTATATATATATATATATATATCCCATTTGGACATTTTCTTTTCTTCAATTTTGTTAATCACATCATATGTCATTAACTTTAGTAAACATTTTATATCCTTATACCCTGACAAATCAATTAAAAAGGGTTTTAGAAATTATATAAAAAACGAACTAGAAATAAACTCTTAAAGAGTTCATTTTATGTTTTTTTTAAAAGATATAGAATAAACAAAATCTAATCTATGGTAAATTCTTTATATAAATTAAGAATTTGCAAGGGTATAGAGAATTCGTAGTCAATGTAAACCTTTTTTTGTTTTTCGAGTTTTTCTTTACTATCAATTACTAATTATTATACTTCAACTTTTGTTTGTTGCTTAATAATTAAAATGCATTACACATACATACACATATACAAATAGAACACACACACACATAGATATATATATATATATATATAAATACATTTAATGACAGGAATTTTTTCATTAACATTACATTACATACATTTATTTTATTGACTTAATACCTAAAAAAATTAATTTTAATTTCATTTCAATTTTTTAATTTCCCAAATCACTTTCATCGCTTTAATTTTTTTATTTTCACACTTAATTATATACACATAACATTTTTTTTTTTTTTAGAACAATTACAAAAAACAAAAAAATATATTTTTTTTTCTTAGTTAACTGACAAATAGGATATTAAGCTGTCATCATACATTTCCACATTATATCCACTTCCAAGTTGGTTTGCATTGAATTCCAATTTTAATTCATTTAAATATTTTTGCATGATATTCGCCAATGTGAAATACCAAAAACAACATTTCATATTATATAACCAATCAATTTTGTTGAAAACTGCAATGAGAGAGAGAGAGAGAGAAGGGGAAGAGATAGAGACAGAGAAATATTTCGTTTTTGTGCTTAAATAGTTCAAGTGGATTACAATAGCAAAAGAATTTTGTAATTAAATAATGATATTTATGTTCATTAATTCAAGCAACAAAGTTATAGTTTTGATATTTTATATATTGTTTAATATATATAATTGTAACCATGATATCTTAATTCAACAATGCACTAGAATAATCTTGATATGACTATTAGGCATAAAGCAATCGACTTGGCTATTAAAAGTATTCAGAACTTATCAAAAAATAATTAAATTTTAAAAAACAATGATACAACAAAGTAAATAAAGGATATTTTTATTAAGGATTGCCAAAGTCAAGTTTGAAGCAAAGCTTTAGACTAATCATTTTCAATAATAGAAAAGAGAAACTTCCCATTCAATTTACTATAACTTATAGTTGACCGATCCGACTGATTTTCATACTTCATCTGCCTGCTTAATGAAAGAGCTTATCTACCAAGTTTAAACCATATAGCTTAAAATTTAAGGTCTATTTTTAGCGAAGAAACAGACAGACATCTAAGCAATTTTATAATACCCTCTGCAACGGTATAAATATAAATTTATATACTATAAAATATCTGAATTAAAATTGACTATTGCATGAAAGGATCTCTGATTCGAACACATAAACCTCAGCTACGAATTTCATATCAAAGGACAATTCTTTGTACTTTGTACTTTGTAACCTTACAGAAACCACTGAAGAATGACAAATCCCTATCCATTTGATTGCCTTTACTAAAAGAATTCTATTATTCTCAATTTTTGAAACAGATAAATTTATCTATATATCCTTTAATACTATATATATATAACAAATAATTTAAGAAGTAAAACTTGGAATATGATAAATGAACTGAATATTATGTAATACAACTAGATCAAAACTTTAAATATTATAATTATTAGATATTATTACCTCATAATCTTAGTATAGATTAAACACTTTTAAGCTAAATTAAAATCTTTTGTTTTTAAAAGAAACTTACCAGCTTAGAGCATTTCAATATTGGACGTTCCGTTGCCGGTTGCAGTACGTGTGGTCTTAGTTGTTTGTTGATTGGTCATAATTGGCGGTGGGCCGCACCATACCACCTTAAGGTGAAACCAATGGAAATCATTAATTTGATATATAATTTTGTGATTTATTAATTATGAATTACCTTGCGGAATGCCTTGCGAAAGTTGTCCGAGAGAAAGGCATAGAGTATGGGATTAATGCAGGAATTTGTATAGGCCAATACATGTGAGATTATTTGTATGATGACCGACAAATGGCTGCCGCCATATAAATTCAAAGCCTTCATCACTAAAATGACCTGTCAGACAAAGAAAAAAGAAAAGAAGCCATTGTTAGATTAGGATGGGTTGGTCATAATGCCAATGGCCAACAGCTGTTACTAAATATTTGTGTAAATACTCTTCAATACAATTGCTTCATTCTAGGCAGATGTGTCAATTTATCAAATGCAACTTGAGTGCCCAATAGCAAATGCTATGTCAAGTGATACCAGCTGGTGCTTGCTTTCTACTTTACAATAAATAATAGAAAAAATTTATAATTAATATACTTACATGAATGGGTAGCCAGCATATGGCAAATGCCAGTACAACAACAACAACCATTCGAGTTACACGTCGTTTACCTTTGCTGCATTTTTTTTTAAACAAAAAAAAACAAATGAAATAAAATGAAATGAAATCATTATTATAATTAGTTTCATTCAAGTTTAAATATAGCTGCATTTTTGATTTATGCACTTTTATAGCCACAAACAGGAGTCAAACCATTGCGGCGTATATGTAAGATATATAAAATGAAGCAAGCAAGTCGTCCCTGCCGACTTTGAGTATACCCTGTACCAAGTAGAGGAACTTTATTTAATCAAACTCCTTAAAATTTGCCATCAGTTCAAACTAAAATTCTCCTCACAAGCGGCAGCAACGAACGCATGCTATCTCGCTCACACTTACTACGCAATGTGGCACATGGCATTTCAGTGCAAATTTTACATAGATATATCTTTGATGTTTCTTGTCCGATTTCAACAAAATTTGGTCAGCGCATACCTTTTGGCCATATTATTGGGTGTGGAATAGGCTATCTTTAATTTTACACTAGTTATTCGATTTTCCTAAATTGCGGGGGCGGCAGTGGGCGTAGCAAAAATTTGAAACAAACTTGATCTGCGTAGACACTACACGAATGCTGATACCAAGTTTGGTTGCTCTAGCTCTTGTAGTCTCTGAGATCCACGTGTTCATACGGACGGACAGACGGACGGACAGACGGACAGACGGACGGACAGACGGACATGTCTCAATCGACTCGGCTGTTGATGCTGATCAAGAATATATATACTTTATGGGGTCGGAGATGCTTCCTTCTGCCTGTTACATACATTTTAGCGATTTTAATATACCCTTTTACCCTATGGGTACAGGGTATAAAAAATATTACAAGTATTCAATGTAGAATATTTGCATATATATAGACATTTTTTTTCACTATTTAATAAATTTGTTATAATATTTTGTATATATATTTAAAGATTTCCATTTATGTATATTGATTTCTTAGGTTTTAAAACTGATTTAAGTACTTTTTTTTGTTTATAAAATCGAATCAGATACTTTTTAACATTCTTTGGTGATGTTTTTCTTTTTACTTTAAGCTAAAAGTGCTGAAAATTGGGTTATAATATCATACAGTGGCTATATAGAAATGTTTCATCTTCAGTTTGCAAATATTAAAAGCAATTTAATGGATTTCTCATTTAGTATTAATTATTTTCCGAAAAATTCTTCTTATTCTTCTTAAAATGTCTAATACTTTCTTTTAATAAGGTTTTTATTTGAAATTGTTATTTGAACTTTCTTTTTGAGTTTGAAAAGCTTTTAAAATGAAAATCTTTGAGTGATAAGTTTTCCTATTTGGAATAGAGTAGGATCAATCTTTATTATTACTATTAAAAGTATTAACAAATATCTAACTAACAAATTCCGATATCTTTACAAATATCTAACTAACAAATTCCGATATCTTTATAAATATCTAACCTTATCTTATGAAGTCCTTAAAAATACCTTACAGGTGTCTAACCTTTTCTTCTGATGTCTTTACAAATATCTAACCTTTTCTTCTAATGTTCTCACAATTATCTAACCTTATCTTTTGATGTCCTTACAAATGTCTAACCTTATCTTTTGATGTTATAAAAATACCTTTTCCATTTTTTTGATTACGTTGTAAATTGAAATTGGTATCTAAATATTTAAGTTCGAAACTCTGTTAGCCTATTTCTTATTTTTAATTTTGTTAAGAAGTTTGCAACGCATAAAAGGAAGCATCTCCAACTATATAAAGTATCTACATTATCTACAAGCTATCATTTTTTTTTTTGATTTGGTAAAAGTGGAAAAATGATTTATCTTTGTTTTTTATTATTTAATGATAAAGGTTTTTTTTTTAATAATTTTTAAATGCTCCATTTGATATGGTCTTTTTTAGATAGTTTTTTAACCTGTTTTGTAAGACAAATAAGGCATCTAAAAACTTTTGTTTTTTAGCTATGAGGTATACATATAAATCTGTTTCTCTATGTGTTTATCTGTTAATCTAAAGATCTAGATTTAAAATATATATATTTTTCAAATATAATACTAAATAAATCAAAATTTTATATACATATACCTACATATATATATATATATATATATATATATATGTAACAAGTGAGTTAATTAAAGTCTCTAGTTGATATTCTCTAGAGTTTAAATGTTTTTGTTGCTTAAAGCATTTTGTTTCTTTGTTTAGATATATAGAGACAAAGAGAAAGAGAGTGAGAGGGAGAGAAAGCACTTAAAAATTTATGAGCAATACTCATGAGTTTTCCTTTTTGGCCTAATAAAATGGCATTCATCATGCCACATGGGTCACTTGGCCACAGGTGCGTTGAAATCCCAATACCAATTTTTTTTTTCTTTCCCACCTGTTCTGTTTACTTGCTTCTTTTTTCTCACTTTAACTACATATGTAAGTTTCTGTTGTTGTTTTTTTTCTTGCGGTTTTAAAGAAGGTGTGTGTGTGTGTGTGGTGAGGGGGGAGGGGGGACTCACCGTGACTCGGCGGAGGGTTTGCAACCAGGCGCACTTTTCCATAGACGAGCCAACATACCCATATACAGAAAGCAAATCAATGTCAGTGGGGCCACATAGGATGACAAGAAGAAAGAAACCTGCAAAAGGTAAAGAGAGAGAAAGTAAGAAAAACAGTAAGATAAAAGTTAAAGATATATGCCATATCATACGACTTGATTATATATTGTTTTAGTCATTAGTTTAATTATATTAACTTAAGTTTTACTTATTCACAAAGTGAAACAATAGATGAAAATTTAAAACTGTAGGTAAGAATCGAAAATAGTTATTCTAAGGAGAAAAGAAAATTGTAAAAAGTAGCTAAAGAAAACATTTTCAATTGAAATCATCATGAAATGTTAATTTTATAAAAGAAATAAAAACAAAAATCTGTTGCCCTTGTCATTTGGCACTTGTCTCATATTTTTTTCTTCTTGCTTAACTATTTTCCCTTTTTTGTTTTTTAGCTGGCTTTTTTGGCTTTTCCTTGGCAAGCAGCTGGTGCCATGTCAGCGAATTTTATTACTACAGAAAGGGTATATTAGTTCCATAAGTAATTCCATTAAAAAGGGGTTTTATTTTAAGTCAATGACGAAAAGAAAAAACACTCAATATTATATCCAAATTTAGCTGAAGAGTCTAATGTTAGTACTTATTACTTAAGTACTTAGGTAATCAGTTTCGAAATATAAGAGTTTGCTCTTAGATTATATATAGTATAGGACATAGAAACTTTGATTCAGTGTAATATATTCTTGGTTTTTATATAGTCACAAAAATTGTATTTAAATTTTGTTCAGAAGTTTGATTAGATTGTATGTCTATATCAGAAACAATAGATCGATAGTATTTTCTAAGTCTTATCATTATCACAAGATAAATTTTTTTATAGGTAAGAATTGAGTGAGAATTATACCTAGTTTCATAAGAATCAGTTGACTATACCAGAGAATTAACATAGCAAAAGTAATAAAAACTTTTTTGTCTTTTTAGATAATGTTTTTAAATTTGGTATTTACAAATTTAAAATACTTTTAAATATATCTGACAAGTTTCATTAAAATTGGTGGACTCTAACTTATAGTTATCATACAACAAATAAAACTTCACACATACTTTCTTTATACAAAGGATTCTAAAAACAGTTAATTAACATATTGAAGGGTATAGAAACATGGGTATGATTTGACCCTTCAGTTTTTTGTCACTTTGGTTAGAAGCGCTGACCCGTTATGCCTAGCCAGAGAGCTTGGGGAAATGATGGCTTATATGGCACAGAAAAAGACGAGACAAAATTTAGGTCGATGGTACCAGCTGGCACATGGCTTACAGCCTTAAGCCAAACAGAGCCAATTGCATATATACATATAGAGCGAATTAAAGTTAATGCCAGATCGTGTTAATATTCATATCATACAATTTTCACATAAAAGTAAAAATTTTCACCAAATTTGTTAGCCAATTGGCGATGAGTGAAAAACTTTTTTCTCTTTTTTTTTACGGCATTTGCACTTTTTTTTTGTTCTCACTGGTTGCCCTTTGGCAACTTTTAACTTTTGGCCTGCAAATATTGGTAGTATGAAGGTAGATATATTTTTATATATATATATACTACCTGCATTCGATAAGCAATCAGCTTCACCTCAGGCATAAAACTCATTTGGGAAACGTTTTCAAGTGGCCGCCGTCAGCCAAGTGTAAATGATTAAAAGGGCCAAAACCGAGAAACGATATGCAAAATAATAAAACAAAAAACTGAAACAAAAAAAATATATATATAAAGAAAAAAAAACTGTAAAATCGCTGAAAAACAGATGAAGGTATGTATTTGTGTAGGTGTCAGTGTTGGTGTGAATGTGTGTGTGTGAGCGTGTGTGTGTAATGAAACGGAAAAAAAGGCAAAAACAAGAAAAAGAACGGAAATCGCGCATAGCCCACAATTGTTAATAACCTCCCATATACCTAAGGGCGCATTCACTCATTCATTCATTCGTTCATTCGTTCGTTCGTTGGCTCGTTCAACCATTTGTTCGCACATATTGGCAGTTGGTAACAGTAAGAGAAAATGAATAATATGCCACAGACAGTGGTATGGCAAACGGAATCGAAATCACTTTGGTTTGTGGCACCATGGCCAATGAACATGTCGTTTGTTATCGACACCGAACCCAACTTGACATAATCCGAACTGACATTGCCTTCTGCCTTTTGGTTACAATGTCGCCCATGGGTGTGGCAAGAAAATGTTGCAAGCATTTTTATTTTTTTTGTTTTGCAGTTTTCACTCATTCATTTCTGCTGTCTTTCATTATTCAATTAAAATGAATATAATAGGGTAAATCGCGTGTAACGGTAAAGATAATGTTAGTGAAATTTATGAAGACTTTAAAAAGTAAAGGCTTAAGCGTTACATAAATCGTTAATAAAGGAAAGTATCTATAATATCTGAACGCTATATAGTCTATCACAACATTGTAATTTAAGGAAAAGAATTTTTGATTGATTTTAGTTTGTATTTAAAAAAAAATTATTAAAAAAAATAGAAAAAATCAAAATTAGGACAGAGTTTTAAGCTTAACAAACTTTATACACAAATCTTAAGTTTTTTTGTTTAACTATTTTTAATAAATTTTTTAAAAAATTCCACACAATTTTTATAAATTTTATTCTTATAACAAATATTTGTTCTAAAACTAAACTAATCTAATAGAAATTATTTAGTACTTAAAGATCTTTCGTTTAAACCATTTGTAGGGTATACAAATCAACATCTTTAGCTTGTTGCCTAGCCTTAGTTTTACTCTATCTTTTTTCTTAATTTAGATTTTATTTCCATAAAAATTTTCTATAAATTTCATTCTTCATTGGTTAAGCAAAAACTTATTCAATATTTCAAAAATAAACTATTTGTAAAGGAAATAAAACCAATTGCTGTTTAAACTAATGTCTAAAAATAACTAAAAATGAAGCAAGCAAGTCGTCCCTGCCGACTTTGACTATACCCTGTACCAAGTAGAGTAACTGTATTAAATCAAACTCCTTAAAATTTGCCATCAGTTCAAACTAAAATTCTCCTCACAAGCGGCAGCAACGAATGCATGCTATCTCGCTCACACTTACTACGCAATGTCGCTCATGGCATTTCAGTGCAAATTTTACATAGGTATATCTTTGATATTTCTAGTCCGATTTTAAAGAAATTTGGTCAGCTGATACCTTTTGGCCATACTATTGGGAGTGCCAAAAAGGAATAAGCTACCTTTAAGTTTACTCTAGTTATTCGTTTTTCCTAAATTGCGGGGGCGGAAGTGAGCGTGGCAAAAATTTGAAACAAACTTGATCTGCGTAGACACTACACGAATACTGACACCAAATTTGGTTGCTCTAGCTCTTGTAGTCTCTGAGATCCACGTGTTCATACGGACGGACGGACGGACGGACAGACGGACAGACGGACGGACAGACGGACAGACGGACAGACGGACATGTCTCAATCGACTCGGCTATTGATGCTGATTAAGAATATATATACTTTATGGGGTCGGAAATGCTTCCTTCTGCCTGTTACATACATTTTAGCGACTTTAATATACCCTTTTACCCTATGGGTACAGGGTATAAAAAAAAAACAATCAAAATCTTAGCCTATCTAAAATGATCAAAGCGGGGAAACTTTTGGAAAAGTTTTTCAAGAACAAAAAATTAGGAAAAGAAATAAAAACCCATTTTCATGGCTAATGATTAGCAAACATTTGTAACTTTTTGTTTAGACAATTTGTTTTTTTCTTTTTGTTGCATATTTATATGTTTTGTTGTTGTTTTTTTTTTTGGCCATTTTGCAATTGCCTTTTTTTTTGCGTAGAAAAATTTATGATCCAATGACACTATCCATAACGTTTCCATAAACTTTGAAGCGGTATAAAAAACAAAAAAATAAGCCAACATAAAACTCAAGTTCACAACAGGCCACTTAAGAGATACAAACACACATACATACATACATTATATTGATGGCCTAGATACACCCACATAGCATTTTTGTGTAGAACATGTTGGGACACATGGCATAATGCCGATTTTTAGACATCAAATTTTACTATACAATTGACACCAAAAAAAAAAATGAAAAACAAAAAAAAAGAAAACCCATAGCGGAAGTCTAATAAAATGTCATAAACTGAAGTGTTTGCCATATGATAAATGTAGAGTGGAATAGTAGGGTAAGAGGATGAGAAATTGTAGGGGAAAATGGGTGGTATATACCACTTGTTAATATTTACCGTGACCCGAAAATTGCGCCTGGGATTTGTCCATAAACGCAACTGAGACGCACCGCGATGTCAATTCATATGCCACGCTGTGTCACTCAACGAAATTAATCAACTCTCAACTCTGAAAAACTTCCGCACATAGAGCCTAAAGGGACTTTAAAGCTAAGCATAGATATATATGTATATATATATCAAGTGGCATAAAGCTGTTTGATCTAAGCTGAAGCATTTTTACAATTATTAAAATATAATTAATTGTTCAGTGACAACTAAGTAGAGTCCCTGTAGGAGCACTTTCTTTAAAAAAGTTTAAAAATCTTTAAGCTAAAAATAAAATTTTGACATTATGTAGCTATATATCTGTCATATATATAATTTCTAAAGAATCAGAAAAGTCAAAACGAACATTTATATTAACTTATAACAATTTTTAAGCAATTTGTATAGAAAACATCTTTTTTGTTGGTTAATTTAAGAAACATTTTTTAGGTATTTTTATATAAGAAAAATTTCATAATTTATTTGATTTAATAAATGTGGCTGAAAATTGAAATACTCAGTAGAGAAAGTAATTATTTATAATTTCTTTTGCTTGTCTTGACAATTTTTTGTTGTTTTTCAATTGTTCATTATAATATATAATCCTTTTGCTTTCAAATAAAATTTAAAACCTATCCAAATCGTATGAAAACTATTAAGGTTCTTAACTAATTGTCTACCTAAATCTAATCCTAAATATTTCACATTTCATATGAATACTTTTAGGCCATGGTTAAATCATTTGTCTATAGTTTTCATTAGCTTTATTTTGACTATAATTTGCAATACTTTTCATAAGGAAATTTCAAAAATTTTTGCTTCCATATCATCTAACAAAAACAAAAACTGACAAATGCCAATTTGGCCAAAAAAAAACCCTAAATTATAAAAATTAACAATAAATACTTAGCAAAAAGATATAATATATAACAAAAGGGAATATAAGTACCAAAATAGAAAAACTGTTGCGGGTTTTACTTTTGACCATTAAACACCTTTAAACAAGGCTTATTAAGGACTTTTCTTATTTGTCTCATATTTATTTTTTCTTTGCCAAAACAAGGGAAGATTTTTCGTTGTTTTCTTTTGGTTTTTTGGTTCGGTTCTTTGTTTTATTTTTATTATTTATTTACGATGACAACAATATTATCGGCAGGCAAAAGGAAAGATGGGTAAATGGAGGAGAGAATACTGGGGAAAGTGGGTGTGGCCTTTAGTTTTTCGGTTTTTGTTGATTTTTATTTATTTATTTCTTGATGCGTGATGCGTCACAAGTTTGATCCATTTTTATTGTGGTCATAAAATGAAGCGCAAAAACTATTTCAACTGTTTGCCAACGATAACAACAAAAACAATATATATATATATATATAAAACATTTTAGCCATGACAATGACAAAATCGAAAAGCAAACAAAACTTCTATGAGTTTTTGGCCCGGCCAATGCCATTTTGACAGTTGCAAATGCCATTTATATGCACGCCACCAGTTGAGTTGGCTTAGATTGAGTTGGGTTCAGTTCAGTTCATACATACTATATACATATATATAAATATATATTTATATAAGTTAAGCTAAGTTAGAATAAAAACAAAAATACAAATTTACAATTTAAAGTTTCAACTAAAGGTGGAAAAAATTTTAATTTTATATAAACAAAGAAAGTTTTTCCCACAAATATTCTCTCTGCCATTGAATTAATGTATTGCTATATTGTTATATAGTTATTTAGTATACATATATATCTGATTAATCAGTTAAGAACATTAAATTCTACTCTAGAGAGCAAAATCTATCTGCAATTTAAATTAATAACTTTTTAATTTAGTTTTGTTAAACAAATTTCTAATAGAAAAATCAAAGCTTTCCTTTAGATTTTCTTCATAAATTCTAGTTTATAAATTTCATGGCCATTACTTTGGTTTATTTCTTGCTCTTAAGTAAGTTCTAATTACCAAACCACTTGAAAGGGATATCGATTATAAGTTTTTTTTTCATTTTACATGCGTTTCCTTCTTTTCAATTGCATTTTCAGTTTTTTCCCCTTTTTTTTATTTGCTACACAGAGTGGAAATATTGGTTCATTAGATAATTATTGAGAGTTCAGGTTAGCAACTCTTAACTAAACTAGTTGAACAATGCAATTTGGCCAGTGAATTGTCATAAGGCAGAGTCAGTTGGTTAGTTACTGGGTTGGATGGCTTAAAACAGTTTGCCAACAGCAACAACAATAATCCTCATCATATGCCATTGCTCTAGGACAATGGCCATGTACAATGTACATGTACATACAACTTGTGGCTGTTTGGCATCCTTCCGGCTTGAAATTACTCTGGTAGTCGTTACACCTTTGAACATCCTTCCTACAATGTCAATGTCGTTCTGTTTGGCCAAAAAGGTGTAAAAGGCAACAAGTCAGAGACGTTAGTTATGGCAAGTGATTAAGTATACTTTTTAGTTTTGGTCATATTCATTAATTTCAATATGAAATAGCCATATAATTTTACATTTGAGTCCTTGGATCAATATGTAAATAATGGTTAATAGAGTTGTTGAAAGGATAAAATTTCACTATTGGGTTTTCACTCACATCAACTTGTATACAATGCAGCTGACTACGCCATTGTCTGGCTTGAGAGTCTCTTATAACTATGCCAAATGCCAGTTGCCAGTTGTTAGAATGCTGGTAAAGATATATATATACACACACACACACACACACACATACATTGTCACTAAGACAGAGAGAAACGATTGTCCTAGCTTGCAAGGATATAACAATGCATTCAGTTTCTATGTACAGGTATATATGCACTGTGGTTTTCAAATGTCAATCAAAATGGAACTGTTGAAATGAAAATGATTTTCCTTTCAAAATGATAAAATGTTCATGAACAAGAAGTGATATATTATAGATTTAATATGTCAACATTAATAATAGACTGTATATAGATAGAGAAATTAATTGAATTAACAATAATTTAAAGTCTTGAAAGACTTTAGTTTTAGTTAGTTGTTTAATCATCTATTTAATTAAGTTTCTTAACTTCTTTGCTCCACTGTATGTAGTTGGGTATATATCAAACACATATCTATCTAACGTTAACTAACTGACTTACCTGAAATCCAACTAGACTCCAGACCTCTTCTTCTGTTGAAAAAACGCAAGCAGTGCCAGCCCTTCCATGATATTGATAGATGCGTACCGAATGGCATAAAGCAACTGGTATGGCAGTCGTTACAATCGTTATCCAAGCACACATGATGGCCCTAATTTTCAAAATGTAAAGACGAAAAATGATTAATAAAAATTCATGACGAAGTTTTTATACCCTATCAGTTCTTTACTATTTAATTACTTATTACAAACAGAGTTAGAATGCACTCCTTTTTGTGTTTGTATGACTAAAATCTATGTGTTTCGGGTAAATTATTTATATTGAAAGAAAAAAAGTATTCCACACCGATTGTTCCCATAGTAACTAACCCTAATGAAGTCCGATTTGATTAATTTTTAAACTTGGTATGCGTACTTATATAATAGACTTATTTCTAAAGTTTTAGCCACATAGTTTAAAAACTAATGTTTAAAAGGCTTGTAGAAACAAACAGACAAGCGGAAGGATATATCTAGTATTAACTTCTGTGTGTTACGAACATCTGATTAATGTTATTGTACTCTTTGCTAGGGTATATGGAAATAGTATGACAACAATTGTAAAGGGAAATTTCTTGTTTTGATCAACTTACAATGTGGCATTGCGTTCGGTGCGCAAGGACATGCTTGTCACAGGATGAACAACGGCAAGAAAACGATCGAAGGACATTAAAACCAATGTATAAACGCTGCAAATACATATAAATGAATTAGTCAAATAATAATTTAAAATGAAGCAAATGAATAGATAACACTCACCTGCAATGACATGTAACCACAATCATGTATTGGACAAATTTGCACCACAAATTGCCAAATGGCCATTCTGGCAGCACATAGTCAGCAGCCGTGAATGGTACACAGAAGATGACAAACAGTATATCCGATACGGCCAGATTGATAATCAATAGATTTGTAGTTGAACGCATTTGCTGATTGACAACCACAACTGCAAGTAATGAACCAAAGATTAAACCAATGATTTAGTATTTAATTTGTTAACGATATATAAAATCACGCACAAGTGTTAACTCATGAAGAGATAATTTGGCCTAATTGGCAAGTGCTTAAAGCAAAAAATATTTAAATTTTTCAAAAATTTATATTACATATATTATTAAATTGTTAATTCTGAGTGAGACATATTTCATAACTGGCTTTTTTTTTGTGTCTAGCCAACTTCAACATGATGAGTGAAAAAGGAAACCTTTGGCTTCTTTTTCTCATTTAACAACATTCAACATTCAAGTCCTTGGCAGCTGTCCAGCAGTTGTCCTATTTTAGCAAGATTTTTTCTAACCAATTACGCGGACAAAGCACAAACAGACACCCAAAGACAAGACAGAGAGAGAGAGAGAGAAAGAGAATAAAAGTCAGTTAGAGAGAGTAAGAAATATTGGCATTGTTGCCATTTTTAGATTCTGTGACTTTGCCGTTGCTGCTGCCAAAGGGTTTCCACTTGCAATTAGCCCTCAACAATTTATGTTTCACTATATAACAAAAGACCGAAAACAAAGTGGCACACAGAATGTCAAAGTGGGAAGGGTGGGAGAGATGAAGATCAGAGGGGAATGACATGAAAGGAAAGTCAACGGCGTTGAACTATAGTAAAACCAAGTTTGAAGATGACGACCAAAAATGGTTTTGATGCAGGCGAAATGCCAAGAAAGGATATAACGTTGCATGTTGCCAAATTGGAAAAATGCCGCGACACGACAACCAAACAAATTGAGTGTATATGTGTGTGTCTGTGTGTGTGTACCATAAACCTGCCAATGTCCCCATTCCCCTACCTCTACAATATGCTGTCCCCGTCTTCTAACCATTTTTCCCCCTATTCCAGCAATTGGCCGCAAATCAATTTCCTTTAACAAAATATATTTAGACCAGGATGTGGTAGCTGAATTGAAAGAGAAAAACTAAAGGAAAATACCAACAATAAATAAAAACCATTTCCATATACACTAAAATCAAACATTTTTGGAAATGTTTTCTTAAGAAATTAATAAATTTATCACAATAAATAATAATATTTCATGCATTGTTAATTTTATGATTTTATTTTCAATGAAAGAATTTAATTTTATTTTAATATTTTTTTTTTTGCCAAGTGTAAGATCTTTCGTCTTTTGCTCGGGGACTAAAGGTAAGCTGGTTTTTGTTTATGGCTTAATACAGCTACAATTGCCAATGGCAGTATAAGCAGAGGGATGGGAGGGGTTAAAGCTAGAGATATTTGCCAGCTGTTGTACAGAATATTTATTCAACAATTTCTTTCTTTCTCTTTTTTTTTTTTTTTATTATTTGATTGACTTTTTATGCATAAGTTGGAGACAAATATGGCGTATAATCATAGCCTGAAGCCAATATTTATTTTAAACATAAAATAAGAAAATTGAAAAGAAAATGAACTATAATTTTCACTTTAATTTTATAGAACTTTACTTATTTGGTTTGATTTTATTTAATAATTTAAATTTCTATTTTGAATTTCAGTCTTAAAATCAGTTAACCCTTTTCCCACTGCGTTGGTCAACAAAAAAAAAATATAAACCCAAATCTATCTCTATGTACATACACATTATTCCCCCGTTGAAGGAAGCAACAAAAACAAAAAAAAAACTTTACAAAATAATAAAGAGTAGCATAATTTATGGCGTGGAGAGCTTACTCTAGCTCTTATTCTCTTTAAAAAAAAAAAAAAACAAAACGTTGCCAAAGTTCTTCAAGCGCAAAACAAAAAAAAAAAAAAGGTTGTTATTTAATGCCAGTTGAAGGGGACGAAGCTAAAGACAGACAGGGGGAGAGTTACAGACGGGGCACAAATAAACAAATAATCAGGCATCTCTTGGGCACACACACGCATAGACCCACATAGATACTTTCTCTTTCCCCCTCTTTTTGTACTTCTCTATGTTGGCATTGCCTTACGAGTCTCAAGTCTAGATATATAAATTTCTCTTGAATAGAACCTTTAATGTCGCTTTAATGCCTTCCGTACATTAGGCACATTATTGATGCATTTTAAGTGTGTGTGCATGTGTCTATGTGTATGTATGTATATGTGTATATGTTTGTAAATATATATATATATCATTGTTGGTGTAATTGTCGTTTGTCTTCCTTGGTTAGGCTTGACTTGACTTGGCTTACATGGCGTATGAGCAACATTTATATATTTAAATAAAGGGTATAAACATTTTACTGAGAAGTTATTTTTTTAAACAATATTAACTCTTTGGAAATTATTTTATATTAATATATTCTTTTTTTTTTAATTTTCATACAAAGAAAGTTTTTTTTCTTATCTCTCTCTAAAAATGAAGTAAAATTGAGATAAGATATCAGGCAAGAATCTTAAGATTCTCCAAATATTTAAAATTTACAAGGTATAGAAAAGTCGTTAACAATATTTTTTTCCATTTCAATAATCTGATTGTTAAGGCCTTTCAAAAAACCTATTCACAAACTGCTAAACATTTATTATCTTAAAGGCAAATGTACCTAATTTAAGTATTTTATTGTCAAGTAAGAAAAGCAAATTAAATTTTAATTAAACATACTTGATATAAATGTGGGAAAAAGTGGAATTATCTTGATGACATTTCAAATGGATGTCCATAAACTTGTTCATCAGGAAATTTATACATATTTAATGCAATAAATGAAAATCACAGACAATAAAGAAATTTTATCTAATTGTTATTGAAAAACCCTAATGCCTCTCCCTCTTTCTCTTTCTCTCTCTCTCTCTTTTCTTGTTCTGGTATATACACCATTCAGATTTAATTGCATTGGACTATATACATTTCAATTAAATTTTAAGTGATCATTTAATGCAAAGTAAGCAGTAGGTGGAAAGCTGCTTTTGAGATATTTTTCGTATGCTGTTTTTGGCTCTGGTTTATGATGCAATTAAAGGGACTCGGTTAAGCTCGACATTCTCCAACTAAATCTATGTCTTTGAAATGCATAAATAATTGCAATTTGGGCTTAAACCCATGAGCATTCCCAACCGAAAGGAACGCAAAACACTTGTGCAACATTTGTGGCAAAGTATGGTACAACATTGAGTTCCCAGAAGAAGGTCGGCATGAGATCAAGCAATTAATTTATATTTTCGTACAATCGTACAAATACAGAAACCCACACACACACACACAGTTACAGATACCCATACACAGTCAGACAAACACATCCTGTTTGTCTGCTTTGTCATATAGAATATCCGGTGACTTGGCATAGAAATGTCCCACAGACTTTCTCCTTTTTTTCTGTCATCTTTTCTTTTTTTTCCTTTTCTTGGCATACACTGTTATAAAAGGGTATTTTCATTTGGCAAAGCAACTTGAAAGATATATATATATATATATATATATATATATGCATATGTAAGTAATCTTCTTCAATATGACATTGACTGGTTTTTTTGAAAGAGTATTGAAACTTCGTTCTATATTGAATTTATATTTATATTGCTTTACTTTCTTTTTGGTTAGCATCTCTTTTCTTCATTTATTCATTTTGCTTGTTGTTGACCAACTTTTTGCCTATACAAATAAAAATACATTTAACGCCAAACCGAATCCAAATAGCAAAAAACATTAATAAACAAAAAACACAAAAAAAAAAAAAAAATTGAAATAGAAGAGTCCAAGACTTTAGATTAAATAAGAAAATAAGAAATATCCTTTTAGAAATGAGATTTTAAGGATATTCTTATATTATATTAAATTTAAATTTTTAAATAAAATTTGTGTAAATTTTTTTGTAAATAAAATAGTTAACGAGTGCAAAAAAAAAAAAATTCTCCCAAAGTGTTAATGAAAACTTTAAAATTAAAGAAGAAATTTTAGCAATTTTTTTAATAAGTGAAATATAAGTTTTATTTTTAAATAATTAATAATAATTTATATATATATTTAAGCTTACAATAACTACAATAAAATAAACTTGAACCTTAGTGAAAATGTTAGAAATGTTACCACATATGATGATGGCAAAGTAAACTTATATATGCAATTTTTTTTCTTTGTTAATTTTTGGTAAAATAAAACCTTAATGAAGGACATTCCGTTTTTCAAAGGAAAAGCTAAGCATTTATAATTTTTATAAATTTTCTATATACCCTTTAAACGATTCTGTAGAACTAAAGAGATAGGGGTAAAAGCCTTAAGCCACATTAAGGCTTTATTATCATCAGCAGAAGGACATTCGATTAAGCCATGTTTCTATTTCTACTGAAACTACTCTGACAGTTTTTGTTTTTAACTTAATTAAGCTTTTTAAACATTTACATTGCACATGTGTTTAGATGACTAATTTAACCAATATACCCGAATATACAGATATATGTACATTACTTTTTTTTCGTCTTGCAAGGTTACAGGTCTTTTTTTTATATTTTTTGGGAATATTTGTCTGCTGCTTTCATTATTGTATCGAGTTTCAAATTGTTACGTAGCAATTTGCCATTAAAAAAATAAAAAAAAATATATTTATATATATATTACTTATACTGGAATCGAAATGTCACTATATATATCTATCTGGAAGCATAATTGCATAGGTGTCGATATTGAATATGTCTTTTAAATATCATAGATTTGTATTGAAAGGTTATATATTGAAATTGCTTCAAAGGATTGCTCCCTTGTCTCTTAGGCTCTAAGTTTGTCATCTTTCAGTCAATTTCAAAAGGATTTCAGGACAGACATAATCGCTAATTTTCTTGGCAAAATTGAATATTAAAAGTTTTAATACTTAAAAAGAAAAGTAATAAGGGTTCAAGTAACAGAATTAAATTTGCTTTTGTAGACTAAATATATACAATTCAATATTTAACTATTTATCCTTGGTTAAATTTTTAAAGCAAATATAAGTAGATAGGTATAATTTATGTATATAATCCTATTGGAAACCCTTTTGAACAATTGACAACAATGACAAAGTATTCAATGCAACGCCTACTTGTTCACCACGCCTCGTCATTATCAATGGCAAACAAATGTGAATCAATCAATCAATCGGGCATAAGAATGGCTCGATGGCATAAAAAAAAAAAAAAATATTTTATAATAAAAAAGAAAAAGAAGAAAAAAAAAAAGGGGAAAGGCAAGAAAATGTCGAAAAAAGGAAAATCTTGTCTCGTTTACTGAGAAATCCCATAAAGTATGCAACGATGCATTGAAGGAAGATTATATTTGATAGAGCTTTCCATATCTGATTATAAGGTATGAGATAAATAACGTCTGGTCCTTATAGAAAACACTTTTTGAGACTTTTATTCAGTTGCAGTTAATGTGCAGCGAACCTAGACAGGTATGGTGTATATATACATATATATGGTTGGGATATTCAGAATTATATATGAGGATATATATATATATATGTATGTACGTTTGCATTATAGTTTCAATTCCTTTTGTGTGTGGCACGCATCCTTTTTTTTTGCTTCTCTTTTGTCGTTGGACGACATTGGCATTGAAAAGTAAAACAATAAAAATGTACATGGCCCATAAAAAAGCATAAATATGAGAATCTATGGAGTGAAAGAGAGAGTGAGAGAGAGAGAGAGAGAGAGAGAGAGGGCAGGGCGTTGGTGGTAGAACAACAGCGAGAAAGAGAGTAAAAGACAGAGACAGACAGTGTGATGGGGTGAGGTAGACCTTTCTCACAATTGCCATTGCCTCTCGGTGCGAATGTTTTGTGTGTTGCCCACTTGGGGATTGTTTGGCACGTGTAAGTTGGCATTGCCATTGCCTGCTTTTAGGCGTATTGTACTCAATTCTGGTTATAAATTTTATCACTATCAACGTAGTATAATAAATTTGTCCGCCTTGTGGATTTGTGTAAATTTTCCCAATGCATCCACATATATATATATATATACAAACACACACATATACTTGCGTCATATGCTGTTTAAATGCTTTTCATAGCATATTTTTGTGCGTATATTTTAAGTCTTTTCCCATTTTTGCTTTGTATTGTTTGTGGCAGATGTGTAAAAGCTTCGTTTTACATTTTGTTTGTTTATGTAGTGTTTTTTTGTTCCTCTCAAATTGTTGCAGCCATAAGTGCAACAACTTGTGGCACTCATAAGCCAAGACATTGAATATGACAAGCGCTATAAAATACAAAATCAATATCCTTTGCCCATAAATAAACAATTAAATGAGAATATAAAATATTTTTAACTAAACATTGAAAAAACTTTGAAACTTTGTCTTTCTTTTTTACGAAATTTTAAAACTAAACCAAACCAAAAACCAAAAAATGTATAACAAAATGCATTTTCAACTAAAAAGTCAAAGTCAGGCAGAAGCAATTGGTAGAAATAAAACGAATTATTAACGTAAAGCTTTCAATGCTCGTTATAATGAAATATGCAGGGTTTTTGCTTCTGTTTTTCGGTTTGGTTTTAAATCTGGCTCACAATCTCACACAATCTAAAGGCCTTTTCACAAAACAGCACCAATTCGGTTATAACTGAAATTTGCAAATCTAAAATTGTGTTACTTTATTTGTGGTTTCACAGAGAGAAAGGGATAAAGCTAACACAACCAAGTTACAAAAAAAAAAAAAAAAAAAAAAAATACCATTTAATAGTCGATTATTTGATATCCTCTACAAAATATAGAAAAATATATATATAAAATAGAATTTAATTTAAAACAAAAACATTTGGAAATTATAATTTCACTAAAATCTTAAACAAATTTATTTCTATATAAATTTTAGAATCTATTTTTTTATGATGCTATATTCCAAATGATTTGCTTACAAGCAGGGTATTTAAAAAAAAGGGATGAAAAACGCTCTGTAAAACCCCAAAAAAAGAAAAAGGAATACGGAAAAACAGGAGGCCCATGGTTATGACAGTCACGTTTTCCAGTTGGTCCAACACGCTCGTCTGGTCAATTACAATTTTATAACACAATCTGTACTTTTGTTTCGTTTGTTGGTGTTGCCAATGCCAATGCCTGGGACCTACCCTTCTGGTGTGGACAATATGTTGCCATTCTCCAAGGCGAGGCAAGGCTAGACATGTTATGGTTTGCTATGGTAAATCTGTTACTGTGCTTGATCCTTGTCAAATGTAAAATTGAAGTGACAATGTTGTTGGACTAAACATAAATTATAATTACACACACACAAACACACGTCTAGTATTTATTTAGAATTTGAACACAAATTGTTGTTGACAGTTGTCAGCTATTTGAATCCTCCATTTTATTAGTTATGCATAACAAATACAAATACAACATATGTATTATCTATATGTATATAGATTTATTTATGTATTGTATTTATTTGATGTTTTCATTGTTGTTACAATATTTCATATCACAAATGCGATTAATTTATGAAATATGCATAATTTATTGAAAGGATTATGGTTATTTAATTAAAATCTATTTAAATAGATCAGGCTGCTATATATATATATATATATTAGAATAAAGCTTAGAACCCTTTTCAACAAAAAAAAAAACTAAAAATCTATAAGATTTGCCACAATCAAAGCAAAGCTTCTCAAATGTTACGAATACAAACAGTAACAACCACACAGACACACAGACATATATATATGTGTGTGCATGTGTGTGTGTAATCCTATTAAAATTGACTTATTTGCTATAAAATACAGATAAAAATTGCACTAGTCCAATAGTAAAACTTTCTACTACCCACCTAATGCTCCTTTTGCCAGCTGCTCATGATTCTGTGTCTGCCCCTGAAAGTATGTAATGGCATTTGTGACAAATTATCTATCCATAAGTATCATAAATATACTTGCACTTTGCAACGAAAGCAGATAAATCATCTTTGCACTTTTATATCCCTTTCTCTCTTTCTTATATATACTTATATATAGATATATATATATATAGGTATATATATACAAGTTGTCCACAAAATCCACACTTTCATTTACAAATCATTTATCAAAATGCCGCCTTTGCCCACACAATTTTCTGCTGACAAAGTGGCTTATGGTAAAAGTGTGACTAAAAGTTCAAATGGCAAAACGAAATGAATATTACTTTTTTTTTTCCGTTTTTATTTTATTTTTTTGCTTAATATGCGACGTGTCTTGGACTGCTTTTAATACTCTAACCAACAAGAATATATTCTATATCTATTATGCCAACATAATTTATGTGAATCAGATAAGTTACAAAGAAGATTTATTTATGAAAGAAATGTCTGTGCAATTATACAAAGATAGAAATAGATCCACTTAATGATAATAGCCAAGGAGAAGAGTCTTATTATTGTCACATGGCCAAGTTATTAAGCCATTCCACTAAATGTTTAAAAATAAATCCCTCTGTTACTATTAAATGAAATCGGATAGTAAAGAGCCTAAAGTTAATCCCCATGCATATAAATTATATAATATATTTGTCTTTCTTTTTTCAATTTCAATTGAAATTTGTGGTATCAGATTTTTAGGGCAAATATTAAACCTCCCTGCCAACTTAGGATAGTGTATTCCCATGTTGTTGCTGTTGTCAAGTGTTTTTGGCTACTTTAAGTTACAATATTATTTAAGTTCTTGTTAGGGAAAAGTGTCCATCATTTTGCCGTAGGCAGGTGTTAAGATAAGAAGCAGAGAGAACGACAATGTCGTCAAGTGACATTTATTTTATTTTTAGCTGTAAGCGTTTTATTGAAACCAAACAATGGCAACATGGTGAAGGCTTTTGGTCAGGAGCAGCAACAGCAGCCGGGCCAGGTGAGTGAGTTTGTCGTCGTTTGAGGCTTTTGAGCCAAGGTTGCGAAAATTGCATACAAAACAGCTTAGTTGTGTTGAGATTTTTTTAGCTCTTACCATGATAGAACAGTAACCACATATACACACATAAACACACACACACATACATGCAACACTTTTAAATTTGTTGAGCTTTTGTTTTTCTTAAGATGAGAAGAAGGAGGGCTAATAAAGACTTTAAAAATCTTACTGAAATACTATAAAAATAGTATAATACTAAGAAGATTTTTCAAGAAATATTACAAAATTTTTTAAAAGTTGTTAAAATAAATAAATAATTATAAATTTAAATATCTTTTAATTGATTTAATATTATTAATTGCTTTTTATTAATTTAAAATCTAATTTATATAAATAAAATGTAAAATGTTTAGAAGTTCAATTCATAAAATTTAAAACTTCCTTTTCTTAAATGTTTTTTTTTAAAAGACTAAATGCAATTATTGTTGGAAATAAGCAAAGATTTTTTTAAGTTCTATAAAATTTATATAAAAAAAAATAATATTAAATACTTAGATTTATTTTAAATATATATAAAAAAATTAAACTAAATATTTTGATTAATTTTTTATGTATATTTTTTTTATATATAAATTAAATTTAAAGAACTTGCGATTTATTAAATTTAATAAATTTTTGTTGTTATTTTCTCAGTTGTTTTAAGAGCCTTTTAAGAACATTTTTTTAAATCTCATTTCATTTTTTATATGTTAGTTTTGTAAAATTTATTAAAAAAAAATAAATAAATAAATAAACCCCACAGAAAAAGGGAAAGGGGAGTTGTTTTCAATGTGGCTACTTAAAATTATTAATCGCAAGTAAAAGCAAGTCAATTACTACTACTCTTGGTACTTTTCATTACCTTCATAAACATCAATCTCATTTAATGTGGGGGCAAAACATTTACAATTATTACGCATAATTTGCGCAAAGGCTAATGAAAACCTCCTTTTACGACTGCAACGTTCGCAATGGCCTTTAAAAACAGAAGGCAAAAGGAGAATGGCGAGATACTAAACAAAGGGTCAATGGTTCCCAGGGGTAGGTAGGGTAGGGGTTTTTGTTTACATACCCAATATGACAAGAGCATTGCCCAGGAGTCCGGCGAAACCAATCAAGCCAAAAAATACTGGCACTATGGTGGATACAACACGCTCCAATGGCCAACTTTCGGGATCCAATTCCATTTCCATTTCAAGCAAATTATCAGATGGCTTTGAGTCATTCCAATGTTGGCCCAAGGATGGAGGATAATTGCTATTGTTATTGTTATTATTGTTGTTGTTGTTGTTATTATTGTAATAGTAGTTGCATTCAGCGCTTGCATTTAACCAATCGGCACATTCCAAAGATGAGGGAGCAGCAGCCGCAGCCGCAGCCGCACCATAACTTCCGCCTGGAGGCCAACTGTTAATTAGGGCGGCCAACAGTAGAGCCGTGCCCCACAGGCTATTGCTGGCCATGTTGCCACGCCTATTTTATGCAACTATCTTTTACAGATATAAATATATATATATATGTGTCTGTAAATCTTTTTTTTTTTTCAAATAATTAATCTTTTTCTCTTTTGTTGCTTTCTTCTTTTTGTTTCTTTTTTGTTTGGTTCCTATTGATTTTTTTTTTTTTTTGTTTTTGTTTTGTTTCACATTTTATTTTTATATGGGGGTCCACAACCACGCCCACCTTATAATAATATTGCTGATGTTAGTGTCGACAATGTGAGGGCCGTATGTTGCCAGATTATTTGCATTTTGTAGTCCTGGAAAAAAGCCAAACGTAAAGTATATTTGATAGGCATATACAACAGATTCATTTATATGGATACGAATGCAGATATACATAGATAAAATTTATTTACCATATATGACATATATATTATAGATAACAGATCAGATGTTGTCATGTTTGTAGCTTATATATATGATAAATATAAATATATTTATTCAATAACTATGGCTTAACAGATATACAACATTTTGTTGGATTTAATAAAAAGACGCCTCCCAAAAGTATGCAACATTTGGAGAAAAAGTTTTTTTTTTCCAGAACTGTTTCTTATAGTACGAAATGAGTGTAATAAGAAAATAGGAATCTTTTTACAAAACACATATGCCAAAGTAACGGTAATTTCCATTAGATTCAGCAGCTGGTTGTAGTCTTTTTCACTCAGTTTATCTCTGTGTATCTTAAAGTCAGTTAAGTGAATAATTTCCATTGATTTTTAACAGTTGACTAATTTTTGACCACTGAATAAAAAAAAATACTGAGGCAGTTCATTTAGTGCGAAAGTATGTAAAAATTATGCAAAACTAATTGAAATTCATTTCATGGCAAATAATTGAACGACAGGGAATGGCCAACAGCTGACTTTATTGCATTTGCATACTTTAATTAGTAAATATATAAAACAAGGATGGATATTGAAATGGAACAGATATGAACATAAAATTGAATCGAATGAATTGCTAGCAGTTGGACCATCATGATGCCACTGAATTCTGATTGCATATATTGTAAAAGAACGTGAGGATTGAGGCATAAATGGATAGAGGGATATGGCCAACAAATATAGCGACTCATACATACTAATCGTGCCGACATATGTGCTGTCATGTCGTGTCTAATAGCACGCACAAACCCGCTGACAGTTGGCTTAAGCAGTCAATTAACATATTATTAAGCGACACATAAAAAAGAAAAAAAAAAAAAAATACAGCACAAAAACCGAAAGACAAGAACGATGAGACAATTGCCAGAGATGAGAGTGACAAACGATGACGATGATGATGATGACAACCGTCGACTGACGACGACAACAACTGAAACATAATTGCAAATGTCTGAGAAAAGTTAGGGCATCAACGATACCACATTATCGGTCATTTGTCAAAAAGGATTCTGACTGGCATTGATATTGAATCAACATACCACATGGCAGGAGATTGGCTTCTCTGTTTGATATAGGGCAGTCTGCTATTGATTCATCATATATATGAGTATATGCAACTAACTATTAAAGAAGAGAGTTTTTAATGAGAAATTCTTCTAAAGACTTTAAAATATATTAAAAAGTCATTAAATGGCCTTAATATAGTACTCTTAAATGGCTAAAATAAATTATTTTAATCTCATTTTCTTAATGCCAACTTCTGATTCCTTTTTATTTATATAACCAAGACATTCAAATACAAATGTGAAGATCTTTCTTTTGGCTTATTAGCCTAATTGTGACAAGTGAACAATTTGGCCAAATTGACTTTTGACTTGTTTTTCTAAGCATTAACTTAACACAAATGATGTACACATAAATATGTACATAAATTATGCAGATGATATAAATATAGTATATAAAAGGAGAAAAGGATCTAAATATATATATACTATTTAGAAGTTTATATATATATATATTAATCAAATTCCTTTTATGCCATTTCAATTAAGTGTTTCTCGTAATTATTAAGGCAAACAAGAAATTATTGACTAGGCCAAAATGTTTTTTGGGCCAAATCAAATCGCGATTTATTTTGGAGCCATTTTAAGCTGTTTTGATTTATGGCTTCCGCCTCGTTTCTTACTATTTATGGATTAAAGACCAGAAAGATACAGACAAGGGAGAGCAAGTAAGACAGAGAGAGAGAGAGAGAAAGCAAGAAAGGGAGGAAGAGAGTGCATAAAAAAAAAAGAAAGCCATTTTGTGATACAAAAACGGTCGATGGCCTAATAAGGACAATCCTATTGTGGGCTGGATTGTGGCCAAAGTCATGAGGGCAAGCGGCCATGAAATTGAATTTGTTAGTTTGTGAAAGTGAATTTGGCAGTGGAAAAGACCAAAAAAAGGGGGCATAAAACTGTAAAGTGAATGTGTTAAATCTAGCGTGACTAAGAACGCATTTCTTTCGCCTCCTTTCCTTTCCTATTTTGTTTTTTTTTCTCTCTTTTTGGCTAACTAACTTTCAATGCATTTGTGAGTTAATAAAATTGTTAATCAATTTAGAATTTTGTAACCTAATTGATTATTAAACAGTAAATTGCTTAATTGAGTTAAATAGTATTATAATTTCATTAAGGTTAATAAACGACTTAATGATTTAATAAAAGTAATTTCCGCTTAAACTTAACTAATTATAATGAACATTAAATATTAAAAAGTTTTCATTTAATTGAATTTATTATTTAATAAGAATCTATAGATATATATTTCTTCGATTCTAAAGCTTTAGGCATCATTAATAGTCAGATATTAATGACAGTCATTAAATCATTCATTCACTCACTCAGTTACTTACACTCAATCAGTTAGTCATTCAGTCAATTAATTGAGATAACGCATACGTCGCATTGCCAGCTGCCAAAATGTGCTTTTCATTTGAAATTGTGAAATCCTTCGGTTGGGTGGGTAATGCAAATGCAAATGCATATCCTTCTAAATACCATGCAATTCATATGGCTCTTCTAACTGACATAGATTCAATCATTTATGGGCCATACTATAGCCAAGCCTCTGCGTTGCATTGATGTTCAATTATTTCAATTAGATGGCTGACAGTGGGAAAAGGAAGCGTAAGAGGGTGGGTACGATTGATGGAATGAGGCCACATTGCTGCTCATGTGGCTTTTTATGAAGGCAACATTCAATCTAATTGCGTTTTTATGGCTAGCAAGTGCAAATCATAAAAGAAGCAGCAGCAGCAGAAGGCGCAAGACTAAGGAAAAAAAAGGAAGAAGGAAGAAAACCAAATAGAAAAAAGGAAAGGGAGGAACAAAAGTCAAGTAAGGCTAGGCCATACCAACAATAAACAGGGCAACATCTGTTTTAAATTAATTATTAATAATTAATTAACTCAAAAAAGATGGTAAAGTGATTTTAAAGCAAAGGCACTGCGGCTCGGTGGCGTATGAGTAATGTAAATTGTTTTGTGTGCACGTCTCTCAGTGTGTGGCAAATGCGGTTAAATGCTAACCAAATAAGAAACAATAATAATAACAACAACAACAACAAAACAAATTCAACTTTCACCTATTTAAACAGCTATATAGAAAAAGGGATTGAAGTGAACGCAAAAAATTAAATGTATTAAGTCAAAAAGATTTTTATAACTTGGTTATCACCTCTTCAAATTGGCTTTAATTGTTGAGCACTTCCTAATGGTCAAATGCAATGGCTAAATAAGGATTGATAATAAAAATTTAATTAAGATAAGATATCATATAATCCAAAGGACTTTTGTAGCTCTATTAAATATTTCTTATATTATCTATTTACTCCATTCAATTTAAAAGTCCTTTGGCAACTTTTTTTCTTTAAATTATTTCCACTCTTTTGTTTTGGTTAAATTTATTTTAATTAACTTTTAAATAAACTTATTATAGCTGTTATTTTTTAACTGCTATCAAATGTAAGAATGAATTCCTTAGAAACTTATAAAACTCAAAGATAAGTTTATTGTTTTATTTCTTTTTATAACTTATTTTGTTAGTTTGGCATGGCATAAATCTCTATTATTCATTGTCGAATATGTTATTTATACTGGATTTTAAGTGGTCTATAAAATATTTAGTTAAAGTTTCATTTTCATTTAGTTGCCTTACACCAAAATGCTTGTGCACCGCAGTGAATAAATTAAATGAATGTTCCTCGTCTGTGTCTGTATCGGTGTCGGTGTGTCTGTGTGTGTGTTTGATATATTTGCATATCTACAAGGCAAAATACAGACTGTATATATATATATATATCTTTCCACTTCTACCCCCCACCCTCCCTCAGTCAACAAGCAATAAAGCAATTCCAAAAATTGTGTGCGGTATAAACAATCAACATTTTTTGGCACTGACATATGGCTTGATATACATTCAATTTTATTGATAGCATTTAATTATGATGTTTTAACCACCCAAACCACCCAATGAGCAGACATATTTCATATTTGTATAACTGTGAAAAAGGCTACTCAAACAGAAATGAGCCACAAATGAAAAAAAAAAAAAAATAAAAGGGCAAGGAGACGATAAATGAAATGAAATTTTAAGCAAAAATAACAACAGCAAAAGAAAATCAAAACCAAAATGAATAAATATTGACAAAAGTAAGAAAACGAAGAATTTGTTAAAAAAAAAAAATAAAAGGTAAAAAAACAACAAACAGAAAGGGTTAATTGGCAATCATCTTCCAAAGAACAAAAGAAAAATGAAATAAATAACAAAATATTTAAATCAATTTAACAATTAACAAGAATTTAGAAGAAATTGTAGCTTTCTCCATCTTAATTGCTAAGGAAAGAAATTAAAAAAAAAATAATTTTATTAACAAATAAATTTAAATATTCTTGTAATAAATATATTTTAAAGTGTATACATTTAAGTTTTATGTATTTTCAATTAACTGACTATATTTTTTGGTCCCTTTTTTGCCATTTTAAGTTGCGATGGGATGTGGGGCCAAAAACCATCAACTAACCCAATGGCCAATAGACCAAAAGAGCGACCCACCTCCTTAATGGAGACTTTTGCCTGCTGCTGCTGTTCCAGCTGCTTGGCAAAGTAGATAAAGTTTTTTAATTAATTCCTTCTTGGTGGGCACTACAGCTCAGTTTTCCGTCTCCGTCTCCGGATATGGGTATGGCTATGCTACGGCTTCTACTATAGCTTAAACTGTAATGGAGATGAAGACGGAGACTGAGGCGAAGACTATGATGCCGGCTCTTCGAACTGTTTGGGCCTAGGCTACTAGGCAACGCTAGACGAAACGTTAAAGTCAATTAGTTTCATAAATCCGCGTTGACACATATTTGATTAAAAAGTTAGTTGCCACTTTACTCCACCTCCACCTCCACCTCTTCTCCTTCTTTCCCTCCTTTCTCATGTTAGTTCAATCTACAAAAACCGAGCCAATGAAACACAAAGTGTGTAAACAAAAAATATGTGTATATAAAAATTTGTTTTTAATTATAGTTTTAAAAGTAAGTTTTTGTCCAAAACTAAAAAAAAAATAATAAAAAAAAACAAAATAACAGTTTGGGTAAAAAGTATACTAATTATATTATATATGTATATATGCATATATATATATATAACAAACCATCTAGTCGTTATCCTTTTGCTTCAAATGTGTTGAGTTGTTCTCGAAACTAGTTAAAATCAAATTTCTATAAAAGTTTATGTTTGGTTTTTTGTTTTTTTTTTTTTTTTTTACTTTGCTGCTTTAAGGCAACTAATTGGTTTTGATATTTAACCAAAAACTATATTTAATATGAGCTTATAAAATAATTAAATATAAATAAAGATATCAGGGATGAAATATGTTGAAAACTAATTAAAACTAGAAATTTCTACTAAGCTCAAAGGATTTAATTAAAGGAAAAACTTATGGAATTATTATTTTAGAATTACTGTAACAGTTTATATACTTTCTATATATATATATATATTTATATATCTTTGACTAACTGTCATAAGCATTATGCAGGCGTTATCTAAGACTAATGGTTAGAAATTGAAGAAAAAAAGAAGTTTTGTGGTTTTTTAAGTTTAATTTTTTGTTTTCTACTTTTGCAAAGAGAAAAAAAAGTTTCAAGTATTTTCATTGATTTTGTGAAATCTCTTGGGATAGGGGGCAAGTGGCTAAGGGAAATCAACCCCATATACTGACACACATACACACAAACAGACAGCATGGCTAATGATCATGGCCGCAATAGTTAAACTTTAAGCTAGATTCTTGTTGCTTGAGTCAAAAGTTCTTAGTTTGTATTTATTTATAGATGGTTGTTGGTGTTGCAAACACTTTGCTCAAGTAATTTCCTAATTGGTTAAAGCGCAGTACAAACATACAAAACAAGCTAACACACACACACACACACACACTCAAATATACTTACAAACACACTCGCATACGCACTCGACTATTTGTAATGGAATGGCTATATGATGTAGAGCAAAGTCAAGCCAACTATACAATGGGCAATATGGCCAATAAAAGTGCACAAATTTTGCAAAGCACTTTGGCTAATTGTTGTGATAAAGAGCCTCCGTTAAAGCTTGTAACTTTTACCACATTTCCACCCCTCTTACTCTTTCTCTCTCTCTCTCTTTCTCTCCTGCTGCTTTTATCTTACTCTATGAATTATTAAGAGAAATATTTGTTATGGCTTTGTGTTGAGTTTCAATTACAAGTTAAGTAGCAAATCCATTGAAAGGTTTACCAGAAACCATTTTCATTAAAATTTTGAAGTTTTATTTGTGTTAAATGCAGTAAAGGAAATTTATTTCAAATTTCTAAAGGGTTTTAAAAAATATTTAAACATTTTTTAATTTTTTTCCTGATAATTGAAAAAATAAAAGAATAATATATTTATATTTAATTTAATTAATTTAAAATATTTCGACATCTTAGATGTAAATTTTCATTACAGAATTATAGAAACAAATTTCTAATAATTAAATATAATTTTAATAAAATAAAAAAAAAACTAGAAGGATGGGCTAACTTCGGCCACGCCGAAGTTCGGATACCTTTGCAAACTGTTCTTTTCAATTACATATAAATAACCAGAATCATAAGAAAGTATATAAAGCTAATCATGCCCGTGGCTCCAAGAAAAAAACTTACAAGTAAAAAAAAATTTTTTTTTGGTCCGATTGTTCCTATAGGAGCTATATCATATAGTCGACCGATTCTGTTAAAACTTGCCAGATATGATAGAAAGTATATAAAACTCATAAATACCAAATTTGGTGATAATCGCTTTTAAAACAACCAAGTTATTGCCCGAAATCCATTTTCAAGACCGATCGTTCCTATGGGAGCTATATGATATAGTCAACCGATTTGCATAAAACTTGGTGGATATGTTGAAAAGTATATAAAACTCAGAAATACCGACTTTCGTGATATTTCGTTGGAAAACAACAAAGTTATTGAGGTTAAAGCTTATTCACGACCGATCGTTCCTATGGGAGCTATATGATATAGTCATCCGATCGGGATGATTCCGAGATATACAATGCCTGCAGCCAAAAGAAGCCTAGGTGCAAAATTTCAGCTCTGTAGCTTTAAGGGTCTCGGAGGAGATTGCGTTGATCCAGACAGACGGACAGACGGACAGACGGACAGACAGACAGACAGACAGACGGACAGACGGACATGGCTATATCAACTCAGCTCATCGTGCTGATCAAGAATATATATACTTTATATAGTCGGAGATGCTTCCTTCTATGCGTTGCAAACTTCTGACCAAAATTAATATACCTTTTTTGCAAAGGTATAAAAAAAGTAAATAGTTAAAAATTATGCAGAAAATTTTAATAAATTTTTAAATATAAAATATATCAAATTTACTTAACGTTTCTATTATAATTTATTAATATTATAATCTACTATATATATGGTAAATTCTTAAAGAATCTTCCAAGAAAATGTATATCAATTGAGTAGCTGAGTTAAGTATAGAAAAAATATCTATAATTGATATCTAAATAAATCTATTTTTTCTAAGAAATAATATATTTATTATTATTATTTTCAAATTTCTTATATATCTTAAAAATACTTCAACTATTTCTTAGTCAAAACATAATTATTGCTTTTAAACTTTAACTCTTACTTGAACCTTACAATGTAGTGAATAAAATGAATTGCCATTGTTGCATGGTGAAAATCTTGTTTTATTAACAATGTTACAATATCTAATTGTTGGTAGCAACAATTTAAGCACTTTGTTGCCAATACTTGCTGAATTTCATATTAACTGTAGTTAAAGTCAAACTGCTTATCAAAAAGTTACTTCCTTCTACTTTAGTACTAATAATAATAATCATCATCATCAGATGATGTTTCATTTAGGAATCAAAGTTGCTTGACTGTTACATACTTGTATAAAGACGTGCGAAAATCGTTTGGTTTTCTTTCATGGCTTTTCTTTAGCCCATTTTCCACTCTGCGTGTGTGTTTAGTCGTGCGTGTGGGCTTTAAATAGAAAGAAAAACCCAATCTAAGAGGAGAATAAGAAAAAAAAAAAAACAAGGAAAAAAAGAAAACCATAGAAAGTTTTCTTCTTTTCGTTTTTATCAATAGTTGGCTTAGAAAGTCAGTTGCATTTGTATTTGTGCAGTGGTAACAATTCTTAGTCGCCTTAATTTAATCTAAAATGTTTACAACTAAATAGTTGGCAATAGTTGATTGCTTTTCCAATGAATACTTTTTATCGCCTGCTTCAAACTTATTTCAAATGCATTTCAAAGTGCTATCTGGGTAGTCTGAGAACTCTATCTATATATATATATATATATATATATATATATAACCCAGACATGTCCTAGCCCATGGCATCACATGCAGCTAAGTTTTGGCTTGCATTTTAATTTTGGCTTTTCTTCGTTTTTCGTTTTTTGGTAGCAAACAATGGACAATACTATATGGCCAAAGAGATCAGAGAATGTGACCAAAGAGGCTGAACGTGCAAAGGGTTTTTGATTATAAAATACCATTAGAATGTAGATTGCTTGACTAGCACACACACATAGACACATACAGCTAGACAGACAGACACATATACATTAAATTGCTTTCTCCATTGGCCATTTTTTTTCACTCCTATGTTGTTCCCCTTCCCCTTACTGAACTTCATATAGAGAGGTAAAAATGCCAATGAAAATGTTAACAATGACAAGTTCTTTTATTTTGAGTTTTTTTTCTTTTTTGGAAATTTTTTTTATACAATGTGAAACGAAAATCTTATTATGTTTGATTGTGTCACAATAAGAATCAAGGGACAAAATTTCGTTTTTAAATTAAATCTGTGGGTATCCAATCTATCTCAGTGTCTCATTTAAATGAACAGAATGCTAAAATAAAATAAAGTAAAGAAGAAAAAAAAAGAATTTACTGTTCGCATTATTTTACAAATGCAAATGTTTGCCTCTTGTAAAGCATCAAGAAGAATCTTTGAGTTGTTTTTCAAAGCATACTTTTAGGCACTACAAAATGCAATTTTAAATCATTTTATTATGACAACTGTTTTAATCTTTTTGTAGTGTAATTGTTTATCGAACTATTGTCAATTAAAATGTAAAATCAGCGAGCACAACATTTTGTCACGTTTTGCGAAAGAGAAAAATGATCTTTTACTTAGTGTTACAACAGAAAAGTTCTTTACCAAGTTGAAAGACTAATTTAAAAGGGAAAGTTCATACTAAGTTGAAATAAGAGTGAACTTTAAGCCTTGTTACGTGACAACTTTGCTTTTATATATTTTTATCAGTAAGTAATTAATAAAGTAGCCAGAAAAAAATCCCCAACAACAAGAAGAATTTAAAGAACAACAAAAAAAAAATAAAATAAATAATCATGTTAATTGACTAATAAATACAAGCTAAAGAAATTATCTTTAAAAGCCTTGGGCAAGTTTTTAGTTCACCATTTTTTTTTTTTTATATTTTCAAGAAAATTTGTTTTCTTTTTAAAATTCTTATTTGTTCAACTATTTCTATATTGTTGTAACTCATTCTTTTACTAAATTATTAACTTTTTCTATGGAAACTTTTATATTTAAAGGTTATTTTGTTTCTTATGTTTGCATTGCGAAAAGGTAGTATAAGAAATCTTAAAATCAAATATAGAATTGAAAGTTTTTAATTAAAATTTTCAAATAGTTTTTAATGCTTTAATTAGTTTTAGCTGTCACTAATCCAAGCATAATGCAATTGAAAATGTCTTTATGATTAAAATTTCTATATTTGTTGTTTATTCAACTTGTTGGCCAACTTTTTGGCACTTGCACTGTAACAGGTTGTAAAAGGTTGCAAAATCATTTCAACTTTATTATTAAAAATTAAATTTATTACATTGGCATGGCATTCACTTCCACTTCTTCCACCCCTCCCCTCCACCATCCCCATCAGCATTTAAAATTCTAATTGTTCTCCTTTTGCCATGATAAAGGTCTCCCCTTCATCCTTTTGTGTTAATTAATCCATTTGACTGCGTACGCGTTCGCCTGTTAATTGCAATTGGATAACTGCCATAAACTGGGACAATTGTATTTAAAAATAAAAAAAAAAATGAAAAGGAAAACAACAAAAACAAAAAAGTGTACAACATTTAATTAAATCTTTTAGTAAATAAGGTTTCCATTTTACCGTGTAATATTCGAATATGTTTTTTATATATTTTTGTAATAATTTTTTATTGCTAGCCAAAAACAAATTATTTTATGAAACGAAAGCGTTTAAAGAAGTTTCAAACATTCTATTCTTGATTTTTTATGATATGTTTTTTATTTCCGAAAAGCCATCACTCAAATTGTTTTGCCACACAAGAAAACTTGTTTCCGGTTTGAGACAAGTTTATCTTCACCTCTATGTGTGTGTGTGTGTGTTTTTGAGTGTATGTGGCACGCCCACTAGATGTCATCGATTGTAGTGGTACATCCATTGGAAAAGTTTCTTTGTGCCCACTTAAACGTTTGTTACAAATCAAATGGCAACTAAACGAGCAAACGACCAAGACAAAAGAGAAATGTACAAAAAAAAAAGTTTAGTAGATAGAAACGACTTCTAATTACCCTGTACTATGCAATTTTATATGGCTATCATAAACGAAGGTTTATCATTTGCAAGTAGAATTTATAAATTTTAAGACAATCTTGCCATACCATTAAATAATCTCAAGGGAAAGAAAGTGACGTAGCAAATGATTTAGTGCCGGAAAGGCACGCCACATTGCGGTGCTCTCGTACTTCTTATTATTTTTATGACTGATGACTTTTGCAAAAAAGTATCTCAATAAGGAAATGTGATGTAATGATGGATATAAAGTCCTTAGCTTATACATTTTTGGTAATGGAGTGTCATTTATTTGCATACTATATAGAAATAACTATTCCAATCTGATTTATTTGCATTTGCTGTTCTTGATATATTACCAACTAATTCAATTATTTTCTTTGTCATGTCTAATAGATCATTGAAGATATATAGATACAGGGTATATGAAAAACCCAAATGGACTAACAGACATAGTTTGAAAACAAAACAAATAGTGGAAAAGGGTCGATAAGAGACAGAGCTCGAATGGTGGTCAAATGGAATAGGTATGGTTGCTTTAGCTATGGGCATTCTATTCGAGGGGTCATTGTAATGCTGTAACTTTAATATCCCATGTAAGTGGCCAGCGGAAATAACAAGTAACCAAAGGATTGTGAGTACTTCTAGAACTCCATTCGTTGTCTATTTTATAGTTATAAAAAAGGAAAAGTACATTCATTTTGCTAAGAACTTTGAAACTTATAGGGAATAGTATTTTCGCTTATATAAAGTTTATAGCATAGAAAATCAAGATCATATATCCCCTTATCATCTTTGTTTTATCAGAATCGGTGGACTATATAGAAGCCAATAGTTCATTTAAAATATTTGTTAGAAAAAATATTTTTTTTGTTTTTTAAGCAACTTTTACTATACTTAGTTTTATATACTCATTAACTATAATAAAAGATTATAATTTAAACTATATTATATAGCCAAGTTTCTTCTTATTAAACAAAATTAACCAATGAATAATTTTGTAAGGGTATACAAATAACGGCATGTCTAAAAGTAAGCTAAGGCTAAAAGTTTTTTTTTTTTTCTATGTTCTGCTTTTTGTGGTTCACATTTCTGCAATGCAATTGCTTGTGTGTGTGGGCGTGGCATACATGTATATATACACAGACACACACACACACACACACTGTTACACACTTATACATATACAGCGTACTGTGGCCACAATGATGTCACACAAAGTTGACAAAGTTGCGTTGAGTTTTAGTTTTCAGTTTTTATCGCAGTCAACAAATTTTTTGAAATCTGTAGAGAAAATAAATATAAAGACAAGGGTTAAAAGGAAATGGCAAAGAAACAAAATAAAGATGGTATATAGATATAGCTAAAGGACGATTAAATTCATCAGATTACTAACTAACTTCACAAGTTGCTAGTAATAAAGATCATAGTTAAAGTTCTTTATTGAGGAAAGTTTTTCATTTTAGTTTTTCTCAACTTGTTTTAAGGAAATTTTTCAAGTGGAAATTGAATTAAATTCTTCACTATAATTTTGATAAATCAGATAAAGTAATCTATTGTTTATTTACCTCTAAATTTTTAATTTTATTTGATCTTTTTATATTTATTATAATTTTTTCTCCGAATCATTGATTAAAGTAATCTGTAAAATTTGTTTGTTAACTTTCTTATTACTTTTTGTTGGTCTTAAAATGCATTTCCTTTGGGAAATCAAAAATATTAATCAAAATCTATAAATAATTCGTTTTGTTTCCTATTGAAGCTTTTTCTTTAAAGTGGCTAAAATAGAATCTACACTATTAAGCCAACCACAAAACGGTAAAACATCATTTTGAAGCTCCCTTCAATCTCATATCCGCAATATTTGTGGCCATCTATCAAAATGGTCAGGAAACGAGGACATAAACCAAAACTTGTTCCTCTATATATGTGTGTATGTATGTGTATGTGTTAGCTCGATTTTCCTTCGTTTGTCTCTTTTTGTGTTCTATGTTTCGACATGACTTTAACCAAATAATAGACAAAATCAAGAAAAAGAGAGAAAAAAAATAGAAAGAAAAGAAAAAAACCGGAAAATTTTGGACAAACCAAAGTAAATAAACGACTATGTCTTTTTCTTTACTCCTCCCTTATGTCTGTGTTTGTTTATGTCCACATACATGTATAGATGTGTGTGTGTATGTGTGTTTGCTTGTTGTTTTTATTGATGGCACAAATGGGTCATTGTTTTTTCCATGCTGTGTTATCATCGCATTGCCGTTATGCGCCTACTTTCACAATAGGGGAAAGGGGAGAGGGCGGAGAATGGTTGACGGTTCATTGCAATGCCATAAAGTAGATAAAAATTAAACATTAAATCACAAGACAAGGCACAAAATCCAATTGATCTATAAAATGTTGCAACCGTGTTCAGATTTTTGATGCGTTTATAGGACAAAAGCTTACAGGCAAAGGAAGAAAACAAAAGGATCTCTCACTCACCTATTCTCTTTGGTTTTTCTTTTTTCTTTCCCCACTTACACTTTGTGTAATTTTCCAATGAAAAGAAGTGTGAAATTGTGCCGTTATTCATTAAACGCATATATATATTTATATATATATATATATATATCTAGATATATATATTGTATATAGTTCGTTGGCCAACATCAAGTGAGGAAGCGGAGCTATGGGTAAATGCCATGAAGTGTTGCCAAGAGGAAGTCCTGACTTTCGTCGCCAGGGCGTCGGCTTTATTGTAAAATTGAAATTGAAAACAAACACACTGATGAGGGCTCGCCCAAAAAAAAAAAAAAAAAAAGAAGTAAGCAAAAAAACGTAGACTACAGTGGCAACAGAGATACCTAAAAACTACAGGCAACAGGCAAAATGACCACAATTAATCACAGAAAGAGAGATAGTTATAAAATTCAAAGCTTTTTTAACCTTAGAAATATAATTTTTTGTTTTATAAAACCATTTTTCATATGTTAAAACAAGTTTACTAACAAAGTACTATAATCTAAAGATTGCCTTTGATATAAAATATGTTGGTAACAGATTGAAAATTGGTAAGGAATTCATTATAAGTTAAGATTAGTATAATAAACTTTTTAATATTTTCCAAATTTTTTAGGAATTCTTACTATAATATTTCCAAAAAACTTTGATTCTATTAAGACACTAAACTTTGTTTTAACAATATTAAGAATAATATTAGAGTAGTTAATATAAAACCTAGAGAAAAACTTCTACTTATCTTTAAACAATTTGTTAATAAATAAAACAAAAATAAACTAAATCAAAATTGTATTAAATATATTGCTTTTAATAAACAAACTTAAGTACTTTAAAATGTTATTAATTCTTTGTTTGAACAAGATTAAACATAAAATTTATAGACTTAAACCTATGAGTGATAAAATCGTTTACATTTTGAACCACTGTAAATATATATACACACACACACACACACACATACTAAGCCAAAAAAGACAGATGAGCATGGAGAGTAGGCGTGCCCATACCCACGCAAACTCATACACAATCAAACACAGTGTAACAAAGCAGACGAGGACGAGGCTATGGGACAGGGACATGGACCTGGATACACATTGTTGCCTTGTCGGTTGCTAAGAAAAGAACGCCCCTGGCCGACTTTTGACTTGTGTTTTTACAGCTGCTTCGTATATGTGTAGGTGTGTGTGTGTGTGTGTATGTATGTATGGGTTCCCCCCTCCCCTCTTTCACTCCTCTTCATCATTCACCACTCATCTATCCAACAAAATGCTTATTCTCATTCGCCATTTTCTCTTACGGTCTGCAAAATTTATGTGCGTTGACACACACACACACACACAAACACATGTATACGGATTCAAGCAGTGAACCACAGACAAAGTTGCCTAGGCAAGGCCTCGATGGCTCCAACTCGACAACTTGACTCCACTGAGGTGAGAGCACTCAGCAGGCAGCAGCTACCGGTGATTTTTCAATGTGCTACGCCTAATCACGACAAGTGAAAGCCCCTTTTTCCCAGCAAACAGTCCCTGTCTCTGTCCCTGTCTCTGTTCTGTCCTGTATCCTTGCTACTGCCAGTGTACCAGCCAATCCTCAGAAACCACACCCCAGGCAGGCATCACCATAAGTTTAACCGGAACTTGTTTGGCAAATAGTTTCACTCCACACATTTTTCAAAAGCCAGACAAAGTTTGATTCAACAAGTTGAAAATTGTTGAGCCTAGGAATGTAGATGATTTCATATGGTAATTTAATTAATATCCGGAATCACTAACCGTAACCGTATAAACCTAAAAAAAAATTGTAACCTTAACAAAAGGTTTAATATCAAAAAAAAAGAAAACTAACACTTTAAAGGAAACCATATAGGATTATAGCCGACAAATAACAAAGAATAATGCTAAAAGCAACAATAGAGATTATGAAAATTTTCTTTATATAAGTTTAGGGTCGAAATTGCTTTCATCTTTTCTTTTTTTTTTTTTTTTTTTAAAAAACTTTAATAGAAAAGCTCTTTATGATCATGTTTCTTTATGATTATATTTGTAATCTTTGATTAATATATTTTTTTATTTTTTTCTCTTATTTGGTTAATATTCCTTTGATGGCAAATGTTATTAGTTTCTTTTCTCCTTCTTATTTTTCAATCAAAGAGTTTTCTTTTTTTTTTTCTTTTTGTTTACCAATTTCAGGTGCAAAAATCAGAGCTCTCAATGCTTTTTCTCACGCAAAAATCAAATAAAATAAATCGGTGAATTGCAATTTTTTTTTCTTCCATTTTACCTTTTTTTTTTTTTTTCCTTTACCAATTACCATAACAGCTGCAAAAATAGAAACCACGTTCGTAAATACGAGATGAATACAACGAATGAATAAGAAAGTACGGCAAAATACAATTCAAAAGAAACCTGCAAAAAGAAAAAGAGACAAGAAAAAAAAGGGGAGACGAAGACGTAAAAATAAATGCCAAATGTTCGCGACCTTTGGACAGCAAATCACAAGGCAAATAATTTCCGCTTTCAAAGCGACACTACCCCCCCTTCCCCCCAACCATTTCTACCTAACCCCTTACTTTATACTGCTCAGTTAGACAACACAGTTTCCGTTATACGTTTTCCGTTTCCTGTGCAAATATGCGAGAATCTCAAACTCAAAAAATAACGAAAAAAAAAAGAGTTGGCCATTTGTTTTGCTGCCAGTGGCCTAAGTTGACATGATTTGAGCCGGGTTCAGAGAACGTCTAAGGGTTGAAGTTTAAGCCTTTAGTTTGTTGGGTGGTTGGTGTTTCTTGTCCTTGTCTAGGCAGCTTATTGGTCAAACAAATTCTCGTTTTTTTTTTTTTCCTTTTACTCAAGCTGTCGATGTTAAGAATCCGCTGTCTTTCTGTTTTCCCTTTACGATTTTATTTTTATTCCATGTCAGCAAGAGACCAAAATTCCATACACAAGTATAGGTATATACCTATAAATGTGAAAAACTGTGGGTGTGTGTGTGTGTGTGTGTATAAGAATGAACATTTGAAAGGATCGAATCCCCTTTAGAATTTTGTGTTATTGCGACTATTGCCAACAACTAATGTCAAAGCTTATATTGAATAGAAAACTAGAATAGAAACTATTGGAATTTTTCTTAGAAAGTTCTTAAAAGTTAATAATCAAAAAGGAAATATATATAAATTAGCTAACAGTATTAAATATTCGTATAATTTTTAGTACTCTGATTTTGCATCGACAATATCTAGAAGCCATTTTGTTATATAACTATTTTCTATTTTTAAGCAATTTGAACGAGCATGAATATATGTATATATATATATATACAATTCATCATCTGCCTTTTAGCAAATGGAGCAGAGTATTTCTTGAACACCTTTTATCAAGGATATTTGCACTTTCCAGGCTTTCTATTTGCTGCTGTTGCTTTTTGCGTTTTTTGTTTCCTTATTGTTATTATTTTATTTTTTTTTTTCATTTGTCGTTTTTCTTTCTCTCCTTCTTTTTTTTATGATATCGTAAACAGCACATAACACTAAAGAGTCTGATGAGTGGGCGTGGTAGTGTCTGGACCCCAAATAAAATTTGTTGCTTACTTTGTTATTATTGTTGTTGTTGCTGTTGTCCTTGGGCCGCCAGTGTTGCTCTGCGTGGGTGTGTGATGGTGTGTGTGTGTGTGTGTGTGTGTATACATCTTTGGACTTGTGTGAATAATAAAATAGTTTCGAGTATCCATTTGCATATTTAAAAGGGGGAACTAAATATTTGCCACCTCTTACAATTTCCCTTTTTTCATTCTCCGGAAGCTCTCAGCTCTATTCACCCGTTTACACATATACTATTAAGTGTGTGTGTGTGTGTGTGTGTGTAAGCTACCCCAAGTCCTTTTGAGCTACGCAAATGGTTTTCATGCAAAGTATTTTTATTAAATTTTTACTTTTTTTTTTTATTTCTCTTTCATTAAATAATTGCCATAGAGTCGTTGAGTGTGGACACACAAACCCACACAAACACACACACACACGGGATTGAGATAGAGAAGTTACAACAGCTGTTGCCATAACCCCTCCTCACCTATACCTCTCCTTGCTGACACTATGACAAGTCCCTGAGGAGGTAAGTTTATTTAGGTTTAGCTACAGCGCAAAATCTTCATTTTATCTAAAGTCCAAGGAGAAACTGTTGGTTTACTGATTGGGGAATTCAAGTACAGCCCCCCCTCCCAAAAAAAAAAAAAAAAAATAAAGAAGAAACCTTTAAGATACAAGATACATCTACAGCTATAAAAAGATAATAATAATAATGATGATGATAATGATGATGATAATGTATCTATCTATTGAGTTTTTTAATTAAACGCCAAATACCTTGACATAACCAAAATGAAATTCTGCGAACTTGTTGCGGATATTGTATTTAGTTTAGCTTTTCCATTTCCCTTTTATATTTCATTGTTGCTTATGATTTATGCAAAGACCTTCAAAATTGTGTGGGAGTGAATTTTGTTTTCAGTTTTTTTGGGACTTATTTCAGTTTACAAGTTAAGGAAGAGTTTAAGATTTTCTTCTACTCTTTTTTTCAGTGAAAATGGCTACTTGCAGTTTTCCTAGAAATTTTCTTAATCTTAAGTTAGCTAATCAGGTTTATTTTGCTTTAAACAAATGTTTATCCTTTTGGATTTTATAGGAAGAATAAACTTTATAGTTAATTAACTTTTATTTGATTTTTTATTGGGGTTAAAAGTGTTAAAGGTTTTCAATTGATTGAAATATTTATACAGATTTATATAAAATTGTTTTTAAATGTCTTTTTATAATCTAATAAAATATATTTAATTTAAAAGTTTTAATTCAAAAGAAAGTTTCTAAAGAAAATTAAAAATTAAAAGATTTAGAAAGTCCTTTAAAACAGTTTTCATATCAGTTTCTGTATGTATATACTTTTTAGATCCAGAATCAATTATAGCTTAAACCTTTGCCTTACTAACAATTCTAAATTCATATTAAAGAAACCAACTTTCAGTTTTATTTTTCTACCATATATAATACCATTAAATATATATTCGTGATTCATGTAATTATCATGAAAATTAGAACTAGAATATATATAATTGTGACATTTAAAGATATGTACTAACTTATTTAGTGATGATTCAGCAATTAAATAATTGCTATAGATAAATTTTCAAATTGAAGTCAAGGCAAAAACTAAATTCTGAGTAATAAAACTTTTTTCTTTTATATGTGAGTTTGTGTGTGTGTGTGCGTGTGTGTACATTCGTGCATGTGAGGTCGTTTCTGTATATTTGCTTATCCTAGCTAGTAACTTGCTAAAAGTTATATGTCACATGGTACAATTAAAAATTGTTAGTCAAGTTAGACTTTGCTTCAATGTAGAGATAGATGCATATATATATATATATATATATATATATGAAGAACTATAAGTATATAGTGCAAATTCCAAAAAGCATTAAAAATAAATTAGAAAAGTCTCGTTTGCACGCACACAAACTAGCAAGGATATGCACACAAAACACACATATATACACACTTAGCCTGAGTCTTTTGGAAAACGTATTTAGAGCGTATGTCGCATTGGGACCTTTCACCTGGCCAATACACATGCCCTTACCCTCACCCATCCCCCACACACACACACACACACACAAAAAATCCACAAAATATCCAGGCCGAAGCTTGACAGACATGGCTTATAGGTAAAACAAATAATCATACTTGTAAAGGTGCATAAGTGGATCTAAATTGGCAAGATATATGGATTTGTAAAGGTGATATAAATGATAAGATATATATATATATACACTATATAGAAGACTTTTTATTTTTATAATTTTTAATCGAAGCAGTTTTAATCTAAAATTTTAGTTCTGTTTAACATTGCTATTAGAAATGTTATTGAATGGGCTCGTTTCATTGATACATTGTCTTTGATTTTTCATCAATCGTTGGCAATAAATTGACAATTTTATCTAACATATTGCGGTCTATTTAAATGAGGGATTGACAAATTCTTGTCAAAGACATCAAAAATTGATTTTGATTAGTTGTCTGGGGTTGGAACGGGTTCATTGTCCATTTGAGCCATGATTAAATAGAAGTATCCGTTTACCCATTGTCCATGCAAATAAACACGTATATAAATATATGTTGATCGGTCAGTTTGGAGTGGGGATGCCTCCGGAATTGGCTAGGTCGTTGCTGTTGTTAACATTGTCATTAATAATGATTAGATGAACATGCACATGGTGACATATACTGACAGTTGATGCCCACGTGGGCGATGCGGTCTCTGTTGCAGGTCACCGAGATGTCAATGCCCCCCAGACAATGGGAACTGAGATTTTTCCCAGCCTTTTCTGTCATTGTGCATATTTAGTTACAGCAAGTGTATAGAGCTTCAAGTTTGCCTTTTTATTTCGCTCTCTCTCTCTCTCTCTCTCTCTTTCTATTTCTCTTTGTCTTTGACACTCGTTCTCTCTTTTCAACTCGCATTCAAACTTTTTCTTTTTATGGGCTATGTTGTTGCGCTGTTTTCGCTTTATTAGCCCAGAGACCAAGCGGTATCCCACCTTCTCCGTCACTTCATTTGCCTTGCCATGCTATGCCATGCCATACCAGCTACTCCTCCAAGGTTCCACCTTCTGGGCACATTAATTTAATCGGCATGCCATTTCATGTTCAAAGTTTTACACCTTTTCATGTGCGTGGGGTGCAAGGGGAAGGCTGGGGGATGGTTGCGGGTTATGAGGTATAAAATGCCTTTTGGCATTGTCACTACCAGATGCCACGCCCACATTGCCTATGCATTTAAGAGTTTATCGTCAACGCTTTGTCAATCACAGAAGCCGCTGGCAATGTCGTCAACGTTCTTCCTATTCCTTTCTATATCCTTCTTCTATATCACCCAACCACCCATCCACCCCTCCCTCCCCTTCTCACTTCTACTCATTCGTATGCTCATTTTCCTGCAACTTGTCTTGTCGCTTGTCGTGTTAAATGAGCTGAAGTGGCAGTGAAAATTGGTCTACCTCCAACCAGAGGTACAGAAGGAGACAGGGCTCTTTGATTGGCATTTGTGTTAGGTAGAGGAAATTGAGGTTATGGCTCAATTCACAGGGTGTGAGCCATGTAAAGTTTACACATTATGCTTAATTGCTGCAAATTTAACATCAAACTTGTTCACAAACTCAAACACACTTTTCCCCCTACCGATCAAAGTTGGATAAGTGCATAGTTTTATTTTGGTTTTAATCTAAACTCAGATTAAACATTAAAAGGGAAACTTGACTTTGTAATAACTTTAATTCATTGTTATACAAAAAAAAAAAGAAACCCAAACACTTACTTTTAATGTAAAATTATATGAATTTCTTAACTATTTTATGACTCCTATAAACTAGGCCCCCAGATAAATTTTAGATAACTGAAATAATAATCATTATGTTTGTATAAGACTCAATTTAGATTCCTTTTTAATAGAGAAATACTGACAAAACATCAAAAAAAAAGGTTTTAAAGCAACAATTATTATACAAATGGTATATAGGAAGACTTTTGGCTTTAACACTGATCATTGGAATGATTATTATAATAAGAAAATATAAGAATCAAAATACATAAACAAGAATTTTCCCATTAAAGAAAACTGATACTGAAAAATATGAGCTTACCCACCTGTAATTCCATAGAAATGTTTACGAATCTAATTCTTCACATATATATATATACACACACACACACACACACACATAAAGACAAACCCACAACACAATAGTAATAACGCTAACTTTGATTATAAACTGTATCATAATGTTGATGATGATGATGATGATGATGTTGCCAGTTAATACCCATTGAGAGAATTTCCCATACAACCCACATTCATTTGGGAATTCTGGAAAATGATTTTGCATACAAATTGAAGTAGAGGAAATTGTGTGGTTTTATGAGATTGAAAGAGTTGAAGAGAGAAATAGGCGAGATAGAGGCCATTGCAATGCAATTTTGCAATAATTGTTTCATTTCTATGTGAAAATTGTCAAGTGCCTTGTTATTATTAAATGCACACAATTTTCCAGGCTTTTCATTTCTTATTTCAACGAAAATACTCACATAAAAGTTATCTAAATGTGTACAGATGTTTCCACTGATTGACACTTTTGGAAAAGCAAACAATTTGACACTTTGCCAAATTGTTGCAACAAACAGTCATAACAATAAAAAAAATAAACGAAAAGTGAAAAACAAATAAATAAAATGAAGAAAATAAAACGTAAAAAAAGTGTTTTTTTCATACCTGAATGCATTGACTTCTAGTGACATGAAATATTATTGCAAAAAAAGACAAAAACTGAAGCACTTTTGAAAGAAAAGTACTTTAGAGGTGAACAATTTCGGGGAAACTACATAAAATAAAAAGAAAATTAATTTCACAAGCAACATTTTGCTTTTACACCTGAAATAAATTGCTAATGTAATACTGATTATGAATATAAATTGAACAATTATATTACATATTACCCCACTGTTTGGTAAATATAACACAAAAAACAAAAACATAAAAAATTTTTGGGCATTAAGTTTTTTATATTTATATGGATAATCATAAAATGAACACAATAACTTGAAGACAAATACGTTTTCTTCATTCCAAATGTATCTCATTTGCTATAATTTTCAATTTAAAAACTTTTTAAATTATACAAAAATTGGTAAATTTGGTTTCAAATTGTGAAATCCATTAATCATATAGTTACTATTGCCATGGCTAATGCAGTTGCCTTTGTGTTGGTTTATGCCATTTAAAATGGTAGAAAATACGTTTTCATTTTAGGGATTATCATTAATAATTGTTAGAAATATAACTAGTGACAGGCAATTAAGCCTTATGTATTCATTTTGAGTTTAGTCTATAAAACCAATTATGAATTTTTAATTATTTAGTTATTTGAATTTGCATTCATGACCAATTCAAATGAAACTAATTTGATTAGCTTTAAAATGCCTATATGAAAGAATTTTATTTTAAATTATTTACTTTTTTTACTATACTTAGAATTATAGAATTTATTTCTTAATACGTATATTATTATTTTAAATTAGATTTCTATTTATTATAGTTAATATTTTACTTTAAGTCACTTTTTTTCGTTGTTGGTTTCCTTTTTTTATAGATTTATCCTAATTATGCTTCATATTCTTTATCTATTTTCTTGCTCAGTATTGCTTTTCCCTCTATCAACTTTCTTCTCTTTTAACTATTTCTTTGTCTACCATCATTCACTTTTATCATTGGTCCATCTAGGAAACAAAAGGCCAACAATATGTTGCCTACTTTAAAGCGCAAATAAACCACAATTAACCGTCATTTTGGTGCCGAAGTGGTTAGAAAGTGGTTAGGTTAGGAAGAAGGGGAGAGGTTATGGTCGGTACAAAAAGAGAAGTAAGATTGGCAAATAGTTAAGTTGTCTTGTGGTTTTTAACTCACTCCAACAAATTGTTTTCGTTACCCTTTCTGCTTGCTTTACTATGGCAACGTTTGTATTTGCCTCATTAGGAAGGAAACTTGCAAATGCAACCGCAAAATACCACCAGCAGATGCAAATGAAATGGCCAATTGCCAATTTGTTATATATACAACAAGTATAAGCTTGCTTGTTTGTGTTCTTTTCTCTCTCTCTCTCTCTCTCTCTCTCTCTCTCTGTCTCTGTCTCTGTTTCTTTCTGTGTGCACTTCAATTATAATTAAATTCTTAAAATCTCATGGCTCACCTAACTTGTTTTATTATATAGAAAAATATATGTATACATAACAAAATATTTTGTAAAAATATAGAAATAGAGGAAATTATAGATTTTTTCAATATTTTTACTTTTGACTGGCAACATGTCGTATGCGTAATATAACTTATTTAGTATGTTCAAATTGTTATTAAAACACTTTTGCTTAGAACAATAAATAAAAAAATAACACAAAATAATATAACTTAAAGCACAACTAGAACTAGAAATTGTTATAAGCAATAAATACTGTACAACATGTCGTATGAGTAATATTATTTCAAATATCCATTGTTAGGCTATAGAGAAAAAAAGTGATAAATTTTCCGACCTTTAAGAAAAGAAGAAAAGCAGTGTAATATATCCATCTAACAGATGGATATGTGAAATGGTCAAAGTTGCACAAAATGTTGTTGAAGTACCCCTCTACCCCACCCAGTATTCCCCCTTCACCTTTGCTGTGGAAAAATGCTTTCGGACTTGAACTTGGGCCATGTACGTCCTGTTATTATACTGATTAGAATAAAAATGGCTAAGGACAATAACTAAGTAAGTGTGTAGCATCTGTGAAATATGAGCGCACGTACAATGGGAGCAGGACAATAATGAAAGCTTCTACAATGTATGGGCGTGGTAAAATCCCCCAACTAACGTTACCAGACCACCACATACAAACGTACACATATTTTGCGCATTTTCCCTCGACTATGCATGCATGTGAGATGACTTTCATTAAAATTGCAGCTTTGTTTGCTCAGATGGAAGTTGTACGTATTGCTCTGGTCCGCCCATTTCTGTTATCACCTTCTCCCTTCTCTCTCTCTATGCATACTTCAATCTAACCAAAAATGGTAGAGAAAATTGAACAAAAATATTTGTTCAGGCTATAAAATGTTTGACGATGAAAAAGATGAGAACAACTTATTCAACAATATTATTTATTCGATTATATTATTTAAGAAATTATAAACACAAAAATATATTATATTGGGATAACTTGTAACAATTTATTTACTAGTTGAAAATGAACTCAAGACAATATTAAATTATGCTAGACTTGTGATAAATGAAGCGTAAGTTTATAGACTAATCGATTAATTAAAACGTTTCGTCAACTTTAATTAATCGAAACGAAATTTCATACCAATCTACTTTCTGTGCGAAAACAAAAATTAATTTAACCTGAACCTGAAGGGGCAACAAAATTTCATTGCTCCGGCTCCTCATCCTTTCATTGCCACTAACCTTCTGTTTACCGTTATGTTCGCGCTCATCGTGCTCATTTATACACCTCTAAACCATTGCGAAGCATCTCCATTATTTTTGATGTTCTCACATTTCAGGCAGACGCACGCCATATGAGATTGGGGTTTGAGTTGAGTTTTGGCTAATCGAATCCAGTTGGAATTTTTATACATTATGTGAATAACCAAATGAAATTGACAGGCAGCCAGCGGACCAGACTTGACGATCAGACACGAAAAGACACATGCCAAAATGGCCAACAAACAAAAACAAAAAAAAGGAAAGGAAAAGAAAATAAAAATTATAACGAAATTGAGTAGATACAATGGGGATAATGGGAAGAGGGGTGATAGTACATGTGATATGGGAAATACGAGGCGTTAGGTTCACATACATGTGTATGTATGTGTATGTGCCTCTATCGAGTGGACTCCACTCATCCACTTCATGGTGCTTCATTCCATCTTATCCCACGGCAATGTCATCTCATTTTATTCTATACGAACAGCACTTTACGCATTTTGCTTCAAGTGCCACTTGTTAGATATAGGGAAAATGGGAAAAAGGGCGCGGGTAGGAGCTTGATTCGGTTCACTTGAGTTTGAAGGCGGTGTGAATAAATGAGCCAGCTATAGGATTGACAACTAGAAGAAGAAATCCTTTCTCGGGTGCTCAGGCAAATGAGCAATCGATAGGACAAAAGGCTGCAATTGAATATGAATTGACTTTGTGTCTCGGATTAACAGCCACTTGACAGAGAGATTCAATCAGAGAAATCAAAAGAGTGAGAGGAGAGAGAGAGAGAGAGAGAGAGATATGCTAGGGTATAATGGAATGGGAAAGTTTAATTTTCGCAACAAACTAAACGAAAATGAAATGTAAATTGCTCCATTTCTTCCACTCCCTCTTTTTCTCTTTCACTCTACTGTTCTTCGTCATTCAGTCATTCAGTTGCCTTCTGTTTTTATGACTTCAATATGCGGCTATAACCATAAAATACAAATAGTCAACTAAAACAAAAGAGGGTCTAGTGGGAGAGAGAGAGAGAGAGAGTGCTTAGTTTAGGGTCATAATGTTGGCCCATATGTGCAGCTAATGCTTTGAAGTAAAATTGGTTGGAAGAGAAAATGTGCTAAAAATAATAAAATAAACGAAACTAATAACAAATCAACGACTCAACAATACACTAACAAAAAGAATAATGTTAAAAAGTAGTTAAAATTGTTTTCTTTTAATACTAAAATGTTTACTAAGAATAAAAATTTAAATAATTATTATAACTATTTGTAATTTAATTCAATTATATTTAGTATTGGTTATTGAGAAATATTGAGGCATCTTATGGCAATTATATAGTTCTATATAATAAGGAAATATATATTCGGTGTTTAAAAAACCGAAGAAGAGAAAAAAAAAATTGGAGGAAAGAAAAATATAATTACAAAAGTCAACTATGGGAAATTGAGAGAATGAACAAATGTAGAAATGGTGAAATGGCCAAATGGTTTTCCCTTTTTGCGATTGCCATAGCCAATTTAATGATAAACCAACGGAAAAAAAAATTGTCCACAGTTTTTTATGTAAGATAACAAAAAAGCAAAAAAATTGGATGTGGAAAATAACAGAGTCAAAAGATTTTAATAGGATTTCTATCTAAAAAAATCAGATATATATATGTTAGAACACACACACACAGACACACATACTGCTGCTCTTTTTCGTTCATTTGCCTTCATTTTACTTCCACAAGCTAAATGTTGGTCAACAAATTTTTTGTTTGTTTGCTTTTGGCAAAAAAACAAAGAGGAACAACAATAAGAATTATGATTAGTATTGAAGGCCAAGAGCACGAATTGTTTGTTTTCCCACTCATTTTCGATTGTTTTAATGGATATTTGTGATGGCTAACAATAGTGGAAAAGATGATGGCTGGCAGAGGAAAAGGGGCTGGGGATGGTAAAAGAGTGATTGAATAGTTAGTCGTATGTAGGTTTTTTTTTTTTGTTTTTTGATAGTATTCTTTATTTTTGCTTCGTTCAGTTGATTAACCATTTGATTGATGACTGATTTGCCTCTTTAATACAAAATATAGACACGTGGGCCCAAAAAAAAAAAATAAACTATGAAAAAATCCTTTTTTTTTTTTTTTTTGCCATTTTGTTGGTTAAAAAGCAAATGTATACAAAGAGGACTGGCAGTTGGGTAAACTTAAGCTTTCGTTCAAATTGCATTTAGCTAATGAAAATCGTTTTTCTCTTTTATTCTCTTTACTAGTTTGGTTATGGGTTATGTTCCCAATCAATTTTTGTAGAATTTAATAACTTGGCTTATTGATTCACAATTGATGGCAGAGTTGGTAGTAAATTAGAGAGAAAATGTAATGCAATATGGAATGTTTGAAGGGAACTATAATTCTGATATTTTTTTTTTTTTTTGAATATGTGTTTGTTAGTTGATTGATTTTCTTCCCCCTCTCTCTCCCTCTCTCCCTTTCTTGCGTATCCCATTTCAATGCATAACTCAATTCAATTTTCTGTTGCATTACTTTTTCATTTGGTTTTTTTTTTTTGCTTTTTTCTTGTATGTCAATTTAAATCCTTCATAAATGTTATAGTCTGTGACTGTCCTGTGTATCCTCCTTTCGGGCACTTGTTAAAAGGGATGGCTTAAGGCAGCTTAAACCATAAACTTAAATAGCTTCGAAAGAGCGGGGAAAAAAAATGAAGAAAATGATAAACACGAACAAATTAAAATGAATTAAACATTTGCTTTTCTCTTTTTGTCGTTTGTTTGTGTAAAGTCGTGAAAATCTGAAGCGGGTAATACGGGGAAAACGGGTAGGTGGGTAGATGGGTAGGCGGGTTAAGGGCAAGTGGCTAGTGGTAAGTAGAAGGCAAATGGCTAACTAAGATTAATGAGCCAGCGACCAGCGAAGACGTCAACAACGACAAAGTCCAGGGTTAATGCCAATAAATGTGCATTGGCCCTTTTACCCATTTTAATCCGATGATTTATAAATGTTTCTCTCTTGGCCAAAGCCATCTTTACACTTGCCAAGGGAAAACCGCTGTCACTGGCAGTTAAAAGAACAAACCAAATAAAAATTGAAAACAACAACAAAACGCCAATATATTGTACAATTGCAACAATTTTGTTAAAAACATTTAACAATTTGACTAATGTCTAGACCAAAGCCCAAAACTGACAAACTTGATTAACTGAAATTGACTGATTGGACCATATCGAAAGCAATTGAACGGATTTTCCTTACTCTCTATTGCTTTTTTCTCGTTTTTTTTTTTCTGTTTTTTTGATCGATGGGTTAAGGCTGTTACAGTTGGGCAAGTGCGGGAGAAAAGTGTGGAAATTAATTTGTAGTAAAACATTAAGAGAATTTTCTTGCTACTCTATACTATCGGATCACTATATATATCGGAATAGTCACTATATAAGGTATACCAAGTATCGAAGAAATTATTTGAAAGTTAACTTAAACAAGGTAGATAAGTAATATTTATTTAATATTAAGAGTTGTGAAATTTCTTAGAATGTTTATTCTTCTTTTAACTGCTAATATGTTATAAAATTTTTGTGATTATCGTTTTCAATTAAGTATAAAATGTTATTTATTTAAATGGTATATATTTAACTTTATTAGTGTGTCTTCTTCTTTTTATTATTTTTATGATGGCAAGAAAAAGTTTACCATTAACTTGACCAATAATTTGTTTTTATACTCTTGCAGAGGATATAATAAAATTGGTCAGATACGTTTTTGACCTCGTAAAGTATATACGAATATGTTCTTGATTCCCATTCAAGTCAAACTGCCCAAGTCAACTGTCCATCTGTCTGTTTCTTTGCTGTTTTTAGAGTATAATATTAATGCTATGTGGATGAAACTTGATAGTTAGGCTTCTCAGAAGAATACGTGTACCAGGTTTAAAAATCGGTTTGTACTACTATAAGGTATAGTCACTATCTATATAAACGGTTTATAATTCAAGTTTTTGCTATTGTATTAAAATCAGAGTAGAGTATACAAACTTCTACAAAGCCAAAGTTGGCTTTTTTGATATTTCTCTTTTGTTTTCATTTTACTGTCGATGACATGCAACGTGGTCATTATCCTCATTATCGTCATCATCATCATCACCATTAATGGAGGTCAGGTGAGAGAAATTCTAAAGGTTCAAGCAGCCTTTTGCCACTCACAATGTAATGCAAATATATAACAACTTTATGTGCAGGTCATTTGGCTTGTATTTTTTATCATTTGTAGTCCTGCAGGACTGCATTAATGCACGACATTCCGTTACCTGATTGAGAGTTATACCCGTATTTTCGTTTCCATTTGCATTTTGTCTGCTTTTTTTTTTTTTGCTTTGTTCTCTCCCTTCTTCATGTTGTTGATGCGCTTTTTATTATTATTATTTCTGTGCAGTAAGTCATGAATTTCATTGAGCAAAGGACTTGCGATTGTCATACAAAAATATGCACTCAGCCATATACTTTGTCTTTGACACTTTCATGTTGATGGCCCATCATCATATCATCATAGTCGGTGCAAGTGTTACTTTTCGCCTTGCTTTTTTCTTGTCTGTCTCTCTCTCCCTCTCTTTTTTTGGGGAGCATCAAATTCATTTTTATATGGAAAGCATGTTCAGCATTTAATGCGCCCCGACGAAGAGAAAAGAAAAAAAAATCCTTTTTTTTTTTCAAATTGATGGCACATTGCCTTACTGAGTATGCAACATTTATATGCAGAGACTCGTTCAACTCCAACTCCAATGAAATTGTTTGCCATCATCTATCATATATTCCACATCCCATAACCCATTATCTTTGTTTATATAAGGATATACTACATATGTATATATACAAATATATATTCTTTTAAATTAAGCTTGCAAAAAAAAAACTTAATTTTGATTGCTTGAATTTATTTTATAACATTTGCAAATATGAGTTTAAAATTCAATGCAGTAACTGCAAGTATTTTAAGATATATTTTGCAAAAAATGTATAAAGTATATATATTCTTGATCAGCACGATGAACTGAGTTGATAAAGCCTTGTCTGTCTGTCTGTCTGTCCGTCCGTCTGTCTGGATCAACGCAATCTCCTCCGAGACTCTTAAAGCTACACTGAAATTTTGCACGTAGGCTTCTTTTTGCTGCAGGTATTGTATATCTCGGAATCATCTCGATCGGATAACTATATTAATAGCTCCCATAGAAACGATCAGTCGTGAATAAGCTTTACCCTCAATAACTTTGTTGTTTTCCAATAAAACATCACAAAAGCCGGTATTTGTGAGTTTTATATACTTCCTAACATATCCACCAAGTTTCATGAAAATCGTTTGACTATATCATATAGCTCCCATAAGAACGATCGGTCATAAATATCGATTTCAAACAATAACTTGGTTGTTTTAAAAGCGATTAATACAAAATTGCGTAATTGTCAGTTTTATATAGTTTCTAATTTATTTATCAAGTTTTATCAGAATCGTTTCACTATACCATATAGCTCCCATAGGAACTATCGACCAGAAAAAGAGTTTTAGATGAATAACTTGCATATTTTAAAAGCGATTCTCATCACATTTGGTATGTGTATGTTTGGTATATATAGAAATGTGTCTACTGAGTTTCACTAGAATAGCTCCCATAGGAACAATCGGACCAAAAACAAAATATTTAATATTATATTAAAAAGTTTGCAAAGGTATTCAAACTTAGCCCATTCTTCTAGTTTTAAATAAATTATAAAAAATTTATATATTTAAATAAAGAAAATTAAAAAAAAAAATATTGCAGTATTTCTTGATCAATTTTTTAAGGTTTTACAATAAAAAGAATAATCTTTGGAATTTAATATAATATTAAATATTATTTTCATTTCCTGATTCTCTATAATAAATGGAAAATGAAATAGATATATATATATATATATATATTGAAAAGCTCCATTGAATAAAAGTTAACAACAAAGTTCTGAAATGGAACAGTATAAGATATAGTATAAGATATTCAAAATGTATTTCAAATTGTTTTATGGTTTAAAAATTCAGTAAAATTCTTAAGAAATTTCACGCTTCCGTTTAAATGTATATATATATATATATATATATATATATATATATATATATACTTCGCTTAAGCTTAAAAATCGAATTTATAGTTACATTTTTCACCGTTAAACGCAACAAATTAGGACTAACAGCATTGCAAAGAGAAAAAAAAAACACAAAAAACAAAAGAAAAGTTGACACAACAACACCAACAACATTCATTGAATGCGAAAAGCTTTTAAAATTTTGCACGTACCCGCAAAAGTGAGCTAGCATGCCTGCCCTCCCTGCCCCATATACATACGCCTTGTGCGTTGCCCCTCAACCAACCGCTAGTCATCAAACTGACTGTGCCACTTCGACGCAGTTGTCAGCGAAGTGAATTTAAGTGACAGCTGTCTGCGGCAAGGAGCTGCTAGCGTTTCTCTAGGCTGGCTGGCAGTCAGGTGGCTGTGACCCCTACAATACAACCAAACCAGCCATCCACTCCCCCCAAACCCCATAAACGCCATCGAGCGCGTGTGCAAGTCAAATTATGTGGAAATGAATTATGACGCTCATGCCGCCCCAGGACGTTACCCCTTAACGTTAAGAAGCCAAAAAAAAAAGAAAGAGAAAAGAAAAAAAGTGAACCCGCTCACAGCAGGCGTAACAAAACTTACACTTTGACTCATTAGCTACGGTTACGGCACAGTGGTTTAAATACTAGAAAAAACCTAGCTAATTAAAAGTAGAATTAATGTGAGTAAAAAGCTTTAGAAAGTTATTTGGTTTATATGGGCAATTGATTAACATTTAGAGATAAAGATGATGAATTTTTCAAAACATGTCGTCCCACTGTGCCCACTCAGCAAAACGAAAAGAAGAAAACAAAATGTTGGCAAAGAAAAACAAAAAAAAAAAGAAACAGTAGAAACAGATTATTAATATTTTATATCCTCTTCCATTTGTACTTTTGTTCCTTCATGTGGCAATGGCAACAATTTGTTACGGATTATATTTTTGATTTATATGCACAATTATCAACTCGATTTGGCCATAAACTTTGGCCAAAAATCTAATTAAGTAGAAACACCAATAACCAGGCTAACACACTAACCAAACAACATATATATGTATATCTATATATATATAGAAAAGCCAACACACAATAATCCAAAAATAAGAAAAGTGGTAACAAAATAGAACGTCAAGTGTTCAGCCATGCAAAAAGATGCAATTTTTTTTTGCTTTTAACCAAAATGCACTAGCACATGATAGAGATAAGAGGAGTTAGGTACACAAAAGGGGGGTATATACACATATATATATATATATATGTATCTATGTTATGTTGTGGGGTGGTGGGGGAGTGGCAGAGCTTACAATCTGCTTGTAAAATGTGTAAAGAACGACCGGCAATGGTAAAGTTTCCATTTTCGATTTACCCTTCACTTCATCTCTCTTTTTACCATATTTTAAGGAACTTTTTGAAATTGTGTTGTCTACTGTAATAACATTGAAAAAGTTAGTTAAACTAGAATTTTATTATTATAACATTTTTCTTATGTCTATGGGTTGGCTTAGTTTTCTTTTTTACTTTATAAAACTAAGATTTATCTATTAATATTTATGAGCGGATAAAATAGAAATTTTGTTTATATAATAAAATGAAATAAATTTCATTTTAGTTATTTTTCATATCATTATAATTAGTTTTGTTAAATAAGTTTTTGTTTTAACAATAAAATAAAAAAGGTAATAAAATTAATATTTCAATTAAATAAGTCACGATATTGTAAAGTATATATAAATATATATACATATATGTTATATATATATATATAGAAGATGTGTTTAACAATTTCAATAAGTTTTCAAGTCGAGAAATTATAATGGCATTGCAAATTAAGACTATATGTTTAGTCTTTTGCCTTTTAACCATTTTCTATATATTAAAAATTGAAAAATCAATTCAACCAAATTTCAAACTATTTCAAATGGAACAAGGTAAAATATTAGAAATTATTTTACAAGAATATTTAAAGACTTTTCTTTCGGTTTTTTTTTTTACAGATATTACACCTGTATATGGTATTTATCATTTCGTTAGTTTATCAACAGTCATAGCCAAATTTGGTTCAACTGAAATTCTTGATTATTCCATTATAAATCAGGTATCAACCAAATAGAAATTTATTATATTTAACATTTATTTATCTTAACAATTATTATTTTTTTTAGCACCCATTTTGGCTTTACGATGTAACTAAGCTATAAAAAATAAAACAAATTTTAATTAAATATGTCACGATTTTTTTTTTTAATTTTACTATATATATATATACATATATCATAGCTATTGTCATTCAGTCGACAAAAATGTCATTGAGAATGAAAACGATTTTTACAATTTTTTGCCTTTTGGCATTTTCCTTTTACTTTGAGCTTATTATGGTAAGTGGTCTAAAGTGTTTTTTTTTTTTAGTGTATAAAAGTTAATTAATATATATATTATATTACTACCATTTAGGCCAAATATCAAACAATTTTATTGCAACATTCAAATAGAAAATGCAATCAAACATTGACCCAGAATTGCACCAAGTTGTTTAAGGTAAGAACTCTAATATAAAAAATTCAAATACTTAACTTTCTTAGAATATCATAACTTTTCAGTTTATAAGAAATGACACTAAACCATGGAGGCATAAGTATATAAAAATTTTCTTGACTATACCAATTGAGTAAATATTTCATAGAAATATATACAAAATCACCAAAAAAATAAACTATATGCATTCAATTAAATTGTATTTGTAATTATCAAGATCCTTTGATTCAAATGATCATTTTAAGCAGTACTTATTAAGTATATTGATGTGGGCAATGGCAGAGTTTAAGCAGATTATTGCTAGTGGTAGCAAAGTGCTAATTTAATAAGGGTATTCTAGATACAAATTTGAATTAAATGAAGGCTTAAATTTGTTGGACTTGGGTTTCAGAAATCATATACTAATTTGTATAAATAAAATGTTGCCTTTAAGCTTATCCTTTTCCTTTTTTAAGATTTCTCTCTCTTGTGTTGTTGTTGGGGCATCTGTTGTGTGGCGTGTATGACAAGCAACAAGGTGTGCTCATGTCCCCTGCAGCAGTGGCAGTAGCAGTAGCAGCATCAGTAGCATCAACATGTTCCGGGTCCGTCATCTCATATGTCCTTTTGTACTGTAGCTTAATGGCAGCTTGCTTTTGTGTGCCATTCGAGTAACTTTTGGCCTCATTCGTTTGCCTCAACCGAAGTTTGTTTCATTTTCCACATACTTGGGCATATATATATGTGTGTGTGTTGTATCTCGTTTCACGGCGCACGAAGCATGAAAAACCCTTAGCCGCACCTCCCAAATAATATAAGAGTGAAAATTCAAGCGAAACCCAAAAAAAAAAAAAAAAAAATATAGCATATGTACATGCTTCAATATATACTATATATAATACATATATATATATACATATGTATTCAGTTGTCAACAGTTTCAAGACACAATTTTTTTTGTTTCTGTTCTTGTTTTTTGACTTGTGGGTGCTCGTGTGTGTGTGTGTGTGTGTGAGAGAGAGAGGGAGTATGGATAAATTAAAGTGTCTTGCAAATATTTGCTGTGCATTTTTATCATTGACAGTCCAGGGCCGAAAGCCAGTTGCTTGGTAAGGACATATTGCCAGGTGCTTCCAGCTGCTGACAGCCATCAACACGTAGTTCAATCAGTGGGCCTGACACTTCACTTTGGGCCATTTTTATTGGATTAAAAATATATACCTCAGATATAAAAAAAACCCAAAAAATTAAAGATAAGCAATAAAAAAATTTTTCTCAAATAAATTAGAATTAAATTGATTATTTTTTAAATCCTTTTCTTGAAATTTAATTAGCTCTTGAATAGAAATTATTCAATGAGGTGAAGCTTAAATATAATTTTAAAAAATTATATAATTTAATATATATTAAATTTTATATATTTTTTTGTTAAATTATATTTCAGCTAGGTTAAAAAAATTCATATAAATTTTTTGCATTTTTTTTTATCTGTCTTTTCATTATTTCTTTATTAAATTATATAAACGTAAGAAATGTTTACTTCCCAAAAGGCAGCTTAGCCACCTGACAAATTGTTACACAACAAAACAAAATAATAACAAAAACAGAAGAAAAAAAAAGGCCAACAAGCTAAACAACAACACATAGATATATGTAAGTGTGTGTTAAAAGCTTTATATGGATTATGTTTTGATGGTCCACTCTACCAACAAATATATATATATATAGAAATATAAATATATATGTATATATATTTATATAAATCTACATGTGCACAAGTAGCTTTGTGTTGTGGTCAGTTTTAGTTTTTGATTTCCCATATGGAAAATATTTCTTTTATTGCAATATTTTCTTTTATTTCTTCTCTGCTACAGTGTGTGCTATAAATATATTTTGACTTAATATAGATAACAATGTAAAGAGTTGGTTTTTAATTAAGCTTTAAATATGAAAAATATAAACTTACCAAGATAATTTTCATTTAATATTCTAAAATGGAAACAAAATAATTTGCATTAAAATAATATTTCAGATTTTAAAGTTAAAGTAAAAAAAATTCTTAAAAATATATATACAAATTTCCACTAATAATTAAAGTTAAAAAAATTCTAAAATAAAAATTTCAAACTATTTAAACATATTTAGACTTGAGTTCGTTGAATTTTAAGATTTTGCAATCGTTTTGTAATTTTTATTCAAGTTTTGTTTATATAAAGAAAAACTTTTACCTTTCAGAAATTATAGCTTTTCAATTTTTTATTAATAGAATATCAGATATAGATATAGATATTGAATTCCTTTCATTCCTTTCATTTCGCAAAAGTTCTTTTTACTTGGTATGGTCGTCATGACTTTTATTGGCTTTCAGTTGAAGTTTTCTTTATCTCTCTGGCGTTAACTGCATTTTTATTACGTTTTTGTTTTGTTTGCCATTTTGTTTTCTTGTCTTTTTAAGTTGGTCAAGTTTATCAATGGTTTTATTTGATTTTCGTACTTTTTTTTTGCCTTTTTGTTCTTTGCTTTTGTGTACAGTCGCTCATTTATTCATTTTGCCTGATTATATGATGCCCTTTTGCTATGACTTGGCTTTGCTTTTCTTTTTACCTCTCTCTTGCCTTTTATTTTTCTTCTATTTTTTTGACAGAATGAGTAGGTGGTGTGGTGTGGGGGCGAGGGCAACCATTTTATCGTGGGCCTCTTTTGTTACTACTTTTCTAATTTGGTTTGGTTTTTCTACCAAGGAACGCAGGGCATTAACTTTTGCCTCCCGCAAAAACCGGCAAAACCTCAATTATCAACTTACAGCAACAGACAAAAAGGCGCTTAATTAAGTGAAGCGTTGAACGTGCGTACCCGCCATTTTGTTACCCGAAATGTACCCTTCAACCAGGCACCATTACCACCACGGTCATCCTTTCATCATCATCATCACCATCAGCTACAGATATAATACCAACCGTATACAAATATATACATACAGAAAGGTAGAGAGAGAGAGAGAGAAAGAGAACGAAATATATAGTGTGAGAGAGCATAATGCTTTCGATCAGACTCGCTCTATAGTCTTCTATGTAATCTAAGACGTGTGTCGTTGTTAGAAGTTTTCTGCTTAGTCAGCAAACTGGCAGCCTAATCTATTGGTAAAACATTGTTGAAAGGGGAGGGAGTGGGTGGGTGGGTGTTGTGAAGGGTAATACACTGATACAGCTGCCAGTTCGAAAGAGAGACCCTTGTTGTTATTACTGTTATTATAAGTATGTAGTTTCTGTTATTTCTAACCTCTCCAATATTCGGTTAGTTCCATTGTTTTTCATTCAAGCCATAACACTCTATATAAACAGACAGACAGACAGATAGACAGACACACGGACATGCATACATACATACCAATTAAGAATGTATTGGAATTTACAATATTTCTTTATTCTTTTATTGTAAATTTAAATTCCATGCAAAAATTACACTAGACATAGACACTTTGAAATTCTGCCTATATTAGCATAAATTGGCATCATCTTAATTGAAATTAGTAATTAACATCGAGGCAATAAGCTGATATGGAGATACCCTTTTGCCTTTACCCTATTTGGATTCTTGCAAAGGATAATTAAGACTGTATCGAGGCTTGTAACATATAGAAGTGAGCGTTTTTCATCTCATTAAGTATTATAATCGTGATCAGCACTAATGGCTGACTACATCTAGCTAACTTTCTAGGTACATCTGCCTGTTTCTTTGTTGCTTTCATACATTTATTTTTAAGCCAGGTTTGTAAAACTTCGTAGATAAGCTTTTTAGTTAGATACGCAAGCCAAGTTTAAGAATTAGTTAGATCGGACCACTATAAGGTGAAGTTACTAAGGGATTAATCAGTGTGGCATAACAAGAAAAGTTTCAATTTTAGTTTTCTTTGCAATTATTTAAGTAATAATCGTATATGGAGGATGTGTTGTAATCTTTGACTTCCACCAAAGTACCAAGACTATTATCTTATGTGTACACTTTTATATATGTATGTATGTACATGTTAGTGTATACATATATAAGTGATTCAAATTTGTCCCTTTCGTAAAATGTTATGTTGAATGGGATATATATGTTACTGTTATTATATAGTTTCTTGTTGTCTCGTTTACCTCTCTATCTCTTATATTCTTATGCTCACTCTTCTATTTAGTATTTTACAGGAATTATGAATTTTAACAAGCTGAAAGCTCTCGGCATTCACGCACCCACGCATTAGACAGGAGCGCAGTCAAAACAAGAGGGTGAGAGTGAGAGAGAACCTAACAAGAAATGTCAAAAAAAACTTTAAGTTTCTATTGATTAGTTTGTTAATCAAGAAATCTATTTAAAATTTTCTTATTATTATTGGGCCCCATTTGTAAATATTTTGTAGAAACGTTCCTGTGACTTGTACATTTGTTTGCACATTTACGCTTGGCAGTGATCTGCCTTAAGTGCCCCTTCAAGTGGATTAAAAACATGGCAACACTGTGTATTAAGTTGTGCGTATGTTTGTGTGGTGTGTGTGTGTGTACGGAAAACTAAATGGAAATGTTTTTCATTGCTCGTTTCTTGTTTACCGTCATGTTGGTGTTGAATACGTGGGCGACTAAGGGTGAGAAAGGGCCAAAACTGATGTGAGAAATTCTCTTACTGAGTAAACAAACAATTTTTTTTAACAAGCACAAAAAAAGAATAATAATAACAAATGGGAATAGAAACCAAAAATGGAAACAAGAAATTTGAATCTAAAAATATTTTTAAGCAAAACGAAGAACCAACAAAACAACAAAAAAAAACCCCTTTCACAATTCAATTTTTACAACCTTTTAAATAAAATTGTGTATATTAAACAAACAACAACAAAAGTGTTAGCTGATCTTCTATACTCTTTAAAAAGATAATTTTGAGTTTGTAGAAGGTAAGGGTATTCCAAAAGTCAGTTAATATACTTCTATTTTTTGACACTGCTCTTCAAGTGTGTATCTTATTATAAATTTGAATTTACAATTTTTCTTATTTTTGTTTAAATACTTTGTTGTGCGAATGTCAATGTCCCCTAGTTACCCCACTCCAATGCCAGACGCCACCACCCCGCCACCTCTTTCCAACCATTCTATTACCAAAACCAAAGCCATTTGAAACCTCTTTGTGTCCCCCCCCCCTGCTGTTTGAGCCTGCAATTTGACTAGACATTGTCGCGACAATTTTTTTTTTTTTTTTTTTTTTTTTTTTGTTTGTGCCTTTGCCAGCAAAAATAAATTTGTCAAAAACAAAAAAAAAAGAAATACAAGTGAAATTTGTTCAACTGCTGTGCTGCAGGTCACTTGCTTGGATTTATTTTTCAACGCCTGATCCGAGCTTCTGACACCTGACAGTTTTCTTATTTATTTATTCGCTTTGTTTGTTTCTTTTTTTTTTTGACAAACTGTGCGTAAAATTTCGCTGGGAGGCAACTTTGCCTAAGACCAGTCAACTTTATCAACTTAATTTATACAAAAAACAAAAAAAAACCAAAAAAAAAAAAAACAGCAGGAACAAGAAAAACCAAGGAACCAAATAGAAAAAGCAAAGAAAATTTAGAGGGATATAAGCTAAGCCATAATAGCTATTCCCTTGTAAATTTCTTTCTATTATAACAATATAATATAGTCATTCGATTTCAATAGTATTTTATATCAAAGTTGATTTTAGTCATTTATATTAAAATGAGTCTATGAGAAAAATAAAAGAGAGAAAATTTAAAAACAAAATGTGACAAATAGTAATTGAAATGAAGGTTAAAAAGGCGAGAACTAACTTAAACAGGATTAAGAATTTTAAAGTGTTAAAAATCCTTAAATAAAATAATACAAAAATATACAAAATTATGGCTTACCTTAATAAATTATTCTATATATTATAGATACATTTCCTAAGAAGTGAGCAAATTAAAGTAGATACTCTACTAAGACAAACTTCTAAGAGAATTTAACATACCATTTTATCCAAGGGTATAAAAATAATGTTTTATATATATATATATTTTTTTTTTCATATTTTGCATTCGTTTCGTTTCGTTTAATATTTTTTTTTTCCTACTTTTTTTAGATATTCTTTTTACTCATTTTTCATTTTTGCCCCATGCCCCCGCAAGTTGTAGAAAGTTTTTGGCTCCCGTTTTCTGTCTCCTTGTTAAAATTGTATTTGAAACTTTGTACAAAAGTGGCAAATGCTTTTTGTCAGTCTTAAGGCTTCGCCTTACCTATTGTTTGTGGTAAGTATGTATGTATATATATTGTAGATATATATATATATATATATAGGCACGTGCCATAAACCATTTGTCAACACGGGCCCAAACTGATTGGATTCCATAACTAAGCGCGGTTCCAGCTCCAAGTTTTCCGAGTTCTATATTCTCTTTAGCCTCATGAAAAACGCTTAAAAGCAAAATGTAATCAAACTACCACATTGAAATCGTTGTTGTTGGCAAACCAACTTTGCTTAAAGGTATTAGCCAAATATCAAGCTAAGCACTTGAATATTAACAATAATAATTGCATAGCCCGAAGAGCTTTTTCTTACAAATTCAAATGGAAAACTTTTCCAATTAATATACAAGAAATATCAAAAAACACAACAAAAAACTCACAAATCCTTGGGCATTTGTTATATGTGTATATATATATCTATATATAGATGTGTGAGTATTGTATAATAGTTTGAAATTTTATTTCAAATAAAAAAGAGTTTCTAAAAAATAAAAATTTTATTTTTATACCTTTGCAAAAAAGGTATATTAATTTTGGTCAGAAGTTTGCAACGCATAGAAGGAAGCATCTCCGACTATATAAAGTATATATATTCTTGATCAGGACGATGAGCTGAGTTCATTTAGCCCTGTCCGTCTGTCCGTATGTCCGTCTGTCTGGATCAACGCAATCTCCTCCGAGACCCTTAAAGCTACAGAGCTGAAATTTTGCACCTAGGCTTCTTTTTGCTGCAGGCATTGTCTATCTCGGAATCATCCCGATCGGATCACTATATCATATAGCTTCCATAGGAACGATCGGTCGTGAATAAGCTTTATCCTCAATAACTTTGTAGTTTTCCAACGAAATGTCACGAAAGTCGGTATTTGTGAGTTTCATACAACATATCCACTAAGTTTTATGAAAATCGGTTGACTATATCATATAGCTTCCATAGGAACGATCGGTCATGAATATGGATTTCGAGCAATAATTTGGTTGTTTTAAAAGCGATTATCACCAAATTTGGTATTTATGAGTTTTATATACTTTCTATCATATCTGGCAAGTTTTATCAGAATCGGGGCACTATATCATATAGCTCCCATAGGAACGATCGGCCAAAAAATTGGTTTTAGTTGAAAATCTTTGATTTCAGTCGTAATTTGGTATTTGTAAGTTTGGTATATATAAAAATATGTCTGTTGAGTTTTAACAGAATCGGCCGACTATATGATATAGCTCCTATAGGAACAATCGGACCAAAAAAAATTTTTTTTTTACTTGTAAGTTTTTTTCTTGGAGCCACGGGCATGATTAGCTTTATATACTTTCTTATGATTCTGGTTATTTATATGTAATTGAAAAAGACAGTTTGCAAAGGTATCCGAACTTCGGCGTGGCCGAAGTTAGCCCATCCTTCTAGTTTTTAATAATTTCTAAATGGTTTTTCTTTTTAATTTTAACAATTCAGTTTGTTCATTGATTAAAATATTAATTGCATTTTTGTACACAATTTAAATGTTAAACAAATTAAAAATTGGTTTGAAATTAAGGCATATGATAAATTTAATATTAATTATTTAATTTTTTATCATTATTTGCCCTTTTAAATGTTTTAAAATTCAAATTAATGCAAAATTTAAATGATTAAATGTAAATTTATGGTTAAAGAAGAAAATCATTTGAAAAATTTGGCAAGGACATTGTCGTTTTCAATTGACAATTTTTCAACTATGTTGTAAATGAATGCCACTTACAGTTAACATCAAAGTTTATTAACTGAAAAATGTGTGTGTGTGTATGTGTATGTGTCTGTCTTTCATTTTGTAGTTAATTCCCACTTCATTTGCGCTATCAAGTGACAGAAACTCAATGTCAAAAGCTTTTAAGGGCATGTCATCGCTTACTACCATCCATTTACCCATTTCTCAGTTTTCGTTGTTCTTTTGGCTTCAACTCGCTCTCTCTCTCTCCGCTTTTCTTTGTTGCTCATTATATGGCCTAAGTCATAAGAAAAGAGCAGCAGCAAACAACAACAATAACAATAGCAAAAGGTGTCCCAAAATTAAGTAACCGCAACCAACAAAACGAACCGAACGCAAAAACCAAACGACTTTCAACTTGTCGCCATGCCAAGAACGAGAATCCTTTTGGGTAATGGCTGGTAATTATCCCTAATTAGTTGTAAAATATTGAAGTGAAAGTGTATATATATATATATATTTTTTTTTTATTTTGCCACTGCTTAGCTATTGTTGTTGTTGTTGTTGCTAAAAAGCCAAGACAACTCTATAGGCCATTAGCAAAAGTTTTTAAGCCTAAGTCCCATTCCCCCATACTCCGCCCACATTTGCTCATTTTGGGGTTTGGCCATAATATTAATGAAAATACGTAATAACATTAAGTAAGTATGTTAGGCATAAAGTAGAATACGATTACAGCTGTGTCCCATGATGAATTATCTAGATTTTGAGGACATTCGTTTTATGAATTTTGCAGAATACTAAATAACCAGAAAGCCAACAAACAACAGCAACAAAAGTCAGAAATTAATTACCACAACAAGCATTACGCAACATGAATAAACAAGAAAGAAAGAAAGAGAGAAGAGGCAAGGAAAACTAAAAAAAAAAAAAAATTTACATTCATATATATAAAACTAATTTAACTAGTTGAAAAGTTTAAAACAAAGATAAAAATTTGTAGTTGAAAATTACAGAATTATGTTCCAAAAGAATATATATATATTTATCAGATCTAAAATATATGGTATATAATTTATTATTCCTCTTTAAAAAGTATTTGTTTATATATGAAACATTTTAAGTTTTTCAAAAATCTAAAATACTTTAATCTATAATGCTTTGCTCATATCAAATATGGTTGCTTTAGCTCCTAAAGTCTCTAAGATCTAGGTTTTCATACGGACGGACAGACAGATATGTATATCTCAATGGACAATCGTTGATGCTGATCAGGAATATATATACTTTATGGAGTCAGAAATGCTTCCTTCTGCCTGTTACATACATTTTAGCGACTTTAATACGCCCTTTTACCCTATGGGTACGGGGTATTAAAATACTGAGATACAGCGGCAGAATTCAAAATACAGGAACAATTTCAAATTTACCTTAACAGAGCCTTGAAATGTCAACAGAGATTTTAAATTTTAACAGAGGCTTCATAATTTCAATTGCCATGGCTCTGTTAACTTAAGATAACTCTGTAAACTTAACAGAAATCTGTTAAATTAACAAAAATCGGTTAACTTTACATAACTATGTTAACTTAACACAACTATGTTAACTTAACTGTGTGGGGTTAACATAACAATGTTAATTTAACATTGCCATGTTAACATAACAGAGGTTTGAAATTAACAGAATCTTGGTATGTTAACTTTACTTTAACTTTAACAGAGGTTTCATAATTCAAATTAGCATGTCTCTGTTAACTTCACATGATTATGTTAACTTAATATAATCCTTTAAGCTTAACAGAGGTTTGCAATTTTAACAGAGGCTTGGTATGCTAACTTTACAGAACTCTGGTAAGTTTACAGTGCGATATACTTCTATTACACCACGATGCAATTGTAATTGAAGTTCCTATTAATGCTTTGACCTATGAACTGAATCGTTTATTTCTTTCATTTAACATTTTCTTTTTCTTCTTTTTGGAAAAAAGTCTTAGAACTTTATTAAATAAAAGTTAAACTTTTACTTAAAGCAGTGTCTAATATTTTATTAATTATAATTTATAAATGTTAAAACTTTTGTTTAATTTAAAAATATTTCATTAATTTATATACGCTCTAACCCATAAATTTAATTAACAACAATGAATTTTAGTTGTCGTTTTCTTTTGCTTTCGTTTCTATATTGTTATTCATATTAACCATTTTTTTTTCTTTCTGTTATTGTTGTTGTGCTTTTGGTCAGCACGCAAGGCAAGGCACGTGGTTGAAAGGCGGCCAAAGCAAATGGAAATGGCTAACCTAACACCTTCTAAAGAAAGGTGCAACATTTTGTAAGAAGTACTGAAAATGAAGGCCAAAAGCTTTTCAAAGTTTTGTTATTGCAATGCTTATTTGATCAGCAAGTGATTAAGTGTGTGCGTTTTGTCTGTACATACAGGTGGAATTCCCTTTGGTTAGGGTATTAAGAGCAAAATGAGTAGCAGCTAGACTAGAAAGAAAAAAGAAAAAAAAAAAAACTTTAGCATGCTTTTAAACGTTAGATGCTCGAACCTTTAGCGCTGAGTGCTTTTTCATCTTTTTCTCTTTTGCACACTCTCTCTCTCTCTTTTCCTCTATATGTGTGTCAGTTGTTCAGGCCAACTTTTAATGCAAGCAGCTGGTTTCGCAGTCAACATGTTAAACCAGGTCGAAATATGGCAGACGCAAAAGAAGGCACATCAGACGATGATGACGACAGTGAGACTATTATAACCGCAATCTCTATGGCTGCCTTTGCTACTGCTGCGTCATGAACAACCATCACACTCAAGCCTCCATTCCCCACCCACTCTGTCTTTCTCTCTCTCTCTCTGTCACACTCTTCTTGTCGAGTGACAGAAGCTAATTAAAATGGTATGCTCATGCATCAGCTTAAGTGCACTGAAACAGAAGCGAAAAAGAAACGTGTTAAACGTTTCATTTACTTGTGGGCTAAGATGTCAAGTTTGCAACTAACACGTGGCCACTAAAGAGTCTAACTACCAAGAAAGCAATGCAAAGCTTACTAAAAAAAAAAAAAACTTAGATTATTAAATCAATAAAATAATCTTATAATATAATTAAAAACTCTTTGCTTACCATTTGTAACAAGGTCATTGAAGTCTAATGTAAATATTTAAGTCTTTTTTTATTATTTCTTCTTAAATTTATTTTAAGTATTTCTAAATAATACTATAAAACAGTGTTCCTAAATGCTTTATTAAAGTTTTATATTTAAAAAAGAACACCTGGGACACACTTTCAAAGGAGCTCAGCTCAGTATTTTTTTTGTCAGTTTTGAAATGTTTTATCTTACATTTTTAAATTGGCATTAAAATCTGCAAAACAAAAAACTGATATATTTTAAATATTTTATAAAAATGTTGATATTTTTTTCTTTTAAATTTTTTAAGTTTTTTTGTTGCTGCTTACTTCCCAAACTGGTTATAACTTTTTGTAACAGGCTAAAAGATAGACCACTTAGAGCCCAAAGGACATTAGACAATTACTTTGAAGGGGCCTCAACTTTAGAAGGCCACACTTAAGTTTCTGACTTTTAAATTTTTCTATACCTATAAGCTACTTGGAATCATCTCTTGTAATTAGAAAACTAGAAACTTTAATTCAATTTCAGCATATACTATAAGTTTCAAAATTTTCAAAAATTTGATTGAAATCATTTTTAAAGTTTTAAAATCATTTTTTACTGCAGTTAATTATTATAACAATTTTTTAACAAACATTTCTTGCTCTCAAAAACTCTCTTAGTACAGTAGAAACAAAACAAGTATAAAACAAAAGTTTATGGTTATGATTGTAACCATTTTCGTAGGTTAAAAGAACTTAATTCATGTTAAATAGTGTAATCGAGGTATAAAATTGCCATCAAGTGCTCACATGATAACCGCTTGAAATCATTTTCCCTTTAATTTTTTTTAATCCTGACATATTTTATATACTTTCTTGCCACAAGTTAATCGGCCACTTTAGACGACTTGCTGAGTATCCTTTTTCCCTCTCTCTCTCTCTCTCTTTTACTCCTTCTGCCTTTTAGTCGAGTTCATGTTCAACGCAATTGGCTGCACTTTGCATATTTTCATAAATTTATTTAAGTGCGCACAATTTCGTCTTGAGCCGGATGAGTTTTCGACCATAGTAAGCCAAGAGCAAGGACTTTGCAAGCTATGCGCTCTAAAGGACCACAAAAAAATTAAAAAAAAAAAAAAATAAAGAACTAGAAACAATAAATTTTATGCCAAGAATCGAGTAAAGCCAAGTTGAGAGTTTGCGTGCGTAACAAAAAATGCAAATGGCGCTTACACCGGAAGTCGTCACGTTCATACATGAGCGAAAACTGCAGGCGTGTTTGTGTGTTTGCGGTAAATTAAAATAAATTAGCATTTTCATTTCATTTACTTACACAGCTTTTCGGCTTCCCCCCTACTCTACCACTTTACCATTTACGCAACAGCAAATTTGTTTTTGGTTTTGGTTCTTTTCTTGGAAATCTGGCAAATTGAATACAACTAACAATTTGGAATGCAACCTGAAACACTTTTGGCGTGTAAATTGGAAAATTAACTTGCCATTAGCATTGTCAGTAGAGGAAAACAGAAATAAAAAAAGAAGACAAAAAGTGACACAAAAGTAAAAGAAACTGCAATCAGACATTCGTAGACAACAGCAGCATGACAGCAAAATAAGATAAAAACATGAAAATGCAATTAAAACAAGTCAGAAAGTTGCACATTTTAATTTTGTATCTGTGGCAACTGGCTGAAGAGTGAGAATGAAGCAGGAAATGTTGCCTTTGATGTAAGTAAATGACATCTTATGTATATATATATATGATAAAGGATTTGTTTAAAAAACCTTTTCTTATGCTAAATGAAAAAGAACTTGAAAACAAGAGAAAAAATTTTAATTGGCTGTTGATTAAGAAAATATATAACTTAAAATTAATCTTTTTTTTAAGCTCTTCTGTTATTTACTTTTTGATGAGTTTAATATACTAAAAAAAAATATAAAAAATAAATATATAGAAAGTAAAACACATATAAGATATATAAAAACAAAAAAATATAATAAATAACATTAAAAATATTAAAAGAAATGTAACAATAAATATGTTAAAAATTATAAAAATAATTAAATAAATATATAAATAAATATATACATAAAATGTTATAAAAAATAAAATAAATATTCAAAATATAACCCAATTTTCCATAAGTTAAAGAATTAATTGAACAATAAATAAGTTAAACATTTCAAAAATAAATAAATAAAATAATAAAATTAATTAAAATCTATAAACGATTTGTAGGGTAAACAATCTTCGTTCTTTTTGTTACTATAAATATTTATTCAAGATGTGATTCGAAAGAGAAACGATATAAAATATTAAGGCAAATAAACTGCAGCATGCTGATAAGAGTAAAAAAAATGCAAAAACAAGATGATAAAGCCATAAAAAAAATTAAGTATAAAATATATTTAAAATAAAAACAAAAATATCCTCACCAACTGACCACAAAAGCAGCTTAGAATTCCATTTTTTTTTTTTTTTTTTCATTTTTATGACATTCTTGAAAAAAAAAAAAGAAAAGTCTGCTTCTGATTTTATTTTTTTTTTCCTGCATTTTTTGACAAAAATTTGAGAAAATAGCAAAAGCCAAAGAAAATTAAATATAAACATTTAATAAATTTTGCTGTGCATGTAATATGTAACATTTTGTTGCCCAGGCCAACGTGTGTTACACACTCAACCAGAACAAAAAAATAATAAAATAATGAAAATAAAACGAAACCAAAACGAAAACAAAACAAAACAAAATAATAATACAAAAGAACAAAAAAACAAAAAACAGTATAGGTAAATTCAATTAAGACTGCACGAAAAAAAATACGACACGTTCAACGTTGCGTATGAGTGATGTGTGCATGGTGAAGAGACCCTTTGAAGCTGCCACTTCTGATATGCTGTGTGTATACACTATACTATACAAGTGTGTGTATGTGTGTGTGTGTGTTGTTTTGTGTATACGAAATTAAAAATCACATTAGGCGGTGAAACTGGCAGACTGACTGCGAGGGTTGCCATGACATTTAGTTTCTTAATATTAAAAGAAAGATATTCAATTTAATAACATTTAACCTAAACAAATTTTGACATTAAAAACGAGTTAAAGGCATTTGAAAAGATGAAAAATTCTTCATATTTTTTACTGGAAAAAACGTTTACCTTAATTAGTTGCTGGCAGTGAAAAATTAAAAGCTTTTAAAAATGATATTTTAACAAATTATTTAATCATCCCTCTGACCACAATGGCATCATCATCGCCTGCTGGCTGTAGTAGCTGTAGCTGTTCCTCCAGAAACAGTCTTAGACATCGTCTGGCCGCATTCCTCCATCTCTTAGTCTTGTGCACTTAATTTAATGACCAAAGTTCGCCGCACTGGGCGTTGGCAAGGAACTGAGCCCCAGGCTCAAGCTAAGGTGGTAGCAAAAAATGAAAACGTCGGTGGCGGGAGGGGGATGGGGAAACAAAGGCTGAAAGCCTGAACAAGACTTTGGTCCTGCTTTGCATAAGCAGCGCCATGTTTATTTACATTTGTGCAAATTGTTATTTAATTAAATTTTAATACGCTTCATTAAAACTTCTGTCTAAGGTCGCTCTGCGAGCTCTTCAGCTTTTACGTCTACTATGCTTTTCCTTGGTTTTTTCTTTTTTGCCTCTCTGTTTATATTTGTTGTCTATTTTTCTACTCTCGAGCATTGCTTTTTTCTTTTTTTTTTTTTTTTTTTTGTTGGATGCGTCGCGGATTTAGTCATTTTATTATGCAATGATAATCAGAAATCAATTTATTGTGTACGCACACAAACACACATTGAGGGAATAGATAGAGAAGGCGGGATGCAAACAAAACAAAATGGTCAGTAAATGAAACGTAGGTCGGTCAACGGAGAATCAAGTCAATAAAATTCAATTTGCTGCTCATCAGAGTCAGTGGCAAAGCGGCAGAGATCTAAGAGGCAGAGAGAGAAAGAAAGTGAAGTGGACGCTAATGTGACGCAGGGAAACGGACCACGAGCAGAACCATGTACCATGGCAGGACCTTGATGCTAGCTGCTGGAACCAAGAACAAAGTCGTTTGTGCGTTTAAGTAAATACAAGCACATTAGGCTACACCAACACCAACACCAACAAAACTTTGGCATGAAGGCATCTCTGGCATTTATTCTTTTCTTTTATTTTATTTTATTTCAGTTTTTTTTTTTGTTTAGAGGGTAAAAGCTACTTAGGCAAACAAGAATTGGGGGCAAATACTAAGACGGTTAGACGGCTATTTGATATCGTGTTAAGGTTAAAAAGATAAGCCAAATAAAGGTTAAGGAATATTGTCAAGATAAATTAAAAATTAAATTAATTCAATTTTCTAAAAATTTAACCAATTTTTATGGTAAGAAAAAAAACATTATTTAAACTATGTCAATTTTAATTTAATTAATTTAATTTTTAAATCTAATTTTTTTTAAATAGACATAAATAATATTTTTCATAATTTTTTGAAATATTTTAAAAACTATTGGTTTCTGTCTTTTTATGCAAACTTTTATTTGTTTGACTTAACTTTATTTTTTTTTATAAAATTTATTTGAGGAAAGTTGCGAAAGATTTCCCAATGCCCAAACGTTTTTAATTAAATTTCGATTTAAAAAATTTTTAAATTATTTTTATATTTATTTATTTTGTATTTTTTAACTTCTTTTAGATTTTTTATTTTAATTTTTGTTTATATTTTTTAACTTCTTTAAGATTTTTTATTTTATTAAATATTTTTATTTTATTGTATATTTTTATTTCATCATTTTTTTTTATTTATTATTTTATCTTATATTTATTTTTATTTTATATTTTTTTTTATTTTATATTTTTTTTTTATTTTATATTTTTTTTATTTTATTTTATATTTTTTTTATTTTATTTTATATTTTTTATTTTATATTTTGTATTTTATTTAATATTTTTTATATTTTTATTTTATATATTTTTTTATATTTCTTATTAATAAAAACTATCAACTATCAGTCTAATATTCCCTAAATAAACCTTTTCAGGGTATAAGGTATAAAGAAAATTCAAAGAGCAGCACCAAATGAACTGCTAGAACACAGACACACACACCCACACACACATACACACACACACATACCAAAGCCGCTTTGGCGCATAAGAAAACACTAAATCAGGCAGCATAGACAGAAAAAGAAAGAGCCATAGAGTAAAACATGTTTTTTTTTCATTTTTATGGGACAGTCAATGAGAAAAAATGAAAGCAAAAGTAAAACAAAAAGAAAATACAAAAAAAGAAGAAAAAAAGCAAAAGATGTTCGATTTTGTATACCCTACATAACTTGAATGTTTAAATTTTCAAGAAGTGTATATTTAAAGACTAATTAGATTAATATTTTCTTTAGTTTTTCCAAGTTTTTCCAACACTTGTTAGGGTAACCCAGATGCGACTTGCTAAAATAAAATATTGCTTCTTAATTTATTAACTCATTTTATCTCAAATTTATTATGTTAATTAAAATTTTTCAAGTGATTTTCACCTTTTACCCTCCAAGGGTTAAAGGGTATTTAAATGGCTATGAAAAAATTTCTCATAAGTTTGAAATATTTCTATGCCAATGGCAAATAACAATAAAACTGACAAATTATATTGGATAATTTGCTAAGCTGATTTTCTGTTGTACCAATCGAAAGGATAAGCTGTCATCGAGTCCTCGACCGCAAAATATGCTAAATCTGATAATGGTCAAAAAGGAAGATTTCAAGAAGCTGAATTCCAATTGAAATTCAAGTAAGAAGTATTTCAAGGACCTGCTTAAGGTGCCAAAAAGGTTAAATGCTTTTCTTAATTAAGTACCAAATATTTAAGAACATTTTTTAATCACATTTCAGTGAAAACCAGTTAACATTTTTCCATTAGCCGCAACAAAATTGGCGAACGAATTGCAATCAAAACTGCATTTCGATCAACTTAAAATTGTGCCAAAGGCCAACATGCAAAAAGCCTTCTTCTAAAATGGGATCTGGCCATCTAACGGAATAACGTTGCAAAACGCAAAAAAAAGGGGGTGGGGAGAAGAAGGAGGAGGAGGGAACAAAAATTGAAATTTCTTTTCCATTTTTGGTGATGGGATGGCAAAAACTGTTTAACAGTGACTTAACCTCTTGGCAACGCTTCTAGCCAAACCGGACATATGTGGCAATATCTCCTTAATACCGAATATATGTGTCAAATTCAAAATCAATTCATCTCTCGATTATAAAACTTGAATAGTCTTTGAACTCTTGAACTCTGATATAAACTTCATTTTTGAATATTCGTTGTGAATTGTGTTTGGCTAAATGTAAATGAGAACGAACTTCTCTCAAAGAAAAAAAAATTCACTTTCTCTCTAAACAAACTTAAACTAATCAAAAATAAAGATATCAAATATAAATATATACAGTTATAATATATTAAACTTTGATCTGTTATAATACATACTTCATTTGATTAACAATCGGACTACAGTGCGTATACTTGTTTACATTTATATGCCTTTCTGCCTCTGTTTACACTTGATTACGTTGATATGCCTCTCTGTCTCTCTCTCTGTCCACAGTGCGTATACTTGTTTATGTTTTTGAAGCCTCTCCTATAAATTCTATAATAATATAATTAAAAATTTAAACTTAAGTTCCAGCCACTTTTTAAATATTATAAAATATTTCTAAAATAAAAATTCCCTTTCTATATTATTTACAATTTAAAAGTTTCAAAATTCAGTTGAAAATCTATATATATAGTTCAAATCTTATTTACCAAATGCTTATAAAGTTAAGAAAATTTCCAAATATTCAAAAATCTTTACACTTTGCACTTTTCTTGGCCACATTTTTCGCCACTTTAGAGAAAAAAAAAACAAAGAAGAAAAATTTAGTAAATGAGATAAAATTGGGAACCCTTTTTTTTATATATATATCTAAATATATATATATATTTCTTGTGGCTGGCGTCAGGACGACGCCATGCAGCATCTGGCAGCAGGAAATTGTGCGGGCGTAGTGAAAAGTTATTATATCAACATATTAATAAACATAATCCAGAAATCATATACGTCGACATTGAAGGCCGCTGAAACGACGTAGACAATAATGACAATGATGTGATGACGATGATGATGATGATGACTTTTACCCCCAATTCTATCTACACCCACTGGAAAAACAAGAAAAAGAACAAGAAAAATGGAAAAATATTTTTCATACTTTGTGCATATTAAATTCATTCAAAGATTTGAAACTTTTTTTTTTGTGTTTTTGGTAGCTGCTCATTTTGTAGTCCAAAGCAAATAACAAAAGGTGGGTCCTCTCCGTTTTTTTGTTTTTTTACTTGCTCTGCCCTTTTGCCAAATGTCTGTAAATGAGTAATAAATGTGGTGGCAAAGTAGCAAACGGCCTAGCATCCCTTGGTTACGTTAGAGAGCGGGGGGTTTATGGTGATTCACAATATTTCCATGGAAAACCTTAGACTGAAATTTGTTTAGGTTCATTTGCGCTCTGTTCTATGGTTCGGATGGGAATAGCTCTGTTTTCTTAGTTCACAAAAATAAAAAAAGAAAAGAAAAACAATAGAGAAAGAACAGGAACAGGAACATTTTTTGTTGTTTTGCAGCTGTGTTTGTTTTTTTAATACCCTGTAATCTTTGGGGTAAAATCATTTGTGTTATTATAAAAACCTTTTATTATACTTTTAGTATAATGAAACAAGAAACAGGAAAGAATTTAATAATTTTATCATAAATAAAATAGTTTTTTTTTTTTTTTAATTTTAATGGGTATTTTAAAGTCGTTGCCTCGGGTTTTGTTTATGTTTATATAATATTGTAAATATTCCTCAATTTCCCTTCAATTGAATTGCGCCTACAATTTGGTGGCTTAGCCAAACTTTGTATAATGTTACCCTGTTTCCTTATATAAATATAGGTATATATATATATATATATATATATACGGAACCAAAATTTTAATTGAATGCATAAACAAATTGTCGGCTAAATTGTCTGTTTACTATGCAAACCCAAAATATTGATTGAAATTGATAGAGAAAGTAGCCCAAATGAAAAAAGAGCCAAAAACTATTAAATAACTTTAACTAGCTGTTGAGGTTTTTATTAAAATTAAATTATTTTAAATATATTATTAAAACTATGTAACAAATAAGAAGCCACGAAATCTTAACACTTACCTGGTCATACATATAAATATCAATTTGTTAAGAAAAGGATTTGGTGTAACCTAAAAATTAAAAGATTGTTTAATATTTTACATTATAATAGCTAGAAATAGATTTTAAGAATCCAAAAATATAATTTTTTAAAGGATTTTCTATCCAAGTGTTTAATTTTTTAAATAAAATATAATTAAAGTTTTTTTAGGCATATTTCCAAATTCTTTTTACACTAAGTTATCATATAACTAGAAGGATGGGCTAACTCCGGCCATGCCGAAGTTTGAATACCTTTGCAAACTTTTTAATACAAAAATTTTTTTTGGTCCGATTGTTCCTATGGGAGCTATAGGATATAGTGAACCGATTTTGATAAAACTTAAGAGATATGTTCGAAAGTATATAAAACTCATAAATACCAAATTTTGTAATATTCGCTTTTAAAACAACCAAGTTATTGCTCGAAATCCACATTCATGACCGATCGTTCCTATGGGAGCTATATGATATAGTCAACCGATTTTGATAAAACTTGGTGGATATGTTAAAAAGTATATAAAACTTACAAATACCGGCTTTCGTAATATTTCGTTGGAAAACAAGAAAGTTATTGAGTTTAAAGCTTATTCACTACCGATCGTTCCTATGGGAGCTATATGATATAGTCATCCTATCGGAATGATTCCGAGATATACAATGCCTGCAATGAAGCCTAGGTGCAAAATTTCAGCTCTGTAGCTTTAAGGGTCTCGGAGGAGATTGCGTTGATCCAGACAGACGGACAGACAGACAGACAGACAGACGGACAGACGGACATGGCTATATCAACTCAGCTCATCGTGCTGATCAAGAATATATATACTTTATATACTCGGAGATGCTTCCTTCTATGCGTTGCAAACTTCTGACCAAAATTAATATACCTTTTTTGCAAAGGTATAAAGATAATAAAATGAACTTAGTTTCAGTTTTTGCCAAATTTCTATAGTTTATAAAATATATTAAAATATTTGCAATTAAAATTTGTTTAAAGTAAACTTTTAGTATAGACAAACGTATCCTTTATTGTAACCAATGTCCAAAATAAGAAACCAAAAACCCCGCAACTTCCATATGGATAAGGCGATATCTATTCACCAGATGTCCGCCATAGCCAAAAAAAAAAAAAAATAAATAGAATTTCAATCAGCTCATCTGGGGTCCTGTCTGAAGGCTTCTTTACCTCTTGTTTTTTCCCTTTTTTTTTTTGGTTTTTTTGGGTTATTTTTTGTTTCTATCTGTGTGTTACTCATCACTCAAAGTCGAGGGCCTATAAATATGCATACACGCATATACACACACAGTACATATGTATGTATGTATGGTTACAAGGACACAAAACAACAACGATTTATGCATAACATTTGGTAACATAAAGAAATAAAAAGGGAGGGAGAGCCAAAAACCTATTCGCCACCTGGCGATGTTTGCTTTGTGTAACCGTTTCACGCTTCGCTCCGCTTGATGCCATCTCCCTGTGAAACCACATTGCCCCACCGACTTGCCATGCCACTCAGTCAAAGCTCAAAGTCGGTTGACAGGCAGAAAGAAATACACAAAGAAAGCGAGAGAGAGATAGAGAGAGAGAGAGAGAGAGAGAGAGAGCGAGAGAGTGAATGAAATAGAATGAAACACTTTCAAAGCAATAAAATGCGCAATTTTTACGATTAATGGTGAAATAAAATATCGTTTCTTGTTCAAGCTACTCCTTCTTTTTTTTTTTTCTTTCTTCATGCATGGAGCAATTCGATAGGCTAAGACCCCTCTAATCCAGCCCCATACCCCATCGACCCACTCTATCTCTCTTTCTAACCCGAAAATAACAAAAAAAAAAAAAGAAAGAAAGAAAATCGCAGGTTGGCGACGCCGACGCCAACGCCGCCGTCGCTGCTGTTGCTGCAGTTGCTCATAAAAGTGCCAAATAAAATTGAGAATTAATCAACTGGCTGACTGGCCCCGGCTCTTTGAGGGATTTACGATGAGCCATTGACCGTGACCATGTACCAATGGCCGCCTCATCCTTTTGCTACATTTATTTCATTGTCATCGCGTGTTTAGTCGATCGAATTTCTAATTTTATGACTAGATTTTCTGCCTGTTGTCGCTGTTAAACGATTTTAGCCCACTTTTCATTAATATGGCAACATGGAAATCTCTCTTTCTCTCTCTTAATTTACTACCAACTCAGCAAAACCAGAAAAACTAACAAAATTTTGTATCTATTTTAAGGCTAATTAACATTTGACTTAGATTGTTCAATTACAACTAACAAAAATGTATATTAAATAAATAAAATTTTTATGGAAAGAATGAATCAAATGAATCCTTCTAAGCAAGATATAATCCTTTCTAGGTATATATAATATAAGGATATTTGGACTAAGAATAAAGAAGGAAACTTTAACAAATCTAATTGAAAATTACTAAAAAGATTCTTTAACTTTCATATTTGATTTATATATATATATATATATGTCTCTGCAAGTCTGAATACTGAATACTTTTATTAAAAATAGTTAAAAAATTATAAATTGATTCTTCAAGAGAAATTCTTCAATTCAAACCAAATAAAATAAAATAATATAAAATTTTATTAACTGTGAATTATTTGTAATTTATTAAAGTGAATAATATATGAACTGTTTGACAATTTTCTTAATTGATTCATAAATAAAATTAAATTTAATTCAATTCGTATTCTATGTATATCAATTTTTATATATTATATATATATACCTATATATACATATGCATATACGTTTGCCCGATGCTCATCTAAGATTAATATGAAACCAATTTCCCTGAAGCAGCATCCGCGACTGCTATTTGCGTTGTGTGTGTGTGTGTGTGTGTGTGTGAGTGTGTGTGTGTGAGTGCTGTTACATGGGCTACACAAACTTCAATAAAAATTCATAAATTATTGTTTATGCGTATTGAATTAAGCGACACGCACACGCAACCTACAAAAAGGAAAAAAAAAGAAATAAAAATAAAACCAACTTCTTGTCATAAGCCAAAACCAACGACTAGAAGATACCCTGCAACAAGTTAAACTGTGAGAATTTTATTTATTATTCTTACTCTGTTAATCTGTTATTTTTGCTTGTTTGTAGTCAATTTGATTAATAACTCAAAACTCTTTTTGTTATCCTATATCAAAAGTTTATTAAGAGAAATTTCTCTGTTTGTTTTATGTACTGAGAGCAAGTTAATATAACTTTGCTTGTACCCCCCACATGGGGGCATAGGGTATAAAAATTACACATGACCCACAGACATTCTTTTTTTTTTACATCCTTAAGAAATAAGTAGGCTAAAGAGGGAGAGAGAGAGAGAGAGAGTGGTAAAAAGAAAAACTTTCTTGTGATTTAAAATTTATGCAAGAGCCAAAGAAGAAAATGAAAACTTTTCTACGGGTTTTTTTTTCCTCTGTTGCTTTTTCTTTTTTTTTTTTTTTTTTTTTTTGCCTCTGCCATTTTTCTGTCAATATAATTGCAAAAAATTTCTAGCCATGTTAAGTATTTGTTATTTATTGTGATTTGTTTACATTTTGTTTTGCTGTTTTTGTGTGTTTTTCCATATATATATAAATATACATATATATATAGGGATATATGGATATATGCATGTTATTTATATATATATAAATATATGTTGTTTTGTTATTTACTCTGGTATCGATGGAATGTGCTCTAAATGTCCCATGTCCTTTACCACATGAGAGCATTCTATGTTTGGGGCGTTTCATTTTCTTCCTTTTTGCATATTTTCTATTTTCTATCTCGTTTATTGAGTGGCAGCATTTTAATATGTGCCACCCTGTCCTCTCAATAGGTATTCCCTCCCTTTCCTCACACACATACACACATGACAAAGATAACCCAACCAGGAAGCCCTAAGGATTAGAGATTTCCAATTGGTTATTGGTTCTAATACTTAAACTACATTTTTTTTCATTAGTTGAAGTAAAAGTTTTATAATTTTTTAAAATTTTTAATCTCACTATAATAGAAATATTTGAAATTTCTATATTTAACTAAATTTTTATAAGTTCTTTTCTCTTTTTTAGCTATTAAAAAGAATTTATTGTTAGATAAAAGATAATATTTTTAATCACTTTAAATTTATATATTTTATTAGGCCAAGTTAATTCAGATAATTCTCTCAATTGTTTGAAAGTTTAACTCTTAAGATAATGAATCTTTTGTTTTATAACAAAGTCTTGTTTGTTTCCAGGACATAACTTTTGGCTCGGGCTATACTTTTGCATTGATTCCATATTTCAGTTATATAAACTATTAGCCATTAAAAAGATTTCATTGATATATAAAAAAAAATATATCTAAACACTTTAAGTATTGTATATATGTTCTTGATCGGTAAAATCAGATAATCGTCTTTGGCACAAAGAGAAATGTTAGTCAATCTACTAATAGAATAAACTATTTTAAATAATTTCAATTGGCTTATTTATAAGAGAACCGAGATTTCAGTTCTAACAATTCAAAACAGAACGAAGAGATTAATCATTTAATTTATCAATTAATATAGATGATTTAATATATTATCTGTATTATAATTGTCATTGAAATCATCTTAAATGTTGCATAAATATAATTTAATTATCAATTATAATGCCTAAGGCAAAGCAATGAAATTCCATAGCCATGATGATATTTAGCAATTAACACTTTAAGATAATGTCTATTTGTCGGTTTTCATTATTATCTTTTTGTTTCAGCTACTTAGAATACACCCACTTAGTTTAAATATACAGATAGATATATGTATGTATATATGTACATATATATAAATTGTATCTGTATATAATACCTGACTGAAATTGCTTGTTGATTTTTTTTTAGCCAAAGTAAAATATTTAAAGTTCATAAGCCCCTTGGAAAATTAATTAAAAATGCCAAAAGCACATTAGAAATATCTGGAAAAGTTGCCTCATGTTGTTGTTGGTGTTGTGATGTGATTGACTTGATGAAGGACAACAAGGACAAACGAGCGGCAGCTTATGCGGCGCATTAATTAACTTAATACAGGACCAAACAAAAAAAAGAAAAAGAAATGAAAAATAAAATAAATATGCGCATTAAACACAAGCCAGAGAATTATGTTTCGAAGCTTGTCACTCAACGCACACACACAAACACACACACACACACGCAAACATTTGTACACCCAAAACAAAATAAAATCAGAATGAAGACATTAACATAAAGACAAACATTTCACGACAATTATATGTGTGGTATATGAGCATTGGGGATTCCCATTTAAGGCTTAAACTCAGGGGGGGCGGCTAACATTAAAAGCACCAACAGCAGTACACAACCCCCCCCAACCCTTTACACCATCGTTTTATTGGCTTGTGCTGCTTTTGGCTAATGACAAATGCAGTTAAAATATTTATGAAAAAATCTGTCAAAACATTTGTTAAACCTTTTCGATGGCAACCCTTTTTTTTTTATCCTGTTGTTCTCCGCTCTATCCCCTCGCCTTTTGCCTTTTGTCTGTTTGTTGAGGAAAAGAAAAAGTTGTTCCTTTTTTTTTTTGTTTTTTTGTTAATCTCCTGGGCGATTAGAGAAAAGTATTCAGTTACTGTTGAATATGGCTTACCAAAAAGATAGCATGAATAAATAATTAAAAACTCACAGAGATTTCAAATAGTTCGAACCCTTTGCCAAAAAAGGGATATCAACGGAATTGTATATATATATATATATCCCTTTTTCCTTTTTCTAAAGCAAATGACTGTTTATATATAAATGTTATAGTATATATGTTTATATATTCCCATTAGGAATTGATCTAATATATGTGTATACACAAGCGATTTGCCAGCATTGAAGTAAAGTTCTTTATGTGGCCATCAAATTGAACTCGTATATATACCCTGTAATGATTTTATTAAAGGGTATATTCAATTTATTTTATTAATATATTACGAATAGATTTACCCTTAGATCTAGTTTTAAATTGAAAGTTTTTATATATTTTATTATTATCTTTTTCCAAATCTAAGATATCAACTTTTTTATGCCTAATCTGTTGTTATAATTAATCAAGGATCAGATATATATATACATACAAAATACTAATCATAAATCAATTTATTTTGATAATATGTTATTCAAAACATATGAAAAAGTGAGAGGTGGTAAAGCAAAACCCTAAGGCAAAATAAATACAAAATCCTTTTTCAGCAAGCCCCAAAAAAGATTAGAGAAATCTGCATACATAATGGAGACTCACACACACAGACACATATACACATATCTATATATATACATTGGCTGTGGTATAATTTATTGCTTCGTTTAATTTTTCAATGGGGTTTTCCTGTTTGCCCTTACCCATAATCATGCCTTGGCACTTGGCCATATGCAACAGTGCGTATGCTTGATGTGACCAAAACGTTAAACTTTTTTACAGACTTTGACAACATCCACTCCACTAACACACACACACACACACAGTGAGAGAACATTTGTATCTCAATATAATTTTTGGTATATTCCCCTAACCCATCTCCCTTCTCTCACATTCTCTCTCAATCGCCGTTTAGCCTTCAGGGCCAGCTGTAAACTGTTTAAACTTTTCGTTCGTTCGTTGGTTTCTTTTTTTTTTTTTTTTTTTATATGCCAACCAAAAAATAAAAAGAAAGAAAAAATATAAAAAAAGACGCCCCAAAATGGCAGACAAGTTCAATTTTTCTTCTTTTGCCAAAAAACGTATAAAAGACAAAAAAAAAAAAAAGAGAAAAAAATGGAGAGGGAAAACTTTATGAAAATTCCATAAAAATAAGTATAAGTAAAAAATGTCACTTAAATCTACGAACGGGTTCATCAGGGACTTCAAGGGTTAAGGACAAATTTTGATTCAATTTAAATGGTTGACAATTTAGCGCAAATGTCCTAAAAAAAGAAGAAAAAAGAGAGAAAAAAAGAAGAGAAGAACAAGTTAAGAAGAGCCAAGTTAACTTCTCAAGAAAAGTTTTTATATCCAACAAACCCAACAGTTATACCAATTCAATAATTTAAATCTTTTTTTTTTTTTTTGCAAATTTGATCCATCTGTTTAGAACTTTATTTGTTTTTAACAGAAAGTTTAACTGATCAACAGATATGACTATATAGTATACGTGGTAAAGTGAACAGTTTTATACTATATTTAAAAGCTTTTTAAAAGTCGTGCAACTTTCTTTTTGCTAAAGGGTGTACAAATATAAATGATGCCAGCTTATGTAGGTGGATGGTATATATATATACTATATATATATATATCTGTGTATGTGTGCGCATGTTTATCTCTTATTTAGGCCCAATGTTAGACTCTTTGTCTAATGCAGACATCACACAGTACAAAATTATGACTGCGGGGTGCCTGTCCCTCTGTGTATACTTTATGCCCACGATATGAAATGGATTGACGAGTCATTTCCTTTGTTGTAAGATGACATTTTAGAACATTTTTTAGAAAGCAACAATACATTATATCCAATGTAATAACAACAATTTATTGAAATGTTGAAAATTTAGAGATATTTTTATCTATAAAATAAATTGAAATGCTTTTAACTAAAAGTATTAAAAAAAGGCAAAATGAGAAAGAACTTTTAGTAAATTAAGTAAGTGAATAAGTATAAGAAATAACTTTGAAAATTTTTAAGTAATTTGTTTATTTAAAAATTCGAATTTTAAGAAAGTTAAAAAAACTAAAATGTTATCCCTTTTCTCTCATTGTAAAAGGAATGTAATTTTCCTCAAATATTTTTATGATTTGTTTTAATTGCATTTTGCCAGTCATTTGACATTTACCAACACTGTTATTTTCGTAGATACATATATATTAAGTAAAATGAAAAGAATTTAAAAATTGAACTTTAACATCAGTGGAAACATTTACATGGCTTAAAGGTCATAGAGCAAAACATTTTCTAATAAATTTACCCTCATTATGTGGAAAAAGGAAACAATTTACTAGTAGATAAATTACATGAATATATATCTTATATCAGTATATATATATATATATACATCTGCAGCAATGTTAACGTTGATTAAAATTACTATATATATAGGTATAAAAATGAAACGTAGTATATGCTTCTATATACTTTAACTTTTACTATATACTTGCATTTACTTGAACTTTAATTTAAATATATATGTAAGTAATTAGTAATTATCGATTTGGTATATTGTTACATTTATTCAAATATTTTGGTGTCTAATTTATTGGATTTGTTGTGCAAATTGAAATATGTCTTAAATATATTGGCATGTCTTGAACAAATCATTCATTTTGGTGGGCAAAGCAACTTGTTGACTTTTCCTTTAGTGCCTAGATATATAAATATATATATATATATATATATATTTGTATAGTATATATTGTGGCAATGGTTTGGGTTTATGTCGAAGCTATAGATATTTGTCACAAGACGACAGACCAAGGCAACTAGAAGACACCATCTATATCGATGTATCATTCACGCCCACACACTCGATTGGGGGCTGAGAGAAACGCACACATATCAGTCAAATAAGATTCAACATTGACACGTATAATACATTAGCATCGGTTATTGTCTTAGCGGAAGTGATGCAAGGACGAAATTGCGAATGAGTATGAAGAGGAAGAAGTCGGTAACAGTCGAGTGGGAGGCATGGATGAATGGATCGGTTGGTTGGTTGGATGTATGTATGTATAGACGGAAGGAAGGAAGGATTGATAAGGATAAGATGACAACGACTACGCCAGCTTTATGTATGTGTATTCTACGTTTTACCGTTTTGCACGCATCTGTGTGTATCTCTGTGTGTGTGTGTTTGTGTGTCTTTATCTATGTTAGTAGAACCTGGGCACAAACATTTAGTCAGTACGTTTAGCGCTTCAACGCGCACTCTACCTTCCCTCACTTCTCTGCCTACTCCATCATCCTTCATATTGCTTCTACACTCCCTTTTAAGGATGTGATTTGTGTATGTGTATGTATATGTGTGTAGACATTGGCAAACATCTTCATGTGGTGTATGTATACAATGTCAACTGCCAACCTATTTGCATGCTCCATAAGCCTTTTTAACCGCCAAAAGAAATAAGAAACCGAAACTGGAACTGAAAAAAAAAGAAAGCGAAAGTGGAACAAGTGTCTTTATCTAGAGGTTGGCAGGTAGGTGGTTACCATCTAGTTGTATGTAGGTGTAAGTGTAGTTCTGTATCTATATGTATGTGTATGTGTGATACACACTTCACGCTAACAATGCCAAGTGGTTATAGCCCACACACACACACACACACACACAAGTTGAATACTTGAGGTTTGCCTACCTTTCTACCACTCGCGTTTCAGATTTGCTTCTATAGAGTCGACTTTGCGTTACCCCCTCTAAAGCTTAACTCTTGTTTTTCGATAAGAAATCGATACATATATATATAAAAGATATATTGATTTTCACAATTTCTTCAAAATTCTTTGCTTAACTTTGTTTTGAAAATAAAATCTAATTATCGTAAAGTATATAAGTATTTTCTTTAAATTTACAGGGTATAAAAAGAGAAAAGACTAAAGAAATATATAGCTGAACGAGATGAGGTCGAAAAGAAATCTATTTAAATGTTTTTATCCCGTTTTCACTTTCAATCCCAATCCCAATCATGATACTTATACCAAACCAATCCTATCTTTTCAATTCTAACTTCATGTCTGCCTCCTGCCTCCATTTCATCTCATCATGGAAACGATTTGAAAAAGAATGCTCAAAGTTCGAAATGTTTAGATCAAAGTTTAATCGTCCCAACAAAAGATACAAGATGAAGCATTTTTCTTTTGGCTGGCTAGAGGGGAGCTGGTGGTTAAGCTTGTTAAGGTGGTTGTTGCCCAAGGATATCAATAAGTGAGTGTAAGTAAGTGGTGAATGATAAAGAAGGGTAAGGAGTGAATGTTAGCTAAAGTGTTTTCAAGTTCTTGTTACTTTGCCATTAAATTAGTTTTCATTTTGTAAATGATTCTCATTCAAATAACTTAAGAACTGTAAATGGCTTTAAGTTTTCAAAATTATCTAAATAAAATAAATTAAAAAAAAAAAAATAATAAAATATTTTGAAGCATTTAACAATTAAATAGTTGTAAATTGTATTATTTTTTGTTTTGATCAATGTCACATTACTATCAAAATGAAAGAAAAAAAGATAATCACAATGTTGTCCCACTCTAGGTTTGCCATTTTGTTTCCTCTTCTTTATCCTATCGAAATTTGTGGCAATTAATTTAACACCGTAAAATGGAATATGTCAGAATGACACCAGAACAATGGCGGAAAAGATGGCTGAACATTTTTGTACGTCCGTTTGGACGCTTCACTTACAACAGCCATAAGCAAATATTTAATTTGTGTGAATGACCACATCCGTTTCTGTTGTTATACGGTTATACTGTTTTACTACATGTTTACCGTTACGCTTTCAATGGTAAACATACAGGTGGACCGACTGATGAACGAATTCACAAAAAAAAAAAAAGAAAAAGAGAAAAGAAAAGCAAAAAAAAGCAAAAAAAAATACACCTCCTGAATGAATATAACCCAGTGCCATGACATGACAGAAATAAAATAGAAAAGAGCTCAGAGTTTTCCACCATTGAAAGGTAAGGAATGGAATAAAATGGAAAAACCTGGGCACGCAAAACCAAATAAAGACACAAAGGCCAAAAGAAAATCAAGAAAAAAGCCCACCAAATTGTGGGTTTGGTATTTATTGGGGAAGCGGAATGATGGGGGGATGGGGGAGGGGGTTTGAGTTAAACGCAAAGGAAAATAAACAAAAGTTATTCACACGGTACATTAAATCCATTTTGGTCATACCTTTTTCCAAACGTTCCCCCAACAACATTTTATGTGTCATTTCTACTAATGATTTCATTAATAAAATCAAATTAACCTTTTTCTACTTATGTGCAAAACTACTTAACGTTTAAGTAAAACGTATTGTATGCTGCGGTCGAAGTATACAACAACAACAACTAAAACAACATAACAAAAAGTAAACCAAGTAACACGACAAACATTGTTCTTAAAAACGAAATTTTCATTCAAATTGCAAAGACAATTTTAAAAAAATTATTCATTGAAAAATTTATATATATAAATGTTGTTACTAGTTCATTGTAGGTTAACTAACTAGTTCATTATATATAATATATAAATCTCACTTTGATTTATCCCAAAAAATTCTTAAGAAACTAAGTTTACAGATTGAAAAATGCATGAAATCGAATAGTTTTTTCGAATCTAAAGTTAGAAACTTTCTTCCTCTTTTTATTTTATTTATGTTGATTTAAATCTTTATTGGTTTATTTCAAAAACTTCTAAAAAAAATAGTTTTTTTATCCCTGTTTTTTAACCATTTCAATTTCCTTCAAAATTTCTAACCCCATACTTGAATATCTATAAAAATATTTTGAGTTTAAATTTATAAAAAATTTTCCAGAATTTTTAACTGGTTCTATAAGCTGATTCTTTTTTATTTCCTACTTAAACAAAAACTATATAAAAGATTAAAAACTTATTTATTTAACGATTAATATTATAAATTTACTTTTATAAATATTTTTTCTAAATTTCTGCCCCCAAAGTTATACTAGAAAGTTTGACAAAGATAATAATAATCAAGACAGAATAAACCAAAAAAAAAAAAAACATTTTACAAAAAAAAAAAAAAATACTTAAATATTAAAAATAAAATACTATTTAAAATATGTGAAAATTTTTTTTTAGTAGATTTTTATTACAAATTATTTTTTATGTGATTTACTTATGAAAATGTTATTCAGAATGTCTTTTTGTTTCCCTAACTTCTATAAGTTTTTGCTAGTAAGAGGAGAATGTATGTCATGTTGTATATGTGTGTGTATAAGTATGTCTGTGGCTTTAGACACACCCACATTACCGCCCATGTGCTCTAGCATACACGACACATGCATTGTTGAGTTCATAATTTAATGCCACTACCACGCCCCTCCATCCAGCTAACTCGCCAAAAAAAAAAAAAAGAAAGAAAAAAAAAACGCTCAAGAAACGCAACAAGCCAGGCAGCCAGAATAGGGGCAAAGCTAGTAGAGCATTGAGTTTTATAGGGGAAAGGGAAAAGAAAGTGGTTAGGGTGGGGTGGTTGGTGACATTGCCAACGATGGTGGCAAGGCCTGCTTAACCCGCTGGCATATTTTCACATTTCTTTTGTTAAATTTTTTATGCCATTCTGTTGCTCAAGCAACCAGCACTCTCTCCTTTGTGACATTTGACTCGAAACACACACAAACATCTACATTCACACCCACGCACAAGCACACACACACACACACACACATCTAGACGTATACAATTGACTACAGTAACATGCACATTGCATACATTTTTGGGCGTAAAAGTTTTATTACTTTTGGGTGGGGGATAGAAATTATAATTTGCCAAAAAGTTGTAAAACTTTTTTAGCTGCAAAGCGCATACACACACACACATAAACACGCACACACATGTGAGGAAGAAACATTCATCATAAATTTTAATAAGCAAACCACCAGACACTCACACACGTACATTTTTGAATATATGCTGATATTTAAATTGAATTATGCTTAATCATGTGTGAGAGAAAATCACAGAGGCCACCAGAGACAATGTCTACTGTACACATAGATGAAAATTTCATTAGATTTCTGTTTACTTTTTGAAAAGTGCAAAAAATGTCCAATAAAAAAAAAACTCATCTCTAGTTAAAAAAGACCTTTAGGTAATTAAGTTAAAAAGTTAAATATGATATTAAAATATATTAAAAAAAAAAAAAACACTAAAAAAACTAATTTGTAGTTAAAACCACAGATGAGTTAGAAAACTAGTTTAACTAAATCTAATAAAACTAATTAAATTATTGTTAGTAAATAAATTAATTAATGAGATGTATATGCATTTTTGAAAGAAAAGAATTTCAATTTCTGCAACAGGAAAATGTAAAGAAAAACCATTTAATAAATTTAAAAATAAACTTTCCGTTTGTACCACTGTCCATTTCCATCTCTCTACCTTTCTCTCTCTCTCTCTCTCTCTCTCTCTCTCTCTCTCTCTCTCTCTCTCTCTCTCTCTCTCTCTCTCTGGCTTTATTGCTCATTTCTGATTTGTCCTGTTTGTAGCTATATCTACAAACTACAAACAGGACACTGTGAAACGGAAATGAATGTGCGCAATTTTGTTTGTGAGCAAACTATTTTGGTGGCAGGACAACACAAGGTGGCATAGTCCTTCGACTCTAAAAGCAACAAGCTTATATATATATATATATTGTGGTTAGCAAATATGTTTACACACTTTAAGGACTCGTAGACTTATGACCATCACCCAACTAATTATCCCGTAGTATGGCTTTATTTTCACATGGCAAATTTAGAAACTTTATTTTAAATAGTGAAAAACTGTAATTAGTTTTCTAAATGAAAACATATATGTATATACATATATATATTCCAAGGCAATATGTGTGAAACAATAAAATAACAAACAAAAACTTTTTTTTTTCTTTCATTCTTATACTTGTACAGAAAACTCTAAATGATTCGTTTTAAGATCTAACTACTAATTTGTTTTATATGAAAGAATGATTTTTTTTTTTATATAGAATATATATCATATTACATATCACTTCTTAAGATAAAATCATTTTAATTTCTTTATAAATTATTTACAATAAAATGCCACAAACAAACACAAAATGAGAAAGACCAAATTTTGTGGCAGGGGCAAAGTACCTGCGGCATATTTTTACTCGATTAGCATGCAGCAGCAATCGCCTTCAGTCATGTGAAATGTGTGTGTGTGTGTGTGTGTTGTTGTTGTTGTTGTGTATAAGAGATGGTATGGTGGTGGTGGTGGGGGGGAAATGACTTCAAAGGCCATTTTTACTTTTACCCACGTTTGCCTTGTCTGTGACTGGCTTCTTTCTGCCTTCGTTTTGTTGTCTCTGCTTTCAGTTCTTGGAAATGCTCGAAGCTTTTCATCTCAATAACTCTTGGATGAGCTCTGACACAACAGACACGATGGTGGTGGTAATGGTGGGTGTGGTTCCAAGTAACACATCACAGTAAACAAAAAACAACAACAATAACTAACTTTAACTTAATTAACTAATTGTAAGAGTATAAAATGTTACAAACCAATTGAATATTCGGTAAAGTTTTCAAGAACTAGAAATTTATATATCAACAACTTTTAGAATGTTGATTCCTTTCAAATTTAATCCTTACATATGTATATTGATGTCACATTGCATTCATATTAACCTCTAGAAACCAATTTTCTAAAGATGGATTTATCTTTTGGAAAACTCAATTGCCATATACGATTGTCTTTGATGGATAGCTAGAAGAATTCAATTGGCTTATGGTAGACAAGCTGCGTCTATAAAGATATACAAATTTACTTCAATATACTTTAATATCTGTATATATATATATGTATATTGATGTTTATGTACTTGTATATGTATACATATCCATGATACATTAACATATTGTTGTTTTACTTCTGACTTTCTGCTTAAATGATGTCAATCAATTAAATTTACACACCAAGGGGAATCCTACCCACATTCCCCGCTGGCAAATGTTTTTCAAACATTTTCTCATGTGGTCGTGTCTGTGTATGTGTGTGTGAGGGGAGCATCAAAAAATTTGTAAACGTGTTTATCTTGTTTATGTGTAAGTGTGTGTGTGTGTGTCTAAGCGAGGGGGATTTCGTTTCTGTCTTTTTTGTCTTTTTTTTTTGTTGTTTTTTGACAGCAAGCACCGCAAAGTATGCAGCAGTTTTGCTATGCTCTCCTTTTTTCTTTTCTTTTTTTTTACATTGGCTTATTTCTTGGGATGTTGGTTGGAGAGAGGATGATGAAGGATATATAATAAGAGGAAGGAAGGGTAGTCGGTTTGTGGCATGCGGCATGTGGCATGGACTTGAGAGAAAACATACAATAATATTTGCATTTTGTTACGTTATAAGTTGAAACATTTTATGAACTGCATTTCTAAAATGAAAGAGATTATTCCCGATTTAAAATTTGCAGCTATATTTGTATATTTGCTATTAAAATAATGAAAAAATTAATAGATATGGTTTATAGAAATTCAATTCCAACAGTTTCATTTTAAAATCAATGCCACACAAAGTTTTTAGCTAAATCTGACAAAGATCATAAAATTAAGCCTTTAAAAAAAAAAGGATGAAAAAAACTTCCTTTTTATGAAATAACAAGAAATTCTTTGGGTTCTTTTTAAATATATACAATATGTTTTTGTTTGAGCCTTTTGAACATATTTCTTGTTGAAAATTTTATGATATAAATTTCAACTGAATGCAAGCAAAGAACATTTATCTAAATGGCTTATCATAGAAAGAGTGAGGCAGAGTGCTAGAGAGTACGCATACACACACACACACACAAACAAATACACTCCAGTCACTTAGAGTTGATGGCGTTTATGTAGGCAGAGATGAATGGTAGAGGTTGAGGTGGGGAGGGGGTGGTGTATCCAACACAACCAACCAACCAACATCTTGTGACTGACTGCACTTTATGGCTCATTTTGCATGCCTCAACGAGAATGAGTATGAGTAAGGAGTAAGAAGGATGGAACAAGAACATGAACAACAACAATAATAACAAGAGAAACAAAAACTAAACTGGGTATCTCTTGGTCAACAGTCAACAAACTCCTATATATATACTCATCCCTGCCTGGACATCTTATGCCTTACCCTTAGGTTCTTTAGTCCTGTCATTTCTATGACTATGCGTTTTTGGTATTTTTACTGCAGAGACTGAAAATTTTAGTTGATTCATATATATATATGTATATATCTTTTGCTTTCTCTCTCCATATCTTGGTTTCTTGCCACAGGAATGGGAAAATGTAGCAAAGGGCTAGTGAGATGATGAATAGCGGAGGAGTTAGAGAGGATGTAGTCCTTGCCTGCAGCATTAAATTCTTTTTCAAATATTATGGCCAAGTTTCCAGAATATTTTCATATTTTTTCTTTTCATTTTTGGTACTTTAACACAGAGAAAAACGAGATGAATTTTTCACTTATTCATTTACATAGATATCCCCTTTACTCTTTATGCCTTCTTCTTTTGGTGTTCCAAAAAAAAAATATTCAAAATTTTGTTTGGCTTAAAAGTCATTCCGGTGGGCCGGTATTTATTCACTTAACTTAACTTGACTGTTACTCAAGCTGTTAACCTGTACATTTACAGCCATGCCACACACCACTAATTAAGGCCAATTAAATTTAGATGAAAATTAGCCACATTAAATGTGCAAATTGCTTAGGGGGATAACGGGATGGGGGAAATTCAAATGAAATGCATGGTTGCATGTTAAGCTCCCTCAGCAAATCGCGTGGACAATTGAAAAGAATACAAAAAAAAAAAAAGCCAAATGACATAAGCAAAAGTTCAAGGACTTTTAAGCACTAAATTAAAGATCTAAAGACTAAACAAAATACGCAAGGATCTTAAAACAAATCGAATACAAAAGAAATCAAATATTTAAGATGGCAATAAAATGTACTATAAAGCAAGATATATGAATATGTATATAGTAAAGATAAAGTATCTTAAGTATTCCATGTAAAGTCTGCAAAAATAACTGAATAAATTAAAAGTTAAAAGAAAAAACAACCATAAAGTCTTTAGTATGTGGTTTAACTTTCGATAAGTCAAATTTAGTAAAAGCAAAATAATTGATGTCCTTAAAGTCCACTTGGACGACATTCATTGAATGCAAAAGGAGTATTTAACAATTTCTTTGTTATTTATAGAATAGAATTCAATGCTTATGACACCTTCAAATGAGTGCACTTAAAGGATGCTTTTTAATATTTATTCAATTAACAAACACTTTGTATTTTACCTATTAGCCACTTAGACTTATAACAAACACCAATACCTTAACTAAGTTTAATTGATTACTAATGGAAATCTTATAAGAAAAGTATATTAATATAGAAATTAAGCCTGGAATGTAATATGATAAACTACCATAAAATTAAAGAAAACTTTATCGTTGGAGAGCAACTTCTTATTAAAAATTTCATTCCTAAATATATAAAAAAAATTCAAAAGAAACTGAATGAATATCAACAAATGAAAAAGAAAGAAAGAAAAGCAAAACTTTTTTAATATATTCAATGTTTTCCAAGTATTTATAATTCACTAAAAAAAAAAAAAAAAAAAAAAAGTTCCAAATCTAAAATTCAAAAATAACTTTTCTTCTTAATTTTATTATAACTCAAATTGATTACATTTGATTTCAATTAGACGCATTTTCTTGGAAAGAGAAGTCAATTGATATTAATTTCCCCACGAATTCAATTTGGAATAAATTTTCTATCGCTTTTAATTGTATGTCTTTTATTTTTTTTTTTATTTTTTTGTCATTTTGTTTTCCTAATTCAATTGCCAGTTTAATAAAAAAAACACATTTTTTTTTGGACCGAGCCTCTGGCAGCTGCGGCATCTTATTATAAGTGGGCACAATTTCCGGCGGCACTCACCCAAGTGTCTTAAAAAAGTTGCAAATATAAGCAGAAAAGGATGTGAAAGGACGATGCTCATGCGGCGGCGTAGCTAGAGAGCACGTGGCCACCGATTTCAAATAAATCCATTTGTCACTTTTCTTTTAGTTTTTAAAGTTATTATTAATTCATTCGGTTTTGGTTTTGTATTTTTTTTTTTTTTTTCACTGAACAAAAATTAAATAAAAAATTTATGTTTATAACTATTTTTCTGTCGTAATTTTGAACGATATTTTTCTTTTGAATTATTATATATTTGTTTTTGAATTCTTCCAAATCCTTTTATGTGTCCGCCACACAACCGTCGGTCAGGACATTCGCAAGCGAACTACGCGCGCCATTATTTTACGAAACCAGAATCCAAGTGGAGGGCCTTCGAGTAGAACCTAACACAGACAAAACTCAATGGCAATACGAGAATGAGCCCAAGAACGAGCAATGTGAGTGAGTGTAAGCATGTTATATGAGTGAGTCCTTTACAAACTCACTCAACTCTTGAGAGACTTTTATTGCTTACACTGTGTGTTTGTGTTAGTGTGTATACGTCTGTCCTTACAAAATGGCGATAAAAGAAACATTTTGAAAATCAAAGAAATAAATAAAAACAAAATACTTAAATTGAAGACATAAACCCAATACGTTTAAATGATTCATTTGATAATTGAAATAAGGGACGCAAATGTATGGAAACAAACCTTATATTGTATTAGGGGAACATTGTGTCAGTTTACAAGCAAAAAACATTTATTAAAAAGAAGGTTCGTTTCTCCATTAGCTCCTCAGTTAAAAGTCCTGCATCGATTCGACTATTAAAGCTTATCAAGAATAATATTACTATACTAAAAGTGATAATCATTATGGTTTTTTTGTTTTTAACTTTTCTCAACAAATTTTAAGTATAAAAGATGTAGTTTAAAAATATCTGTGTGGGCTTTAAATAGTTTAAGAATTAAAACTTGTAAAGAAAAATCTATGATAATCTATGCCAAAACAAAATTTTCTATTGCTTAGTCTATTGATGAACCGTTGTTTAAGGACCTTAGTTTTTACAAGTTATTTTCTTTTCAAAAAAAACTTAAATAAAAATACATTTAAGGCAGCAAATTCTAAGATTCAAGGTTAGCTTCTTTAAATGATAAATAGGACTAGAAATTCTTCTCTGTTATCATTACTAACTAAACACATTTATACTATTTATTTTATTTGTTGTCCTCCTTTTTGCTTCAGAGTCCGCATATACAATGAAATGAAAACAAAGAAATTGCTCTACTTTTACTCTATTATTCTTAATTAATTTGATTTGTCAACATAAATTGGCTAGCAAATTGTCTTTGTCTTTGGTGAATTTGATTTCGGGGGGCATTTATAAATAAATCTTTGTTTTATTATTTGCCAGCTAAACTTGATTAGCATAAAATTAAACATATACAGTGACATAGAAAATTTTGGGGATTTTTGGCCAGAACCAATCATTATCTTTTTGGTTAGAGGACGCATAAGTTGATTATCACCAAGTAAACCGAAACAGAAACTGGCAGCAACAGGCTCCCCATGCAAATGATGAAAATACGAATATTTATTTGTAAACAAAAACACTAACGAAACGAGCGTAGTACAAACGAAAAGCGTAAAAATGGAAAAACGAAGCAACTTCGTCTAGTTCGCATCTCACAAAAATGACTCAAATTGAGTGGAAACTCAATTAAAGTTATGAATGAAAATAAAATGTATTAGGCAGTGAGCAAAAGGACCCTAATTGTATGTCCATGATCCGATGTATAAAATGTGACAATGGGATAGCAGACAGGGGACCCTAAAAGTCGCTGACAAGAATTTTTAATTATTATTGAAAAATGTTTAAAATTGGAAAAGTGACTACCAATAGAATCACACTGCTAAGAATCAACTATATGTTTATATTTAAGAATTCTTTTGATATTTATAGAAATTCAAATTATAAGCAATCCATAATCAAGGTGTTTAAAACGCATTAGCATCAGCTAAACTAATTAAATAAAGAAGAATCAGATCTACAATATTGTACCTATTGTTAATAGTAGATTTCGGTTTAATGGACTTAATTTAAATATAGCAGTAGCTAGCTAACAGATTTAAAAATTCATTTTGAATTCTCCCGCCTAGGGATGTGCTACATATATTGAAATAGGTATCGATACCTTGGTAATAAACTGTGTTTTATAAGAAAAAAAACAGTGCAGTCTACATAATACAACACATTTTAATTATATATATCATAAATTCCATAAACATGCAAATTAAATTTGCCTTTTCCGTTATTTTTATTTTTTTTACGATTTATTTGTTAAATTAAATCAAATGAATTTGTCACAGAGCTATCGATATGTATTTATCGATAAGTCCAACAGCATTTATTCCACCACTGGTTGTTATCGGGGGTTGGAACCAAAAGAAAGAAAGAAAGAAAGAGGAAAGGCAAACGGCAGTAAGGCAAAGGAAAAGTGGTTCGTTGGTACAAATCCAAAACACTAAAAATATTCTGAAGAACAATGAAGGAGCATTAGTAACTGCAGGCGGTGCAATATAAGTTAAGAAAACTGAACAAAAGCCAGAATATCATTAAAAAATATTCCAAATCACGGGAAAAAAAATACCACCAAATTAAGAAAAACGATTTTGCTGCCAAGCAAGAAAACAAAATTTACAACAAAATTTTTAACAACAGCAACAAAACGCATACGCATCATGAACAACGGCTTCAGCACTGGCGAGGAGGACTCTCGCGGCCATCAGGACCAGACATGCTGCCTCATCGATGACTTGGAAAGATGTCGAAATCAGGCCGGCTATGCCAGATATAGCAAACGTATCCAAAAGACAGTGGCCCAAAAGCGCCTTAAATTGAGCATCGATCCCAGTGCCCAGCAGAATATAAATATATGCGACTATCACAAGGAACGTATACAATCGGTGCGAACTAAACGCCGACGCAAGGACAGTGAAGATGATAGCAATGAAACGGACACAGATTTGCATGAATTCCCTGATTTTTATCAGTTAGGTGTGGGCACATTGCGGCGCTATAAACGTCATTTCAAGGTCCAAACGCGGCAGGGCATGAAGCGAGCACAATTGGCCGACGTAAGTCTCCCTCTCTTTTCCACTTTAATGGGGTTTTTGTGTGTTATCGATAACTTACTTGTTTAATTTTTAATCATCTTTTGGCAATTGGCTATTATTTCAGACCATCATGAAGCATTTCAAGACAATACCCATTAAGGAAAAAGAGATTATCACATTTTTCGTTTATATGGTTAAAATGGGATCGAATAAATTGGATCAAAAAAATGGCATTGGCCATGATACCACCTGAAAGAAAGAGACATCTTATAATGCCAATAACAACAACATAAGCAACAGAAACAACAACAACAACTTTGTATGGGAAACTGGAGAACTGTGATTTTGGTGTTGCTGGGAACATCTTCCTCTCTCATTCGCACTTATTTGTCAGTGTCTGTCGTGCATTTGCTGTCGTCATCATTTGTTTACTACGTCAGCAGCCCTCTACTCTATCCTACCCCGCCCCTCTCCACAACGCATACACCCCCTCTCCCAGAAAAAAAAAACAGCAACTGGTGCTCCCAAAAAATAGTTAAAGGAAAAACGCCAACAATAAACAGAAAAAAGAAACATTTTACAACTAATCATAGCATTGATCGTTGTTAATAGCTCTTTACATTAATTATTTAAACATATATGTAACGAAATACATATATATAAATATATATATACATTAAGTGTATACTTTAAAATTATATTAACAATTACGTAATTATTAATAAACTATGTAAATTTACAACATTTAACATTACGATTTTTTATGCCCCAAAGAAACTAGTTGGTCTGTTTGTTTGAATACACCCTGTACCCAAGCAACCGATAGAAACAATCTTTCATCAATTTAGTTCGCAAATAGCCGAACCGCAAGAAAGTATTTTGTAAAACCAATGACGGTCAATCCTAGTTTGAGATACCTAGTCTTCAGATATTTTATATTTAAAGAAAGTTTGTGTCTCACCTTACCTGATGTATATTCTTGTCAAGCACTGGATTTAGCTTGCATTATCTTCAAAATATGATCCGTTTTCGGATTGTTCCAATTGCAATTGGATGCATCGTTTTCGGATTTGGATTTAATTATTAATTATGGACAAGTGTAACTGAAGATAGAAACAACGTAAAAAACTAAAGAAACTATTTTTTGATTTAAGTCCAGATAAAATCACACAAAAAAAGTCCAAGTTATATCTTTAAGCCCACTTAAACGCCATCCTATCTCTTAGGATATCGAAGACGGATGAATTTTTTATAAAATCTTAATATTTGAAGATCTTATTGGTATATTATTTGGTTGTGAAAACTAACTATTGATGTTGACATTTCATATTTTGTGTCAAAGATTTTTTATTTTTGGTTACAATAGCAGTGATGAAATTGTAAAATGATTATTGTCCGTACCTGTTTGGTTTTTCCAACTTTATTTTCAAATAATATGAAAAATTAGATATTCAGTCTATGGCTTTTTCCAAGATTTGAAATAGACTTCTAGTGGCTAGTAAAACAGATCTCTTAAATTTTTTGTATCCTAAGGTTATTGCAATAGGTCAAAAATCTCTTTAAACTTAACAATTCTTTTATTTTACATGCCTGCCAAATTTAAACCAAAGTTGGTTGCGAAAAAATTAAGTTAAAATGTTTAACAAACGGTTAAGTTGCATATGCATATATTGACAGACATGAAGGATTCAGAAAAATCTAAAAAACGGTAAAACAAAATTCCGTATTAGAGTCCCTTCAACAAAAATTAGTTTAGACAAACTTTGAAAGATGATTGGGAGAATAATGATTTGGAATTCTGAACGCGTTGATTTAATTAGTTTATAAACTATAACATTAATTACTCGCTTGCGTTTGGCTTAGATCTGATTTATTTCTATACTAAACTAATAGCTATACTGTTAAGATTATCTGATGACTGGTTTAGTTTCCTCTTCCGAATCGCTTTGATCTGCAACAAGAACAAAATATATTATAGAATGTAAGGAATTCGATAGATCAATGTTATGGGTCTGATTTTCTATTAAATGCGTTATGGATGTTAGTTATGTTTATCATATACATAGATGATGTTATATGCGGCCGAAATTAAGACCGAAGCAATATGTGTTCGTACTCTGTTTTGATTGTTTTTGGGATTTCTGTTGGCCTCGTTGGTTTTTGCGACTGGCCTTTGTGGAAGAAGAGCTAGCGACAGTGGATGTGTTTGCTTCCTGAGCCTGCGGAAGCCATGTAGTGTCATTAACAGGTGTAGCTACAAGAGGTAAAGAGGAAATAATTAAAACAAAAGTAAGTCTTAATTTGTCTTTATTTGTTTTACCCTTTTGTGGTTTTGGTTGCGCTTTTGTGTCCACTGCCTTTGGCTGATTTTCGGTCTTATCTTTTTGTGGGACTACTTTTTTATCTTTCAATATTACGTCTGGAGTATCCTCCTTCATCAGATGATTGTAGCTTATGGTCTGAGATTTGTTGAATAAAAGACCAGCTAGACCTTCCATCTTTGTCCCTTGGCTAGTCCGATTTTGCTCATCCACCTGTAAGGCTTTCCGCACAAAGTCCACCAATGATTTCGAGCGTTTTGCTGCATTTCGTGCACATTGCATTATAATTCCGGCTTTTGTGGGTGTCGAGCCACCAGCATTGAGTGAACATAATTCATTGTATGAATTAAAGCTTAAAATTATAATCGAATCCGCGGCATTCTCTTCCAACAAAATAGGATCCACATATGGATGATTACTGTTGCTTTTATATAGGCAATATGTGACGCTGACTGGATAGTGGAGAAATAAAAGTGGCACTAGATCACGCTCCTTTTCGGAATAAATGCGTAGTTGTTCATCCAAAAAGCTCACGTCGGGACGACGGAAATGCATTAAAGCGGCAAGGGTACCTAAAGTACTGGCATCTAAAAGGATATAATAATTTTTGAAAATATAAAGTGCTGACCAAATGAGTTAATAATAATTTTACCGTAAAGATTGCCATCATGATTAAGCACAGTGATGTCTACTCGTACACACCACACGTGCTGTTCTGCGGCCACGCACAGCGATTCGAGATCTAGTGAACGCGAATTCCGAAATGTCCTTTCTAGCAAGGAGTTCAATGTAAGGAAACGACGATCGTGCGTAGACTGCGATTCATTCAGATATGCCACTCCACCAAGGCTAACATTCAAATGTAGCGTGCCCTCGTTGGCTCTTGCCGATGATGGCGTCCCAATATCACAGCTTACTTGTGCTAGCACCTTGGTGTCTCCCATTTCTACGATCACGGTACCCCAATCAGCGCCGAAAGATATCTTAACATCGCGGAAATCGTTAGACTTGCGGCCATCAAGACGTGTGTTCTGCTTTGCTGCTGACTGTATGAAATTGCGTTCAAGCTTTGATTTGCCTGGTTCGAAGAGATTTGAGTTCATAAACATGTTTCAGAGATTTATAAATTCTATTCGAATTATATCGTTCCCACAATTAATCCAAAATCAAAAAGCTGCCGGCTTTCAATGTAGCAAAAAATGTGACAAACAATTGTTTATCGATAGCTTTATAAATTATAGTGATGGCAGCAATTGCTTTTTGCGTGCAAAGAACACACATTTGGGGGAAAAGTTCTTTGTTTTTTGGCCATTTTACTTTGGTAACATTAAAAATCCAATGAGAAAAAATTTAAAATTATTGATTGTACTGTTCCAAACCATTTGCTCTCTTCTAATTTTGATTCGGTCTATCAAGATTTAATATGCATGCCGTTAATAAAGCCATTGACTCTGACGAATTTAATTGTTTATTTAATAACTATATATCCTGTTATCTCCCTAACTGAAAATTTATGAAAAAATTAGGAAAACCAGCATATGATGTTTTATTTTCTATTTCTGTTAACTTTACAGAAGACTGACTGTTAAGGAATTTATTGGCAGAGGGGGCGTGATGTCAAAAATCGATATCGATAGCTACAATCAGCCGACCATCTTTATAGAGCCATAGAGAGCCAATCGATTTTGTTGACCATCACTAGTTTACTACACAAATGTGCACATTAAATAATTAAAGTAAATATATTATGAAGAATATACTGAAATCAACAACTGCTTGCGCTGTGGAAATCTATTGAAGGAGAGGATTAGTGGGGGCCATGAAGCTAACCCCCGCAACATATAATTTTCGAACAAAATATACATAGAGAACAAAAATCTGGAGACAAACCCATACGTACATATGTATGTATATACAGCTATATACATATACATAAACATATATACAAAGCAGCAAGCGACGAAGAGGAAGCATAACACACACCAAAAGGAGCAAGAGAATCGTAGTTAGAATTTGTCAAGTCGTCATCCAGGCAAAAACAATTTCTACTGGCAGTTGAATAAAGTATATAAAAAGAAAAAAAAGCGCAGAAGTTAATCTAGAAAAAAGAAACGGAAATCGAAAGACACAAAAAAGTAGAAACAAGCGAAAGAAAAAAAAACACAAATGCAACAACAACAAGAATCATCGGGTGGCGAGGAGAGTTGGCTGGAAGAGCAATATCATCGTGAGATCCACGGCCAGCATGATGAATATGAGAGGGAATATGTGCGGCAGCGGGACAACAATTTAAGCACCGTTTGGGCTGCATTCCAGGATTCGGCAACAGCCGTTGCCCAGCTTTATCGTGGTAAGTCTCGACGAGTGTGTGCATTTGTGCGTGTGTATATGTGTCCAGGAGGAGTAGCTGTGGTTGCAGCGTGTATGTGTAAAAATAGTTTTGGGCGAGGTATTAATAGAAAGCAGCGGCAGCAGCAGCCCGGCTTTTAGTTCGTCCCCTCTGAATTCCTCATTCCGAACCCCCATCTCCCCTTTTCTTGCTTTCTACGCATTATCAAAAATGCAGCAGCAGCAGCAGCAAAAAAAAAGGGCTTTGGCTTTTTATACCTTATACCCTATATACATATATAAATGGGTATATTAGAGTATAACAGTTAAAAGGAAGCTGACGCCAACAAATAAATTAACGGTTCTTTTTGGCTGCTCTTTTAATGGCTTTGAGCAAGCAAATCTTTTATATACAACGTCTAATCCAGACTTTTGCCACGCCTCTTCTTTTATACCTACGTAAAATAAAAATAGAGTATCGTTATCTTAACGAAGAATAATTATCTGATGCGACAGGATATGATGACTTTTAACTTACGCCGCTACTGAATACAGGGCATCATCAAGTCGGCTTAACAGACTCAATCTACGGATTTTTCTTTTGATTGCAATAGAACAACGAGAGAGCAACATTAGTGAGACAGAGTGAGAGAGAGTGTGTTACAATATGTAGGAGGGGGTAGAGCGAACAAATGTTGATGGTAGCAGACGCAATGAGGGCAAAGCAGGGAAATAGTGAGTGTTTGTAGTTTTTGTTGGATGAACTTCCTTTTCTGTTGTTTTTCTCATCATATATCAACATATGCGTATGTATGTTTGACTGCCCCTCGAACAGCTGTTTTTGCTGTCGTCATTGAATTTAAAGCAAAAAAAAAAAAAAAACCACAAAACTAGAATTCCAAAATTTTGTTCTATGGTTATCCCGTTTGCACTTGTTTGATTTTTCATACAAAAATGTAAAAGACAGAGCAAGCAAGTAATACCACTGAGTCCTTTTGTTTAGTAAGGATCAGCAGGTGGTATAAGTATGCAGACATTTTGAAAATGAAGCATTACAACTGAATACTTTACGTATATATATACATAAATAAGATCTTGTATATCCATTGACAATAAGTTATCGGCTTGCGTAACAGTTACGATATTTATAGATCTATTCATTAAGCCATTCAATGACATCTTTTTATAAAGATACCATTATGATGATTTCATCAGATTTGATAATTAGACATTTGCACAAAACCGGACTCAGAAATAAAAAAGCCCTAACTATACCATGTCTCTGAAAATGACCTTAAGTCAAAAACGAGTTCCAATGTACACTTTATTATTAAAGGAATCTTGTGTGCACAGTACGATTAGAATAACTATAAACCGATTTCGGCTTTAAAAAAATAACATGACAACATAGTTATATATATACCGTTTTAAGCTTATATTTTTCACTTTCTATTTAAGGAAATTCCGTTTTGTCAGTGCAATTACCAAATTAAATCATTCAAAGTCAATCGGGCTTTTTTTTTTTTTTGTTTATTTTGTATTAGTTACATTTGTAACCTTGGTTTTACACATGTTAGAAAAGGACAAATTGTGTTCATTTTTGGACAATAATTTTTACAGTTCCAAAGTTCCCAAAGTTATTTTCAAAGTTATATAACATTAAAAATATTGATTTTATTCATTTCGCTTTCTAATTCAGAGCGCTCATCGAACACATTTCAACACACAGCTGATGCCGCAACAACAGATGCAACCTCAGCTGCAGGGCATGGAGCTGGAGCCTTGTGGCTGCCATTTCAGACAGCAGCCGGCACAGTGACAACTTTATATAAAGGTAAGGCAATATGATAAAACACAATGATACAATATATAATCTGTATTACTCCAATTTACAGAATCATGTGATGGTCTCAAACGTACCAGCGATGCTGCCGTACAATGCGGCTACCAAAGACGCACACGTGAATTGGCAGATTGGGCGCGCAGCAAAAAACGCCGTATGATACGGCGTGAGGATTTATTGGCCTATTTGGCTGGTAAACCGACGCCACCGCCAACAGCACACAATCATCCACATGCCACTCGTCGGTGAGTCTGCGTGACCGAAATCACTGAGATAGAATAATAATTGCACATCTTTAACCATATTTTCCCCGTCTTGTTGCTTTTGCAGATCCCCCAAGCCGGAGCATCATCATCATAATGGCTGTGGTGTTGGTCTCCCATCAGGAGTTGGTTCCATAGGATCCAATGGTTTTGTTAGCTCTGGTCTAGGTATTGCCTCATTACCCACATCTCCTACTGGTAATGGACAGTCAACAAATCATTTGTTGACCACAGGAGCTGCAGGTGGCCATGGAGTCGGTGCAGCAGCAAATCCTGGCGGAATAGGAGATGATTTGCATACTTTTAAGGAGGCCTTAGTTTTGCGTCCACGGTAGGTGATAGATTTAAGCAAATCTTATAATAATTAGCCAGAATCATTTATATTTCATTTACTTAATTTTTTTTTTTATTATTTTAGCGGCCCGGAACTGTTTGCATTTGTTGCCAATGAAATAGCGCGTCATTGCAAGCGTCCCGGGAGTCCCATCGATGATAAAATGGATATATGCCATTATAGCAGTAAACGCCAGCGTTTTATGTAATCAGACACCGACCGATGACGCTTCGACCCGCCACACAACCACCAGCATCAGAACCGATTTCCCACTTCCTCCTTTTCCATCATTCATTCTCCAGCGACAGCCAATAGATGAAAAAAAAAAGAAACACAGCGAAACAAAAAAAAATATATATACAAAAATAAACAGCTAAGGTATATAAAAAAAGGAGGAAGACACAAAAAGAAAAAGAAAACAAACATTAAAATATTTTGTTTGATAGATTTGTTTATATGATAAGTGTACATTTTGCATAGTTGTAATGTTTATAGTAATACTTTTTCCATTTTTTTTCAATACTTTTTGTTTTTGTAAATTTTATTTTGTTTTTGTTTGGCTGCACAATTACGAGATAAAAAAAAAAAAAATTTTGTAAAAGTTGAACGTATGACAGATAATTATTATTAATTAAATATTTTTTTCATTGGAGAATGCATATAAATCTTTTGTAAACTGTTATACGGACTGCTTGCATCGAACAGTTGTGTAAATATTTTTAAAACTAACCAAACCCAAAAAAGGCACGAAAAAAACGCTAAAAGAAAGTTTAGAAATTTAACTCGAAAAACATCAATGGTATATGTATTGCTACCTACAAAACAAAATCTTTATTAGCTCAATAAATGATATACATTTATATGGCTATATATTCAATTGGCAGGAATTCATCTAACAAGGAGAGGTCTAAATAATTTTTTACTCTCCCACTAAAGCTTAAGAATATGAAAAAGTTGTTTCTAGTCCGTGATTTATATATATTTGATTTGTGTTTAAGATCAATTTGAATTTATCCGTTTAAACGTTCCGAATCTTTTATTTGATCGGATGCCATAAAGAGAAGGCAATTTTTTTTTTTTTTTTTTGTTTTGACCGATGATCCTTGAAAAGATGTCTAATAAATTGCAGCCGGTTTATTATGTCCACATATATGTAAATACATATTAATAATATATATAGTTGAGCGATTATTTCCCATCATGAATCAATATTTTGGAAGCTTTTACTATTTTAATGATGTTCGAAATTTGTGTGTTTAGTTTAAAGAATCTAAATTTAACCTTTTTACTTTTAATTCAGACATATTTAATAATCCCTTGCAGTGTTATTAATACATTATTCGATATAGTCTTATGTTGTATTAAATGAAAAACAATTGGACGATGCTTTCGTTAAAGGTTCCCTCCCACAAGGTCATCTACTAGAACTAGAACCTTGACAATAAATTTAATCGTTTCTCTTAACATTTTTTGAAATTCCACCTAAATTCAAAATAGAAAAACGGAAAAAGTAAACAATATAAAAAATTTGTGTAAGGGTGCAGGGAGAGAGGATATATTGTAGCCGCCCCTCCTTCCCCACAAAATCTAGATAGCCAGGTTTTAATATTATAATTATTATTATTATTATACAAATTGTACATCTATTTATACATAAATATATATATACATACGTATATATATTTATATATATATATATATATATAACTATTGTGCATATGAATAGCATATACATATATAATTGATATGATATCATGTAGTTTGATATAAAACATAATTTCGCAAGAGAATACTAAAAAGAAAAATACTTAAGCGTAAGATAAAAAAAAAAAACGGTTTAAAATTATTATCTAACTGAAAAAAATTGTATCAAAAGCAAAAGTCCTACGAAAATATTGCGTTGTAAAATTATGTATTTAACAAATATTACAAAACAAAAAAAAAAAAAAAAAAAAAAAACAAGCAATGAAAAACGGAAAAACAATTACAAAATAAATAACAACAAAGAGCAAAGCAAAATTATTAAGTTAAATAAAAACATGCGAACAAATTATGAGATGTGAAAAACTGAAATTGATTTTTCAACTTTTCATCATACTGACGACCGGAAACAGGAATCGTAAAAGGACTTGAACATTGGAATTGCTTATACACAGCATAAAGTTCCTGATTCCGGATTCAATATATACTTGCTATGCATAAAAAAGGATAAGTAAGTAAGGAAACATTTCTGAACTATATTTGCCATAAGCCATACGTTGCTTTAAGATCGAAAAACTTATAGACAAGACAAGGAGGAACTTTTCAGTGTTAAATTTCGTTTAGGATACTTTACCTTGTAGTACGTCAAGCCATCTTATATGTATGTATTTATATACATATATATGCAAATGAGATATATACCTAGCTATATTGATTCAAGATTCCCACAAGAATTAAGTAAAGGCAGGATTTATTCTTTTAAATTCATTGCTATTTGTTTTATTCATTCGTATTTTAATATTATTATCATTATCTTTTATTATAGATCATATAATATATATATATATATATATATATATATATATACTACATATATAATTTTTTTTATAGACCTTCCTTTTGATGTTAGCGAGGGGACATAAATTTTGATATCACACAAATGAAAATGTCTAAAACAAAAAACTTGTGAAAATTGATTCAAGTGAACAAAAACGAGAAATTGTAACTAATTTGTTTAGGTATATATAAATCCATATATATATATATATATATATATATATTTTTTTTTTTATATACATATAGATAATTTCGCTTTATAACCAACAATTAATTAATTCAACTTGACCGCACAAATAATTCCAAACCGGCAACGATTTTTCTGAGTATGTTTAAAGAAACAAAACGTTGAATGTTTGTTTGATATACATATATATATATATATATACATATATATATAGCATGTAGATGATTATATTAAATAAATGAGATAGGGGAGCGAGCGGGTATATTGAGAAACTCATTTAAGTTTTCATTAACTGTTTCAATTGTATATATGTATATGCCACATATATCTATATATATATATATATATATATAGTTACGGGATTGCTCACAATTCCATTGCGAAACTTCACAAAAAAAAAAAAAAACGAATCGGCAACTCAGTTTGTAGTTTTTTGATCAATTCATTTTTTAAAATAAATTTTGTATATCGAAAACGTATCAGGGCTTTTATAATTTTGCCCAAAATATTGAAATTGAAAACTTTCTAAAAGGTTTTCTGAAACTTTTTGAAATCTATCAACTTAATAACTAATTGAACTATGAATAATTAACCGATTTAAAGTTTTTAATACATTTTACTTGTTTACGAATGTGTCGAAGTTTTCGAGCAATTACGAAACGGATTTTGGAACAATTCCGTTGGATTTAGTTTCTCGTTTCTTTTAATACATTTATATAGAATTTCTTTGTATTTAATATAATTCATTTGATTTACTTAATTGCTATGCATGTGTGCTTTGCTTTTTAAACAAAATGTATATATTTATATACATATATATATATATATAGTCGTATATATATATACATATATATATAAAATTAAATAAAAATTACAAGTACATATATATATGTATGCATGTATATATATATATATATATATATATGCGTGTGTATGTGTGCGAACTGAGAGAAAATTGAGGATAAAGAGTTTACAATAAATTAAATAGATCTTTTGCGGAATGTCCTTGCATGTTTGTTTGTTTGTGTGTATGCATGAGTGAGTGTTTATGTGTAAGTACTCAAAAATTTGAATAATTAACTTTTGTGTGTTTACAATAACTCCTTTTTCTTTACGTTTATATAATAATTTTGATAAAATATTTTACACAATTAACAACCAGGCTAAATAGTTTTCGCTACATTTTCTAACGCCAAAGCGAGAGAAAGACAGTATATGTGTGTGTGTGTTTGTGAGAGAGAGACAGAGAGGGAGACAAGGAAATTAATACACAATTTAATTAAAAAAAAAAAACTTTTCAACTTTAACGTTTCAAACTTTCTTAATGCATTCCTATTTGTTTCCGTTTTCTTTTTTGTCTTGCTTGGGGTTCTTTTTTTAATGCTCTTTTTAGTTGTTGTTGGTCGTAGCTTCTTGGTATGCGAGATATATAGAGAACAAAACGAGTTAAACAAGGTGAGGGAGGGGGTCGGGCGTTTATATGCTGAATAGGAGATAGAACCTTTAAACACACGATTAATAAAGGCTCTCAACCCAATGAAATTAGCCTAAAACTGCACCCAATTAGCATTTGCCGTATTCTGCTGTCCTTGATTGGCTCTAAAATAAAGAAAAAGCAAGCACAGGATTAATCAATAAATTAAACAAGATTCCTTCCTATATATATATATATGCAATATGTACTTACCCAGCTGATGTATAGTCGGTCCACTCAGATCCACCTCCACCGGTCGCTCTATGGGCTGGCGATGTGGCTGCTCCACCTGCACCAGTTGCGGTTGCCGCCGTTTGTGCTGGTGGTGGAGCTATTTTGCTCAGACCACCCGGTGGCGGTGGCAATACACCGCTAGAACTTCTACCTTTGCCCGTGCGTGAAGTGCCCTCGGAGCCATCTTTTTTCTGTTAGAACAACAATATAAACAAATTATAGATTACATTAATAACCAATACAAAAAAAAAAGAAGGAATATAGCTTAATCTTAAGTCAAACATGGAACATAGAAGGATTGCTATGTTCTTGTGGGTATAAGCACAGAAAAGTTAGTTACGTGACAAAAAATAAATATGCATGTATATTATTAACTGATTTAACAATGAATCATAGAAACACGATGAATCAGTTCAAATGGAAATGCTACGAGAACTATTTCCATGTTATGTTAACCTGGATAACTACTTTTTTTTTTGCTTTAAATTTTGTTTTGGCGAAAATTTTGTAGCAATTTACCGTTATGCGCATATTTATTTTAATAGTCTCGCCCTCCTTGAAACCCAAGTCCAATTCTTGTTTGGGTTCAGTTTTCTCCTTTTCAATTTGCTCCTGATTCTTCACCCATTTGAAGTGATCCTGTAATGCCACATTGAGATCAAATGAATCGGAACGATCGCCAAAGCCCAAGCCAAGAAATGCGGAACGACCGTTATCATCCTGGACACGAATGACAAAATAACGAGAACTATCCGAAACAGCTTCAATGGCCACTCCGGGATATGTATCGATGGGGCAATTGGCGAATAAAGCGCCACTGGTTTTATCCTCCAGCTTTAGGATGCAGGCGGTTCCCTTGGCCACCAAACGCATGCGGCCCGTCCATGTGGGCTCCTTAAGATTCCAATCGGCGGCTCTGTGCAACAGCACACAAAACAAATACAAAAAATAATAATAGAAAAACAAAATTGTTAACAATTTGTTAGTGTGTTCCGTTTGTTGTTTGTTGTCTACGTTTTGTGCGCTCAAGCATCAAAATGAAAACAAAGAAAGTTAACAATTACACACACGCAATACACACAACACACACACACAACCAGATACGTACAAACATAGCCCCGCGCGTACTTATCTACCATTTAGTTGCATACGTGTAAGTGAAAATGTTGAACAATTTGGATATTGTTAAGCGACCGAAATGCATACAGAATGAAAAATCAATTGGAATTGAACTTTAAATTAGCAACAAGAACAGCACCACCAGCAACAACAACAACAAAGTCGAGCCTTTTAACCTTGACTTGCCAATGTGTGTGTTCGTGCGTGTATGTGTACGTGTGGGTGTATTGAGGGGGCGTAATTTGCACAAAACAAAATTAAACTCTTATTACTTTTAATTTTGACTCACTTGTAGCCTCGATTGCTGGCTCTCGGTGGTATTTTGTATATGAAAACCTCGGGCTTGACAATTAATACACTTTCATATTCCATGTTTATAGCCAAATTAACAAAACTGCCAGACACTGAATTTGCAACAGTGCTGCCAGAATTTATCAGGTTTCAATTCGCTTTGCTCATTTGAACATTGGTCAGCAACTTAAATTTGCTTCGCTTATATGTGCAATGGTGTGAAACTTGAATTGGCCTTGTAAAGTGTTTGAAACTTGACTAACATAATTCATAGTGGCCCCCAGGCGAGTTTGGCGCCACTGTGCTAATTAAAAAATTTTCAGTTATCTTACAGCATTTTTGTATAACCAGAAAAGGAATTTTAAAAAGTTCCTTATATATTACATAACAATGATTTTTGCACATCTGAACAAGATATAAAAGATGATATATCATTTTTTGATAGTTATTAACAAATTAATTTGTTTAATTGCATTAATTAAAAAAAAAATAATAATAAAAATTTGTGCATTCGACTTAAATGAAAAGGCAAATTTATTCAGAGTTAGCAGAAAAAAAAACTAAAGATTTCAATGTTGCAAGTACAAATGTTAGGCCAGCCTGTACCTGTATTTTTATACCCAGTATTTCTACTGTAACCGTTGGGTTTTTGGGAAAATGTGTGGGCGTTTACTCACGAAATGCCGTCAACGCTTCTGATTGGCTGAAATAGACGCAGCTTTGCTTTGCGCAAAAGTCAATGAGAAGAAGAAAAATGAAAAAAAAAAAACAATCATGAATGGGGGCGGAAACATTTTAAGGTAACGCCCCACAATTTTAGCTGCGTTAACTGCGCAGCAATACGCAGCGTTGCGATGCTTCCCCCATTTTGTATGTCTCACTTTGTTTGTGTGTGTGTGTGCATGTGTGAGTGTTTTAATGTATGTGCGTCTGAGTTTGTTTGTTTGTTTGTTTGTGCTTCGTTTGTTGTATAGATGAGTCAATTAACTCAACATTCCTGGAGGCCACATATTGCTTTAATTAAACAGACAAACAAAAATTGAAACAACACAACAAATTGCACTACTTTTGCCACCATTTGTTGCAATTTTCATTTGCCTCTTTCAGTTTTTCTGTGACTTCTCTGTGTGTGTGTATGTATATGTATGTGTGTGTGTTTTTTTTGTTGTTGTTGTTGTTGCTTTGTTTTTGGGTGGGCATTAAATCAATCACTCACAAACAAAAAACTTACACACACACACACATATACAAGCATATATACTTACTTACACAGACATACATATATTATTTAAATGGCAAACAAATATTTGCATTTATTTTAACATGCACACACACACACACACAACCTTGAAAGATAAATTTCTCGTTTGATTTTGCCTCTTAATAAAACTTTAATTACATGTAATTAATAAAGTTGATTGATTTTCAGGCCACAAATTGAGAGAGTTAAAAAAAAAACAAAAATAAACAATGAGCGAAAGAGTGAAAGAGTAACAGAAAGAAAGAGAGCAGTCAAATTATATCATTGCGTATGTGTGTGTGTGTGTGCGCAATTTGGAACTGCATTGAATTATTTGGTGTTGCCTACTTTGAGGCTAAAATAAGTTAAAGAAAAAATAATAAAGGAAATGAATGATAAATCATGATTGATAGCATTTCAAACAAACATTAATATATTGAAAGTTTTTGAAAAATCATAGGCAATAATTTTTATCAAACACGATTTCTATATATTAGAGATATACTCAGGAATTAAAAGATATAGAAAAGTTTTTATATATCTAGTAAAATATTATATAGGAAAAAAAAGAGAGAATGTTTTAATAACAAAATTTTCATGTTGAAAAACAAGCAATAAGATAAATGTTATAACATTTTCTTTTCTTCATTTCATACATTGTCTAAGATTATTTTTCTATATAAATTTTTTTAATTGTTTGCAATTATTTTGCCATAACTTATATTATAAAATTGAAAAGCTATATATATATATATATATATAGGTATGCATTAGGTATCCAACCAATTGAATTCGCTTAACGTATTCAACGATTCAATGAATTCCTTTTGTTCTCATCCATTTCAATTTTCGATTCCATTTCGACGTTTCCAGATCATCGCTTTCAATTTGTATCAAATATCGACGACTGAGATTTCGACTTTGACGGGACGGAATCTTCAATCTTCGACTTATTTACATTTAAGACGGGGGCAAGGATAACTACAACAAAAGGCCAACAAAAAGAAGAAGAAGAAGAGGAAAACAAAAAACGCACAGGAATCCCAAATTTTATTTCGTTTCACTTTTTCTTGTTCCTTTTTTTTTTTTTCTTTTTTCTTCGTGTTCAGTTTTGCGAGCTGTTCGGCAAGTCAGAAGTCGATCAAGTGTGGCGGCGGCAACCTAAGATAAAGAAAAAAAAAGGAATAAAAGAAGCGAACCAAAAAATCGTAAATAAATAAAATTTTGATTTATCCATAATGGTATTTACATACCCTGTGTTTTTTTTTTTATAATTTTATTTATAATATTTATGAAAAAGCTTTAAAGAGGCACTGCAGCCAGTATTGCATAGGACTTTATAAAGCTTAAAGTAACAATAATATTTACCCTATTGTGAAACTGTTGCTCTGTCTCTCTCTCTTAGAAATATTTTTGTTTCGTCAAACAATTTAAGTTCACTTTTAAGATCAAGATAAAATTCTGTTGGATTTGTGTTATATATAAGCATTAATATACCCTTATTTTGTAAGGGTATATGTATATATTCCAAAGAGCTAAAAAATTTGATAGAGATTTGAAGTTTCCTTCTATCCACATAGCCATTCATACAAACAAACAAACAGACAGACATATTTGTTTGAGGGCTTAAAACCAAAGAAAAAGAAGACGAGGTAAAATTTTCTTCCTTTTTTTCAATTTTTTACATTTTTATTTTTGTATATAGAAACTTTTTTTTTTTATTTTTATTATTATTATTGCATTTGCTGTTTGCTGTTGCATTTCAATTGTTTTCAAAAACATTCAAGTGGAAGTCCTTTGAGTGAGTTTTCCACATTTTTGTTAGCAATTCCTTTTCTCCCACTCTTTATATATATATATAGAAGAGACATAGAAAACGCCGCATAGTCTGCACCTTTGGATCAATTGGTATTTCCTAGTTTGTTGTTTGTTGCATTTTGCATGCAAAATTTGTTTTTCTCTCTTCTTCTGTAGCAAACCATTCTTCCATTGTCCTTACCCCATACCCATTCATTGTCAATGCGAATGTTGGCTTTTGTCTTGTTTCCTTTCAATTGCATTTGACTGAAGCAATTTGCATGACTGCAGTTTTTCCTATGGGCCTCTTAATAGAGGTTTTGGGCCACTATTCCATTCCATTCCATTTGTTTGACAGGTTCTTCTCATTGGCCCATTGTTCATCAACAAATTTGTTTTCCCAAACCTTTTTCCTTCTGTCTGTTTAAAAAAAAAAATAATGTTGCGATTTGTTGTTCCAATTGAAAGGAAATTTAATGCGGAATTTCAAACAATTTAACCAATTTTTTTTCCTCTTTGAAATCGAAAAGTGTTGTAAAAGAATATTTGCAATTTGTAAATGAGAATTAAATTTTTTTATTTAGTTTTTAAAAAATAAACTTGAGCTTTCTTTTTTAATTTGTGAATATATAATTTTAATTTTTAGGAATGTTTTTTAATGTCATAAATTATTTTTTTAGTCTTTCAATTGTTTCTAAAAATAGAAATTAAAATGTATCTTTAAAATATTTGCTTTTAGAATTAATTTATGAAATATATTTTATTTTTAAAAACTATTATCCAAATAAACTTATTATCTATCTAACTGTTATTTGTATTAAATTCGAATATTAAAATAAAATTTTTAGCTTTATTTTCGATATTTTAAAAAGGATTAAATAGATTTAGATGGATATACATCGAATCCTTAAGAGATAAACATAAAAGATTTATAGTTAAAAAAATTCAACTTATTAGAAAAACCATTAAAAACAATTTTAAAATAAAAAAAAAAAAAAGTTTAACAAAAATTCTAAAATTTAAAAAAAAAAATGTTTTTTAAAATAAGAAAAAATAAAAAGATAAAAATAAAAAAAACAATCCAAAAGAAATGGCAAATTAATAAAGACAATCATTGGGCACGCATGTCCGCCTACCTTCGTTTCTCTTCCTGTTCCTGCCCCAGCACCGGCACACACACACACACACACACACATACACAGATCAAATGTTGTTGTTTTTTGCACGTCCTGCGCCGCCGCCCGCGACGAATTGAGTTGCGTCCAACTATTTTTTATGCCTTGACTTCCTCTCTACCTATTTCTCTGGTCTTTTTTTTTTTTTATGAGTAACTATAATTGTTTTTGGTTGAAAACGAGGAGCAGCAGGCGGAGAGGACAACGACGACAGTCAGTCTGGCAGGGCGGCCATCATTTCGGATTAGTTTGCCCTCTCCTGGTGTGTGCGTATGTGTTTGACCTTTTGCATCTGCCAGAGGTCGTGTGGCCTGATGTGCCACTAAAAGGAGCTGAAGCAAAAACAGGGGCCAGATACAGTGGCAGGGGTAGGGGCCAGGAAGCCGTGCTCGTTATGGAGTCACGCTCATTGCTACTCACATATATTTATATATATATATATATATAAATTAAGATCCCTAAAATGCTGACAAAGGCCAGCTAATTCAATGGCAATAAAACGGATATTAAAACACACATCGAACTTGGCTACCGACTCCGTCTCCAACTCCATGTCTCTGGGACACCCCATGATGATTATCATATCCAAAAATATAAAAAAAAAAAACCTTGGAATTAATGAATTGAAAATGAAAATATTGTATGGAAAAATGCGTCCAATGGCTGAGGCATTTTTATGCTGCTTTTTTTCTCTTTTTTTTTTTATGAAAGAAAAAGAAAAATGTTGAAAGAAATCGTAGGCAAATGTAGGGAGTTGGGGTACCAAGTGCTGCTTTGATACCCTGCAAATGATTAGACAGTTGAGAAATGATAGAATTCATTAAATTTCTTTATCTTTTAAAAGCTTTAAGCTAGGGAGAGTAAGACTAAAGTAGGTCATTTTACTCATGGGTTTAGAATCCTTTTCTTTGAATCCTTGTTTCTACAAAGAACTAAAAAATATTAAGTGTAAAGGTTAATTTTAAGTAAGTATTAAAAATATTAATATTAAGTTAAATAGGTCTAATAATTGCTAATTGAATCTTATTTTAACCAAATTACAGATATAAAATTTATAAGCTTTAGGAAAAAATCAGAAAGATTTTGACATAGAAACTCTCCTTTGTCCTAGACCTCTGAAAACACATCTTTATCCTAAACCTCTTCCCTTAACTAACTTTCTGTGCAAATATTGTTAAATTTCATAATAAGGCCTTTGCCATATTTTCTTCCTTAAGCAACTTCAAAGCTTTTAGTTTCTCTGTCCCTACTATCATTATCCTTTTTACTCTTCATCAGTTAAAGAAACGGCAACAGGTTTCTTAACCTTGGAATCATTTCTTATAAGCATCTCTAGGATAATAGATTATTCTGAAATGAATAACCAAAATATACTCAGTTACAATTCCATTCCAATTAATTTTTAATAGGTACTTGTCAGTTCGAGCCTTTGTATGCATTAACTTCCTTAGCTCCTAGCTTTTCATTTTTCAGCTTGATCACTAATTCATTTTTCTAATTTTCCACATTTCTCCGCTGCGACAGATAACAATGATTTCCAAAAAAAAGAAAAAAAAAAGAATAACAATAATACCCGCCGTGGTTTGGAGTTGGGCTCCCCTTCGGCCAATTCATTTCGTTAGATAATTTATGTGCCCGCTGTCAACTGGGCAACAATTGCGCGCGCGGCTGCAACTGGTCTTCAAATGGTCATCATCAAGTCATCTGCTGGCCAAAGGTCACTCACTCTAACATTTGACAATCAGGTGGATCGTTGCATCTCTTAGCATCATAAATTAACCATTACCAACCAATTATCGCAGGGGGCCAAACAATGAATCCGAACTCTCAGCTAGCTCAGGCTCACAGGAAGTCATCGTCTTTGTGGCACATTGTGTCTATGATTCCATTTGTCTTGTACAATTTCAATTTTTTTTTTTTTTTTTTTGGTTTTATTTTTCGATTATTTTTCTTTTAGGTTTAAAGGAGGCGGAGGCGAAATCCGGTAGCACGGCTTTTCCTGTGTGCGGTCGCTTCGCATGGAGAATGTCCAATTCATTGCGCAAAACACTTGATGTCAACCTGACAAACCGCTAAAGGAAACGAAGGCTGGGGAAGGACTTGAACGCGGAAGTTGACCGGATATTGAACCAAATTTTCTACTACTACTCTGGGTGGTCCTCCATATATCAAAGTCTCGTTAGGAACTTGATTTAATAACAAAGAGAATATGGCTAAGAGATTTATCAAAATTTAAAATCTTTATATCTATTTTTATGTTTATTTGATTCTATATTAAATTTTCTCTATATAAATTTTAATTATAAAGGTATATTTTTTATACAAATTTTATATAAAAAAGTTCTCTGAATTAATTTTCTATTATATTTTTCGATATTTTTATAAATTTTATTTAATGATTTTTTTTTTTTTTTAGTATTTTTGTTAAATTATTTTATATAAAAAGTTAACTGAATTATTTTTAGTACATATAATAAAGTTGAAAGGGTTTGTTCTCTATTTTACCCACTGTACTCACTCTTACTATAAAATATAGTATATCTTGTCATTATAGGGAAGTTCGACTGTATTTTTGAAGATAAAAATTATTAGGCTGCAAGTAAAGGATAAAGCTAGAAGGATTTGCAATATAAAAGAGTTTTCAATAATATTATTATTAAAATTTTGTTTTTGTTTCAACCTAAAGTTGAAAAACTGTTTAACATGTATGTTTAAAAAAAGTTAACCAACACTTGTCTTTAGTAAAAACTGTTCCATTTTCATTTGTTTCCCTATGTTAATTGAAATGTTTTTATGTTGAAATTTTTAGCTCTTTCTTGCTTAAATCCTTATAGAAAAGGCTAAAGTTTTTATCATTGTAAAAATGAAATAAATTTTAATCAAATCTGACGAATATATATAAAATATATAGTATGAAAAATCAATATTATAATATTAGTGTATGAATGAAAAATAAATATTAAAATACTAATACAAAAAACAATAAAAATTTGTTAACAAATTGTTAGCTAAACTGTTAGTAAGATCCTTTAAGAACCTTTAAGACCATTAACAATTTGTTGGTTAAGTCATTAATTAGATCCATTAAAAAGGACCTTAGAGTTTAATTAAAGTATTCCAGTTTGTAAATCTCTAAAAATTCTAATAAATCAAATTGCCTTTAGCACAGTGAAACGTTGTGAAATTTCACCTTATGCTCTTATTTCTTGTTTTAAACATAACTATTATCTTAAGAATAGTTTATAATAATTGCTAGTTACCATATTTCTTAATTGATTCTGGCCATGGCTAATAGCTTTTTATATACATTGAGTGTTTTGATCATTTTGACATGTCAAAGAGTGTTTTTCATTAGGTGAAAAGTGTTTCAACTATGATGAATGACGGGGACTTTCACTTAAGGGGATGCCGCTCCCAATTTTCCAACATGTTGTTGTTGTTGTTATTGCAGTTGTTGGTTTTTCTTCATCCTCTTATTCAGCTACTGCACTGCAGCAATAATCAAATTTTGTGTTTTCTTTCTTTTTTTTTTTTTTTTTTGATTAAAGTTCTTTATTTTGTTTAAGATTCTGTGTTTGTCAGCCGCACCTAGTCCTCTCTTCATATGCCTCCGTTTTTTGGGTTCTCTGGTGTTTTTTTTTTTGGCTGATTGACCCAGCTTAGCCAAGGCGTTGCCATTGCTGTTGCTCTGTTGCGGCATGGCCTTTTAGATGTTTCTTTTTTTTTTTTTTTTTTTTTTTTGTTTTTTTTTGTTGCCTTTCATGTTGTCACCGCAGAGCGCAGAAGTGAAAAGAAACCAAAAACCAGAAGCGTAACAAAACAGATCGAAGCCAAAGAAGAAGAAAAAAAACAAAAACAAATCAAAAAAAAAAAAAAAACAAAAGCAAAAAAGCAGCAACAGAGCAAACTGTAAGGCGACCCCTGCACGCGCCCGTAATTAGATGGGGGAGAAGATCTGAAACTTGGATCCAGGTATTCTTCCATATGACACTACTCCTCCACCATCCCCCCCGTCCCTCCTCCCTCCTCCTTAGTCGGTCTGTGACTTGTGTTTTCTGGGCGTGTTGCTGGAGTTGAACAAATTTGTTAAGAGCTCCAACAGCGCACTGGTCAGCGGTGCCTTTTTAGTGTCCACTTTTATTCCTTTTTTTTTTTTTCTTAACTTGCTGCCGTCCTTGCGTATTTTTTTTTTCCTTTTTTTGGTATGCAAATTGTCTTTGTTGTACTGTGCGCGGGGGGGATGTGAAGGGAATAGAGACTAAAAACTGGAATGTGCATAAATTTTGTCAGTGTATTTTGCTACCCATAAAATTATGAATACCACTAGGGGGGCATTCACAAGGGAGGGGGGGAGCAACCTAAGGAGAGAGAGAGAAGGGGCCAAGGGGACGCAATGGGACTGGACACGGACACGCATTCGCATTCTCAAATTATATGCGATCATTAAATGTCTTCGACAAAAATGAGCATAAAAATCGCACGCGGCCTCAAATGAAAATAAATTAAAGCCAAAGCAAAAGTGCAAAAAAAGCAAAAGTTAAAAAAAAAAAAAAAACATATATATGAAATTAAATGAAGAACTCAATGGTAAAGTAAAATATTTAATGCTCTCTCTAGCTATTTTTCTTCCTTCTAAGTTTCTTTTTAAATAATTTGAATTGATTTTTGAGGATCAAAGAAAGTAACATCTATATGTCAATTGTTATTGCCTACTGTTGGAAATAGATTACTATATATAATACCTAATATAATATAACATATACCTATATAATTTTTGATTTTTTATAATATTACTGAACATTTTTTATATACCTTAAAAAGTTGTTCATATCGAAAAACTATATAACTACATCACATATCAATTTACATTCTTATTTCAATAAGATAACTTTTGGAATAACTTGAAAAGTCATTTCTATAGAAAGAATATATCTTAAAAATCTTAAGATTATTATATATTGAATACTTAAGATTTTAAAAGTTAAAAGTTTAAAAGACTTTAAAAGTTATCTCAAAATTTATGTAAAATATTTAAAAGTATTAGGGAATTGGGAAATTAAATATTTACTTTTGAATATTTTATTTAATAATTTTAAACTTTTTCTTTTTTAAATAACTTTATTTTTAGGCTTAACTTTTTCCAAACAAAATTAAATTTCTTTATCCAAAAATATTCTTATGCTTTATTTTTTTTTTATTATTATTACTTTATTTATTATTTATTATACTTTATTTAATCAAATTTTAATTGGTTTTTAATGAAATTTATATTTTTTAATTCCATTTCATAATTTTTAAAAAATATTTAAAAATTTTTAAGTTTATCTAAAATTCCCAAATCCATTTAGATGACTTTTGTCACTAGACTCAATTTTCTTAATTTTTACATTGAAGATTCACATCAAGTCATACTGCCATTTCGATCCCCCTTTACCCCTCCATATTTCCTTCTTCCTCTCCCTCTCCCTCTCTCTCTATCTCTCTTGCTCTCTATACTAAGTGTATGAGTCATGAGGTTGTTCTGAAAAGTTGGTAGTTCAAGCTGACATCCCATTCCAATTTCAATTTCCAGTTCCATTTCAAGTTCCCGTCCAGTTGTCCCATACCATACCCCACCAAATCCCATTTGGCCAGCCATATGGATTGTTCTTGTAGTTGTTTTTGTTTTTGTTGTTGTTGTTCTGATTCTTGTGTGGCTCGGCGATCGTTTGCTCGGCTTTCAAAAGCAAATAAGTCACGTGAATAAGATTTCTCGCATAATAAATTATCGAACTTGGGCCACTGTATGGACCAGCATGGTCAGCATGCAGTTGGATACAAGATATGTGGAAAGAGGTAGAAGAATGAAGTCGGTGTTTTGTTGGAATGGTCTCTGGGGCACAAGCAACAGCAGCAGCAGCAGCAGCTTAAAGAGCAGAATGCGCTTCTGTGCAACGCCACGAAAAGTTAACCGAAAACATTATTGTGACCCGTAAATGATACAAAAATTGTGTGTCATTAATAAGCAGCACAGCGTGGCATCTCGCCACAGAAAAAAAAAAGAAGTGAGACGAGAAGAAACTCCATCTACGACTCCAACTTAAACTTCATCTCCAACTTCAGTTCAGTTCCAGTTTCAGTTCTACTACCAGCTTTAGTATCAAAAGTCGAACTGCAGACATCCCGGTACCAACGACCGGTTGCAGCTTTACTTTCCACCCTTCTCCCTCCCCTCCCGCCCCTTTCAACCTGTTTACCTCTCAGCCACAATATTACCATCTGACTCTCTAGCTGCGTCTCACCCAGGGTGGTCGCCCTTAAACTTGGCTAGTCGGTTTCACTGGGTTTAGTCGGTTTTAGTGGGTTTATTTTTTTCTTACTTGTTTTTTTTTCTTCTCAATTTTCTTTTCTTTTTTTTTTTGGTAGCTTGTTTCCATTCTTGATTGATTTCTTTAAGTAAATCGAAGTTAGGCCATGTCAATGATTTGTTTAATGATTTGTCTAATGTATTTTTCCTTTTCTTTTTTTTTTTGATTTTCCCAAGCATGGATTTTAGGGATTACAATAAGATTTGGGTAAACAAAATTCCACGTACATTTTCAAATATTGAATGAAATTTTTTCTTTCTTTTTAGAATGAAATTTTATATATATTTATGTAGAAGTAATTTATCTTTGAAATTGAATTTAATAGGTATATTTTGAACTAGTAACTTTTAAACTAATATTTGTTGATATTAAAAAGTATTATTAAAGTATTTAAAATATCATTTAAATATATATATATATATATAGCTGTAATTTGAATGAATTGTATATAGAAATAAGTAAAATTTTGATTGTATTATATATAAGTAGAAACTTCAGATATATATATAATGAATTTTATATAGAACGAACTGAAGTTTTGTTTGGAAGTTTATTTAATTAGAAGTTTTCAAATCTAAAAGATGCATAAGTTTTACTATTTTTTTTCGGCTAAATCAAGACTTATAAAAATCTAAAAAAAATTCCTAAATATTCTTTATATTATAGACCAAGGTTAGAAATTTTTTTTTTATGATCTTACTTAGCAGAATTAATGTAAATAAAAAGGAAAACCTTGTTTTTCTTTACCAAATTGTTTATATATTTATTTTCTAGAATTTCAACAAACATTTTATAAGCAAATTGTTAGCAATCAAATGGCAATTGATTAATAATTATAAAAAATATTAATTAAAAAATTTTAAGAATATATAAAACAGTTTAATTACTTTAAAATGTTTAAAAAAGTCTAACTATTTATCCTTATTCTATATGTATCTTAAAGATGTATTCATCATAGATCACTTGGTGAGTTCTTTTAAAGGGATTAAATATATATAAATACATTTATTATTTACTTCTTAATTCTGTTGCACAATTGTTTAACTTTAACAGGTTCTGGTTACAAATTTTGTTGTTGTTGTTTTTAATCTAATCTGCATCTTTTGATCTGAGTTTGGCCTTTTCTCAGTTGCCACGCAAACTCAATTAGGCCAGGGCGTTGCCAAAGTGTAATGGGCGGATCAATAAACACAGATCGAGATCTTTAATATATATAGTTTTTTTTTTCTTCTTCTTGGGTTTTTTTTGTCACATTTTTGTCCTCCCTGAAAAGTGAGCTACAGTAATGTTAGGTAACCAAACAGCTGCTGAAAAAAAGGAAAAGTCTTAAGATTGAAATACGAAACATTTTGAGAATTGATGGAAATCAAGAAAATGGGAGAAAAAAAAAAAGGGAAAAGAAACAATTCATCTCAATATGCCAATGTTGCTTTCAACGGGTGCATTGTTTGGACATTCAAAATCTTCTATAAAGAACAGGAGAGACAGAGAGAGAGAGAGAGAGGGTCCTAAGTAGCCTGAGATACAAATGGAAATAGAAATTGAGGAGCAACAAAATGTAGACTGTCAGACGCCTAGACCCAATTTTCAATTACTTGGAAAGTTGCTGCAGCTAAAAAGAAGGATTATCCCGGCAATGATCAACATTGAAAGAATGAAGACATGAAAGATATGTCAATATATATATATATATATATACATAGAGATTCACATGACTGAGAAGGATGGCAACGGCGTTGGCGGCTTCGACTTAGACACAATTGAAAACAACTTGTAGCTCAAAAAAAAGAAAAAGAAGAAAATTGAAAGGTTAAAGAAGACAAAAGGAGCGACCGTGCAGCAAACTGAAAGGCCTAACCGAACCCGTCAAGGGACTGAAGACCAAGACGAGACAGAAAGGCAGAAGCCGCATACAGAACAGAAGCATGCAAGAGCAGTGCCAAGTCGGCCATGAAAGAAAGTAAAAGAAAAAAACAAAAAAAAAATAAAAATCAATTTCAACTCGAGCAAAACAATTACTTTCTCATATATAGTATATGTATGTACCTACGCATGCACTGTAAGAAATTGAAGACTAAGCTAATTAAGTGGTACAAATTATAAAACTAAGTTTATATGTGTAAGTTTAAAAGCTTTTTTCTAATATCTTTACTTACACTTGAGATTTCTCATAGTTTTTTATACTAAGATTTCTCTCAGTGTATTTGCGTAGGCCGTTGTGTTTGAAAATGTCTTGTCAATCCGCACATAAATAGTGTCAATCAAAAAACTAGAAAAAAAAGAAGGTTGGTTACACAACAGCAGCAACAACAACAACAGCGACAGCAACAGCAACAACATTGCGTCGCCGCCTTTTGTGGAAAGATCTCAAGAAACCGTTGCATGAATGATTATTATTACTATTACTATGCCTACTCTTAGCATTCCAGGAACTTAAGAAAATTCTTTATTATTATTATTACTATTCTTTCTTTTTATTGTTGTTGTTGTTGCTGTTGTTTGTTAACCCTCTCGTCATATAATTTAAGAAAATGTTCAACAGCAGCAGCAGCAGCAGCAGAAGCAACAGCCGCAGCATTGACAACATTTTGATTTGATTTAACTTTGATTTTTCAATATGAGTAAAGAGTGGTGAGGAGTGGGAGAAGAGAAGAGAAGAGAAGAGAAGAGAAGAGAAGAGAAGAGAAGAGAAGAGAAGAGAAGGGATTTAACAGTATGCCCCATAAGGCAATCTGTCCACTCTCCATTGTTGTTATAAAAAAACAACAACAACAATAGCATTTGTTGCTGTTGATTGACAAGGCAACATTGTATATATGTATATATGTTAATTTGTTGGAGTGGGAGGTGGGAGATGTGTTGGGGGGGGGGTTTATATATACACACCTGCCACTGTATATAGATAAGAAAAACTTTTATAAAATTTTAAAAATTAAATCAATTATAGTAAAAAAGACAAATAAAAAAAGCTTGAGTTTAGACTTATAGAGCAATGGCAATTAGGTTCCTTAGATCTATGTTAGATCCCTTAATGCTGCTTTTAAGTAAAGCAATTTTAACAGAGTTGAATCTTTTTCAAACATAAGCTTGAGTTTAGAGCAATGGCAATAAGGGTCCTTAGATCCTTGGGTCTTAGAGTTTAGAGCAATGGCGATAAGGTTCCTTAGATCCTTAAGTCTTAGATCACTTAATGTAGCTTTTAAGTGAGGCAATTTTTAATGGAATAGAATTGAATCTTCTTTAAGTACACCAAAGAATAAAGAAGAAATAAAGAAGTGTATTAAGTTGGATGGACTAGGAAGAATGGAAGATGGACTAGGAAAAGTCTCATATGTAGAGATGATATCTTATAGGTAAATAAATATATTTTATATAGATCAAAGAAAAAATTTTCTTAAAAAATATGAAAATATAGTGGCTAATATTTCATATCTTAAAAAACAATAAATATTTATAGTTGATAAGAACTTCTACTAACCGCAATTGTAAACGTTGCCAACAATTTACTTTTGCTCTGGCAACATTTAAAAAATTGTGCATACGCCATGTGAGCGCGCTCTCTGTGCTTAGAGCTTGCAACTGTAAATAACAAGCACACACAAATATATAAACCCAAACAGAGAAAGAGAGAGAGAGAGAGAAAAGTAAAGTAAAGAAAGAAGACAAATTCCAATACCCAATCCCAGATTTGAACAATAACAAACATAAAACGTATCTATGTGGCAGCCATTGTATGGCATTTCCGGTAAAGGAAATTTTTATGATGTCAAACTTTAAAGTTTTCTTTTTTTACTCTTTTTTTTTTATTTTTATTCAAATACCCTTTTGAAAAGAAGGGTATAACTGGCATAATGAAAGCTGTGATATCAAACAAGAATAGAAACTAAAAACTAAAAACTAAAAAAATTATTAAAATAGATTTTATAGTTACATTTGCCAGATAAACGTAAGAAAAAAATAAATTTTTTTTTGATTAATTATGAAAAAAAAAAATAGAAAGAAGAAACAAACTAAAAGTACAAATTTAAGAGTTTTATGAAATATTCAAAACTATTGACATTTAAAGAGATTTAAAACTTTCTGCTTAAAGAAAATAATCCAATTTTTTTTGGTTTTCCTAGGGTATCTAAAAGTCGTAGCTTTTCTTTTTGCTTGAGCATGACTTTAGTGTGAAATCTAATAAAAAAATCCCTAAACAAACGAAGTTTAATATTTTTTCTTCACTTTTTATTTTGTCCATTTTTATTTGTTCCATTATTTTTGTCTCTTTTTTTTTTTTTTTGATTTTGGCAATGGGCCTACAAATTGGCTCGCTTGTCTTGGCCATATATACTTTTGTATATCTGCATATATTACCCCTGTTCATAATTAATTTTGTATGTATTTTTTTTTTTTGATTTTTCTGTATAATTTTTTCTTCTAAAAAGAAAAAATAAAAAAAAATTAATAACACAAAAGAGACTCACACACATCTCTTCGATCTCTTTGCTGCTGTATTTTTTACTTCTTCTCTCCAATATGGTTTTTTTCTTTTTATTTTTTTTTTTTTAGTTTTTTTGTTTAATAATGAGACGACATTTCGAACGCATAAAATCGTCATAATAATTTTTGATATATGAAGCAGCGCAAGGCAAATACAGGCGCGCTAATATCAAACGAATTCTTTTCAAGATAAAGAAGAGAAAAAGAAAGAAACTACAATAAGGCAGACAGCGAAGAAGAGTCGAAAGAGTCGAAGAGTCTCGCACCAAAACCGAAACTTGATTTCGTATATGAACGAAAAAGAAACGAAGGGTGGGGCAGTTGATGCCACTGATGCCGCTGCTGACCAATTCCTATAAGAAAAGTCTCCCCACCATCAAACATCGAAGGCGGAGGAAGACACATAAATAAATAAAAAAAAAATAAAAAAAACAACGAAAAAAAAGTCTACACAAAGTTCAACAGTTTTAAATGAAAAGGTTAACGACTTAAGTATACCCTTCGAAGTATTAATTGAAACTTTGTTAATTTAGAAATATTTTAAATCATTTCTTTTAGTTTAACTAAGCACATTAGCGCCTTCCCCTTACAAAGCCTTACATTTCATTATATAAACTCTTTTTTAAAAAGTCATTTCGAAGCTTGAATTCGAAGATTAAAGAACTATCAAAGAATGGTTTCGAAAAGTAATCATTTGCAAAAGATATTTGCATTTAGGAAGGAATTCCACAAGGAGGAATTTCGAAAAGTAGTTTCGAAGACTAACATCGAAAAGTAATTTTGTAAAGTAATTGTTTTCGAAAGATATTCACACGAACAAAGGAATTTTATAATCCATTAAGAGACAATTCGAAAAATAGTTTCGAAATCTAATATCGTAGATCAATTATATAAAGTAATTGTTTTCGAAAGATATAAGCATTTACGAAGGAACTTTACAATTCCTTAAAAGGAATCTCGAATACTAATATCGAAGAGTAATTTTGTAAAGTGATTGTTTTTGAATGGTATTTACGTTTATGAAGGAATTTCACAATCCTCTAGAAAAAAGTAGATTCGAAAAGTAATTTCGTAATTAACGAAAAATACTCCATTTTTGATATTCCTAAATATTTTTCAAGTTTATCTAGATTATTCTAAATTAAATTTTTAATAAATTTGAACATTTTTTCATCGATTAAGACCACGGTAAAATAGTTAGTTAAAACTCTTTACTCTAAAATAGAAAACTGTTTATGTTCATTTCAGAGATCTTAATATACCATTTGACAATATCTCTCTAGGGTATTGATACCAAGACTGCGCAGTCAGAAAAATCGAAAAGAAACGACACATACATACATCCACACACACACACACACATGCACACAATATATATACAACAACAAACGGTAGGGGGAAAAAAAAAGAAGCATTAATCGTAACAATGTTATTAGTCGTACAACAGGGGATTAGGCTACCGATTCGTGCCCCCAAGTCCGACTTCGACTTTGACTCCAACTCCAACTCTCTGATTCGAACTCCATCTCCATCTCCACCTCGAAGTCCAAGTCCGAGTCCGAGCAGGAGGCAAAACTTCGTCATCTTTTGTTGTTATTACTGCTGCTGTTGTTGTTGCTGTAGGTGTGGGAGGGGAACCTGCGAGATGCGATTCTGCGTGTCGTTTTCATCTTCTTCAGTTGTTGTGTCTTTTATTTTGTTCATTCTTCTTCTTATGTGTTTTTTTTTTTTTGGGTGCATTTTATGGACAATCTTATGGCGGTGATTAAATCATGTTTGCTGGAACCCTCCGATGACCTGATGGTTACTTTGACGAAGATGATTGCCATACTCTATATATATTAGCAAAAATATACATTTTATATTGCTATAACAAAGTACAAAAGCAATATTCCATTTTGTTTAAGGTTTATCTTTGATATTGGCTCTTTTATTAGAGATATCTATTAAAGTGTTAATACTATCAGAAACATGTGATTTTTTGAATCTTTTTAGAATATATATGTTTGAAATTTAAAATAATATATTCAAATGTTTTTTCTTTTCCCCCTTTTTAAAAGAAACTTTAGCCTTAAAGACTTTATTTTCATTGAGAAAAACTTTTAAAGTCAGTTAAATATTTAGTTCAGAAATATTTTTAAAAAATACAACTATGTGATTTTTATTTATTAATATATATATATAACGAAAATATTTCAATGCTTTTTAGAAGAATTATTAACTAATAGAACTGATAATTAAAAAGCTTACTAATTAAATGTTTTTTAACTTAAACCTCTCAAGAAAAAGGAGTTTTCGACTTTATTATCCCTTTCTATTCAAGTTCAACTAAATAGTTTTGAATTTTTCGATTTAATGAAAGTTTAGGTTTTGCTAGGTCTTTTCTAAGTGACAATTAAATTTACTATATATAAGAAAAGATCTTTCTTATCTCATAAAAAAAACAAGGTAAAATATGGTAAGTCACATATAAAGAAACATATATCTATCTAAGAATCTGAATATCCCCAATTTAAAAATAAAATTAACTTGATAAAACCACAGAAAATAAACTATATAAACATAAAATTATGATTGATAAAATATATAAAAATCTAAAGCTACGAAATACAATTAGAAAAAAGATTGTTTAAAAAACGAATAGAACTTAAAAGATGAAAGAAAGTTTTTTATGGTTTCTTTTTGTACGATTTTCGTTTTTTATTCAGAATAGTTATATCATTTATGTTATACCTTCTACATAGTTGCTGATGATATATAACTTTCTGCAGAATAATAAAAGTTGAAATAACTTACACACAATAACATTATTTAACGGTGTCTGTGTGTGTGTGTGTGTGTGGGAACTTTCCTTATGGCCATACCCCCTGCCTTTTACCTGCTGTTCAGTCTGTCAATACGTTGCTCCCACTGGTCCAGCCCAGGTATTTAAACAATTTATGAAATCCGCAAACAGAGAACAAGAAAAAGAAAGAAAACACGCCCCTTTGACAAAAACTGGCAAAAAAAAAAGAAAAAAAAGGGGGGAGAGAAGTGGCAAGAACAATGCTAACCGCAATGATCGATTGATTTGCCACAGGCAAAAGAAGTATATAGAAAGAGAAAGCAAGAGTGAGGAAAAGACAGAGAGAAAGAAAGAGGGAGGGTGATACTAAGAGTAAGAGTGTGTGAGAATGGGAGACCTTCAAGTAAATTGCCAAATAATTAACCTGATCCTTGGCCCTGAGGCTTCCTGAGTGGTTGCTCCTTTTATTTTTTCGCTTGCAGGATATTTGCACATTGGGTTACCAAGGAAAAAAAAAAGCAGTAGAGGGGAAAGAGATGAATATGAGAAGATAAGCATAGTGAAGTGAAAAGATAGCTCTTCCTTTTTTTTTGTTTTTTTTTTTTTTTTTGCAACACCGTGTGCAAACAGGCGTAATTAACCAAAGTCGAGAGAATGGAAAATTTCGTCTTTCAAGGTGTTCCATAGAGTCAGTCAGTTTAAAAGTGGTTGGCTGGGGCAAAGGCAGGGGAAATGGGATGAGTGTTTGAGTTTTTAATTGAATGCATTTCAGCGTAAAAGGTGAAAATATATATACATATATATGTATATATATATATACTTTTTTTTACCTTCAACCAAACAAAAAAAAAAGAAGAAAATTATTTTCAAGCTAACATTGTATACCCTTAGTTAAGGGTTTGTCCAGTGATCGTTGCTGAAGAAGAATTTTTCGAATAATTATGTAAAAAAAAAAAAAAAACAAAAATTCCAGTTGATTACCCAAAAACCGTACAATACTTGTTTTTTAAAAAAATATTAAATTTCCCAACAAATTTGTGTCAACTTTCAAAATAAAAAAATTCATTTTTACTTTTTGAAATAATTTTCAATTAAACTGGTTTACGAAACAGCTTTAAAATTATAAACTCTATCTTCAGGTGGCTAATAAGTATTCAAGTTATTGCCAGATTTTAATTAAGGTCTAATGAATCTTCTTATATAACAAAAAAAAACAACTTAAAGATCAGTGAGAAAGTATCTATATAATATCTAAATTATGGAAAAATCCTTTTTATATTTAAATATTTCAAGAAAATATTTATTAAATTTATTGAATTCAATTTATCACTTTTCATATAGATGACTTGAGTATACCCTTTGATAAATAACAGACTATAGGGTATGGTATAATTTTTTAAAAAGAAACCTCATCTAGACTATGTGGTACTTTTTATATTTTCTTTCTTATTTTGTTTTCTTTTTGCCTTTCTTATTACCTTCCACCTTTATGGTGTAGTTACGTTTTCTAGCTCGCTGGTTTGCTTGCCAATTTCCACTTTTCCGGTTTTAAGCTCACTCACGCACACACACACACAGACATGGGCAGGCATCGAAGCAAGGGGGGGAAAGGAAAGGTATACAAAATTTATAAAAAATTTAAAAAAATTTTATTTTACTTTTTTAGATTTAGAAGACAGTAGAGAGTATATTCAATATATGAGGGCGCCCCCTTTTGATTACGCCCATGTCGTTGCTAACCTACGTAAATGTAGAAAAGAGAATTGTTTTTGTGTCGAGTAACCACCATTACCACCACCTTTTGGCCCCTACATTGGCCAGCCTGCCCAATATGCCCTGAATGCCTTCTCCGACTTGGGCCAGTTTCTTTGTTAGCTGTTTGTTTTCTTGCTTACATTTTCCATTTCCTTATGCATATTTTATCAAACGGTAATAATGTTTCGTTTCTTTTATTATCTTTCTTTTAATGGAAATAGAAATAAATAAAATAAAATATGCTTAAATGTAGTTAATTTTTAAATATAATGAAATATAATTTCCCATAATTTTTTCAAGCACGATTTGCATTAATAAAAGTGACTTAAATTATGAAAACAAATAAATCACTTAAGGGAGCAGACAAATAAAAGAGTAAAAGAGATCGAAATTGTTTAAAATTGAAATAAGAGAAAACGAGAGAGATGAAACCAAAAGACAAAAGCAAAGACAGAGAAACAGAAACAGAAATAAAAACAGGAACAACCTCTTGCTGCTTGATCGACAGTCTCTACTTCATCTTCTCATCTCACTCTATCTTGCTTTCTTTGTCTGTCTAAGGTCTATCTATCTTTGTCTCTGTACTCTGTCTCTGTCTACCGAATCTACAGTGAGTTGTTGGACGAAGACGACGACGACGACGACGACGACCGTTCATCATATACCCTTCAGTCCATTTAACACGTTTCTGACACTAATCCTGCCTTGATGAAACTAATTTTTTTCATGTGGCCCCCAACGGGCCTCCACCAGAGCCAGTTGATTTATTTCAGCGTGCGCTGTTGGTGAGCTTTGCTTCTATCTTTCGCTCTCTCTCTCTCTTTCTCTGTCTCTCTCTGGGTCTCTCTATTTCTCTAAAGTCTCTCTTTCTCTGTCTCGCTGTGTCTCTGTTGCTTAGACAAAGTAGATATATTATATATAAAGACTATATAAACTATACAAACTAAAAGTAGTTATAATTACACCTGAAGAAAACATCAAAATATATATATAAAATATATAGTATTGACAATTCTAATTGATCTTGGCTTTAACTTTGAAATCTTCTTTAGGTTTTAAATTATATATATGAGATATAATCCCAGGACTGTATATGGTTTTTTTCTAGAACTAATATAATATCTTTTAGTAATATTCTCAAGGGACCATAGGATCGTTTTTCAATAGGTATACATATAAATATATACATATATGTATAGTCGCAGTACGATTTTTATTAAGAATCTTAAACTTAAGTATTCTACATTTTCGAAAAGTCTACTTTAGATATACTTTACAATGTTCATCATTAATAAGATTTCTTTTCCTCCTTTCGTCCTTTTGATTTTGTGAATTTTGATTGTCCGTTTTCGATATTTTGAAAAGAAGCTTACTTATTCAGTAAGACTTAATAAAAATATTTGAAAAAAAAAAGGTTTTTAACTAAAAATTTCTTATAAATAGCTAAAAATATTAAACCTTTTTGTAGAGTTTATCAAAAAAGCCCTATATAAAAATTAAATAACCTTTTTCAGATAATATTTAAAAGTGTCAAAAGCATATTATACAAATATATATATTATACTATATATATATTATACTATATATATATTATACTATATTGAAGCTACCTTTAAATTCAACATTTAATTGGTTAAAATGATTTTCAAAAAAGTAATTGCAAATCCATTTCTAAAATTCAAAATATATAATCACAAAAAGTAAGTTTTGAAAAGTTTAATTGAAAAACTTTTTATCTTAAAATGTTTATTTTTTTAAGTGTATTTGTATAATTCTCCAACTGACTGAATGACTGACTGACAGTCATCGTGTTTTCAGTCCCGCAGCTTCTGCTTGAAGTCACACAAAAAATAAAAAAAAAAAACAGAAAAACAGAAAAAATATGGAAAAAAAAAGATATACTCTTGGCCTCGTCTCGTCTCATCTTGACTTGTCTCGTCTCGTCTTGCCTCGTCTCAAAATCCCAAGATCGCTCGCTGTGATATGTATGACTATATCTCTGGCATGATCTTACCACAAATTAGTTTGGTTAGCTGCCGTTGTTTGTGGTGTTGCTTCTGCCTTTTGCTCTAAATGTGGCACGACACTGGCACTGGCAATGCCTTCGATTCACCGATTCCACCGATTCCACCGATTCCTTCTTCTACCGCATCGTGTCAATCATTTAAATGTATGGGGGCCCCGAAGTCGATGGCATGGTTAAAACCACTGCGATTGCGTCTTGAAATTGGTATTGGAATGGGTTATGTGGTATGAGGAATGAGGACCTGGCTCTCTGTGCGACAGTGCAATGTCATGCTTCATTTCCTGACTTGTCAATTTGTTGGATCCTTCTCTTCTATATAGCCCGTTTTCCATTTGACTTGTGGAATAAATATCATAATGATCATGATCATCATTATCATTATAATGATAATGATGAGCAGCCAAAAAAAAAAAAAAAACCGAATGAATTTTTGTTGCTTCAAATTTGCTTTCCAATTTCAAACATTGAACAATTTGATGGAAATGAAAACAAATGAGTTGAAAATGGAGGAAGATAAACAAGAAATCAATAAATTATCATATAATGATCAGCGGCAGGTGCATATATATAGATGGAGAGGGGATGGGGTGAGATGGGGAAGGAAAACAAGGCAATGGGAAAGGAAAGAAATGGAACTTTGAAAACTTTTCTTCGTTTTGGTTGTTGCTGTTTTTGAAATAGATTTTCAAATCGTGGGATATAGAACATATTTTGGATATATTTTTGAATTCTTTAAAAAGTATTTAAGATATTTTTAAAATAGTTTTTAAACATATTTTATATAATATATTTTCCTTTTTGATTCTTGAAGGAGATTTTAAAATCATTTGTTGTTGTTATTTGGATATTTTTAACAAATTTTTATTTGAAATATATTTTAGATAAATTTTAGAATTATTTAAGACACATTTTAGATATTTTTGAAACTATTTTTAGACACATTTGAGATATAGAGATATTTTAAAATTCTTTTAAACTTATTTTAAAAATTTATCATATATATCATTATATCGTTTTTAGATATAACTTTTTATAAAATGATTTACCTTATTTATTCAAGTTTTATGATATAAGTTTCTTATCTATATTTCTGACAAGAAACTTTCCCTTAAACTGCAATTATATATTTGAAGATTATTATATAGTTATATCTGTTTCAAAAAGTTTTGATATAAATATATATATACTGTACTGATTTTAGTTCCTTTGCTAATTACTTGAACAACTTTAAGAACAGATATTTTGCCCTTATATAGTAAATCTACTATCAATATATTGGAAAGAGAAAGGACTAAAATCTAAGTCTAAACCAGAAACTAGGGATCGAAAGTATTCCCAGACAGATATAGATACTTATATAGCTAATATTGAAAATTGTTGAGCTCGGTAAATACCGATTTGAACGAATGTATGACATATTCTATGCAACTATATAAAATTGAACAATTGCTGGAAAATTGATCGATCATAAATGGGATCAAAGATGCAGCTGGTGCATTTACATATGATACTCGATGTAGTGCGCTGCGGGAAGGATAACAACAGCGGCAGGAATAACAATGCGAACAATGGCAATAGTTGGGATGGCCCACCTCTGAGATCCTTGTGCATTGCCTGATGATGATAATGGTTTAGTTTTATATTTTTTGATGGTTTTATGATGCGGTTAAGCGCTTGAAACCGCAAAGTGGCCGACGCCGTTCAGCACGAGCGTGTAAGGTAAGGTAAGGTACATTGCACGCAATGTAACGATGAAAGGAACGAAGGTACGAAAGGGAATCTGCGAACAAATGTTAAGGATACACAAAATATATATATATATATATATATATGCGTAAGCTGCACAAGTTTCGGTAATACGTTGAGCGCGACTTGAAAGAGTCCATAAATACTAACAATAAGTGAGTACCTGTCGAATGGCCGCCTTCTCGTCAGCGAGGACCTCCTTCTTTTCTGTGTGTGTGTGTGTGTAGTCCTTCCAGCTACCGGGCGAGCGTGCCATCTAAGGGAACAAATAGCAAAAGGATTAACCGCATGCCAAAAGGACGATGTCGATGATGACGGCAGGCACGACGATGCGGTTAGCAGGATAAAACGCCTTTAATCGCTTTCATTGTTTTCCTAGACATTCACAAAGACACTGGGTGAAGGGACGAATGGGCAAGTGAGTGAGTGAGTTAGTAATATAGAGAAAGAGAGAGAGAGAGAGAGAGAGAGAGAGTGAGAGGGAAGGAAACAATATAAATGCGAGCGCGGCGCATTTAATCTCAAGAATCAGCATCTCGAGAAATCTTTTTTCTTTTTCTTTTTTTTTTTTTTTTGGCTAGCCCTTAACACAAATTACCTGTTGGCCTTTTTGGCCAAAAGGTGATTATGAGTTTATGATCGTATTGCTATGTTCTTGGAAATATTCTGTGTTAACTGGGCAGGCCTTAAACAACGCCCACATTTCTTCTTCTTCGCTTGCTCTCTATACATATACAACTATACATATATCATCTTATACTAACCCCCCCATTGCCCCCCTTTTTTTCTGTGCCCTTGAAAGCTGCTACAACATGTGAATATAAGAAAAGTTCTCTCCTTATTTTTTTTTCCTCCTTTTTTTTTTTTTTTTTTTCTTCTTTTTGGCCTCTTATGAGATTTACACATTGATTTTTGTGGGGATCATGATAACATTGCCGATTATCAGGCGATTATCACGTTTTCGATAATGAGATTTCGTTTTATGATTTCGTTTACGTGTGTTTCACTTTACCCCCTTTTTGATACAGAGAGAGGAAGAGAGAGGGTGGCATGCAGGGGGAGAGAGATAGAGAGAGGGTAAAGCAAACTTCACTTCATTTCGCTTCAGTTCAGTTGTGTTTTTTTTTTTTCCTTTCTTTCTTTATTGTGCATGTATGTGAATGTGTATGTGTGTGTGTGTGTGTGTGCTTAAGGGGCGGTTGTTGTTGCCTTTAACGGGCTGTGCAATTAAGTTATGTCAATCCACTTGGCATATGGCCGGGATTCCAAATCAGAAACGGCATCAGAATCAGCTTTATATTAGACAGAGTAAGAGAGAGAGAGAGAGAGAGAGAGAGAGAGAAAGCAACAGAAATAGAGTCGAGTGGCCTTTGTTTGGCTTTTTGGCTAAGGGTATCATATTGATGATGGGGGGGTTAGTTCTTGTCGTTATATTCCTTTTTGTTGTTGTTGTTCGAGCTACCATAAAAGGCATTTTAATGGGCTTATTCACTCTAAAAGAATGTTGTCTAGAAATAATTGAATATACTAATTTTATTCCACAATTGATTTCAAATTAAATAAAGAATATTCTATTAAAGAGAACTTACTTTATTATATCTCAAGTTATAGCATTATTATGAATCTAGTTCTCATCTTTCGACAAGATTTAAGACTTATTGAATTCAAAGAAATTTTATTCCAAAGATTTTAATTTAAATAATTTTTATTTATAAAATTAACAATAGAACATTTTATATTAGAATAATATATATATAAAATATAAAAAATATTTGCTTAGTTACTTCTTTATTCTTATTTGAATTCTAGAATAAATAACTTTTCAGTTTACTATATCTTTTGATTTCTTAAAATTTCAGATCGTATTCAATTTTGTGTGAAGATTATTTCTTAATCATCATATTTATGCCACGCCTACTGGTCATAAGGAATTGCCTATTGTAGGTTTAAAAAGTAAACCATGTGGATACTATTTTAGTTTTTTTTCTGTTTTTTTTTTTTCGCACTCATGTCGAAACAATAAAAGATAAGAATAACAACAGACTTTCGGACTCTTGGACTCTGAATCAGAGTTGAAATCAAGCTAATGAAATTTACTGGCCCTGGATGCTGTAAAAAATCATAGTTGGTAGACCATGCCACGCGCCTACGACAGAGGCTAATGAATGTTGCAACATAGAAGCAGCAACAGCAGCAATAAAAAATCAGGCAAACGAATTGTCGTTAATCAGTCCCAAAGGAAGGCGCAAATGCGAATGGCCTTAAGTTGACTTGACTTGATTTTTCTTTACAGTAGTTGCTGTTGTTGTTGTTTTTGTTGTTGTTGCTAGTGTCATAGGAGCTAAAAAAGTCAGTCGAACCTGAAACACCCACACATACGCACACACACAGACACACACACATACAATAACTACATACATATGTACGCAAGTATATTTCCCCCTACTTCTCCTTACACGCTGTGTGTGTCTCTCTCTCTCCCTCTATCTTTTTTTATGTTTTCTATCTCTTTCTTTAGCTCCCTCCCTCAACAGAGAGCAATCAAAACTGTCGCCTATGAAAAATGTTCAGGGCAATGGCGACCAAGTTGACTTTTTTTCTGTTTTTTTTTTGTTCTATACCCTTTCGCAAAAACAATTTTAAGATGGTATATAGATTCTTTTTATAATTTGAATACTTGCTTTATATATATACATATTTACTTGATTTGAATCAATTTATTTAAAGAAGTCCTTCTAAAAAAGGTTTTTCATATTGAAATAGTTGAGGAAAAAAAGTTTTTTTAGAGTTTTTTTTTTTTGTTTTTAAAGATTTTTTTAATATTTTATATATATAATTTTTTGGTATATAACAGTTTAAAACTAACGATATTTATAATTGTTTGCTATAAGAATATTATAAAAATTGTTTAAAGATTTTATATAATTTTTTTAAACTGAAGATCTGTATTATATCTTGATATCTGTATAATAAATACTATACTAAATACCATGAAAATATTATAAAAATTGTTTAAAAATTTTATATAATTAATTAACAATGGAAATTTGTAATAGATTTTGATATCTGCTTAAAGAATTCCTGTTAGTTTTTTGGCTTTATAATGCAATTACTTTTGATTGACTATAGAATAAATATAGAATATTTATATATATACTATAATTTCCTTAAGCAAAATGAGCTTTTTTGTCAAGGGTATAAAAACAAGTCGATAAGACATAGTTAAAGTGATTCGCTTTTATTTTTGTCCTGTTGTAGTTATAGCTAGTCGTTAACTATATATAAATAAATATATATATTTCTTTATATATATATATATATATATGCGTGTGTGAATATATCAGTATCTCTGGGCAACAAAATAAATTTGTTAACAACAAGAAATGGCCAACTTAAGCATAGAGACAATAATCATTCTGTATCATGACTTAAATCCTACACAAAAGTTAAATTCAATAAAGTATCAAATATTTATATATATATATATAATTTCGCTTTAAAAAACTTAATTATAGAAATGTCAACCTACTTAATATCATTTTTATTTTTTTTTTTGTTTTGTAAAGGAAAATGAGCAGAAACTTTTTATTTTTTAACAGCAATTTAAAGTTGCTACAAAAAGGAATCTCTCTTTTTCTATCTATCTCTCTTTCTATCTCTTTCTCTGTCTTTCATTCTGGTCGCCCCAAATTGTATGCTAAGCTGCCATAACTGTGTCTTCTCCCCAAATCTTCTCTCTCTCTCTCTCTCTCTCTCTCATTCACTGTCTCTTTTTCACTCTCACCCAACCCCTCTACTTTGTGCACCTAACTAACATTCACCATCCATGCCATTGCTGCCATGCCATGCCCCCTCCACCCTCCCTACACCTAGTCCTTTCAGTGGACTGACAGTCTCAGTCCTAATTGCTTCATGTTTCATCTACAACATCAATTAGCCGCAACAATTTAATTTGCCTTGTCGGCAAAGGAAAAACTTCGATAATCAACAGAAAAAAAAGGAAGGAAAAACTTTGAACAAATTACAGGAAAAATCCATAAAATATTTGTGAGAAAAAAAAAAAACTTTCATCAGCTATTTGAAATTGTCATAAAAATTTGATAAGGTTTTTTCGCTTTTTTTTCTCTCTCTCTTTTTTTATTACTGAGTCAGGAAAAAAAATGCTTTTATTTTTTTTTTTGTTTTTAGCAATAAATCATTCATAATTGAGCCTTAAATTAAGTTTAAATTATTAATTAAGCAAATTTATGCAGCATGGGAAGTATTAATTATATATATTTAATGCTTATTTGTAAATATATATTTGCATATTAATGGATTGAAGTGATGCAAAATTGAGTTGAAATAATAAAGATGAAGAATTTGATATATAGGAAATATCAGATTCGAAATGTTAATATAGAAATGGCTATTTATGAAAGTATTTTGATATATATTTAATAAAATAATATTTTTAAATTTGTTTAGGATGCTTCTGGATTTTTCACATATCAACAAAAGTTAGATTTTTCTATTCGGAATACTTCTCAAATCTAAGAAAGGATTTTCATATATTTCAATTTATTATCTAATGAAAACTTAACTTTATACTACATATCAGAGTCTATATACTAAATCTTTTATAGTTTTGTGTGTTTTGAATATAATTTCATAACTTTGTTGTATTTGAAATTAAACTATAGTTTATATTTGAAAAGATTTCTTTGTGAAATTTAGCTGTAGTATTGCGTATAGGGTTTTTTTGTATGGCTTTCCCTTTCAGTGTCAAAGTAAATGATTTTAACTTTGTGGGGCAACTCAATCTGTGTGTCACTTCTATTTCTAGGAGGTAGAATGGCGGGGTGGCAATGGGCGTACATACATACATACATACATATGCACACATTTCTGTTTGTTGTGCATAACAATTTTTTGTTGGTAAAGAAACCTTCGGTTTGGAAATTTTTGCGTTGTTTTAGTTTTTCTTCTTCGTTTATTTTTCTCGTTTGTTTGGATATATATATATATATATATATATATATTTTGTGTTTTTTTTCTCTCTTTCTCTCTCTATCTTTTTCCTTTTGTATATTTGGGTTGCTGTCATTTTCATTAAAATTTCATTGCTGGCGAAGGAAATTTATATAGAAAGATATGGCCAAAAGTTGTTGAACCGACTCCGGGGGTGTGGTTCCAGCCACACACAACACACAACACACACACACATACGCATAAAGGCACCGTAAGATAGCAACAACACATAGGTAAATACAGCTATCGCAGAGCAATATATTTTATTCACTCTAACCAAATGTGAAGTAAACCAGAAGCTAGAAAGGGATAGCTAGTGTATTTTATTTGGTTGTTGGTATATGCATCTATATATATACCAACTCAATTTGAGTTGCAGCCATCTCACTCTGTAGCAGTGAGTAGATGGGACAAAGGCAGCGGCAGCCATTGCTAAAAAACTACCCATCCTGCTTTAACACATACGGAAGTACATTTGAGGTGCCGACGACCGGTTCGTGTTTTCGTCGTTGTAGTGGGAACTGGGACTGGGACTGGTCGAACGACTTTTCGTTTACCGCACGGCGCTCATCCACAACCTACGTACGCTTGTTTGCCGTTGCTTTTGCCGTTGAAGGTGTCACGAAAATCAGTTTCAAACTAACATTCGTGCCGCTCGGATTGTTGTTTGTGCGTGTCTCGTCTCTCTCCGTTACCGTCAAACACAGCGTTTCCGGCGATCGCAACGCAACGTTTCACCGTTATATTAACAACAATATCGTCGCGTTATTGCCGTCGCAAAAACACACACACATATACATACATATGCACCCAAGTATATACGATACTGAAAAGTTGAAGAAAAATCAATCAATATATAGAAACCAAATTCGTGTGTGTATCGTTTTTTTATGGTGTACCAAAGTGTTAAAGAAAAAGATATAAAAATAAAGGATCTACATAGATACATACACACATACATATATATATAGCAAAAAATATCAATATCATACAATATAACCCGTATATATATATACATCTATATATATAGTTGAATTGGAATAAAATCGTTCAGTGACTGGCAATTGCTTAACTTGTTCCTTTTGGTTTAAGTGTTTTGTTTTTTTTTTCGGTGAGTGTGAACGAGAAGAATTGTTGTGAAAGAAACGAGTAAAAGATACAAAAGGAGTAATTAACAACTAAAAGACATGCAAGCAAGGATTATATCAACTAGAATTTATCTATATATATAACCATATAACTAACTAAACTAAGCTAATCAATCAATTGCAATACGAAAAAAACAAATTTCTGACCCCCAAATTGACTAAATACTGTTGAAATATATAAAGGATCTTGAATAAGTGACATTTGTTGACTTTGGTTATGGATTTGGTATAGGAATACTATAGTATCTCGAATATACTATTCACCAAAACCTTTTAGAAGTCATTTCATTAAGATTACATGACAAATATTAGTTAAAATACTGACTAGACTATCCGTTTGATTAAAACTTCGAAATAATATGAAATTTACTAAGTTATATAGGATTCAGATATGTTTTTCAAACAAACTCTTGTATTCATCATATTACTGAGGCAATGACAGACTTTTTTTCATACTGACATTTGGAAAATATGTCAAAGTTTTGACTTTACCTATAGATAAAGTTATCTTCTCTTCTTTGTAGCACTTTCAACTATTTGCCGCCTTTTACTATAGATACATTTAGATATATGTATCTATACACTAAAATATTCATAAGATTTTGTTTTGATATTATATATGACAATATATTACAAACAATATATATCAAACATTATCTGAAACCAATCATAAAACTATTTTTGAGCCCAACTTATTTGAATTAGCTTCAAAAAAAAGTTATCTTCCTTCTGAAATAATATTCTAATAAACATTTCTCAAGCATATATATATCATTAACTAAAAAACTTTGATCCTAACTCAAATTTTAAACATATTATTTAAGTCTGGAAAGAGAAATTGTAGGACAGTCACTCAATTTATGCCTTTAAAGTAAACTTTTAGTGGATTTCAAATGGATAGTTTTCTAAAAAAAAAACATAAAGTTGAACTTTTGTACACAGGAAATACCCTTTGTCTATCTTTAAATGACTAATAGGTGTTGGTAGGTATATGGTTTATGATGAAGGATGGGATGACTAGAGACTCACTGAATCCAATGTGGGAAATCTACGGTGTCTTTTTTGTGGGTTTTGTTGCGCTATCCGGAATGAATTTTCATAATTTTAATGGGGCATATTAAAACCGCCTTCTGGACTGGCTAATTAGGCAAAACATTCAACATATATTTTGGAAAGCCAGATATTGCTCGAGTTATGAGCTGCTACCTAAAAAAAAAAACCTTTCAAATCATAAGAAAAAAAAAAAAACGAACCGTCTAAGATAAAAGACAATAGAACCCCAAATGGGATACCCCCAGCCTCTTCATCCATATGTATATATAGTTGAGTTCAGATCAGTTCACATTATTCACACATTTTTCGATAAGGTTTGTGTAGAGTGTTGTTGCTGTTGTTGTTGTAGCTAATTTCAAAGCGGTGGCTATAAATTAAAACATCTGTATAAAACGCTCTTCGATTTTAAGTTCTTCTCTCTCTCTCTCGCTCGCTCTTGTACATATACATATGTATATATATTATTATTAATTTGCATATATGAACAAAAAATTAATATGCAAGGCAATTTGTTTGAAGACTTCTTCTTTGGTTTTTATTTTTATCGTTTAACCTCCCCTTCTAACTCTCTTCTCTACTCCTCTAGTCAATGTCTGTATGGCATAGACATTATAACCAAGCTATTGGCTTGGAATACAGTTGGTTAGATTGGAAGCCTTTTGGCCTGTCTGTGTGTTTTGGTGACATGCCCTGTAAAAAAAAAAAAAAAAACACCCACACATCTAGACTACGGATATGATATGAAATTCATTCATTCATTCATTCATTGAGTCAGTCAATCAGACGAATACTTACATCCGTTACTTGAGCTTCAATTTATGAATTGAATTTGAATTGAAACGAATTCAAGTCAAGATTGCCTGGCAACATTTTCTGATAGCTTATCTATCTCTCTCTCTGGCTCAACTCTGGAGTTATATGGAGACATATGTAGACTGATCGACAGACACAGACCTAGATCGAAGCACGCCCCAACAACTACCAATCCGTTTTTCTTTTTTTTTTGTCTTTTTATTTTATCTTTATTTTTTGCCTTCTTTTTTTGTGTTTGTTGTTGTGTATTTTCGTCTCTTTTGTCAATCTCTTGTGACGCCTTGGCGTCGCCTCGCCTTAAGTGAGGTTTCATTTCAATTTTGAATGATTTTGTTTTTTTTTTTCTCATATTTTTTTTTTTTCTTCTTTTCCAATTATTTGTATTATTAATTTTTATCTCTCTTCACTCTTTGCTCATTACGTGTCTGTACTTTTTTTATTTTTTCTTCTTGTTTTTGTTGTTGTTGTTGTTATTATTGGTGTCTTAAATTTCGTTGACAAAGCCATTTAAATAGAAATCACTCAGACTCCGCTGTATCCGATCCCAAAAACCCGTACCAAACCGGCCAGTTATCAAGATCACATTGACAATGCGTCAAATAATAAGTTGAAGTTGTTGTTATGACCCGACTTCGACTTCGACTTTGTCTCTCCCTGTCCCTGTCCCAGTCTCTCCTTTTTTATTTTTTTTTTTTTACTTGCTTTATTACTCTTCTATTATTGATTTATTTTATTGTTTACTATGATGCAATCATTTGTAGAAACACCTCAAAACTCACACATACAGAGACAAACACTTGGACAATTTTGAAGGCAACATTCATTCATTCAGCAAGTAAATAAAAAGAAAAAAAAAACATACATAATAATAATAATAAAAAATCAAAAATTTCATGGAAATTAAATAAACTAAAAACAAAATTAGTTTCAATTGCGTTTTGAAATTATTAAAACCATTATCCTGAAATTTTTATAGAGACTCTTAAAAGTAAAGTGAGAAAGTTTTTGAGATGAAGGATAGTTGATTTTTCAAGTTTATATACATATCAAGATTATATATACTTTTATATATAAAAACAATATAATTATAATATCTAGGAAGTTCTACATTTATTACTTTTAAAGATGGCTTTGGATAGATTTCATATTATACAATATTTAAAGTTGTAAAAGTCAAAACATTTATCAAAAGTTTTTTAGTTATAAAATTTAAAATATTTATTAAAAATATTTCAAATATTTTTGCATAGTTTTGTAAACTTAATTCAAGTCAAATAAATTTGATTCAATGAGCCAATTAAATTGGTAATTCAAAGTAAAGTTCAATTTCTCATACTTTAACAAAGAAAACTTATTCAAAATTGATATATATATATTTTAGAGAACATTTTTTTTAAATTTTATATATTTTTTAAATGAGTTTTCTTTTTGATATACTTTTTAAAAAGATTTTCTTGCTCTTTGCTCAAAATATATATAGTATTACATTTGATTTGGTTTAATCTAATATTCAAAGTTTAAATAATACTTTATACCTTATGAGTTCAATAACTAATATATATTTATATATATTTTTGTATATTTTTCTTTGATTAACTCTATATACAACTAACTATAGTAAACTTCAAATTGCAACTTAAAATTTGTTTCTAAAAAGGGAAACTATAAAAAATTCAATTCCATTGCAAAATTTTCATTTAAATTTAAAAACTTTATTGATACTCAAATAATACTGTCAACTTTTAAGACAATCTTTTGTTTAAGACTCCAACTTCATTATCTTACTTAACATTTATAAAAAATCTTTTTTTTTTTTATATATCTTAAGAAATATATTTTCAAATTCATTTCATTTGCAGTTAGAGCCTTGATCTACCATAGCCAATTTTTAATTGCCCGCCCCAATCTACTTTTAATTATCATATCTTCAAAAGTGGCTTTCCTTATTTATTATTATTATTATTTATTGCAATTTATTAGCAATTGTTGGACACATCTATTAATTAACATTGCCGTTGCTCATGTGTCAATTTGATTAAATATTTTAATGCAAAAAAAAAATATGTATAAAATTGTAATTAAAAATGTAGCCAAGTTGTGGTCAGTTTCTAGGCCAATTACATACTAGTATGAATATATATATATATAGTTTTTTATATATATATATATATGTGCTTTAATGCGTCTTAAACTTGTCAAATCTTCACACTTTTTCAATTATTTGGCACGTTGCTTAATTAAACTTCAGCAAACGTCAACGTCAACGCCGTGTACATATCAAGTCAGGTAGCTGGAATTGTGCACATCATCATCATGATCATCATGATCATCATTATTATTATCATTATAGTCATCAACGGGCAAGTCTGGTCCAGGCAAGGTTGCATTTTCACCAATATATAATAAAAAAAAAAAAAAAAAATTAAGAAGTGATCGTAGATATAATATAATTTTATGCGAAAATTGCAAATTTAAATGTCAAAATGCATTTGCGTAGAGAGTAGACCGTAAGATATCTAAAAGAAGGTTTTTCCTATATACATATACATATATATATATCTATATTTATATGTATGTACATGTTAGTTTCTTCTAGTTGCAACACGGTACGTGCCTAGAAGTGCCGCATTCGCATTCAACGTTCTTTGTTGCGTTTATTAAGTTGCATTATTTTCAACAGACAAGCTTATTATGCTAGGCCAGATCTGGGAGCTGGTTACTGGTTACTGGTGACTGCACTGTTGGTCATTGCAGATGGAGCGGCTCTACTGCATATTCCAGTAGCTGCCTGGCTGGCTAACTATGTAAATGAGCCTGAGAATAACATATACAGAAAGAGCAAAAGTAAGAGAGAGCGAGAGAGAGAGAGACAGTGTGAGACACTAAATAACATAGTTCTTGTACTACACTTGATAACATGGTAAAACATATAATATTAACTATATTTTCTTTTGGTCAAATAAATCGATAGGGTAAATGATAAACTGTTCATTAATAGTTAGTTAGTATTTAAAACTAGTTAGATTAATTTCTTGTATAACAGTTCTTTTAGCACAAGACATTCTTGTTCCTCAGTTTTTTGTAGAATTTTGAATCAAATTTTTAAAAAAATATATATAAATATAAATAAATTGAAAATGAACCATAATTTTAAACATTTTAGTAGAAAATACTCATTGAAAAAAAAACAATTAAAGAATAAGTTTAAAATATTTATTAACAACAAAAGCAAAGAAAACTAATTTTAATACTTTTCTATTATATAAACTTTTGATTTTTTTTTTTATACATATTAAAAAAAAAACATATTTAATGATCATTAATTTTACATTTATTTTAAAGTCAGATTTATGTATCAGTTGCAGTTAAAGAGTGAGATAGATAGATAGAGGACTTACTAATACCAATAAGATATAAATACAATAACAATTTACTTGTTGAACACTGTAAATGAAGTTGTTATAGAGGTTGAGACCTCAAGTAGTAGTTGAAGCTGGTTAAGCCAACTAATAGGCCAGTCTGACAAGTGAACACTTTTGACAGCCGGTTGCACTCGGTTTATCTAAATCTGTTTTAAGATATGATGATGATGATGATGATGATGATGAAATGAGGGGAAACAACAACACTAACAACAGCAATAATAATTTGTTTTTCTAGCTTTCTAGAAATCATTAATCAACTTTGCCAAAAAATACAAAAAAAATAAAAAAAAACATTTAACAAAAGTCTCAAAACCTATATATATATATATTCATATAACTAAAATATTCCCATGAATGAACAGTAGCCAACAACAAAAAGAAAAAAAGAAAAGAAAAAACAAACAAAAAACTCAATAGTCGCATATCTAACTATAACTATATACATATAAGGTATAGTTTTGAAGATTTCCATTCCCAGGGTCTGAACTTGAAGAAATCAAAACAAATCAAAGAGACAGAGAGAGCGAGAGCAAGAGAGAATGAAAGAGAGATGGTTACTACCGTTTTCTTCAATTTGTTGCCTTGATGCGGGTGCTGCTGGTAAAAAAAAAAACTTCGGTAGCTCCAAAATGTTTATTTTCCTAAGGCTGTTTACCTTCAAATTGCAGTCAAGAAAAAAAAAAAAAAAACACAAAACTAAATATTATTTTGACCGTAATTACACACACACACTAACACAGAGTCATAGTGTCCACCCCCGGAAACTGAAATTGAAAGTGAAATGGATATATATAAAAATATATATATATATTTGTGTGTAGCCTATGGAAATGGTAACGAACACTCAAATCAGAATTGCCGAATGAATTTTTTTTTTATAAAAGTGCGTGTACGTGATAAATGTTGAAACGAAATGATTTGGCCTTTTCGTTTCGTTTCGTTTTTATTTTTGTTTTTTGCCTTAGGAGCAGAATTCATCATCTCACAATGGACCCAAAAAATAAAATAAAAAAAAAAAGCAAAAGAAGAGGAGAAAAAAAAAATACAAATTTCAGTAAACCAACAAAAAAGCCAGCGGGGCCTTTTTGGATTTTTCGGTTTTACGTCTCTTCTTGCCATTTGCCATGATTTTTCATAATCAATGAAGGCGGCGGCAACAACAAAATAAACTATAAAAAAGACAACAAAATCACGTAGATATTTCTGAGGTGACACATTTGCCAAAAATTAAAAACCTTTAAAAGGAAAAAAATATATAATGTTCGTATATACAAGAAATAAATCAAATATATACCAAATGTCAGATGTTATAGATGAGAGACTTTTCTGTATGGAAAAGAAAAGCTAAAGAAATCGGTTACTACGTTCAATTTGCTAAATGATATCTAAGATTCTGAAATATGGTGATTCTAGAAGCATATAACCTTAAAAAACAACTTTGCTTAATTTTTTTTATATAGAGATAAACTTTGTTTTAAACACAAAAGATCTTAGAAATGAGGCCGCATACAAGTTGGGATATATAGAAAAGATATTAAAAAGACAGATCTTATAAAAATAGAAAATATTAACTTTGAATCTTTTATTTTTCAAGACTTTATAAAACCTAAAACTTATGACCTAATCAAATTCTTAAAACCAGATATCATAGAAATAGTAGATCTGAACCTTTTAACTATCAATCCTAAAACTTAAACCTAAACTGATTCCTTAGGGACAGATCAAGAAATAATGGTAAATATTAATCATTTATCTTAGAAGACTTTATAAATTATTAATTTTATAACTAAATTGTGTTTTTTAAGACAGAGATCTGAGATAATAATAGAACCTTCTTTCTATAAGTTTTTCTGCATCCCAAAAGTTATGAATATATAAAAACTTTCAAAATTGCTTTGATATTAATAGAACCTTCATCTTTCAAGGTTTTCTGTATCCTAAGCCTTATGATGAAGTTGAGTCTTTTAAGAGAAATTTCAAAATAATAGAACCTTTATCTTTCAACATTTTCTGAATTCTAAACCTTATGACCACGTTGAGTCTTTGAATTTTTTCTGCTAATTAAGAAAGAAACTCATAAAAATGCCAATGCATTTTATTTCGTTTAAAAAAAAAAATAATTTAAATATATATTACAATATATATTTTTCTTACTTATTTTTTTTTTTTAGCTTTAAATACTTCCGAGTTAAACAAAATCGATTTAAACATATAAATTGTACTTTTGAATTGAACTAAAAATCGCTTAAACTTTTACTCTTAATTTAATACATAAATTCATTATTATTTTATCTTATAATTTTCTCTCCATAGAAAATTTTTGAGATTATAAAGATATAATAAAACAGGAAAAGTTGAAACAAAAGGATATTGTTTTGAAACTATGAACTCAGAACTTTAAGTATTAGAAAAAACATATTAAAAACTAAAAATAAATTCTTGAAAAGATTTGTCTGCCTCAAAATACAAGTTGACACGAAAATTAAAAATTTCAATATTTTCTCCAAGTTTTTTTAAGAATTATATATTATCGAAATAGTTGCATTTAAAACTTTAAATGTTACTCATTTATTTTTGTTCAATTAAAAGTACTTTTTGGAATAAATTTCTAAATGGGAATTTAGAATTTTAGTATTTTGATTGTAATTTTAATTTGAATTTGATACAACTCAAGTTGACTGTTATATATATACATATATCTTTGTATATATCCTTTTGTTCACTCTCTCTTTCATTCTCTGGCTTTATCCCTTTCTCTTTTGCTCAGCTTTCTTGCTGATTCAAGCCAGATGTGTTATTAATTTGCGTGTGCGCGTGAGCATGTAATTTGGGTCTACTCTGTTCTGGGTTCAGATTTTGGGTTTTTGGTATGGGTATGGATATGGGTTAGGGTTAGGGGTATGGGTGACGGTCATCAGCATTATCATGAACCTCTCATTGGCTCATATCGGGGTCGCTGAATGTTGGTTTTGTTTTTGCGGGTTTCCATTTCCATTTTTGTTCGGCTGCATTTTTCATGTTTCGCTCTTTATTATATTGTATATATTTATATTTATTTTTTTTTGTCTCGTCTCCTCTTTACGGTATATATATGTGTGTGAGTATGTGTGTGTGTGTTTTTTTTTTGTTTCGAATGCATTGAGCCATGAAAACGACATGACAAAACAAAACAAATTTGCTCAAAGGAATTTTTATCTGCAGCCAGTAGTTGAATGCATATGTAGATATATATATATATATATATATATATATATATATCTGTGGTGACAAATTATGCCTGGGTGTGGATATGGGCAACTCCAACTCCATTTAGGGTTTTCAATTTCAAGTCAGAGTCGATGTTCGAGGTGTTCGTGCTAATCCCGCAATTGCTCCCTCTCTTTCCCTCTTGGCTTCCTTTTGTCTTTTACCGATAGTGCTAATTTTTTCCTTTTTTCGCATGAAAAAAAAAATGAGAGAAAGAAACAGAAGAAGCAGAGACAAAGTGAGGACAGCAGTGTAGAAGAGAAGACAAAAGAGTTTGCAACTCGTATGTAGAGTATTAATCCGAGGTTCAGGTCTATGGACCTAATCTTAATGCTCAAAACCATTGTAATCATCATGTGTGTCCTGGTATAGTCGGTGACTCTCTCTCTCTCTATCTCACTCTATCTGTCTCTTTCTCTATCTCTCTCTTTCTTTGCCTGTGTGTGTGTGTGTGTTCTTACCTTCGTTAGTAAGTGTCTGAACCTAATCCTGCGGCTAAGCGCAGATCAAAGATCTTTAAACCGCATAGAGCCAAAGTTTTTCTTGTACCCGCAATGGGCGTTATTAGTTCCTAGCGGATTGGGTAACGACAACAAGATGGTAGAAGGTAGATTAAAACTTTTACATAATAGGCAATATGTCTGGATTAGTTAAGTAACAGAGATGGCAATAAACGCAAGGTTTCTACCTTCCATACGTTTCTATGCACTCTTTATAAACCCACGATTCAGTTGCTTTACCTCTTAGATGATAATTGGTTCTTGTGGCAAGAGTTTAAAATAATAATTTCAAAAATATTCTCTCTCTTTGAAAAACAAAAAGAAAAATTTAAGTGCTTCAACAAAATAGAGGTAATAATAATAATAAAAGTGTTCATTTCATATATATAAACAATTGCAATTGATTGATTAGTTGAAATTGTTATTAGTTGATATTGTTATAACATATGCTAATTGTTCAATTTACTATGATCTGGCTTAATAGATAAATGCAATTAAAAAATTAATTAATTGTACAAGAATTTACATTTAAATGTGCTTGTCTGTTTGACTTAATTGAACCCTTAAGTTTGCAATTAAAATAGTTTCTCTAGAAAAGGTGCAAAACTAGATCTAAGATTTCGTTATTTGCTTAACTAATCATATTGTCTTTTCTATCTATTTTTTTCAGATAAACTATTAGAAACTGAATTGAAAATTTGGTAACAGTCGATTGCGTTAAAAGGGTGTGAAACAAAAGTTATATAGATTTGGATTGATTATTTAGGATCAGGACAAATAATCAAACAGCATCAACGTGGCGCTGCATTCAACGGAAGCCTTGATGGCGGCGGGCTTTCTCAAATCAGGTGATTTGGGCCCACATCCGCATAGTTATGGTGGGCCACATCCGCACCATTCGGTGCCCCATGGTCCATTGCCGCCGGGTATGCCGATGCCATCATTGGGTCCCTTCGGTCTGCCACATGGTTTGGAGGCTGTTGGGTTCTCCCAAGGTATGTGGGGTAAATATCGTACAACAATTTTGGTAAACACGTAAGAAATAATAACGAGAAAGAAAAAAAAAAAAACATGAGCTGAAAGTTGGTTAATAAATGTGATAAATGAATAAAAAACAAAAAACTGATGATAACTCAATTTGCTTGCCGCAGAGTAAGCAAATTGTTGCACAAAATGTTTTTCCTCTTCATTGCCATTTCGAACGAAAAGCCAAAGCGATTGCATCATTATCAGTTAAATTGTCAAAAAGGCCAAAACGAAAATGAATAATGAGTTCCAGTTTCGCGTAAAAAAAACCAATACAAAAAGCAAACGACCAGAAAGAAGCCCAGAAAGAGCAGAGAAACAAGACAAAGAGAGAGAGAGAGAGATAGAAACGACAACAACATCATCAAGGTAGATGGTAGACGTAATCAATTTGTTCAAAACAGAATTTCTTTAACGATTTTTTATTTGTTTAGATTGGTATATATTGTTTAGTTCCATTATATAAGCTCAGATCTTGCAATTGTTTGAGATTTCTTCATTCAAAATATGCAGTCACACTATTTTTCCTCTCATATCGTAACAACAAAAGAAAAAAATTGAACTTTGAGATAGAATAATATATAAATAGAATTCAATTAATTCGGTTTAACCGATAAAAGTAAACTCCAAAATCGTTGAACATTTGGGCAACCATTTTGAAAAAGAAAAAGTGAACAAAAAAAAGTGGAAATGAGGCAGCTGCAAAGGCAAAGCCAAAATGTGAAGTGAAGTGAAGTTTTATTCAATTTATAAATTCATGACCAAAATGACTAACTCATTAATTTTTGATAGAGAGATAGAGACGGAGAGACATTGCCAAAGAAAACTAAGGACCAGAGGGAGTATGAGCTAAACAGAGACAAAAAGAGAGAAAGAGAGAGACAGAGAGATGAGGAGAAAAGGGTGCCTCGGTATATGCGAGTATATGGGACAGGACAACAACAGCGTTCTGACTTGAATCGGTAGCAGGAGGAGCAGAAGGCAGGGACCTGGCACAGGGCAAAACAAACAATGCTGCGGCTTAACACACACACGCGCGCGCGCACGCATACACGCATATCCATATATATATATCTATATAGATTACATATATATATAACTCTATATACCAAACCTTATGTACTACATATACATACCTACCTACCTACCAAATCTCTTGCCACTCAATGGGGCGGCTGCTGTATGCGTGTCTGTCTGCCTGTGTATATATGAATATGTGTGTGTGTGTGTGTGCCTAGGGGTTGCTTTTTTAGGGGTAGCAAGCAACATTTTCGGGGGTTGTTACTCAACCAAAAAAAAAAAAAATAAACCAAAATAACGGTTAAGTCTTGCCAAGTAAAGAAACGCACAGCCAAACAAAATAGAAACAAAAAAGAAAAACTGGGAAAACTTTTTCTCGCTCATTTTAATTAAACCAACTTTCAGCACAATTTTTCCATAGGCAAATATCAATATCGGCAAAGTTTTAACATGAGAAAAACCCCCATTTTCTTTTCTTTTTTCAATTTTCCTTTGCATCGTAAACAGGCGTCAACACACGTAAACAGCGACGCGAAAGAACCACATTTACACGTGCCCAATTGGATGTACTGGAGGCTCTATTTGGTAAAACCCGTTATCCGGATATATTTATGCGCGAAGAGGTTGCTTTAAAGATCAACCTGCCCGAATCCAGAGTACAGGTCAGTACCATTTACTTTTTATATACAAATATTTTTAAACTTTAACAAATTATAAAAAATTATTTCAAAAATATCCCATAAGGTATGCTATAGATTTTTTTGTTTAAAGAATATTAAATCGTCTTGAGGAATTATGATTTTAAAGGATAATTTGCAAATGAGTATAAGAAAAGATACATAAAATAATGTTTTAACTTAATCCAAAGAAAATCTTTCTTGATAATAATTTGAAAATTATTTTGAATCGGATTTTAAACCGGATTTGTTATACATTTGTATATAATATTTATTTATATTAAAAAAATGTTTTGCAAAAGATCATTTTTTCTCTTTGAATATTACTTTTAACTCTATCAAAGGATGTTTCTAAATGATATAGATAACAAAATGATCTTGAAAAGTTTCTTAAATTGGTTTTCGAATATTAATAACTTTATTAGATGCCTTTGATCTATATTTGATCTTTAGATGAAAAATCAAAAAAATATTACTTTTAAACATTAAATCAGTAATCTTTCAAGAATATCAAAAATTATTATGGATTTTTAATACCAGTTTTACAAATTTTAACGTTTCAAATAGTTTAAAAAATATTTTCAAATCTCTTTTTTATGAGTATCAAAAGATAATTGTTTTATAATTTTCAAATTACAATCAAATTAAAGCCAAAATATATACATATATACAGGCATGATCTGTTAGAGTTTTTTCAAAAAACATTTTTTAAACATTTTTCATTTCATTTTGTTATAAATGAAAATATTAATACAACAACTAATCAAGGACACTTAAATTTTTAATCATATGGGAATTAACAATCTCTTTAATTAAATTTACTACCAGTTCAATATAAATGTTGTTGTTGTTGTATTTTACACCTCGTTATCTTAAACATATCTGAATAGAAATTTCCATTTTGACTTTGTTAACACATTGTCAGCTTAATTGGAAAAGTCAAAAGAAAGCTCATTCCTTTTACTAGTTGGGTCACACACACACACATAAACACACATCTTCTATCAGTCTGTTTCTATATATGTATGATTGTTTAATTAAGCATATGGTCGTATATCGGGAAAATCCATAAAACAAACAAATTACGAGCAGCTCTAAACAGATTGCTGCCACCGAAACGATATGGCTTAAAGGAAATGATGTTTGGTATGAGGGATGAGTTACTTGATCTAACGGGGGAGTTGGTCTAGAAAATGGCAAAAGACAAAACAAAAGTGGTGTGTAAACACACACACACACACATACAAACATTTAAGTAGTAGAAAGTTCGCGGCAGATTTGATATGACTTTTTCCCCAAAATAAGGCAAGAAAATCTATAGAAAATCTCTATGCAAATAGAAAAACTGGTAGCATATTTTCAACATCACTGTGTGTGAGTGTGTGTATGTGGAAAACTCTCTTCGTTCATTCATTTATTTGCTTAAAGCATTTCTTTCCTTCGCCCCCCTCTCTCTCTCTCTTGACGAAACAGTTGGGGTAGCTGACAGTTTACACAAGGCATTAGCGTTCGCATAATTTGCACTAATTTTTTTTTTTTCATTTTGTATTTATTCTTGTTCATTATCACACACACAGACGCAACTGTGGCCAGGATATAACTCAATTTTCATGAAAAAATATAGAAGAAAAAGTAAAAGTGAAAAAAGGATATGCAATGTTTGTTTAGGTGTTGTGTGTGTTGACAGGGGCACGGGGCCTAAGCAAACAGTGAGCCAAAAAAAAAAAAGGAAATGTCAAAGGCCTTCTTCAAGCGCCGTTGGCAAAACTGCCAAATGATCAATAACAATAAAGATCGAACAAAACATATATATATCTCTATCTGTCCCTGTCTCTTGATCATTATTATTGTGTTGCCTAATGTCTTGGGCAAACACAGCCGCAACATGATTTTCTTTTTGGTGGAAAATTGCATCGATTTTGTTTGTATATAGTTTGCCGATTGCCGTTCGTTGCCTTCGTTTGCCTTTGCTCTTTACATGCATGTAATTTAAGGACGTGACATTGGCGGCAGAAGCCCCTGCAGTGGCCGGGCCCGGGCAAGTGAAAAACGACACGTCCCAGTGCCGGACGAATTTAATAGAGAAAGGGGATGGGACAAGGGGCAGCAAGGACAACGACAACGACAACTTGCATATGCCCATTGGACATGAATGACTTATACTATTTAGATATATATATATATGTGTGTGTGTCTGTATCTGTGTATCTCTTGACCAGACATACTCAAACCTTACGTTTTTTACACAATTGATTTCAACAAATGGAAATGCATACCCAAAGGCAATTGTATAGATTTTTTTTTCTGTTTTCTTGTTCTTTGTTTTTTTAGTTTTCTCTTTTTGGTTTTTATTTTTTTTTTTTTATAAGGCATCTTGTTACTAGCTTGTTTTATTATTTCTTTTCTAGCATTAGGCCAATATGCATAGTAGGCACAGTGGTTGACAAATCAATTTGTTAAAGAGTGAAGTGGGAAATTTACAATTAAAATTTAATAAGTTAGAAATCTCTATAAAATATTTGGAATTTTTTTATAAATTTGTTAGAAGCAAAGGATCATGAAAATAAATTTCTTAAGTGAATTTTAATATTTAAACAAAAGCAATTTAAATTTAATATCTATAAAAAAAATTTCATCCAACACAAATAAAGTTTTCAATAGATTTTCAAATATTTGATAAAAATTGATCGGTTTATATAGGTTTATAGATATATATCATACTATAAACTAAAAGTAACGAGATATATATAAGTTGATATCCACTTTATAAACTACTTTTCAAATCAAAAGTTTCTAGAAAATTTTCCATTTTTCTTGCTTATTAAATATATGAAAATAAAGTTGATAAAATCATAATTCTATATAAACTTAGATATAGACAAAGTAGAAGTTAAACGAATAGGCATTCCATTTTTTTTTTTTTTTTTAATTTTAATAAGTTTTTCATATTAATTTGAATTGCAAATTTCACACACTTTTTCACAATCTATAAACCACTGTATTGTAGGTGCTAGCTTGTTGTTGCAGCCTAGGTATGGGGGGAGGGGAGGTTAGTCTGTGATGCAACATGGGGCCAACGTTGTATATTAAATTACAGTGCCAACTACATGAAGAAATAAGCAAAAGAGAAGGAGGAGAGAGAGAGAAAAAAACAACAACACGAATAGAAATTGTCGTGTCTGGCATTTGGAGGAAGCCAGCCAAGCAACTCAATTAGCAAAGAGAAAAAGAGAAAAGGAAAAAACTAGTTGTGGTGGCTCCACCTTAACCCACCGCACCACATACAACGCCCACATATAACACGAAACGAATTTTTTTTATTATTTTTTTTTTAAATATAATTTTTTTTTTTTTTTGTGGCTCCACCACGACGCATAAATAATCATTTCGTTCTTCTTTTTCTTACTTTTAATACAAATGGGAAAAAATTAACAACGAGAAAGAAGAGAGTGCGCGAGGGAGGTAGGTAGGGTAAATATTAATTGAATGATAGGCATCTTTATGGGCCTTCTAGGGGTTGGTTGAACCAAGGGGAGTAGCAGGGTGGAGTGTGTCGTTGATTGCAACCAATACAAATAACGTAATAATTTTACGCAGCTTATCTGCACCAGAACAGAGCAAACATTTACGCCCTAATGTTTTCATTCGTTGTGCAGGACTTCAGGACACACACAACAACACATACAAGCGAGGACGCAGGCGACGGCTGCCATCGCAATCATAAATCACAAAAAAAAAAAAAAAAAAAAAAAAACCAGAAGCAGTGGCTGGCAGGAACAACAAAAAAAAGGGAGTGGGTACTAGTGGTAGTGGATTGTAGTTTAGTTGGCATTCTGCCTTTCTGCGCCTTTGTCACCTCATTCGCCTCGTTTCAGCTGTTCCTTGTTCCCCTGTTCTCCTGTTCGATTTCGTTAGCCCGTCGGGGGTTGAATCAAAGAATTCTGCATTTCTTCTTTGTTACGCTGTCCCCTTTTTTTTCGGGGCACCTAAACTCCTCTAACTCTTTTCTATACGTTTTCCATTTTTCCTTGCAATGTATTTCCCCTTCTCTTTACATTTATTTTTTTTACTTTTTTGTAAAAGGATTTGTCTCGTTGTCACCAAAGCAGAAAGCGAAAAATAAGGAGAAGGAGAAAAACTCTCTCTATCTCTCTCTCTTTCTATGTGTGTGTGTGAAACACGCACAGCTGTTTTATAAAATTAATTTTCCCATTGCGGATTAACAATTTCCACACTCTTTCCAAAGGGAGAGCCAACTGCAAGTTAGAAAAAGATACAAGAGATAGGGTGAAATATAGAAAGAGAGCGAGAGAGAGAGAGAGAGAGAGAGAGAGAGACAGAGGAAGAGGAAAAAAAAGATTTATGCAAACGTGCGCATAATTTCAATTTTATTTTTTTTTTTTTTTTATTAATGCAATTTCAAGTTAAAAGTCAGTCAAAAGGCACAATTGAGTTTTATACACGAGAGATAAAAATCAAAATTAAAACTTATTTAAAACAAAAATTTTATTAAAAAATCAAAAAAATCTTATAATATTCTCTTAAAAATCAATTTAAAATTCCCTTTTGCTTTTAAAAAACAATTTTTTATTTTTAAATTTTAACTTACAAACTTTAATTTGTCTTATAACAAAAAATAATTATTTCTTTTAAAAAGTTGATAAAAATATTTCTCAAGTTGCAAAATTATTGATATAAAATAACTAAAGAAATTTTTATTTTAAGCTTTATAAATATTATTAATAAAATGTTTTTAGTATTTAACATAATTTTGAGTCAAAGCGTTTAGTTAACTTTTTTTTTTGTATTTAAATTTAAAATTTTAAAATATTCTTTTCTCTTTTTTAATTTTTTTTTTTTTTTGTTATTTTGCTGACAATGAACTTTTCTCTTTTAAAATTAACAACGATTTAGCGATTAATGAGAATATTTAAGCTATTCAGCTATTTTTTTTTTTTTTTGTGAATCCCCAACTCAACAATATAATCATCTAGCCCTCCCCTTCTCCTCTCACTTTAGCCCCTTTTGCCATGAAATAATTACAAACGCAAAAGCAAAGCAAAGACCAATGAAAATTCTAACAAATCGCTTTGAAGTTTTTTTTTCTTTTGGTTTTCCTTTCTTTTTTTTTTATCGTCTTTTTTTTTTTTTGATTCGTTCATTAGATGGCTCTTTGTTGTTGTTATTTAGATTTCTGCTAAAATTTGCAAAAATTCCCAAGATTTTATATTGAAGAACAGTTCATTAAACGATATCAAAGATAAAATAGAAAGAAAAGAAAAGGAGAGAGAGAGAGAGAGAGAGGGAGAGAGGAACTGAAAACAAAGTCAAATGACAAAAGAAAATGTTCTTTTCTCTTTTGGTTAAAATGCAAAATTCAATTGGAAATTGAAATTGAATTTTCAAGTAGGCGGGGGGGCGTGTCTGTGTGTGTGTGTGCTGACAAATAATGAAATTTGATACGCCTTGTTTAATGCTCTTTTTTTTGATTGTCAAGTGGTGGAAGGAAGGACACGAAAGTAAGGCAGGACTAGAGAGACAGGCAGGGCAGGCAGTCAGAAGTGTGCGCTTCTCTTTCCCCCCCTTCACACACACACACACACACACACACACACACAGATTCCCTTCTTGGTCGACTGTGTGGCGGCAATGAAATGCTCGAGTGGCCGCAGCCGCCGCGTGGCAAGTGTTAACTTCGTAGGCGGTAACCGGAGTTTATGATAAGGCGTGAGAGGGGGGGCGACATACCGTAGAGAGGGGAGGGGGCGAGGATTTGGATTCAAGTTTGGTAATAAATTCTGCTGTTTACCAAAGCACAAGCCATTAGCAAGCAACACCAACCCCAAATAACAAATCACTGAAATAACATTTGAGGGTTTGGGCGATGATGATGAAGCAAAGGGGGGGTGGTGGGTGGTTGATGGGTATGGGTTGTGGGTTTTTTTCCCCTTCAATTTTTTTTTTTGATTTTTTTCTTTCCTTCCATCGTCCTTTTCTGCACTTAGCGGATTGTTTGCAGCCCCTTAAGCATAACAAACAAGGCTAAGTGAATTCCTTGCGCTCGACTGTGCCGCTTTATGGCCTGTTTATTGTTGTGTCTTCCTGTCCTCATTCGCATCCACATTCACATCCTGAGCATCACTACAAGGCTGGAGGAAGAGATGTTGGATTGACAATATAATCGAGTCAATTTTTTTTTTTTGGACTGCCGCCGGCTGTTGATGTAACTTTATTTTTGTTGTTGTTGTTGTTGGGCAACGTCGTCATACAAGCGCGTGACTTTTTGCACTTGTTGTGTTGAGTTCGCTCCCCCCCCTTATACCATGAGGACTCCCCTCTCCCCCTTTACACTCTTTCAACAAGCTTCTAGCTATCTATATATATAATTTATTCATTGCTCGCCCAGAAAACTAATTGATGTGGGAAAATTGCAGCCGTTGGCCAAGCACACGCCCTTCTTCTCCTGCTCCCCTCCTGTAATAACATGAAATACTAGCACACCCACACACACAAACACACACACACTTGACTAAACAAATATACTCGAGTGTTGTTGTAGTGTGGTCTAATTTAATATAAATTCAATTTAAGAATCAAGTTAAGAAATAATGAAAATGAGAAAATTTAATATAGAAAATTTTTTAAAAATTTTCTTCTTCTTAGTTAGTTTTAAGATTTATTAATAATAGCTTTAGTTAATAATTTATTTTTCTTTTTTTTTTTTTGTGTGTATTTGCAGGTTTGGTTTAAGAATCGTCGGGCCAAATGCCGGCAGCAATTGCAACAGCAACAACAATCGAATAGTTTAAGCAGCTCGAAAAATGCCAGCGGCAGCAATGCTAGTTGCAGTGGCAGCTCATCAAATAGTCGCGGCGGCAATGGCAGCAGCAGCAACAATAATAGCAGCAGCAATTCAAATAGCAACCATAATAGTGCCAGCAACAACAACAACAACAATAATAATAATAATAATAATAGCAACAACCACAACAATCACAGCAACAAATCGAGTCAGAAGCAAAATCAAAACTCCGCCTCAAATGCCAACGGCTCATCCAGTGGGCCTGGCGGTGGTGGCGGTGGCGGCGGTGGCAGTAGCAGTAGTTCAGCAGCAGCAGCAGCCAGTGCTGCTGCAGTGGCAGCAGCGCAATCGATTAAATCACATCACAGTTCCTTCCTAAATGCAGCAGCCACAACTAGCGGCGGTTCCACATCGAGCAGTAGTAGTAGCGGCGGCGGTGGACACATCTCGGCGGCAGCAGCGGCAGCAGCATTGAATGTAACAGCAGCGCATCAGAATTCCTCACCATTGCTACCCACACCGGCCACATCTGTGAGTCCCGTGAGCATTGTGTGCAAGAAAGAGCATCTTGCCGGCGGCTATGGTAATGGTGGCGGTGGCAATGGTGGCGGCGGCGGCAATTTGGGTATGGGTGTAGGCGGTGGCCTGGTTGGTGTTGGCGTGGGTGTGGCCCACTATGATACACTGAAAGATGGCGGTGGTGATATTGGTGGCGGCATTGTTGGCGGCGGCGGTGGCGGCGGAGGCAATGGTTCCTCGGCATCAGTGCATCATCATCATCATCAGAGCATTTATGGCAGTGTGGCAGCAGCAGCTGCCGCCAGCAGTAATCCCCGCCTGCTACAGCCCGGTGGCAATATAACACCAATGGATAGCAGCAGCAGCATAACCACACCCTCTCCGCCCATTACACCAATGTCGCCACAATCGGCAGCAGCGGCCGCCCATGCCGCCCAATCGGCCCAATCGGCAGCCCATCATTCCGCCCATTCGGCCGCCTATATGTCCAATCATGACTCCTACAATTTCTGGCATAATCAATATCAACAATATCCAAATAATTATGCCCAGGCACCCAGCTACTATTCACAAATGGAATACTTTAGCAATCAGAATCAGGTCAACTATAATATGGGTCATTCTGGTTATAGTGCATCCAATTTCGGTTTGTCCCCATCGCCATCGTTCACTGGTACTGTATCGGCGCAGGCATTCTCGCAGAATAGTCTTGATTACATGTCGCCGCAGGATAAATATGCGAATATGGTGTAGAATCTACTGTTCCAATACTGTGGCGGTAGCACCACCAATACCACCACCACCACCACCACATCGGGTGGCAGCGGTGGTAGTGGCAGCGGGGACAGCAATTCGCCCCAGTTGCAGGATCATAACTATGGCTAAATATGCATACATATCCACACACATACACACACACACACACACATACACCACATTGATATACCCTTACATACATACATACATACATACATATATATATATATATATAGAAATCGGACTTGAACCTACATCTGGGCGCTGCATTCTCAAACGAAAGAAACAGAGAAAGTTTAATTGATTACATAAATAACTTCCTTTTCTTCCTTTTAATTTTTTTTTTTTTTTATAGTTAATAATATTTTTTTTTTTTTATCTCCCCAATATAAATAAATATATATATATATAAATATATATAAATATAGCTTAAGCCGCCAGGATCAACGAAGAAATTGAGTGATAAAATTAAACAAAATGGGGAAGAAAAAAACAACAAAAAAAATAAAAAAATTAAAAACAAAATGTGAAAATTTGTAAAAAAAAAAAAAAAAAAAAATTTAACTAAAACAAATTTCAAGCTTAAAAACAAATTTTTAAATGCAATATTAACTAGAATTGGGGGCATAAATCATATCATCTAATATATAAAACAAAAACAAATTCGAGTTTCTTTCCCAAAAAATAAAAAAAAAAATTACAAAAAAAAAAAAAAAAAAAAAGCGTAACATAACTTTTTTTGTCGTGAACATATTTCTACAATTATAATATATATATATATGTATATATATATATATATATATACCAAGACACTTTAAATATAAACGAATTAACATTTCAGACTTTAAAAGCAAACACACACACACACACACAGAAAACTGAAATATAAAAATAAAAAACAAAAAAAATTTATTAAAAAGTAATTTAAATATTAATATATATAAAAAAATAAATAAAACAAAAGTATTAGCCCTTAAGCAATTTAAAATTTAATTATATATATATATATATATATATAGAAAATTTTATGGCAAGTCAAATATTTATATGAGAAACTAAACAAACAAACAAAAAAAATAAAAAATAAACTTAAAAAAAATATATATAAAAAAACAAGAAAAAACATAATTTAAAATAACAAAAACTTGTACAAAAAAACGAACATTATATATATATATATATATATATACAGATATATAAATATATGTACTATATGTGTGTATTGCTATATATATATATATATATACATAAATCAAATCCAAATCTTACATACACACACACACAAACATTTATTAGTTCAATGTAATTTTAAATATAAATCTTTTTTTTTTTACTTTTTTTGTCTAGTTTTAATTTCAATTTAATTGATTTGCAAAACTTTCAGTTCTCATTCCAAAACTTACAAAAAATAAAAACAAAAAAAAAAGAAACTCTTTAAAAACAAAAAACAAAAAAATTTAAATCTAGTTATTAATCAATAAAATAAGCCAACACTTTTTTTTTTGTGGGTCTAAATTTTAAGTAAAAATAAAACAAACAGTTAAAATAAAATTAAAATAATAAAAAGAAAAAAACACAACTCGCGAAAAAACGAAGAAAAACAAAAGACAAAAACAAAAAAATCCATTATAAACAAAATGAAAATCGGAATTAGTTATTAATATTTAAGCGTGGGTCTATATACATATATAAATATCATATATATATATATATATATATATATATATACATATATATGTGTGTGCATATAATATCATGCACATATACATATATATATATATATATATATAAACATATATATAAAAAAAATTACATACATTAAGCAAAACAAAAAAAAAACAACAACTGGTTAATTCTTTTTTTTAATTATAAAAACCAAGACAAAACGAAACCCTAAAATAATTGTATAAAGTTCACAAAAATATGATCAGATGAATAATATATATAAAGAAAACAAAAAAAAAATACACATAAAAACTTTGTTCTTATTTCAAAAGGATCAACGGCAAGGAGAAGGTTGGCTGATTTAATATAGAGGAATAATGGATATATCTTTTCTGAAGATCATTTTACATTAGCCGATCAGTAATTTTTTAAAACTTTAGATTCCTAAAAATGCTTCGGTGATAGTTTTTCAAATATAAATAAATATTTTTGAAATGTTCTTAAAAAAATTATTTCGAAAAACCATTTGGTTAAATAAAAGCAATTGAAATGGTTTAAATCTATGTTATATCTATCTTTTGATTCTTATATGGTTTCTAAACAAATAAAAACAAACTTTTGTACTATATATCTTTCTCAGATCTTTTTTTTAAAGGAATGCACTTTTGAAACTACTTATTTATATAGTTAAAATTGATTAAAGTTCCACAAAAAATTTGGAAAATGTGATGAAATATTGTCCTAACCTAATTAAACTTCAAATATATCATTTTAAAACAGAGAATTTTTAATATTAAAAGTATTACAAGTTTGAATTGAAGTACAAAATTACATATTCCATATACCAGAGATACATACATCTTTGGTATTCTAAAGATAGGCAAAAAGTACAGTTGCTGCATAATGCGAATAGCTAACAATCAATGACGATCTTTATCATATTCACATTTAAAGAGGGAGAGAGTAAAGAGAAGTATATATACTTATAAATATAAATATGTATGTTTGTATATATATATATATATATATATATATATATGTGTGTCTGTACATTCGTGGGCACGCGTCGCATTTTGCCATATTCCTTTTGTTAGGTTCTGATCCCCATTTGGCCTACCATCTACCGGAATGACAACAATTGTATGAGGCAAAGGCGAGTCACGGCGAGTTCATAAACCATTAATTCAGCTCATAAACACGCCCAGCATAACGAACCTGAGAATCTGAATTGGAATCCTTTTCTTTTAATTTATATTCATACTCGTTTCGTTTCGTTTGTTTTCTTCTTTTCTTTTTTTTTTTTTGAGAGAGATTTTTTTTTTTCATAATTAATTATACATAAAAATGTGAATCAAAGTAAAACGAATAATTTTACCATTTGAGGCTAATTGTCACGTGTCTGATGAAATCGGAAAATAGGAAATCTATTTGTATCTCATATCTATGCTATACTTATATCTCTTTCTCTCTCTCTGTCTCTTTCTGAAAACAAAACAAAATTTGTTCCTTTCCCATTTCTGCGCGTTTTCCATTTTTTTCTTTTCCATTTGCCGCATTTCGTCTCGTTTCATTTTATCTTGCACGCGCCCACGTCCAACTTGGCAGGCAATCCATCAATGGGCGCGTGTTGCTTATAGAATTACCAACTAATTCGGTATTTATGAGGCTTCGTTGAGTGCATGTGGGACTCGGCACCGGAGACCAGAGACCTGAGACTTGAGACCTGAGAGCTGAGGCCTGTGACTGGCCAACTAGAAATCGGAATAAATAGGAAGCCAGCAAATTGAGATGCTAGCCGGTAGAAATTGTTTTTAATCTGCAATCGAGCGACCGATGATGACTTCGTTGCGCCTTTTAGCGCCGTCATCTAACCCCAAAAACCAAAACCCAAAATCCAAAAAAAAGAAAAGAAAAAAAATAGAATAAAAAATTAAATGGAAGCACCAGTTCAGTGGCACACGACTAGCTCATTATTTTGATTTTGTGGGCGTTAGTTTTTTTTTTTTTGGGGGGAAATCTTCATTATCATTTGAAGGCAATTTGTGATCTACTTAGAATTGTGGAAGGGTTTTAATCTATGAATCTTAAAATGTCATTACCTAAATAGCAAGCCATTGCTATATAGGTAAATTGATTTTTTCTTGCTCTAGTTTACTTTAGGTTTTAAAAATTGTTCTGTATTTAAAGTAAAATAAATATAAAATAAAAGAACTACCTTTGAGCAAAGGATAGATATTTCAAATAAAGTTTTAAAGTCGTTTAAATATAATATTGATTAATGAACATAGTTTGTGCGAAATCTTCATACCGAAAATATTTATAGGAAGATAAATATAGGCCAACTTAAAAAATGAACAATATAACAACATTAGCAATAATAATATTATACTTAAACAAAACGTAATTGCTTTTCCAAAAAAGGTAGGCAACCACTTGGGAATTATAAGATCAAAATTGCCTTAAAACTTAAGTTCTTTTCGATAAACTTGACCCATATCTTAAAAATATACTTGGGAATTAATAAAATATACAACCAGTTGAGAATTATAGGAACCGAATCAAGAAAAATTGTAAAATCACCTAAAAATCGCTTGCCAATTAGTTTAGTTCAGTTCGCTGATAAGTATATATTTGGAAATTATACTAAGACATTATGTCATTGTTTCGCTAAAATTTGCAACCAGTTGTGAAAAGATTATATAAAATCTGAAGATCGAGTCTAACTATTTGCCAAGTAATTTTAATTTAGTTTTTTCATGACTATATGTTAGCAAATCATACTTGGGCATTATGTTATTGTTTTCTTGCGATAACCAGTTGAGAATTATAAAAGTAGAATTATTAAAGTCTTAAAATCAAGTTAAAATCGTTTGCCAAGTAATTTTGATTCGGTTTTTTAATAACTTTATGTCTTAATAATATACTTGGGGATTATGATATTGTTTCTTTTCGATAAAATATGGCAACAGTTGAGAATTATAAGAACACAATCATGAAAAATTCTATGATAGAGAGGTAATCGTTGGCCAATTGGTTTTAATGAAGTTCCCCTACAACTATGTTTCTTAACGTTTCTTTTTAGCTGTTTTGAGAATATACTTATATACATATCTGTTTGATTTTTATACTCCTCGTACTTGTCTTAAGAATATTTGTATTTTGTATGCCATGTCAAAAATTTCACTTAAACCCTATCAGTTTTACTAATAGATAATACGATTTACATTCTCATATAGAAATCCTAGATGATATTTTGGATTAGCATGGCAATTTCAACAAACCACCGACTGATTTTCACTGGCTGATTCCTTGTCGAGGAATTGTTGTTATTTCAATTATTTGGCAAGTAGCGTGTAAAGTTGATCTGGTGGTTGGGTCAAAGTATTCTATGGATGGTTCTATGGGTCTGTGGGTCGGTGATGGCATCGATTTGACTGACGACACGTGGCCTGCTGTTGCTGTTGCTGTGGCTGCTGTTGTTCAGATGTGGTGGCAATGTGCTTCGGGGCAATGTTTGCATCTTTCATTTAGCTTGGACGCCTGCCTGCCTCTTTATTTGTTATTGTTGTTGTTGTATTTTTATCAACTTAATTTTTGGCTTCGGCTAATGGACAAAGTTCGACTTTTATACCGACTGCACTTGGCTGATAATGTGCTTTATATGTATGGGTGTGTGTGTGTGTTTGTGGTGTGCGTGTGTGTTTATTTATTATGATTTGTCCCAAAACTCTTTGATGTGAACCGATTACGAAAAGAGAACCGTTGAATACATATCTATCAAATTTAAGTCTTATATTTTATGCTTAAAATTTAAAAAGGGGAAGAAAATTTTGCTTCTTTGCCATTTGTCAGTTGATTAATTGACATATTGTTGTTTTATTTCTGTTTCTTGAATTCTAAAATATGGAAAATTTTTCGGTGGAGATTCTATATATTCTGTTGGTGTTCTTTTGTCGTTACCACATTGTCGTTGTCTTGGCTTTTGTCATCTTTAAAGCCAGACAAATTTCTGTTTTTTTTTTTTTGGCTGATACTTAGCGCCAGGCTAAGACGATATGAATATGGTCAAGGAATTTCTAAATTATTCTTAAAATACAGTAAAAACTAACAAATAAAAGAAAAATATATAAATTTACTTTAAAGTAGCAAATATAGGCCCCCAAAAGTAGGCAATTCTTATTGAATTTTAAGAGAAATTTGAAATATAAGGCATATCTTTCAGTTACAAAGCTATAATAAGCTTAAATTACAAATATATTGTTACATTTTGATCTCTTTATATATAAAACTTGATATTTAATGAACTATTTTCTTGTCAAAAGAGATTTTCGGAAAAAAATTTCATTTAGTTTCAAATAATAAATGTGAATTTAAATTTTAGATAACTCTGAAATCCGCAAATCGGTGGAAATACCATATATATTCCTATATTAACCAAATCGTGTGAATCTAACAACTTTTAAATACTCTTCTTTTCCGTCATATAGCCAAGCATTCAGCCCTTTTCAACCTCCATGCTGGCTCATTTATTGTAAAATTGGGCAGCAGCTGATAAAGTTGCAAAAGAGAGTCCAAATAGCCCCTTCACCTCTACCCCAACACCAAAACTCATGCTTATGCTTCTTCATTTGCTTCTTCAGGCATCGTCTGGCCTCTCTAACAAAAGGCTAAGCTTAATTTGATTAATTAGTATAAAAAAAAAGAAGAAGAAGAAAAGAAAAAATAAAAAAAATATCCATTTAATGCCTATACACCCAGCAAATATGCATAAGCATTAAAATTTCTGGTTGGAATGTGCTACTTGTATTGAAAAATGGACGGGGGCCTCCCCAAACAAAAGACCGAACCTGAAAAAATGGTCAACAAAAAAACCAAAAAAAAAAAAAGATAACCAAAGGGCCAATTTAACTTTAATCAAAACGAAGTTTCTATACCCTTGATTATGATCAAATTGGTGGAAATTAGTCAGAAAGAGAGAGAAAATTTCTAACAAAATCTTTACTTTTGATTCTTAAAGAACATTCTTTGAAGCTATATAATAATAATACAAAGGCAGAGAAAAAAGATTTATAGTTTTTAGTTTAATGTTTATTTTTGTTTTAAGCACTTTATATTAATGACTACAGTTGACGTACCCTTTAATTAGGGTATCAAATATATGTACATACATAAAACGTGTGATTTAAGTGGAAATTATTTATGCGATTGCTATTTTTATATAGCAACAAGACAGGCGAGAGATCGCATTGTTTTGTTTTCCGTTTTTGTTTTTTTTATATTATATTTTCTTTTGTTGTTTTTGTTGTTTTAAATACACATACATATATTTAAATGGCCGTCGATAAATGGCGATAAATAATGCAGATGATGCAGTTTTCGATTTGACTGCTTTAAAGTTTCGTTTTGTGTCGTTCCATTTCGTTTCGTTTCGTTTTTTTTCTTATTTTTTTTTTGTCATAAATTTCCACAAGACAAAAGAAAAGAAAGACGCTTGAACGATATTGTGTATGGAACAAAAAAAAAAGAAAAAAACAAATTCCCAGCAAAATTTTGAACAGTTCCCATTAATGTTAAAGCTGCTGTTGGCCTTACAGTTGTTATGTTGGGCCTGTTAAGGGTCCTGCTGTTATATTTCTATAGAGTTTCAATGGCAGCCAATCAGAATGCGTTTGCAATTCTCTTGTGGAGCAAGCGAGACAACTGTACTAACACACACTAGCTCTCTCTTTTACTCAAGTGTAGTAATTTGTTTCGTTTCGTTTGGTGTTTTTTTTTGTTGTTGTTATTTTTTGTTTTTCTTTTCTTGAGTTCTTTTTTTTCCCCCATTGGTTTTTCTTCTCTGAGTTGGTTTTATTTCTTTTCTTTTTGGTTTCTTTCTTTCCTTAGTTCCAAGAGTATTTTTCTTTCGCGTGCGTTTCATTCCTTCTCTTCTTTATTTGCTGGCAAAAATTCTCTTTTCTTTTTTTTTTTCTTTTTTCTTTCCTTTCCATTTGGCCAAAAACCTCCACCCTCCAAATGAACCCGCTCTTGTCTGTGTCGGTTGGTGGTACATAAGCCCCCCAATCCATAACATGCCCCCTCCCCCCTTCACTTCACAACTTCCCAACAAACTCCTACAGAGCACAAACAACGAAAAAAGAAAAATTGTATGTATTTGGTACATAAAACTCACTGAAACTGCGGTCGGGGGTTGGTTATGGCATTTTGGATACGAATTGGGTTTGGGGCTAGGGTTGGAGACTGCTCTGTATATGTATATGTTTATGTGTGTGTGTGTGTGTGTATGTATGGCAGTGGGGTTTGGCTTGGGCCCACTCAGATAACGAACTAACTAACTAACGTTGAAATCAAAATCAAGCAGGCCAACTTGTATCCATAAAACCCCCTTAAAAAAAAAAAAAATTTAAACAGAAAAGGAAAAGGAAGAACGAAAAGCGAAGCAAAAATAATGTTTGACATTTATTGGGTTGAATTTGTTTGGGGGTTTCTTTTTTCATTTTTTTCCCCCCATTTCTCTCTATGTTTATTGGTCGAGGATTAATGGAAAGGCTAAGGCAATTAGGGTAGTGAAAATTGATTAGATCCTTACTGGTAGATATAAACGAATTTTTATTCGAGTATGCTCTTTAAAAATCATACGTAAATTTAATAAATTTTTTAAATATTATATTAAAGGTATTAAAAGATTGATTTCCTATCTATTTTTACTAGTAGAAATAACCGATTTGTATAGTAAAAATTGATCTATAATGTTCTTTAGGAAACATACAAAGATTTGATGAATTTTATGATATAATAGAAAGGTATTTTGTATAATAAATAAATAATCTTGTAGTTTAATTATATTTAGTTTATTTTTAAAGAGATTTCAAGTGTCTTAATTATATAAAAATAATGTAATATTTTGCTTTTATATTGAATTTATATTTTTAAAAGTTTTTATAATCGAAATTGGGTAAACTATATAAGAAGAATTATGGTTAAGTTATATAATCTATGTTAAAAATTTATACAATTTATTTATAAAATTAATATATTAACAATATATTTTATAATTTATTACAATTTATTATAATTTAAACATTTTTCTTCAGAAAAAGATGCTTTAAAATAATTCTAAGTAAATTTTTTATAGTAATACAGAGAAATATACCATATTAAAGCTGTTTTATCTTTAAATATTAAATTTCTAGCTTTGATTCAAATACTTTGATTCATTTACTAAGCTAAAAAGATGAATAACTCTATATTCTAATTAGTTTACGTATTTATTTCTTAATATGAAAATATTTAGTATTAATATTTGTTGCAATTAGAAAAGTAATTAACTTTGGAAACCAGATTACTAGAAATTAATTAACAAAATAATGCAATAAATGAATGTCTATTAATATCTAACAATGGTCTGAAATTGTGTTCAATTGAAGGTGTTATCAACAATAGGACAATAAGCTTCTCTTATGATATTTTATCTGCATTTTATAGATACTTTAAGCAAATATAGAAGTTCATTTCATATTAACTAGTTTCAATTACAGTCTTTGTGTTATTTCAAAGATAAAATGATAAGGATTGTAAGAAATAGTTAAATTGTTGTTCAGTTATAATGATTTAAATTATTATTATTATTATAACAGTTCATGTTGTTGGCTATTGTTTTATGTTTCAAGTTGTAATTTGTTGATTAAGCTTTTGCCAGCAACAACAACAATAATAATGATAATAATAATAAAGCCAGGCTAACTACCTGTACATATACCAATGAAAATTTAATATACATACATATATATATATATATATATATATATGTATATGTACATGTGTGTGTGTATAGTTGTTGTCTACTGCTTGTTTGCTTTATAAGCATTAAGCATTTTGAGTTTTCAATTCATTTGACTTTTCATTGCAAATGCCAGGGTATTATCCACACGCTTTTAAATTAATTAAATGCACCAGCAGCACGAGTAGCAGCAGGAGCAATAGCAAAAGGCGGAGGTCCTTAGTCGTCGGTCGCCACAGGAGCCGCAGGCATAATATAAAACAGGAAGGAGAGCCAACAACACACACACACACACACACGCATATAAAAAAAAAATAAAAAATAATGAAATAAGGATGAGAGGAAGTGAGGGGAGTGGGGGTAATATATATACATATTTATGTGTACATACAACCAGCAAAATGACAGAGAGAAACCAATCCCAAGTTGCTTGCTGGTAGTCAAGCAGTTATAATCAGGCGAGGACAACGATGACGACGACGACAACAAGACTGAGGACCGAAACCAACAACAACAACAACAATAACGATAAGTTGAGTTGAGTTCCAGAGATCAGCCCAGCCCGCGAGGGTTGTTGAGAAATCCTCCTCCCATCAAAATTCAACCCAAAGAGCAAAAGAACTGGGCAGAGCAACAATACAAAAAACAAAAAAAAAAGAATTTCCCTTCTTTTTTTTTATATATATATCGAAACGCTTTGATAATGACGTTGATAATGCGACGACTTTCCACATTTACCCAATCCCTCCTCCTTCTCCTCTTTGTCCTTCTCTATCCTCTCTATCACTTTTACTCTGTGTCTCTCTCTCTCTCTCTCCTTCTCTTTTATATATGCTAATTGGCATATGCTCAATTAAACGCTGCGGCAACCGAGGCAACCCATACGCACCCCCTTCCCCTTCCTTTAAATACTCATGGTCTCATACTCTGGATATATATATGTATGTATATATTTAAACCCAAACCCAACAATTTGATAAACGGTAATGCAGCAGGTTTTGCCAACTGATTAGATCGGGGTAACTAATTTAAGGAGAGGAATCTACCGTTATGTGTTCCACAGTGAGGTAATGCTGGATGATTGGGTGGCTGGAGGATAAGGTACAGCAATGGGCCGGGCCGGGCCGTTGCTAGGCACCAGCATTAGGTGGCATTCAAAGTTGATTTACTCTAACATCAAATGGAAATAAAGGTAAATCATTTATCTACAATGAACGATATCTGGCAGGGAATAGCATTATGTAAGCCATATGTCAATATTTTTGATTTTCATCAATTATCGAGATTAAGCAATTAATCAGCATAAAAACCTTAAAAATATGTCATAATAAACTAAAATGTTATAACAATTCAAATTAAAGACAAAAAACAATAAAAATAAATTGTGTAATTTATTTAGGCTTGCAATAGTAAAATATATAGCTTTAATCTGATTGAAAAAGCTGATATATTTTAGTCTAAAAAAATATATATATATATATGTGAACAATTATTTAAAGTTTATATTAAAATATAAAAAACTTAATTGTGTCTGTAATTCAAAAAATATTTTTAATACTCATAGAGAGAGGCATTTCAAAATTAAACTATTTTGTATTTTTATCTATTTACAATTAACATTTATCTTACTCTACTTAAAATTTATAAATTTACTGTATAAACTTTGCAATTTATTATTTATAATATTATATATTTATTATAATAAAGTTTTTTACAATTAAAAAAAAATTTTTTTAAGTCGTTAACCAAGTTGTAAAATCTAAGCTAAATTTATCAAATTCTGTTTTGGAATACATTTTATTTGAAATATATATATAGGTATATAAATATATATTCAAGATTGTTTTTTTAATATATTTCAAAGTTTATAATAGAAAAATAAGAAGGAGCTTATAATAATTTAAATATTAAAGAAACCTAAAACAAAAGATTATCTGTCTAAAAATCATAAGCAGAAATTCTAAAATAAAAATTTACATTAAAAGTAAACTAAATTTAAAAGATTTTTCTATATCTTAGAAAAAATTATAAAAATAATATTTTAAATATATAATTATATAAGGATTAAACTAAAATTAATAGAAAATTTAAAACTAGTTAAAGGAAAATTTGATCTTTATAATTTTGTCATTTAAGGGGTGAAAAAAAAAGGATACTTTTTCCCTTTGACAATATTTTATTCAGGTCTGATCTCTGTTCTGGGCTTATCATTTCACAATCAACACCTTAAGAGTAACAAAGGCACAAGTATATATATATATATATATGGTATAATGATCAGGCAAACTTATTGATCTTTTTATATAGGACGCCTTGTTTGGGTTACGTTCATTCGTTGATAGTTCCAATTTCGGATCCTTTTTTTTTTCTTATTTTCCTTTTTGTTCTGCTCAGATTGCTGCCATGTCAGTCAGTCAGTCAGTCAATCAAACGATCGGCTTTCAGAAAAATGCATTTTCAATTCTAAACTGGAAAAACTCATCTGCTCTTGGCCCATTGTGTTTTGATGTTTTGTGTGAGGCGGCTGCCGATGGCGACACAATCTTGATTTTAGTTGGCAAACGCCTTTTGTTTTCAAGTCGTTTTGAGGTTCGCATTCCAAAACAAAAAAAAAGAAGAAGAAAGATTAATAATAATATGGGTAATAAGAGCATATATACACACATACATTTGTATGATGTACCCAATGCCCATTGGCCATTCTTATGCCCCATCTCGGTTTTCAATCCTTGACATTTCTCACTTGGACATATAAGATAAGCCATCTCCTGGTAGCTGCAAAAGACGCCCAAAATGAAAACATATCAATTAGCCAATACTTGGGTAATTCAATATGATTCAAACCCAAAAAAAAGGACAAACATGAAAGAAAATTAATAGAAGACAGACTTTTGATTTCTTTTTGGGTGTCATTTAAAATATTTGAATATAGAAATCAATTTTTAAAAACCTCTTTTTCTTTTTTAAAATAATCTCCAAATACTAATACTAAATATTTGTAATGAGAATAATTGATAATATATAAGAGAAAATGGTTTTTAGATATATAAGAATTAATTTTTATTTGAAATTGAATGCGAAATGCAAAAACAATTGATTAATGTTAAATGATAAATAAAAAAAGTACATTTATTTATATTTTGAAAATATTATATACATATATTAAATATTTTTCACTAATAGAAAATTTGAATAAAAAAGTTGATTCAATTATATTAAAAGTAATCACGATATATTGAAGTATATATTATATTCTTTATTATATTAAATATATTTATTAATATTGTAAATAAACATTTGATAAATTAACTCCATGTTTTTTTATTTTTTATTTGATTATTTATTTGTTTAAAGACAAAATTTTACATTAAATTCTAAAAGAAATCTCAGCTATAGAATTGAACCCCACAAAGAGTAAAAATTAAATGTTTAAAACAAAAACTTAATATTTTAAAGTACATTTCAAAAAAAGAATAAAAAACATTTTAAATTTAATTTTATAAAATGGAATAAAAAAACATTTTAAAATTCCTTTCAAAAACTGAAAAATACACTTTAATATCACTTTAAAATAATAAATAAAAAATGAGTTGAAAATTAATTTGAAACATTTAAAAAAAAATTAAAAAAATGAATAAAAAACAGTTTAAAATTAATAGGAATCAATAGAAAAATTATTAAGATTAATTTCAAAAAAAGATAAAAACATTTAAAATATTAATATCAAAAACTGCAAAGAAAACGTTTTAAAATTATGTCAAAAATTTCCAAAAAAATAAGAAAAATTAATTTTAAAAAATAAAAAAAGAAACATTTTAAAATAAACTTTAAAAAATAAATTTAAAAATATTTGAAAATTGTTTACAAAAATGAATGGAAATTAAAGCTTTTAGTCTATATATCCTTTATCCCTTAATTATGTATTAAATCATTTAATTATTTTAAACATTTATAGAAATCAAATAAACAAATTGTTACCGTTAATCAGTTGAGATCTCTGACTCCATTTTTGGGAGATTCAACCATTTTGTTGAACATAAATTGATCCTGGCAAAGAACGCGCCTTTGCTGCTTCTTCTACCCACTTCATCTTTGACATGGTTGATGGGGGAAAAAAAGAAGAAAGAGAGGGGGCGACAAAAAAAAGTGAAGCACTTGGCCAGCTTTAACACTTGGCATCTAGCCAAAAGCCTGGACACGGGTATCTGGTGACAACCATGGGGATACAAAGAGATACAACACACACACACACACATATATATACACAAAAAGGGGTGGGGCTGGTGGGATGTAATAATATTGCGGAGAAAGAAAGATAGAGAGAGAGAGATACAGAGGGCAAAAGAAAGAGATAGAAATAGATAGATGGAAGAGATGGAAAGAGAGAAAAAACGGCAACATAAGCAGGCAAGGTATTATTTTTAAGCTCTTCCTTCATTGTCTGCCGCCCAGACGACAAAAACCAAAAGACACAGCCCCCCAGCAGCAAGACGAAGATGTCGACGTTGACGTTGGGGATCGAACTAAATAAATGTATTTACGATATATGCATTACTTGAGAAAAAAAAGCAAAGGAAAGAAAAGGAAAGGAAAAGTAAAGAGCGGGGTATCAAGATGACGGAATAGAGGAAGGTAACTTGGGTGGGTGCCTCAATGTAATTTAAAACCACCGCGAAGACTCAACTCAACTCAGCTCAGAGACAACTGCCCAGCGAATAGCAACTGGAAGTGAATTAAAAATACGAATAAGAAAAAAAAAAAGAGAAAAAAAAAACCCCAAGACAGAAATCGAAATATGTCAATGAATTCCAAATGCCTGACAACGAGCTCCAAGCAATGGAGATGAGAAAGAGAGCAAGACTTAGTGTGGCGGCCCAAGTCCAGGCCAATGGAATGTGGGACGCCATCACATTGATGGACACAGAGTGGGAGACGACGGCAGGCAGCAATCGGTAGTCGGAGGCAGCTACAGCAACAACAGCAGCAGCAGCAGCAGCTTAACTTGGTCCCCGGTTCTCTACGGTTTGGACTCTGTTGTTATACTCTATATATAACTGGCTCAACTATAAGGATCCTTACGAATTGTTATGCCATTGTTTAAGTGAAATGATTTTGGTTTGTATATAAATAGAATAATAGACAAAAGTTTCTTTATATTTTTTATATATACTTTTATTTTTCAAATATTTGTTTATGGTACTTTTTTAGAGATATAACAGTTTTCTTTTTATATATTACATATTTTTCATGCTAAACAATTTGTTATAATTTGTGTTTGGTAGTGTATTAAGATTTCTTTATGAATTTATAAAGAAAAGAAAAAAAATTGTCCACTTTATTGTTACTTGGAGTTTTGATGAGGAAAAATGTGTGCTCTAATTGACAGTTTTTAGATTTTAATCTTTGGCGCAACTCACACACGCACACATTTACACACACACAAATACACATATAGAAGGTAGAGTTGGTTGATACGAACTCAAAAACGGAATTTGACTCCTCGCTAATGCATTTTCAACGTTTTGGACATGGACGCCCATGCGCGATGATGGGCCAGAGAGCAGCTTATGGCCACCAACAATGACAGACAGGTCTCTGGGCTATCTGAGTGGGTTCATACATATATGTACATATATACATATGTATATATATATTTCTGTATAGATCTACATATGCGTATCTCTGTTTATATGAAATGGTATTCATTCATGCATCACATATGCTCTTTGTCAATTAAGCAATCAGCAGGAAGTTTGCCGCGCACTTTACCTTATCTTTTAGTGGGGGGGGAGGGTATAGGAAGAGGGAATTGTATAGGGAATGGTTTACAATCGACACTGCATTGCTCCTTGCTGCATCATTCATATGATCCTGTGGAGTGAAGAGAAATCACATCATCAAAAGCCAACTGTGTACCACCTTTACCATTGCCTTTCCGTTTGACACTTGACGTTTGTCGTCGGACAAATTTCATTTTTTTTTTTTTTTTCCTTATTGTTGGCTTTTTGTTCTCTTTTTTCATTTCTGTAGTCAACAATGAACTGAAAAAATAAAATGAAAATGAAAAGAATGTTGAGCCGCATATTAAATACCACCGCCTGAGCTCAAGTGTCAACAGAGCACTACGACGAGAGAGAGTCAAGACCGTTTTCCTCCCCCCTCCCCCTTCTCATCCATTGCCTGGGTAAAAGGCAATAAACGAACGGGCATCCGCATTCACATTTCGCATCCGTATCCGCATCCGTGTAACCAGCTACCGCCTGTGGCGTAATTGAATATTTGGAGTGTAAAAACCGCACCCAGATTTTTTTTCGGGGTAATGGTTAGACCATGAAAAGAACCAGTATAAGATGTCCTATTACAGTGGTATGAAACTCTAAGAAAAATTGGAATCGGAAAGATCTAATAAAAAGGATAATAGGCAATAAATTGTTTTTTTTTTTTTTTAAATTAGTATACCTATTCATATGTTTTTAGTATGTAATTAATATTTGAATATATTTTTAATATATAAACATTTAATATACTTGATTTTGCTTTCTTTTTTCTTTAATTTTTTTGTTTTTAATCATTTTTTTTAATATTCATATCAAATTATTCATCTTTAATAGTTTTCATTAGTCAATTATCATAGCTCTGAGACCACTGTAAGTTTTTCTATCACTATTACAATAAAGTAGGCGGGCTTGATAAAGTAGGCATGGCAATTCTGTGTAAATAAAAGTGACTGTAGATGCCTTTTTGCACGCATGTGTGCGAATGCAACAACAAAAGTCAAGTCAGTTGATTATTAAAAAATACAAGTAAAATCGGAAAAGAATATATATATGTACAGATATATATATATACTTTATATACATATATAAAATAATAAGAATCATAATGACGAGCTCAATATCTGGCGGCCAGAATAAAAGTTACTTACTCATTGAAGAACAACACAAAAGGACAACAAAAAAAAAAGAAAAGGATATAATGGCAAACGAGTGCAAGTGGAGAGAGGGTAAGGAAGAGGACAAGTATATGGGTAGATAGGGATGGGGTACGCGAAATGTGAGGCAAGGCGACGCACTTTCAAGTAGGGTTGCCAACAAACTCATGAATTGCTCATTTAGATTTTAGAGATGCCTCTTCAAGGGTTGTCAAGTGGCAGAAGTAAAAAACAAGGACATGTCTAGTGGTTCGCCTGGTTCAACCGGGCTCGTTCCATGTGAATGGAAAACAATGCCAAACAATTGGCAAATGGGAGCAAGTGGCACCTGTGACAAGCTGGAGAATACAAAGCTACTATACATACAAACGTACATACATATATAAACATCTATATATATACAAACATACATACATACAATTACTTATGTTTGTATGTATTTTATGTTAGTATAAAGACACCTCTCCTGTTTCTCTCTCATAATTTTAATGTTCATTTTTGCTTTTGTTTTGTGTTTTGAATTATTTGTCTTTGGCATTTGGCAGAGTTTGCCCAGCGGCTTAAGAAGGGACTCCGCCATTCTCATACCGATTCGCCTACCCATTCCTATACTTATATTATCAACCATAAAGCAATGAGATAGCAGGTCCAAACATGCCAGAGATCAGTGCAGACCCGAATCGACCCAACCCAAGACCAATCCAAAGGGATTAACCCAACTTAATGCGATAAGCGATTAAGCAGCGATCATTTCAGGAGCTTAACACCATACCAGATTACACTAAACTAGCAATAAAGGATTCATCTCAATATTTTAAATCTCCTTTAAATATCAACTTTGTAGGTATCGCATAACAAAGTACTTTCAAATCCTTTTAAAAGAAACATGGCCAAGCATTTAGAGTTTACTTTTAAATAATTTTCAATCCTTTTTTCTAGTTCTATGCAGTTGAGTTTATTATTTTATTTTGTTGTCATTATCAGAATATCAGTCAAGGAAACAAAGTGGAATCAGTTTGGAACGAACTTGATTGGAATAGATACACTTAATCTAAGTTAAGATCAATGGAACATTTGTTTTTAATTCTTTTTAAAAGTTTAAAACTTTTTTTTAACACTTATCCCATGAATCTTATCGTATGATCTAATTAATTTAGGGTACCTCCCCTTCAGTACTATTCCACCGTTTTAAACACTATTATTGCTACCTATTTTAGAGACAATATTTTTCCATACTTGATTTAAGAATTGAAAAAAAAAAAATCAGTGCATTGGCCTTCTCTTAAAAAATAGAATGAAATAAATATCAATACTCATGCATGGGGGGTAGGTACATATATAGTAAGTATACTAATTCCAATTCCGATACCAATTCCCATTCCAATTCCAATTCCCAAACTCCAATATTTCATTTTCAATACCAAGCAACTTAACGCATCATCAGGCCACAGCTAATTGCTCAGCCATTGTCCAAACAATGACTCAGACAAAATTTTCAAATTGAAGAGACAAAATATGAAAACTTCCTACACTTGATTTAATTAGCGCTCTCTAATGATACGAAATCAAAATGACGAAGTCTCTTGATCATTTAAGAAGCAAACAGCAAAAAAAAAAAAAAAAAGCTACCAAGTCATCTTGTTAATTGCGTAGAACAAACCCACATCAAATGCGCCAGAGGAGGCAGAGAGGAGGGAGCAACCAAAAAGAAGAAAACAAAAAATTATGATGAGGAGAAATATCATGATATTGGCTAATCGAGAATAATTGCTATTACCTGATGAATGGGGGTGGGTCATTGGTACCTACATACACACACACACACACACGCACATACAGACACAAAGCTATCAGCAAATTTGTCAAAGGTATTAACCAAACAGTCATCCAACCAACCATTCATCCAACCAACCATCCATCCATCTGGGATGTGGATGTGTAAACACAAGGCTGTCGAACAATAACTGTTGACAGCTCGTAAATTAATAATTTCGCAAGCTGAGCAATCGGAAAAGGACCTCAGAACCAAGACCAGAAACAGTAGCAATATATACCAAGAGGAAAAGGAGGTGGAGTAGGAGCTAGAATGGCGTAGACATAGGCGCAAATTAGCCACGTTTCCGCCTTGCTCTATCGATCGTTTTGTAGTTTTCTATCCTGGCCCTGACACTTTGACTTCCTGTGGCCTTTATTTTTCCCATCCCTTATCGTTCTCGTCCCTATTCTCCTTCTCTCTGTCTCATCAGTTCGTTCTCTCTTTGTATATTAATTTCATGCATAGGGCAATTGCAATTGCCCTTCAATGCAATTGTCTGCATATTTTGTATATATATTTTGGTATTACTTTTACAAATTTTAAATAGAAATCAAAACAGATTTCGTTACGCATTTCAATCGTGTTTTATAGAGCGAGAAATTCATTTTGAAAGATACCGCCGTTCCATTGTTCCAATGCCGACAAAGGACAAAAATGAAAATGGTATTGAAAGTATATAAACGAACAAATAGGAATTCTTGAATTATGGCATAAGGAAGTGGATGTCGGTTATAATGTTAATCGAATAATAATAATAATAAACTATAAAAAAAAAGTTATCAGAAATACATATAAGTATACCTACTGTTAACTTACTAACTGTTCTGTTAACATAATTTTGAAAGCTTGGAAGTGAAACAATCAAGTCAATCTTTATAATTTTAAGTGTCAACCAATCAAAAATCAAGTTATTAAAATAAAATGTATCTAAAATTCAAAGATTATAATTTGTATTTGAAAAGTTGGGAAATTCAAATTAAAATTGAAAACAAATTTTAATAAAACAAACAGTTAAGACTTTTTACAATCGATCTAATGATATATCAATTTTTTTATGAAATTTGATTTCCTTATCTTCAAACTTTTCTTTTAATAATTTTCCTCTTTTTCCTATTCCATAGCCGTACTTAATTTTTTCTCTCGGTTCAACAATTTATGTGCATGACTAGTGAAACTTTTGGATCGGAAGCTATACCAAGGGCGAGCTAAAAAAAAAAAAGTGTCACCTCATGGTTACACAAAATTTGTTTCCCAAAAAAAAAAAAAAAAAAAAAAAAAACAAAATGAAAAAAATCCCGAATCAAGCTAATTTGTTGCAATGGAAGCTTACAGAATAAAATGAATTGTGGAAAAAGAAAGAGAAAATCAAATCAAACGAGTTGCTGTTAGAGGGAAGCTAAGGGCAGGGGGAAACGGAATTGAGTTTGACAGCTATTTATGGTTACCTTTACCCCATCGACAGGTTGGAAAATCCCAAAAAAAAAACCTGAAAAAAAAGTGGAGAGAATAAGAAATGAAAGAGATGAAACAAAATCAGTGCTATGAGTGAAAAGTGTGGGAAATGGCATAGAGTCCGGAAGGGCCAAACAAAAGTTTCATTGTGTAAAGGACGTTGCGTCGTTTCTTCGTTTTTCTTTTCACGTAGTGTTTTTTCCTCTTTTCTTTTTTCTTTTTTTTTTTTGTGACATCGGGGCAAGTGTGTCAACGTTGTACCTGAGCTATCGAGACTTCCCTTTTGGGCCTGTTACAATTTTAATGCGTGTCTGTTTGGTTGGTTGCTGCTGATGCATCAAAGGGCATTATAAAACAGGCGGAGGAGTATACATACATACATATGTATGTAAGGTATGCGTATGGAGATGGGGTAAACTAAATGCATGCATCCGTGCGCCTTTATGGTAAAAATAAAGTAGCATCAAAATGGGCAACTAATGAATTTTCACAGTGATTCCTGCGGGAATGCCCGCTTAGCTGTGCTCCCAGTTCCACCTCTTCCACGCATTTAACGACAATAGCTACATACATATGTACATATATACAAACATACATACATTAATACAATGAAAACAACAGTAACAGCAGCGGCAACAACAACAATATTCTAGACACCATGGAAGCCACAAATATACCGAAAGCCCAGGCCCATAATCGTCCAAAAACCCACCCACCCACAAATCGATAAAAGGAAACTCAAACCGCAGCACCCGTCGACCGCCCGTCACCGACCACCTCCAACCATCCATTCGTCCATCCATCCATCTATCCACCCAAAAGCTATTCAACCAAATGTTGTCTAAATGTAATTCAATACTTTTTTCAATCTTGTGTAGGTTGTTGCTGTTGTTCAGTCAGTAAGTAACAACAGCAACAACAACAGTAAGAACAACAGCAACATGAAGAAGAATCAGAAGGAAGGAAGGAAAAAAAGAAATGTTGCTAGCATAGGTACAACAAATTGGAAACACATTTTACCCTCCAATTACTTAAATACAATACTCAACAACGGTACTTGTACACACACACATACATACAAACAAACGCTTTGGGGGTACTCCACTCTCAGCGATTGATAAGGCTGCACAGTGGTTTCCCTCTATAAACAAAATCGAACGTAATCAATATAGTCGCTAGCAGTAAATGTAATATATAATTAACTTTTACTTAAATATAATTTTTACTGATCAGAGATAGGTCATTTTCTATCACGTTATTTCTACAATTTGAAATTAACGTTTCACTTTGTAACTAGAATTTGCATATCGAATAGTTCAGCCGAATTAAAAATGGACCAATGCCCACTGTGCAACTTTTTGTAACAACTTTGTTAAAAGAAAGAGAATGAAAGAGAGAAAGAGACGAGACTGTCAGTCTGTCAGTTCTGTCAGTGTCTTGTCATGCACGCTTCACGCCACGCCAACAGGTCTCTAATTTCAGGTTCCCACCTCCGCGTACATGCCCTTCTTGCCATACTCTATAGTCAGTCGAGCATTGGCACTGTTTAGATTTAGCGTTCGCTTTTGCCTTGTTGCGTGTCATCATCAAAAGGATGTGAATATGAATGTGAATGTCCATCCCTCCTGCCCCTTACCGCAACCACATATAGATCCCCTTTTGCTCACACTCAATGTTTCTCTATATAAATGCTCCGAATGTTTTGTGTGCGCTAATAGATTTTCTATTACAGACTGTCATATATAACGTATATTATGTACGTACATATATCTGTGTATCCTCTTTTGCAAGTAGCTAAACCGCCCCCTGTCAACACCCCTTCGTTGGCCATCATTCACATGCATGACCGAATTTCCATTTTACGCCCTGTTTGTAGTTTGTGGGGAAGTCCCAATGGGAATCAACGCAAAATGATTATTATTATCATTATTAAAGGAGTCGATGACTGAAATCCCAGTCAGAATCTAAATGTGTATAATATGCCACATGTCCGCCCATACCCTCTGCATCCCCTCGTTTACCACAAACAAAAGCCACAACAGGAGGCGGCACAGCGACCACAGCAGGAGAACGAAAGTATCAAGGAAACAAGTCGAAACAGTAGATACACATGTTCATATTAGAGATCCTGTAGATTTTTAGTGAAAGTTAAATGGGTTACAAGAACAAGAGTCCAAGATAGAAGAGAAGGAGAAGAAAATTTGCGTGGGTTGTTATAGGGCAAATGTTGTTATACACTTGTGCATCGGTTGCAATTCCAAATTGTAAACTATAACCCACCCCATCCATTTCCTTGTCCAGGCCTATTGAGACAAATTGTAATTAAATGAATGTTTTCTGGCCCTCCAGCAATAGCTGGGATGACGATATAGCTCAAGCTCAGGCTCAGGTCACCATGTCAACCAACCACACAAAAGGTAAGGGTGAGAGTTAATGTGGAGGTGGTCGAAGCGGGGCGTTGGGTTATTTTGGCCGCAAGCGTTTTCCACTTATCCGGGATTAGTAAAAATGCCACATTAAACTGAGTAAACAATTTTTCTTTCTTCTTTTGCTGCGTTTTCGTTTAATTTTGACAGCTGTCAAGCAAAAAAAAAAAAATTTGCCAATGATTAAAATTTTTTAATTTTAACATTAACAAATGTAGAAACACATTTGAAACATTTTTATTTTTCCCCTTATCCTATCGAAAGTCCCAAATGGCATAATCAAGTCATATATATCATGATAAAAAGGCAGATCAAACAATTCCAAAAACTTATATTAAAGCACGACGGCACTTTGAAAATTTTTCTTTAAGACAACATGGAAAATATATTTTTTTCCTTAAAAATAAAGCATAAATGGAGAAATGGTTTATTTTTTTTTATTTGATTGAGGTTTTCCCAAAAATATCAGAGTTTGATTGCGTGTTTTATAAATTTTGAATAAACGTTATATTCAGGGATGGTGTGATAATGCTCAGTGCCGCTCTGTTTGATTTTCGATAGTCTGAATCGAAAACAACTCTATGGGTATTAACTGATAATCGTGATCGATTGGCGTTATACAGTTATTGGCGGCAATTTATCAATTGAAGTTACATCTCTTTTGTTTTTCACCGCGTTTTTTCTTTATTTGCATCAAGGAAAACTCTTTTGATAGCTACCCAAAACAAAAAATATTTAATTGTTTATAAACGAAATGCCTGCTGGCATTATTAAAACTCCGAATTCTGGTCGCGGCGTAGGATCAGGTACCAAAGATGCCAATTCTGCGAAGAAATCTGGATCAGCCGAGGCCAAGGGCTCGGCCACGTCCAACAGTGGCAAGAAATTAGTTCAAACGCGTCTGCCATTTAAACTAATAATACCAGGAACGGCAACCACTGGAGAAAGTGGAGCCTCATCTACCTCCGCATCATCATTGGCAGTGATCGATGTGGATGCCGTTGAGCCGCGTAAGCGTAAATTGTCTTACAGTGAGGGAAATGATGATGAAGCCGCTACGATTGGCTCTACGAGCGGCAGTGATGATTCTCTACGACGTCGCTCAAATAGCAAAGAAAATTTAGCTGTCGGTGCAACAGCCACCAAAAAAGCCAAAACTATAGATATGGAAACAGAAGCCATGGCTGAAGATGTTATAGCTTTGGATGACGAAGATGACAGCGACCTTGAAAGCAATATTAAACTACCCAAGAAAAAGGATATGACTCCAACGCCAATACAAATCAAATTGCCGCTAAAAAACAAACGATCAAAACGTCGCAAATCCCTAAAGAAGTCAGAGGAGGTGCGAAAATCAGATGTTACTAAGCCAACTATAACCAAAGTTATCGATATAGTAACCAGTGATTCCAGTGATGATATAGAAGAATTCGCTGAAGAATTAAATCCCCAAAAGAAGCAGAAAGTCTTGGAAACAGATAAGTCAGAGCAGACAAAGACAGGTAAACGAAAGAAGACTACAAGTAATGATCATAACAAATCAAAGGAAATAAAGATTGACAGTCCTAAAAAGAAAAGGGAAACAAAGGATCAGACTAAAGAAGAAGTCAAGATCCTCTCCAAAAATAAAGAGAAAGAAACCCCTAAATTAAAGGAGGAGACTCCAAAAAAAGTGATTTCTAAAGATCAAGAGAAAGAAACCACTAAATTAAAGGAAAGTGAAAAAGTGACATCGCCAAAAAAGGATGATAAAGCCCCCAAGAAAGTGATTTCTAAAGATCAAGAGAAAGAATCCCCAAGAATGAATTTGACATCGCCAAAAAAGGATGATAAAGCTCAACCGGAAACGGATGTTCAACAAATTTCTAGTAGTGATAGTGAGTCTAACAATCAACCGGATCAGCAATCTAGCACAGATCACGACATGGATGTAGATGACACAGATACTGTAAATAAAACCTCTCCAGAAAAAGAGAAGCCAACGCGAAAAAGCATTCCACGTGCCTCATCATCTGCTGCTACTCCAACAGCTGATGGCAGCGACTCCAAGAAACTGGACAACCTCACACCAAAACAGCAACGTCTGATCGAGCAACGTCGCAAGGCACGCGAAGAGAAAGAACAGAAGCTGCAGGAAGAGCGCCGACTCAAACAACAGGAGAAGGAGCAACGTGAACAGCAAAAGAAGTTAGAACGCGATCAGAAAGAGGAACAACGACGCAAAGAGCGCGACCAAAAGGAAGAGCAACGTCGCATTGAACGCGAAGAGCGGGAACGCAAACGTCAGGCTGAGATGGACACCAAGAATGAAGAGAAACGAAAACGAAATGAGGCCAAAGAAGAAATCCAACGGAAAAAGGATGAAGATCGTCGTCGAAAAGAGCAGGAGAAGGAGGAGGCCGAGCAAAAAAAGAAACGAGCGGCTGAGAGTTTTACAAAATTCTTTGTCCAAAAGCAAATACCCAATGCAGATAATAGCAATAATTATCTAGAGCATGAGCCGAATAGCTGCGACAGTGGTGGGCAACAATTTAGTGGTCCCAGCAGTCAACAATCTTTGGCATTTCGTCCCTTCCAGGTGAAGGATGACATGGTGATGGCTCCCGTAACTAGAAACCTTATAAATTCACCCCAAAGGAAACAACTTGATGAACTCTTTCAAAGAGATGACAATGAAGATTCAGAAGAGGAGGACACCATTGGTCGTTCTAAGCGTCCGTCAAAGGCTCAACTTTATCTAAGTGAACTTAACCTGGGTAAACGGATGCCACTTAAAACCAAACGCGATGAACGCTTGCAAAGACGTGCCAAAGATGATGACGAATATGATGAAGTCCAGATCATAGGTAAGCACATTAATACATATATATCCCCTATCCATCAAAAAATATATAAATATTCTATTTTAGATGATATGGATCAAGGAGCTGGCATGATGCCTATTGTGGAGGATCAATCCAAGCAATTGCCGCGCATGAGAGCAAAATATTTGCATTTTGCCGATAATCGTCGTCCGCCCTATTATGGCACCTGGCGTAAAACCACAAAGGCCATTACCGCCCGTCGCCCTATGGCCCAAGATAAGGTAAGAATTGCATCATTTATCTTAAATCTTGCTCATTCTTTAAAACACTATTGCTGTATTTAGCTGCATTTTGATTATGATCTCGACTCAGACTGCGAATGGGAAGAGGAGGAACCCGGTGAATCTTTGAGTGCCAGCGAAGATGAAAAGGAGCGCGATGAATCGGAAGAGGAATCTGAAGAGGAATACAATGAATGGTATGTGCCGCATGGCCATCTTAGCGATGAAGAGCTACAAAACGATGGCGAAATGGAGGATGGCAATACACGAGAAGCTCAAAGAGCCAAACTGCAGGTGCTACAGCAGGAATTCGCTCAGGAAATGAAGAAGCAAACAAAGAAAATCAAACCGCGTCTTCTGGGACCCGTTTGGCTCGATAAAGATGGTAAAATATCGCAGCTATATCCAGCCTGTTTTGCCCAGACCATCGATATGTATGGCTGCTGGCAGCTGGAACCGCTTACTCTAGAGCCACCGCCAGAACCGCTGCGTGAGGAAGAGCTTATAAATTCAACGAATACCTTGCAACTGGATAAGCCGCGAATTCAGCAGCTAATTAAACTGATTCATGGTAATCGGAACGCAAAGGTATTCCTGATCTCTGAGTTTCTGGAATATCTTAAGGGGGTCCAAGATGACAATACATCACAGCAGCAGCTTCCATCAAAAAGTTTACTGCGAGAGAAATTTGATGAACTAGCCACCTGGCAGCCAATCGAATTAGCCAATTCATTAGAGACAACCAGTAATGGGATTGCCGCCCCAAGTGCCAAAAAATTTAAAAAGCCCAAAAAGCGTCTCTGCTGGGTGGTGCCCGAGGAAACACTTGAGAAATATGATCTTAAAGATTTAACCCTGCATAATGAATGGAGCTACACCCTTACACCAAAAGTCAAGCAGCTGGACACTTCGCTGCGTGACGTGTCGCTACCAGATGAACCGACACCTCCAGCGCCGCCCACTGCAACTGAAGAGGCGGCAGAAGTAACGACGACCACAAGAACAGGATCTCACAAAAAACGAGCTCCTCTGCTCATGTCGGTACCTAGGGATCAGCCCATTCATGGACCAACGAAAAATGCCCTTATCAGTCGATATCTAAAACGTGAAAGTGATGCTAAGGCAAACAAAGTTGATCAGACCGATCAGCCTCAAAGCGATGTTGTTGTACTCTCAGACTAAGATTTAGAATACTTTATTTAACATATACATATATATATATATGAATCATTATATAGATTATACAATTCCCTTTTATAAGTCTGTTCTTTGTGTGTGCTGGGCCAAAACTGAAAGCTACAATTTTTTCCCCTTTTATTGCACATAACCAATTTTAAAACAAAATTGTTTAAACACATATTCATACATATATATACACCACACTTTTTTTTCTATTTTAAGATTTTATATATATACATAGTCTAATATACATATATACAATTACAGATTATGCACAAATCGATATTAGTAATTGGTTATGCTTAAAGTAAATCAAAATTTCTGTTCAACATTTTATTTTTAAATATCCATAATTAAATCAAATTGTTGACCAATCAATCAGATACGGCAGTGTTCAATAGAATCAGATGATTATATCCACTACCAAACCAGATATATACATATACCAGCTGAGAGAATATACAAAATGGGCAATCAGATGTTATAGATTTCGAACCTCATTCTCCTTTTAAGACCCCTAGATACTTAAAATTTCGTATTTTAAAAGTATTCAATTTAGCTTAATTGAGTTCAGATGAGCTTCGTGCTGAATAATGGACAAAATCCTTTTAAGTGCCAAAAACCAACTGGTGCATGGTGCATATAGGTAGGTAATCAACCTACAAATCATCGGATAGGTAACTCTTCTGCTAATCTTAAACCAAAAAAAGAAACTTTACTTTGTATTTAGTATCATAAAACTTGATGAAGTCTCAATAACATTGAGAGGGATCGCACAACTATATACTATATCATACACCAATCGAAAAGGTGGAAGTTTCATCGACAAATCTGGTTCTTCATTGCTTTCATATTAAAATTTCTTTCTTTCATTAGTCAAGAAAGTTTTTATGGTTTCTGCTTTTGAAGGATACTGAAAATAAAAAGTATTTCTTTTATAATAATCGTAAGATATCTTTTAATAGGGGCGAACACATTTTTCAAAAGTATTTTTACAACTTTTATGTTTAATTTTCTTTATTATTTTTAGAAAATTTGTTCCTCTCTGTTTTTTTTATATTGTTTTTTTAAATAATTTAATTATTAAATATACATTTAATTAATATGCCAGATGACAGAACGAGAGGAAAATATTAAAACATAAATTTTTAATATTGCTGAAAATTTGTTGCACAAGTGAGTTAAATTTGTTTACAATTAAATATTTCATTTTGTTGGATTTGGGTTGTGGACTTTAAAAACGTGACATGGACGTAAACTGTTGTGTCATAGTTAATAAGTTGCATTATTAATTTTGTTTATAAATTTTCAGAATTAATCTTTATATCATTATATATATATATGTCTACTATTGTAATCGTTGTTTTTTTTTCTAGTCTGTTTATTCAAATTGTTGATGGTGTTGTTTTATTGATTGATTGATTTGCAAACCGCTTAAAAGACATTTTTCCAAACCCCCTGATTGACCGTTTACCCCAAAAAATCCCATCTTTTACACTATGGTCTAACCTTTGAAAGTTTGCTAAGCTAGCTAAGATTCCATCTCCACCTTTCTTTCCTATACCCCAAACAAAAAATCCCCCCATATTTATGCGAGAAACCGCCGCTCACAGAAAACAAAAGAACACACAAAAGGACAAAAAAAAAAGAATTAAAGTTATTTTTGAAATAACCAACTAGCTATCTACGATCGGGGAAGGAGCAGGCGATTCAACTTACAATATTGATTATACCAGTTCTGATATATATCTATATAGATACACATGTACGTAGCTTTTATATTATATATAATAAGGCAAATATGACGAGGGTCAAAGTTGAATTTAGTGTAGAATTAAAACCATCAAATAAACAAATTACTAAGCGGAAAAATCGATCTTCTAAATATTTATATATATATATATATATATATGTCGGTGTATTGTCAGAAACCAGTCGTTGTATGTGTGAGTCTGTATATATGTGTGTGTGTAATTTAAGCGAGAAGCGAACTCAACAAAAGTAGCATGGAAAATTTGGTTTAAGTACTAAAAATGTAAGTTCAAGCCATTTGAAGTGTTAATTTTTCTCTTTAAATTAATTTAAAAACATATGTATGTATGTAGGTGTGTGTCAGTGTATGTGTGTGAGTGTGTGTGTGTGTGATAAGCGTTTGGTTGTTAATTTTCTCAATTTTGTTTGTTTTTTGGTCGCCTTTTTCATGTTTTTGTCTTTTATAATTATTTTACTATTGTCGTATCTTATCGACAATATCTTTCCCTCGATGATTAAGATCATCAATAACATTTATCAATTCCATCTGTATTGCCAACACCATTATCATTCCTTAATGGCTTTCTTTCGTGACCATCATCCGCAACATTCGCCTTGTCCTTTTCACGTCAGGGCAACAATAATGGCCGAAAATAGGCCCGACAAAATATCGTTGATGCCGATGGCGGCAGATCCTGGTTACGATAATACATATTACATTCACGTTCCGTCAGTTTATCGAATACCGCAGCATATTCACGATGGAATGTGGCCAAGTCAACATTCGTTCGTCCAATAGCCGTTAAAGCCAAAAAGAGTATATCGCGATAGAATGAATGTGAACGCTCCACACCATTGTTCTTCAGTTTATGACGTTCGTTGGCGAGACGTTTTAATGGGGTTGCCAGATCATTGCAGCGTATGGCGGATATAATTTGCTGGATTACGCTGAATAAAAAAGAGAAATAGATTAATATATATATAGAGATAACCAACGATTTTTTTCCTCCTACTTCTTATTCAACTGAGCCTGATCAGTTAGCAGGGCCTTGATTAAGGGACTCGCTGTTGGCTGTGTCTCACGGTACAGTATATACATGGGCGGACCACTGGCCTCGCTATGTAAATTAAGATTATCCCACAGACATTGGATGTGCACAGTTTTCACCTTGGTCAATGGATCAATTTCCTCAGCATCGCTCTGCAATTAATTATATTTGTAAATTATATTTTCTAAATTTATCTATTAAGACAATATTCTTACCGGAGTCGGAAGACACAGCTCCGGCAAATGGGTTTGGCTTTCAATGCGCTCCATAATCCATAACAGATTCCAATAAATGATCGGATGCTCTTCGACAAATTCAGGCTTAATTAGTGCCATGTCACCTTCTTGTGTGAGTATATTCTCCAATTCTTTGCGCAACACCAATGGATTCAAATATGGTACAGTTAGGCTGGACTTTGGACTGGACTTTCCATCACCGTCACCATCGCAACCACCGTCTTGTCGCGCTATTGTGACACTAAGGAAGGGCACAGTTAGCTTATTGCAGGCATGACATGTTGTATTCAAGTTGGAGTCTTCAGCTGTCCAGCCGCTCATGATCTCCTCGTCATAGACAAGGACTGAGCAATTGTGGCATTGCGAACAGGTTGTCAATTGGATGAGGACATCGCAATCCTCAGTTCGATCGCTACAGCACTACAATCAAAAGAGGTTACTGTTATCTCCTAATCCTAATCCATATCACTTCTCGTTGGATACTTACATCTATTGTGGGACTGTACAAATTATCGGGGAGCGCTGGAAACGCATGCATATGCAAGGCACCTGTCGAACTATTTTCGCCTAGCGGCACCAAATTGTTATAGCTGGATTTGCGTGACTCGCTCAAACGTCCCCAGGGATCTAGATCACTGGAAACGCGTCTCAATTTTCCCTCTTCATGGCCAATACCAGTGCCAGCATCGTGCTCCTCCTGATCATGCTGCTGATGCTGCAGATGATGATGATGATGGTGGTGATGATGCGGATGGTGTCCATTATTAGTTTTGACCGGCGAATTTGCCGATGATATGGCTCCCTTGATCTCATCAAATTTGCCCCTCAACGAACTGGCCGCATATTTAATGCTACTCAGGCTTCCCTGGATTAGTTCATTCGACTTCTTGCCCGTCAGACTGGGACTAAACAGATCAAAAGCAAAAAGATATTGAAAATGGTTAGATAAGTTTATATAAAGCCATATTACAATTAGCGAGCATACAACAACAAAAAATTTGATTATGGACCATGATGGTGTTTGCGTGCATTAGTGCTTGAATGGGACGCCAAGTGAATAATGTTATTTTGTGAGTTTTCTTTTTTTTTCTCTTTTTTTTGTGGATTTTCATTTGGATGTTACAATTTTCGTATGGCTTGTATCAAACCTTGAATTTGCCCGCCACCAACAGGATTTCAAATAACATTTCCGTGAGTGTGTTTTTTGTTTAAAACTTAAATAAAATTAAGTATTTGTCTTTTATATGTGTATATTTGTATGTCTGTGTGTGTTTGTGTGTAAGAAGTGTACTTTATAATCTGGCTTTTAATAAGAAAAAGAAGAGATTATCCACTAATAGTTATCAAAAAGTCCTAGTTTGGTCGAAAACTATTGCATACTTTAAAGGGAAATTTCTTCTATTTAAATTTAGCTTTAAGCTTAATATAACGCATAGTAAAAGATTTTTATGAAATATTTCACTAAAAATAGTTCAAATAATCTTCTGTATAATCTAATTTTTAAAAGTAGAAGAATCCTAATAATGCTAATATCTTTAATTTTAGCCAACATCATTGTGTTACCTATTAAATTGAAATATATATGGCAATAGGAACTCTAGATCATTCTACCAAATAGAATAATTCTCTATTTATAATTTAAATTATTATTTTAATGTTAAAAGCAAATTCAAAAGGAAAACTAAGCGCAAATCCTTACAAGGATTCAAAATGGAATATAGCATTAGTTGGCTTCATCACTTCTGTGTGTGTTTGTGTTGGTATGTGTTTATATGTATGTGTGTGTGTGTGTTTATAATTTTGGTTTATAGGGGGAATAATCTTTACACTTACCTTATGCTCGATATATTTTCTATTATATTGGCGGGCAATTTCAAGTCTTTCTTAAGGGACAATCGTGCGGGTGAATAACGTCTACGATATATGCATATATATATATATACAAACATATATTGTACATATATATTAAATATATATATAGATATATAAGATAAAAAAAATATCAAACGGAATACAAAAAGAAAAAAAAACAAAGAGAACCAACAAAGAGTTAAATGGATTCAGATAACAGGCGAGCCGAGATAGATAGAGAAAGGGAGAGAGAGAAAGAGTGAGATAGCAAGTAAGAGAACGAGAGCTAGAGAGAAAGAGAGAGAGAGGAGACAAAGAGAGAAAGAGCGAATAGGAGTGGCAGTAAATGAAATCAAATGATAAAATTCAAAAATTGCAGTGTCCTGTTTATGTGTGTGAAAAAAAGGAAAATGCATTGATTGAGTATATGATTGAGCGGAGAAGGATCACAAAGGGATTAAGCCACATAATATATGTAAAACTTGGCAGTATATAAGGCATAACAATAGAGGAAACGGAAATGGATCGGCTGTGGTTACTGGTAGAGGAAGGGCAAAGGGTCACTCTTAATTACCCGAAAGTGAATTTCAATGACGACCCAATATTGGCCAGACTATGAGTAACTCCACTACTGGCCACCGGCATTGTTTCCGAGCGATGCATACTCTTGCCAATTTGCGTGGACTCATCAAAGGTGGCGCTACGCTGACCACGAAACAAAATTGGCTTATCACTATATAGGGCGCTATTAATCAAGGTGGATGCATTCGGATTGGCATTACTATTGGCTTCTTCTGTTTGTTGAGTGGGAGTGACAATTTCTTCCTCGTTGAGTGCACCCAGAGGATCGTTTTGCGTAACCGGAGTACGTGGTGAGATTCTGTAGAAAAGAAAATTCATAGTAAAAGATTTTAAAGATATTGAGATAAATTTTTCACTTACTTGGTTGGACTCTGCACACGCTGACGAGCTCTCTGGGCACCCACATGTTCATCGACTTCATCCTCGTCTTCATCAAGTTCTGCTTGCGGCAATTCATCTTCGTCGTCATCATCATCGTCATAGTTTTTGGTCTTTTCTAGACCAATAACATCTGCTTCATCTTTACTATTCCGTTCTACATTGTTACTTCTTTCCAATTTATTCTCCTCCTCATCATCCTCATCTTCTTCGTCGTCATCATCGTCATCGCCGCCTATGGTCATGATACCCTGCTTTCTGGGTTTTTGTTGCTGCAACGCCTTATTGATCAGATCTGCATCGCCACCATATGTGGGTGAGTGAGGAACACTTGCCTCTCCTGGGATTAACAATCCAGCAGCACTATTTACCACATCTTCAGTGGGCAGAGTTGGCGAGTCGCTGCCTCCCGTCCCTGTAACCGTTTGACGTACAATACTGCCCAGTTTATTGCGCAATCTATCAAATGAGGCAAAGTCCAAAAGGCCATGTCCAACACCTCCTAGACCGCCAGCACCACCTGCCTCACCAGTGGATGAGGCCAGACTGCTATGAGATTGCCCATCGACAGTTTCTAGCGTACTTAGATTCTGATCCTGTGAGGCGCTTAATGATTTGCTGCCCACCTTGTTGGAATTGGCGGCAGCTGCCCTTCGCCGCTTACCGGCCCTACGAAACTGGGCCGCACCCATTACCACATTCTTGATCCGATTCCATCGTATTTGGCTAAGTGTGGTACTATCGCTTGGCCATTGCGATTCCAGAACGCATCGATTGTAGAAGCCATAGGTCAAAGCATTTGGCTGGACACCAGAACGCTTCATTAGATAATGGAGACGTACAGCAAGAACGGGCAGATTATGTATACCACAGAGTTGCATCATGATGCGATAGCAAAACTCATCGCAGGTGATTTTTAATTTACTTGCCCGGACTAATACATCGTAGGCAGAGCGGAGAATATCATGCTCTTTACCTGAATGTCGCGTATCCAACACCATTGAGGGCAAAATAAGAAAGTACAAAGAGTAACAGGTGGCCAATAGATATTTCGACCAGGCCTCTGGATGCTGTTGACAACGACTGGCCATTTTCTGTGACAACTTAATCTCATGCTTGGTACGACGAGCTATGGGTGATCCCGGCGACAGCGAGGCATTCAATTGGAGTTGCAGAAACTTAGACAACGCCGTCTTACGATTACTTTGCAACAACTCTGGTTGTAGGGTAAAATTCTCATAATTATAGGCACCGACACCGTTGCCAGTCCCACCACCTCCAGTGCCTGCTCCTGTCGCTGGAGATACGCTATCCGGTGGAAATATATATTTGGTTCGTTCGCTACTCTGACCCATATCCCAATCAACCAAATGTAATTGAGCCGGCGTTTCATCATAATTACCCACTTTCTCGGCACACTCGTCGAAAAAGCTCAAACCATGATCGCCATCCGAGACAAAAGAACGTTCCTCAATAAAGCGTATGAACATTTGAGTCTTCATTAGTAGATCAAAGAATTTCTGATGCGACTGTAAGCCAACAGGAAAAAATAATTGTTAAAACGAAAGAAGAATAATGTAATAGGAGTTCTTTTACCTTATCGCGGGATCTTAGAAATGCCTTATGCTGGAACAAGGCATTCGGATCTGTGGCACCCACTGAAGGTGCTTTTGACATAGGTACCAAATAATCGCGATAACCACGCCAAATGGAGGCCATAAAAAGTAGAAAAGCCTCCTGGATGCGCTGCTCCAAAACGAGCTGGAAAGTTTTATCAATTATATTCAAAGTAATCATAATTGTATTGATTCTTCAAGATTGTCTTACCTCACGTTTCCGTTTGCGTATATCCCGATCAAGACTATTTGTAGAATCATTGCTAATCGGTTTCATATTTTCCAGCTCGGTCAACGTTTGACGCAACAAACGGGCAGCTCGCTTGGGCAACAATTTGGGGGTTAAATGTCTTTGGGATTCACATAGCTGTTCAGAAAGAAAAGGATTCATTAGGAGTGACACAAGAATACATAAGAAACAGAAAAAGCTTACGCTTATGTTATTCGTATCCAAATCAATGCAGGTGACATCTGTAGGGGGTTCGTAAAGGTCAAAGAAACGTGAATCCACACCAATAAGATATGGCAATGGGGCATGCAACACTTCGGCCAAACCCAATGGGCATAATGGAATATAAGGGCATTGCCATTTGAAAGGAAATAGCAGAGAAACGATAGCTTCAGCTACAGCAGTCAGTGTTGCGGGTCTAAACCATGATAAAGAGATTCCATTAAATCAAAGAAAGATTTGGCACATTCATATAATACGGACCTCAACGAATGGATGAGTATTTTCTGTTCGGTCAGCGCCAATAGCAGTACATGCAAACAGTTATCCGTGCCCAAATTCTGAAGAAGCATATAAAAACCTGCACCACTACGTGGCAAGGGCGAATCTTCTGGTTGGGTTAAAAGAATTCGATCCTTTGGTTCACTTGATAGCTGAAGATGTATGCTAGGTGCCGGAAAGGGTACCTCATCCAAAAGTTGGGTTATATAGCGTTCCACCGGAATGGGTATGTTTATGCCATACAATACCATGCGCTGCAACAAAAAGAACTCAATTCATTTCGAGACTAAACAAAATGGAAAACTATCTCTTACATGCAAATATTTGAGCCACTTATCAAAAGTGTCCCCAAATGGATGATGAGATAGCAAACAAATAGCCTTGATCATATGCAATGAATGCTGGCTAGCAAATTCCTCATCCCAGCCCAATAGTTCGCGCTGTTCCGTTGACAAGTGTGACTCACTATGGACAAAATAAACAAGACGAATAAAATTCAATCAATCAGCAATTTCAATTCCAATTCAACTCAATTGAAACACTTACTCATAATCCTCGTAGAAGGTCAATGCTGAACCGTATACCTTATAGGTGCCGTCATTGACAGTCAGAACAAATGTACTAAAGACAGGACTTATGGGTTTTCGTTTCTCGGTGCCATTCACATGAGGCCATGCCTCTAAGGAGGCACCCATGGGCAGGCAAAAGAGCGGCACACTTGGACACAAATTTAATGGGAAATCATTGTGATCGACTGTAGGATATCGTAGCAAGATCTCCGGCTTATAACTTATATGCTTAGGACGGTACATGGACTTTTTATAACACAAATACACATCACTACCCATATAGCCTTTGTTCAGCGTCTTGTAGATGAGGCAAAAGGCATGCGGGGCACGTTCACCCTTGCTCTGGACAATGACACAGAGTTCGGTGACCACCAACTCATTGCAGGGCATGTCGGCGCGAGCCCGACGATATGTGAGAAAGGTTTTCGCCGAAGAATTATTCACATTGGCCACACGACCACCTGGCGTTTCAGCCACAATTTCCGCATCAGACATGATTCGCTCATGACCATCATAAAGTACACCTTTTTGGGGGATAGAAAAGAAGACAGATTAAATTAAATATTGATTAATTTGGAGAGAAATCGTGACCGCGTCTTACCTATATCTACCAGGGGCGGCCGATCTTTACCACGTCGAAAATATATATAACATTCGGTTGTTCTCACTGAACCATGATTGAGATTTGCGGGCAAACCAGTTGGCGTATGCTCAAGTAGCTCATAACCATCTGGTATCTCCTCACCGAGCAACGGATAAAATACCCCAATATCTGTGATAGGTTCAATGGTATTTGCTGCCCTCAATCGACCCGAATCATTGAAGATATTATCTTGCAACAATTGCGGTTGCTCCGGCATGCCGGCTACCACAAAATAATCGGCGATACGTTTCTCCTCCATCGTCTTCTGCTACTTCTTCTTCAGTTGGTACCCCAACTGGGGAGCTGAAATTAAACATAGACATTAATTAATATATCTATATATGTATATGTATGTCAGTATCTAGAGCTTCTAAGTTTATTTATGTGTGAACGGAAGACACTTTGGGTCTGTCCACGAGATAAGATAATTATGCAATAGTAATCTTTTAAAGGCGACGGTTCAATTTTACAGTTGACTCTTAGACAAGAAATATACACAAACACATTTATAAAAGGCATTTGTTACTAATTTTAATTAACAAAAATTCAAAAACAAGTAACAAACCAAAAATTGAACTAGATCTTTAACTAAGTATGAAAATATATAACAGGAACACGAAACTTCGCTTATAACGGTAAATCGAATAACATATAGTGCTTATATGTTTCATTTTACCGTTATGTTCTTATTTTGCTCCACTTCATTAAAGTATATATTTTAATTTTTGGTTTATTTTGGTTTTTACTTTACTTTAGAAAAAAGGAATTCACTGCAAGCTAGTCTTTACTGTATTAAAACTGATTTGGTGGGGAAGCAGTGAGATTTGTTGCTGCAAGCATATGTATACATATATGTATAATAATACACAAATCTTTGTTTACATTGTCGATGTCGTTTTGCGGGTCTCCTATCGCTACTGTGGCTTCGCCTCCAACCCCGCCTTCGATTTGATAAACTTGGAACCAAATTAATAAATATTAAGCTACATAGTTATTTCTCTCCAAGTGCGTGTGTATATGTGAGTAATGGAATCCCAATTTAGATTGTCGCAGTCATTGTTGTAGTTGCTGCTGCTGCTGCTGCCTTTCGGACTTTGCGTTGTTGTGTCGCTGCTTTTTGACTTCAATTCTTTTTTCTACATTTTATGTTTTATTATGATGGTTGGCCGCAAACAATACAACAGCAACAACAAAAAACAAGTTCCGCACGATGATTCAACTTCCTCTGCTTCCGTTTAAACGTTGCTGTTGTCCCCCCCTCCTCCTTCACACGACCTCTCCAACTATGGATGAACGGGTGGCGGTGAGGCCAATTGAGTTGACGGCTTTTGTGTTGTTGTTGCTGTTACTGCTGCTGCTTCTTATGTTGCTGCTGCTGTTGCCTTCTGACCTGGACGTTTAGGTTTCTTGGTTTACAACAATATCCTGGATATGCTACTCACTACTTGTGTTGCACCACCTGTATGATGGTGTGTCGTTTGTGCGAGTGTGTTTCTGTATTTGTTTCTCGCTTTATTGCACACACATGGAAAATGATTGTTTTTTATATAAATTCTAATGAACGAAAAGAAAACGCAAACTGAGAAATGGGGGAGCTGCTGCTGTTCGCAGTGCTGCCAATTTAGCCATTGTTCTGCCAGATATAGATTTAGCAATTTTTCGATAGCTACCAAAGAAGTTCATCGATTTGCATGCCATCGCTAAAAGTAATCGACTTTTGTTTTGGCACGTTTTTCGATGTTTTTTATTCTGACAGTTTTAAATCTAGTAAAAAGTCAGAAAATATGCCGCCAACAACAGAATTGACCAGCGACAGCGATTTGGATCAAGTGCTAGAGGAATTCAAATTGCGTCAGGAGCGTCGCCTTAGTGTCGGGGATAGTAAATACACATGCAGCATTGCCGGCTGTGGGGAAAGTTTCAAGCGTCTGGATCATTTGGATCGCCATGAATACAAACATACTGGGATTGTAAGAGAACTGTAGCCTCTTTTTGATATACATTAACTAAACAGCTTTCCCTGTCCTCCTTAGAAACGTCATGCGTGCTCCTATGAGGGTTGTGACAAGGTCTATTCCATAATCACCCATTTGAAGCGCCACTTGCGAAGCACTCATGAACAAACCGAACCGGCAGAGAAAATAATCAAATGCTCAGTACTGGAGTGCACTAAAATGTTCACCTCATCATCAAATATGCAGCGCCATGTAAGGGATAATCATGAATGTCCGCGGGAATATGCCTGCTCTCACTGCTCCAAAAAATTCTCACAAAAATTAAAGTTAAAGCGTCACGAGATTCGCGACCATACACAAGATTATCCGTTCCGGTGTGACAAATGTCAACGGGGATTCTATCAGGAGTGGCAACAGAAAAGCCATCAAAATACCTGCAAACTCTATACATGTCCCTTACCTGGCTGCAAATTGGAATTCGATAAGTGGTCACTCTATATGAAACATTCCCGTGAGACTTTACATGGACGCCAGAGGCATAAATGCCAGGATTGCGGACAGGTTTTTAAGAAACCCAGTGACCTGAAACAGCATCGTGATGTCAAGCATAGAGAAGGCGAATCTAAATCCTTTACTTGTCCCGAACCAAATTGTTCTCGTTCCTATACCTATGAGCGTAATCTACGCCAGCATCAGTTGTCCGTTCATACTGGACGACGTTTTGAGTGCCAGGCTGTGGATTGTGGAAGCTGCTTTAGCAGTGCTCAAAATCTAGCCAAACATTTGGTCAGAGATCATAACGATTCGCCATCAACATTACCAACTAAAAAGAAACCCAAGAAACCACGTAAACGCCGTCGAGATTTGGGCCAGAGCAAACATTCTGATCTTTCCAAACTCGCTGAGCTGCCACCAATGGACAAAGAAACCGAGGAGGCGATTCGTCTACGTCAGCCGGTAGCGATGGATAAGGTAGCTCAGGAGCTAAGCGTGGAGCAGCTGCTTCAGGAATCTCTGGAAGATCTGTGAAGTAAATTTCCTTAAATTTTTGATTTCTTGGTAATTTATTAAACAGTTTTTCGTATTGTAACATTAAGTTTGTAAACGATAGAGGAGGGGATAAGGATTGGCATCGGGATTGGGATGAGATCCTACAACGAATTGATAATTTTTCGACTGCGCATCTGCTCCATCCATTGGTCATATTGCTGTTGTGGTGTTTGCGGCTCCTGGTAATAATGAACCGGTGGTTCACCCTCTTCCAAACGGACAAAGTAATGGCAATGCTTGTATTCCACTTGGCCAAAGCGACCGCGGGCATGACGTCGCATTCCCTTAAAGACGCGTCCTTTGCCCACAAACGATTCAGCTAAAGGATGAAGAAGGAAGAGAAGTATATGAGAGACAAACTCCAAAGGACCAGCAATAAAATGTTGGGGTAAGTGTGGCATAACAATTGGGATTGATCAGATGTAGATTTTCTACGAGTAGGCAAAAGGTTTTAATTGTTAAGGAGGTTTCTCTCTTACCTATCCACAAATTGCTTTTATATTCCACATTGTGCTTGTGGACGGCCATTTCTTGGGCCTCAAGTATTGTCTCCTTAACATCTGTGGCTCCTTTTTTGAGCACAAAATTAAGTTGTTTTAAGGCCTCATCCACGCTCATCCCCCGAACGAAGGCAGCAATGTACCACATCTTGTCTGGACTGTATTTAATATTGCTTCGCATGTGGCAAATGTACTGGGGAAGAAGTAGGGGGAAGGATTTAGCAAACAATAAATAGAAATGGGTCATTGTTACTTACAGCCTTCCGTGGTTCCTCGTCAATCTGCTGGGGCGGATGAACAGTTTTGTTGTATTCAAGCCATTTGCGTGGCCCATGGTTGTGTTTGTTCCAATTGGCACATAGAGCACCGGATCCCGCTGCTGTGTGCAGATCACGATTGCCACTGACTGGAGCTGGGCCTCCTGTCAGATAGGGTTGATGCACTGCAGCAATAGCAAGGGTTGGACTAGCGTTGTTGGCACTGGGCTCTAGCAGTGATTTGGATTGCAGCCTTAGCTGTGACATTTGCCTTAGTACCTTATGCATAGCTGGTGTTGTATAAAACTTAATCGAAAATTAATAAAAAAAAACGCAGATATTAATGCGGTCGCGTAATCTACCAGCAGGTACCAGGGCTGGCGTGATAAAAAGTTTCCGTAGCCAACACTGGCCTAGAGCTGAAATTGTTGTTCATCAGTATCGTATATATCTACCAATAAATAGATGGCGCCAGTAAAGCAACTGTGTTGCCAGACTACATATTGCAAGAAAGTGTATTGCTCACACTGGTCGAAATTCAAATTCAATCATTCGGTCGCGTAAGCTGAAACCTGACAGTTGTCTGAGCGCGCGATCGAAATTCGACATATTGCTCGTAACGGCAACGACGTAAGGTTAACTATCAATTTCAAAAATTCTTAACTATTTGAAAGTGTTTTTCAAAAGTGCATTAGTGACTGACAATTGTTTTTTTCAGTTTCCCTTCTTCTTTTTTTTTGTTTGTTTTATTGTTACTACAAACGGAATCTATATAAATTGAAAGTGTGATTGAGATCAACAAATCAAATGGAATTTGAAACTATCTTAGCCGGCTAATTGTTGATTATTGTGTTTATATATTTATATATATATATATTGTTTATATTGGCGCGCATTTGCAGAATTTTGAACCTGTTGCAAAATGACACATGAAACAAAACTTTGACCAAAGGAAATTACATATTAACTAAATAAAGAAAAAAAATCAAATAAATAAATTAGATTATATATATATATATATATATATAACTAGATGCCACCTACTCACACGCTCACTCACCTCACCTCCAGCTAATGGCAATCAAAGCCCACACATAGTACCAAAAAAAAAAAAAAAAAAAACACACACACACACACAACTAAACTTAAACTTTGCTATCATTTGTTGCTTTTATGCTCTCCCATCGAATGTCTTGGTCTCGAGTAGGCGAATCTAGCGAGAGCGTCTAATAGATACGTTCAAACGTATCTAATAGATACTTTTGGACCAACTTTTTCTTTTTTTTATGTTACGTTCATTATCAAGTGTAAAATAGTGCAAAAAAAAAAAAAAGAAAAGTAAAACAAAACAAGTAAACAAATATTGATAAAAATAATTGTTGAAAATAATTGAAAAATCGGTTTTTGTCAAAAGGTTTTTAATTTGTTTTTTTTTTTTTTTAAAAGATTTATTTTTAAACCAGATGCTGACTAATTTCAATATATCTACCTAGTATATATAGTCTCGCATATATCGACAACTTTATATATATTTATTTATATATATATGTATCTATACCTATGACTGGGCGTTCATAGTATCTTTGGGATCTCCTCTCATTTGGCTCGAGACTCTCGCACACACACAGACACACACATGTGTGTATAGTAGATGAAATAATTTATTTTTAGACAAGTGATCGTTCGCTTGTGTGTTGTTTGTAGAATTTTTATTTTTTTTGTTTGTTTTATTCTTTTTTGTAAATTTTAATTTTTACTTTTGTTAACGGTAAAAGAAAACTTATATTATCCAGATGGTTATTATAATGCTTAAAAAAATAAATGTTTATATATATATATATATATACTTAATAATAACTGAACGCAAGTGAATTGAAATCTTAACGGAAAACTTAAAACTTTCAAACGAAATAAAAAAGAGTGAAATAATTTATATAGATGACATAATGATCTTAAAAATGAATGTATAAATATAAAAAAATATTAATGATAATCCCTTTAGTTATCATCTTATGCGGATATATAATATATTTCCAAATTAAATGCATAATAAATAATAAAAAATAAAAAAACACAAAATAAAATAAATAACTTCAATGATAACAAATATTAAGAGGAAACATAAAATGAGTGTTTTAAGTGAAATCGAAAATTCATTCAGATTCTTATATATCTTTAACGGAACAACAATTCACTTGAGTGCTCAGAAATCTTTTCTAGATTTACCCATATCAATTCGATAAATTTTTTCATTACAAAATAAAAGTTGCAAATAAGAACTTTATCTCTTCTTCTCTTTTCTTTGCTTTTTTTCTCTGTGTGTAATTTGTGATAATGTAAAAAAAAAAAATTTAAGAAATTTTAATCTTTAATTAAAAAAATATATATAAAAATATTTTATTAAGTTTAAAAATTCGTTCTTTAATAATCTGTTATCAAGTTTAACCATATAGAAGACAACAGTTTTAAACGGAATTACATTTTATTCTATAAAGAAAAACAAAAAAAAACATTTTAAAGTAAATTTAAAAAATTTTCAAATGAATTTATTATCTTTTTTTTCTATATAGAAGAAGAATAAACATTTCATTTGTTGTTGTTGCAAAGTTTAATCAATTAATTTTCAACATAAAAAAAAAGAGTTGCCATTTTGCAATTTTATGCGATGTTTTTTTTTGTTTTAACTTTCGAGCAACAATTTAACGGTTTTATTAGGCCATGAGACCAGCATATTAATTGTGTTTGTGTTAGTTTTTATGTGTGTGTGTGTGTGTGTGTGTATCTCATTCTCATGTGATTCGAATCGAAATGATTCGACTGACTTCGACTGATCGACCATATGGCAATTTGTTTAAAATTTTTTTTCCTTGGTTGAATAGTTGCTGTTGTTGTTGTTGTTGTAGCTGCTGCGGTTGAAGTCTATGAATGGGACAGCCTATCAATGAGTTGAGTTGTTATTGTGGCGCCCCCACAATTACACACACACACACACATCTACAAAGACAAACACACTCATTCTGCATCTCTGCCCACTTGTCAAATGTCACCTGCCTTAATGCCTTCTCCTCCAACGCTTTTGGGGCATGCATTTTGTGAACGGTTTGAAGCTTGGCTAAATGGCAAAAGGAATAGATATCGGCGGCATTAAAAAACTGTCTCTCTATGTCTGTCATTTTGGCAACCTGTTTTCTATCAGTCGACGCTGCATTACGTCACCAATCAACTAAAGAGAAACAGGCAGAAAGAGAGAGAGAGCGAGAGAGAGGGCTGCTGTTGAACGCGCCAAAAACCTGAGAAGATAAATAAACAACAAAAGCAACGCAGCAGCAGCAGCAGTCAAAAAATCTTTTGAAATAACAAAATAAGATATGGCATATATGTCCCAATAGATAACAGAAAAAGGGTCAACTTATGAATACCCTATATAATTTCTATTAAGAATCATTCTTACTATATAAAGTTTGCCTTAACAGTTTACAAAAGTTAGCAGATCTAAAAAAAATTGTTCAAAAAACTAAGAATAATGTTGATCTACTATTTATTAACGATTTTCTCATTGTTTATATACACTAAAAACATATAGTATAGGGTATTTAAATTCGTATTTGCCTTTAGAAGAATCTTTTTTGTGTTTTATGTTCTGTTTTTCTTCTACTTTTTCAATTTTGTTGAGTTGAGCTGTTTCTGTATTTTTATTTTTTATGTATTCTTGTTTTTTTTTTTTTGGAATTTTAATTTCATTTCGGCCAAGGTTGAGATCATACTTGATATGTGTGTGTGTGTGTGTGTGAGTGTACATGTGTGTGTGTGTGGGATGTTGTCTCTCTCAGATACTCTCGCAATTTTATTCTCTTTAACCATATGCTGCTGCCTGTGTTTGCAATGTTTTTTTTTAATATTCAATTTAAACAATTTATTTAGGCCAATCGTTTTTTAAAAAAAAAAAAAACTTAAAATAAAAAACCAACGAAACTTCAAACAGCTGTGAAAATGCAATAATTAAACAAAATTCAATAAAATATATATCCAAAACGAAACGCGAGTGTGGAAAACGAAAGTCAACAAAAGACATTCAATATATAAATAAAAAAAAGGTGTAAACTCTCATCCGGAATATGTCAAACTACAAGATGATAATCAATGGACTCTTGAGCTGGCTTGTACTAGTCCTTAGCATAACTCTTATTCACGCCTATAACATCGATCTGCCCAGTTATGTGAGATATCGACAGGCCACCAATTCCATGTTTGGATTTAGTATTGCCCTCCATAAGGCACGCAGTGATTACTTTAGCAGTCAAAGAAAGTAAGTAAATCAAAAATATGTATATCTAAAAGGGGTACAGAAGAATCGCCGGAAACAATTTCAATTCAAATGGGAATTTAAACATATTAACATATAAATCTACGTTTAAGGTTTGCTTAGTTCATTGATTCCTCTATAATATTCATTGTCTTCATAGGGTCTCTTAAGGTCGTTTATCATATGTTTCTTACAGACAAAATGCCATCATATATATACCCTTTTCAAAATGGGGTAATTACTTTTTCTAAGCGTTAGTTTTGTTTATTTTTAAACCTAAAATTTAGTGATAAAAGTTATAAGAAGTTTTTTTTTTGGCTCAATTTTAATTTAAAAGAGTTAACCTCTGACCTTACTGAAGTTTTGGTTAACCAAAAAATATCTTCTGGTAGTTCGATCCTTCAAATTTTTGTACTTGCGAAACCTATAAATCTATGGAGCTTATCTACCAAATTTCAACCACATAGCTTAAAATTTAAGGTATAAAATGTGCAAAGAGACAGACGAACTTGGCTAGTTTGACTTTATAAGGTCGGAAACGTGTATTTTTAGGCGTTACAAACAGCTGATCTATTTTATTATAATCTCTATAAATTTATTGTATTTAAGAATAGCTAATTTACCCCATTTACAGCAGTGTATTATTAAGACGCCACTCCGATTACAGGCACGGGTCTCTTTTTTTATTGTTTCTTAATATTGCGTTTCGGTTGCACTGATAATAACTTCTAAACACAGAAAACAAGACTGTGATAGGACTGCAAAGTCATCAGAATCTTACTTTGAGACAGACTCCCTCATCTTCCTCTCCCTCTCTCTCCCTTTATCTTTTTGTTTCTTCTTGATAGCATGAAATGAATGCTCTTTCACATTTAAATATGTTGGTACATACATAAATTAGATAATTTTGGTTCCTTTTTTTTGGAGGCTAAATAATGAGAAATGTGCATTTAAGTGGATCATTACAGTGACCTCGTAATATCACATAGATAAGATAGGGAAAACAAAATCTCTTTGGAAAATATTTATATTACAAAAGAAAAATTACTTTGGTTGTGGCAATAGTTAACTTGTATTGAATGCTGCTAGAACAAGTTGGGAATTACAATGAGAATTATGAGCATTTGTTGCATACTTTTAGGTTTACACTTAAGTTGAAGATAAGTTTTATATTTACATATTTTGCAAGAACTTTTTGAATAAATTTTCCGAATCATTACGATTTCATTTTAATGCAATTTACCCATTAAATTCAATTCATTTTGTTCATTTAATCATTTATTTGTTCATTCATTCATTCAATTCAATGATGGACAGACAGCTTGTCCCAATGATCCACATACATACATATATGGAATGTAGTGTATGTATTTAGAATTATAGTCAATAATGGCATATTTTGCCTTTGAACCGGAAAGCAAGAAATCTTCTTCCCTTGTCTCTTATTTCTTATATATATATATACATTTTTTTTTTGTATTTCGTTTTTTTTTTATATATTTTGATGATAAGAAAAAAGTTCAGCTCGATGAAGCGTGTTAATCAGTATGAGTTGTAGTTATAGTCTGAGTTTTCGCACAGTCTCTCCAGTCTCGGTTTTAGACCCACAGATGAGAGATGGGGAAAGAGCTAAGTGGAAGAGCTGGCAAAGCGTGAGGTAGAGGTTGAGGGTAGGGTGGTAGGCAGGCAGATGCCAAACCATCGATAGAGAGGTGAGAGTCTTAACCCAAGACCAAAAGACTATCAATGCAACAGCATCTGGGCTCTCTAGTAGAGTACGTGTGTGAATGGCCTTTGGCCATTTCACAGAGTGCATAGTTGCAGCGTTTTATAATTTTCAACTTTTAAGTGCTTTTTAAAGAGAACAAAAAACAAAAAAAAAAAAAAAAAAAGGGAGAGAAAAAAAAAGATTTATTTAAATGCAACGTTAAAATGTTTACAATTCAATAAACAGACACACATAAACACACAAAAGAAGCCCCAAAGCACTCTATATAGAGGTACAGATACAGATACAGATATATATTTATATACACAGTATCATATATGTAGAGATTGACTGAGGCCCAGACAAATGCGACACGTTTTTAAGATACAAACCAAGAAAAACAGAACAAAACCTGCGGCACAAACAAAAAAAAAAAAAAAAACTAAGAAAATTGCAACGCACATTTAATGCTCTTAACTAGAATTCTTGATAAAAAAAACTTTCATTAAAACTTTTAAAAAATTTAAATTAAATAATAGTAAATGCTCTATCAAGATTTAACTTTAAATTAATTATCTAAAAAAGTGTTCAAGTTTTTTGTTTATTTTTTAAACATTTATAAAGAATTTTATTTGGATTATAATTTAGTTAATAATTTAATTAATGATTTATATGTATATAAAAAAAATAATCTTGTTTTATAAAAAAAATGATCAATTTTCTTAAAATTTGATAAAATTCCTAAGCAAAATTTAAACAAATTTCAATAATATAAATTTTTTTTTTTTAAACATTTGTTTATTTTTCTATATATCATATAAAATATATAATATTAATTAATGCCTTGTAAATAGTAAAGAAAAAAACATTTTTAGATCTATAAAAAAAATATTTGCAAACAATTTCAGAAGCTAAATTGTTTCCCTATTCCATTTCCATTTTATTCCATTAGATTTTTTTTAAAGAAGAAATTAAAACCACTTTGGAAATTGTCTTAGTATAATTTATAAGCCAAGTTTATAATATACTTAAAACTTACTATATAACAAATATATATAGATATATACCTAATTATTCTGAACCATTATATAACAATCTATTAGAGAGAGAGAGAGAGAGAGATGTGTTACGCTCAATGCTTTGTACTTAACATTTTAGCCTCATTAAAATAAATAATAAACTGTATTACACATAAATGTCCCCTCCCCCCCCATGCCACATATACAACTCCTCATACCCCCTAACCTTACCTGCTTATACATAGTCAAAGTGATTTTACGAACAATTCACTTTAAAGTTTTGTTTTTCTGCCTTTTTTTCTGGTTGCTGTTTAAAAATTAACACATAATGTTTGTTAAGTGATGGATACTCTTGACTGAAGGGCAAGCAATATTCTACTATCCCCTTGATTCTCACCCCTCACCCCCCTCCACTCATTTAGATCACTGTTAAGTGCGTTAAAAGCTGAAAATTACCTGACTCTTCTTCATCTTCAAACTTCATGAGAGATAATTGTGTGTTCACAAACAAAAAAAAAAAAAAAAAAAAAAAGTTGCCTCCAGCGGGTGGATGCCAAGATACGGGGGGAGATAGATGAATGATAGAGAAGGAGAAGAAGATGGTGGTTAGGGTAGAGAGGAAATATGGGGGGGTAACTAGTTGTGGTTATTGTTTATAAGGCAAAGTTGTTGGCCAATGTGGTTTGCCCTGAACGCCAAAGTTGTGTGTTTTGTTGTCTTGTTACTGTCTGGCAATTAATACAGTACAAAATGTATCCGTATCCAAGAGATACATAAAATACACACACACACACACATATGTATGTATATACATAACTATGTATCTATATCTTAAGTTGACACAGTTTTTAAAAAAAAAAAGCATTACTATATGGTTACAAGCCATGGATATTGCCCCAATGTGCGTGCGCTATTTACGGTCAAGTGTTTGGCCTAGCCACAATACTGGAGGATCGTTAATGCTGCTTCACCCAATTGGCCAAATAAAGTCGTCAAGTCCGTTAGTTCGTAGTTGTGGCCAAGTTGTGCAGGTGCCACTGCCCGATAACCACTTTTTTGCACAAGTTTCCTTATAGACCAAAAAAAAAATAGCTTTTAGCTCATTAGAACTGTCCCCGTTTCTTGTTCATGGTAGACTATTTAAGGTTGCCGATAAGTGGAAGTGAAATACCAATAGTTTATACTAATGTCATAGCAATTATATGCTTGATTGATCAGTTCAGTATTATATATACATATATACCATTTTTTGATTTAAAAAGTTAAAACAAACACTTGCTTTGAGTTATTTTCTATATTCTAGTTTCTATTTCTACTTATACTTGTATAAGCGATTAAGTAATTTTACTTTTTCTATATTTATTTTTCTTATTTCAAATGATTATGTCAGACTTGTACCTTAATCTAGGTAATGAGCATCATTCTTGGGTTATCAACTTTTTTTTTTTATTTTGTCTGATGCGTCATTTGAAATATTTTGATAACAAATGTATATAGAAACATTTTGCTACAAATGAATGGATTCAAATCTCAAAGAATGATGTTCAGTTTTTTCTTTTCTGGGTGCAGAAGATCTTAAAGATATTTCAAATAATACTTGAAATATTTCTCCATCTTTAGTTGAAACTCTTGGCAATTTTTATTTTATATATATGTATATATATATAATGAGAGGAATGGAAAAGATCGTGTGTGGTGGGGAGATTGCATAAGAGTAAGAGGCAGCTGCTGCTGGCTTAGTTGATCTATTGTCGGTCGTTTTGCTTTTGTTGTGGTTATGAAATTGCAACCGGCCAATGGAAGACAATGAAAATGTTTGTAATTGATTTCAAATATTTACTGTACTTTTGCCTGTTTGCCTTCGGTGGCCATTTAATTGCCGCTTGATTGCAGACACTCGAGATAAAGATCAGCGTAGTGACTCGAGTCTAACCGCATCCTGATTCCCCTTCCACAAGAAATGGTTTTTGGTCTCTCTATAACATACGGAAGTGTCAATGTGTAAAAAAGGTGTTGGAAAAACACAGAGAGAGAAAGAGAGTGAAAGAGAGAGAGAGAGAAAGGAACACATGCTGGTTCTTTTGGGCACATTTTAGGTAAATATGGCTCAATGAACAAACATAAACGAACCTTCCTTCATTTAAGCGACGAAGGCAACCCGCGTCACGTGTGGAGTGGAACGGTTAATTCCACATTATTTTTCCCACACAAGAGAAATGAAAGGAAAAAAGAAAGAGAGAGAGAGAGAGGGAGAAATGAGGCGCACACATGTTTAGCGCCGAAACGCCCTCGCTGTCGCCCTTCTACCCTAACCCTCATCCTGAACCTAGGGTTAGTGCCACTGACTTTGTCTCAATCGTTTCGGTTCCTTTAACTTTATAACTGACTTGCTGATTTTTGTTCGATCTGTATGTGTGTGTGCGTGTGTGTGTTTGTGTGTTTAAACCCTATTTCATTTTACAATATTTACATTTGTGCATTATTTAAAAAAGGTTTCCAATTCGTTAATACATTGCAGGTCAAAAGTTTATAGATCAAACGATCTATTACTTTGTATGATCTTAAAAAAAAAAGAGAATCGGTTTGGTTATTTTTAGCAGTTAAACCGATATAGTATCGGCATATTTCTCTGAGTTTCACTTTTGAAATTAAATATTAAAATATAAAAATAGATTTGGTAAATCGAGAAACAGAAACTGTGACTGCAGCAGCTGTCAATTTCATTGAATACTCATAGGACGCATACATATCTGAACCACTATGCACGTGGCATTTCATTCATTTCGCGAAGACCTCGTATAGGAAAAGGAGAGACAGATATAGGAAAGGGAGAGAAGTGGAAACGAGAAGGAGGCAGGAAACATGCGCAGCTTCACACGCACGCGCACCCATATGAGGGCCTCTCATATGGCCGTTTTCTATCCTTCGTAACGAACGAATGTTGGGCATGTGTTGCATTGTATTGTATTTTATATTAGTTTGAACTGAGACTGCGGAATAATAGGGACTTGGGACCAAGGTAATCCAAGAACAATTTACAAAACAGTGAAAAACAAAAATAAAAAGAAGAGAAGAAATTTTATTTTTAAACATTGTTTTTATTGCGGCTGCTGCACGCGACGACATTCATTTTGAATTAACATTCAATATGCGTACCAGCAAAGGTTTCCTTCTTTCCTTCTTTTACTTTTTTTTCTTTTTTGCCTCTTCCAGTTAAATTTTGAATGCCCTTTTCGGAGGGATATGGAGGAGTGTGTGTCGGTTAAATTGTTGGGGGATTTGGTAATTGAGCCATTGGAATTGGGATTGGGTTTGGGTTTAAGTGCAACTATATGTATATACATATATAATCCAACAATTGATCAATTTTACTTTTGGCGCCTTTATTTTTTTTTTTGTTTTTGCTTTACGCTTTGTAACAGTTTCCCTTTTGTTCATTTTTATTGAAAGAGCATTGATTTTGATTACACACAAGTTGTGTGTGTATGTTTGCTTTTCTTCTTTTTATGGTTCATTGCACACGCACTCAGATATATATATATATATATATCTGTGTATATACATAACCAATTCAAAAGTCTGACGCGTGCTGCTTTAATTTAAAATTACGCCAATAAATTCCATTCCATTATTCCATTATGTGGATCTATACTCAAGGAGACGTTCGACAATGAGCGAAACAATTGAAAAATGAACACTTTAGATGCATATATGAATAATGCTTATTCGATATGAGTATAATATCGGTTACCTGATAATAATAAACTTATTTTTAAACGAATTTTATAAAATGGTTCTGTAGTTTTCCAAAAGGAAATGAATAATATAAAAAAAGATATAATGAAACATAAATTTTATAAATAAGTTCCACCAAGCCTGGAACTTACTTCAGTTTCGATATGGTTCTTTTTATTCGACCTTAGTTCTTTGCTTATATATAAGATTTATTTAAGTTTTCACTAGTTTTTCTCTATATCTGCTATTTGGGTTATATCATAATGATCTCTTGACTCTTATTTTCATTCCTAATGCTGATTAATTTCTCATTATATTTTATTTCCGTTCTCTTAGAATTCAAATTATATATAAATAGCATATTAATCCCGGAATTAAGGCGAAAGATTGCTAATTTCCTTTGACGTCAAATATATTAAATTTTAAATAATTTTTTTTTCTATTTTTTTTTTAAACTTATATCGTTTGCCATTTTCATTCAATAAAATGCAAATATTGAGCTGCATGAGGCGCCCACTGAAATGATAAGTGTGTGGGCAGAGTGTGCGGGTGTGCGGGGTATAGTATAATGAAACCTGTTACTATTCGATCTACGTCTGTCTCTCTCTCTCTCTCTCTCTCCTCTATATAGCGCCTCATTGTCATTGCTGTCAATGTATGCTCATAAATTTGTATTAATTATATTCCAAAACAAAACAAAAAAATTAACCTATCAAGTAAATTATATCAAAGCACCGACTTTAAAATACTCTCTAACAAAATACAGCTAAAAAAAATTAGAAGATAATCCTTAAGCTAGGAAATTCTTATACTTTAGAACTATTTCAATATTACTTAATAGCCAAATTCTTAAATATCTAATACATTGTTGTTCCATCTATTCAATATACCCGATGAAAACTCATTTGTATAGGGTATTGGGAGCAGAGAGTATGATCGAATCAAGTAACGCCATGAATGCCAATGATGTCAGCTCCAATCCATAAAGTGCGACAAAGAATTCTCATGAAATTTTATAAAATTTCGACAAATTTTTCCAAAAGATTTTCGTTTGATTGAAAACCAAGTTCAAAATTATTAATTGAAGGTTTTTTTAATTCATCTTCTTGTTCTGTATATCTTGTTGTTGTTGTTGCTGTTGCTGTTCTTGTTTCACGCATCTGTGCAATTTTTATTTTACTCAAGCGTCAAATTGTTGCATGTGGGCCTGATACTTCTGTGTAAAGAGGGGAGGAGTAGGAGGAGGAGGAGGCGGAGGTCGTCGTAAATGCTGTTTGGGTCGGGCCCGTTTTTAATCAACTTTCAAGTGTTTGATTTGCCGTTGCGGCTTCTATTTATATATACATACATACAAACATAGAGGTATATATGTATGTATATAGAATGTTTTCATTTTTATTATTTTCAATTTTAATGAAGGCCCATTTACTTACTGCTGCACCCAATGGCAGAAATTTGTGCGACCATGGCGGACCCTTCAATAGTATGAATGTATGTACATACTTCTTCCCTTTACTTAATTTTTTTTTTTTTTTTTTGCCGCCGCCGCCGCTTCCGCAATGAATGCTAATGACAGCTGTCAATGTGCGTGCCAATGATGAACTACTACTTTAATATAACTTAGCCGGAGAGTAAGGGACGTTAAAGAAGAGGGCGATCGTCGTTTGGCCAAGTCATTTGAGGGTGATGAGTAACAATAGATTTAGATGAGAGAAATTACCTTACAGAATTACCTTACCCCAATGCAATTTATATAATGAATTCATTTCCATTTCGATTCGCATATATAGCTATCCATTGAGAAAGGAAACACTATTTTTTCCTAATTACCATTCAATTTCCATTTGTTAGAATCTGTTGCTGATGTGTTTTCTTTTCCATATTGTTCCTCCTATTGATCATTTATTGGTTTTAGTGTGACCATGGCAAATATTTCATTATTATAATGACATTTTCTTTTTATTCTCTTGCAGTCTAATTGTTGGAGCACCCAAATTTGATACATCTCGATATCAACCTGGAGTCATTGAGGCTGGCGGTGTATTCAGATGTAGTATGAATGATGATGATTGTAAATTGGTAGCATTCGATTCGAAAGGTAAGTTCCACAAATGGTTTAAAATCAATTTAGTTATAAGTATTAGCTTGGCTATGGTGTATCGGTATTGGTATTGATAGTTGTATGGGTCTGGGTCTGGGTCTAGGTCTAGGTCTATCTAGCGGCGCCTCAATCAAATTGGCGCCAGTGACAAAATGGCAAAAAATTGCATATTGGTTTATTTATGGCTTACACGCATGCGTATAGCCATATTCAGTTGTCATTTAGATTCGCAAAAGGCATTCAAATATAATTCCTTTTGCGTATGCCAAATGCATAAAATGCAAATGAGATATTTTTAGAAAGAGTGAGAGAGGAAGTATATAGTTCCTGAGTACATAAAAACATATACAGAAACGGAAATGATAAGCAGATATTAAATAAAAAGAACAAAAAGAGAAAAAGAAAATATTTTTGCATATAAATATTACATTGTCAAGGTTTCTTAAAACTGTGGTGGATTGGATTGGGGAGTGTCTCAGTTGAGTGAAATGCATAAATTTGCATACAAAATGGTGACACTGGTTCACTCCTCTGTTGGCTAAGTGGCACTCACACCTTTATCTTGTATTTTATATTTCTAAAAATTGTTATAAACAATATATAAATGCTTGTCCAGGAGCAAACAGGTGCTTTATACAGCTCGCAGGTTGGTTAATATATGTACCTATATATCTTTCACTTAATCCATTAGCCTATGATTCACATTTCTTCACTGATTCATTTGCCAAAATGTTTATTCATTATTTGTATTAATCATACATTCCATAAGTTCAATGATGTTTTTCTTAAAAATTATTTGATTCATACATTTATCATCATCATCATCTATATATTCTTACATCATTCCATATTCATCTATCTATATTTTTATTGAATTGCCTTAAATTTTGTCATTACTGGCACCACTGTCACTAAGCATCTTAAATTACCTACTTCATCACAATTATGTCATAAATCATTGCCAAAACACAAAAAAAAAGAAAAAAAAAACGGAAGTGTCCATCATCATTTTTCAAGTGTTTTGTGTGTGTGTGTGTGTGTGTGTGTGTGTTTGTGTGTATATATAATATTTAGAGCAACTTAATTAGTTTGCTTTGGCTTTGTTTTCAGTCTTCTTCTTATGGTGCACCTCCTCTCACAAAAATATAAAACGAAGAAATTTATAACAAAATAAAAAGAGACGCAAAACATTTATATTAATTTTCCTAAATTGTTGATTTCCGTTGCATAAATTTGGTTTCTTTTGTCTTTTATTCAATTTGAAATGATATCTTTCTCCAATTTAGGTTTGCTTATTTCTTCTCTCTGTCTTTTGTTTTATGCAAATTTAATAAATTGTATTAATTTGGCAATAACCTTTTTTATATATAAACTTTTATTTTCTCCTAGGTAACAATAAGAATACCCAAGGCGAGACCATTGATCGTAAATCCTATCAATGGCTGGGAGCTACAGTGGTTACTGGACGTGATAATGATTTGGTTGTGGTAAGTACATTAAATTACAATATTCTCTCCATTAAGTAGTCTCTATGACGCCATATTAATTGCAATGACTTAAAGTATTTACAATTGCATACTTATAAGGGTAAATTGTTTCTTAGCACATTCTATCAAGTTGATACAATGAAATTGGAATATTTTTGTGCTATCTGAAATTGAAACAAAGTTTGTTCTAACTTTTAAGGATTCGAAAACCCATTTCAACTTTTAAGTTTAAAGACTATTAACTTTTTAGGTATTATTAAGGCATCTTTAATATGACATGTATCTAGTTTTTTTACTGATGATGTAGTCGTTGCCACCTGATGTTCCCATTTTGCGCACTTGGCGTTACACAAAATCGATGGCCTTCTGTTAATGGTCATTTGAAGGCCAGCTAGGTCAGCTAACACAAAAAAAAAAAAAAGAAGACAGCTCGTGGCGGAAGTGACCTGGACAGGTTCAATAGGGCCAAGAACAATAACAACAACATTTCACATTACTGGCCATCAATATTTAACGTTTATTCTGCACCTTTTGTGGCCCAAAATCAAATGGGCCAAATCAAAGTTAATTGAGAACTAAAGTGAAAATCAAATGTTTATGGGTTGCTGAGCTAGCATCGCCTTCCTTCACCATTGATTGTTTGTGGGTGGCCCCAAAAGGCAATGCCAACACCAACACCAACATCAACATCAACGCCAACGCAATTAACCACAAAAATCGGGCACACCTTTGTAAAGAAGGCCAACCACCAAGAAGCAATTCTATGTATACTGATTTCTTTTGTGCGGTTTACTTGACGCAATCTACCACAAAATGATGACAAAATCACAAAAAAACAAAAAACAAACAAAAAAAAGAACTGAAATGAAACGCATTTGAGGAAAATTTAAACACCCACTGACATACATATGTAACGGTAAATGCAGAAACAAAATCCACACTCCTTCTATGTCACAGTTTCAGTTTCCATTATTCCAAGTCGATGACGCCCACCTGTTCTGATCAGACTTTACCTTTTGCCCGCTTGCACATTGAATGCGTTTTGACATTTAACGAGGTTCTCCGGCTATTCCTCATCATGATGATGATGATGCCATACAATGTAAAGTCAGTCAGTAGGTCAGTTGGTTATTGTCGGCTGAAAATGAAAGTCTTACACATAAAAGTTAACTTTTAGTGCATTGACAAGCCATTAAACTAAGAAATTGAAACGAATGGAATAAGGTTCTTTGTGTGGGCATAAAATCCAAAAAAAAACGTTAAGTTAATATTTGTAAAAGGGAAAGAGTAGATTTTAGCTTTGATAAGCTTGATAATTCACTTCTCCCTAGAAAGCGTGAGATCATCAGTTAAAGAAAAGTCTACACACTTGGTAGAGATCACTCTCAGGTAAAAAAGGTTTGCTGGTTATATAACTTTAAGGCAAGGTCATTTCAATTCCTTTACAGCATCATCGCCAGTAACAGTTGTTGGGCGTGGGTGTGTGTCTGTCTGTTTATCTAGCTTAACCCTTGTGGCTGGCACTTGGTTTATTCCCTTTACATTGCCTTCTATATACCAATTCTCTGGGGGCATGTGCCACAGCTTGTCGTGGGGTCTCGTTTCGGGTTTTTACTTTGTTTGTTGTTGCGATTGCGACATGATCATCGACACGATCTGTGAAATTGCCAGAGCGCTATTGAACTAAACTCAAATATGGACAAGACATACACTCACACACACACTCAGACATATACACACCGTCAGTGAATTGCTGGCGGAGATGTGGATGGAGGCATAGTCTTTTACCATCTGCATCTGGCTTGGCCTGGCTCGAGGCCGATTCTTTAGCATTCGTAATGGTAACGTCTGCATGTCGACCATGTCAAACGTGTTGACTTTTGACTTTTGTTGTTGTTGCTATCGCTGTTGCTGTTGTTGCTGTTGTTGCTGTTGCTGGTTGTGCCGTTGCCGTTGCTGTCCAGGATAGGGGCAACGGCAACTCGTTGACGGCGTCTGCAAAAGTGCAGTTTAATGTCTCAAAAATTTATCGTTGGCGTTTTGGTATGCGCTCTCCTCCAAACATGGCCACAAAAAGGCAAAAAAAAAAAAAAAAAAAAGAAAAAGAACGAAACAACTATACAACCAACCCAAAAAAATACATCCATAACAAAATCATTCAAAATATGCTTTTTCTCTGTCCAAAAATGAAAAAAAGAAAGAAAAAAAATAATATAAATAAATAAAACCGAAAAAAATGTTAAGCCAAATTTCGACAACACGACAAAACAATTTGGTTAAAGCTCAGACAAAGGTATTCTGTTGACAACGTAGGAAGATGTTAAAGGATTGCAAAATTTTAATATTTTTTATTTTCTTTTGTGTTAGAGATGAGCACGTGAAATAAGAAGCAAATATGTACGATAGTTAATCACTTTATTGCTATGAAATGAAATGAAACGAAAACGGAAATATAGTAATACTGATTAAGAATTTGTTTGATTATTGCAAATATTTTTGATTAAATTTACATCTGTTTACTTTACAATCTTTGAAAAGCCTTAAAATGGGCTTATAAATGCAATCTCCCATTTCCAACTGTTTCAATCATAATAAAGATCATAAATGCACTTTAGGCGATTTGCTATCTCCCAATTCCAACTGTTTCCATCTTTATAAAGATCAAAAATGCACTTAAAACGATTTTTTAGACAATTTCAACTGTTTCAATCTTTCATAAATGCACCTCAAACATTTCCTTTTCGAATCCCTATTGTTTCAATCTATATAAAGATCTTAAAGATTCTTCACTCAATTCTAACTCTTTCAATCTTTATAAAGTTCATAAATTTACTTCAAACAATATCGAATCATCTACCAATTATTCCAACTGTTTCAATCTTCATAAATATCATAGATAAAAGGCTTCTTGGCTTGCCTCTATTCCATAACAAGATTAACTTTTCGCTATATTTAATTTAAGAAATCCAAATATTAAGTTATTCAGAGTTGTTTGCAACCCTGGCATAATGGGCATCAAATATGAAGACCTTAGTAACTGTTTAAGTTTATCAAAAGATCAAAGCTTTTATTTGATTCACAAAAACTGATCTTGATTATAACTAAATAATGCCCTTTATTAATATTTACTTTTATTAAAAATTGTTTATTTTCATGTAAATATCGAATTCGAAGAAAAGTTTTACAAAAATCGTTGAATGAAATCTCTGCATTTCACTTTTCTCTTTCTTTCAGAGATCACATTGATTGACTGATCGAATTCTCAAGTACAGTTATGCATTTGATATGATGATTTGTCTTTCTTATTTCCCCTGGCTTGCAGTTTTCCATTTTTTTCCCCTTGATCTACTCCTTCTAGTCCTCTTCTATTGTAGTCCATTTGCATATCTTGGTTAATCTTACCGGGAACTCCTGCGGTTGGGAGTGGGTTAGCAGCAAGCAAAGGAACTCTTGCTCTTAACTGATAATAAAATTTTTAATAGGAAAATGCTATTAACTTATTGGTTGCCTCTCCCTTTCCCTCTCTCTTTCTGCCTCTTGTTATTTGGACAATGGTTTTTGAGATTGTGAATTCAATTGAATTGTTTCAAGCGTCCAGCGGTGAAGCGATTTTTTTTTGGTCCTTTTTTTTGGCCAGTCTGTTGTGATTTCAGCGCTTGCATAATAACGCATAGATTTGTGATTCAATGGGAGCCATTTGAATGGAAATACCCCCTACCCTACCCTACCCTACCCAAACCCGCACTCCACTATGCCGCTTGCTTGTGGCATAGCGATCAGCATGCATTTTTGGCGATAGCGCGTCATTTTGAGTTTATGTCAGAGCCCAAGAGGAGAGGCACTTCTGGCCATAAAAGGCACAATATGTATAAATTTGTAAAAGTAATTGCAGTGAAGGCAATGTAGACACAGGAGACACACAATGCCAGCCAGGCTTAAGATGTGTTCAGTCAGTAACACACACACAGTTACATAGCAACTGCCTTAAGCTGCAGTTGGAACTGAAGCAGGAGTTGAAGTTGAAGCTGAAGCTGAAGCTGGAGCCTGGGCTTGGATAACCATATTTGGCATTGTAGGCAGAAGGCGGCCTGCCTCGTGCGTGTTTTATGTCCAACTGCCAAGCCATTTATACATTATAAAACTATATACACGCATATATATATATCTATATATATAGATATATATATATATATCTGTATAAATACACTATGATTTTTGTACTGTGGAAATTTTTCTATGATTATACAAAACATTTTTCTTCCTTTTTTCCATTTCTTAATGAATTTATTTGACTTGTTTTCTGCAGTTTTTATTAATTAAAAAATTAAATATAAATAAATTAAAAAAAAAATTAGTTAGAAAATATAATTTAAAATTATTTTTTATACTCTAAAAAATAAAAAAATATATGTTAAGGTTTTAGAATATTTAAAAAAAAAAAACCTAATAAGAATTACAGTTTCTGGTTTTTTAATCTTTTCTTAAAGAAGAATTTATTTACTTTTTTTATACTATGATTATTCTAGATATATAGTAAAAGCAGTAGGAATCTTATGACTATATAGAATATAAAAAAATTATCTTTGAAATTGCCTTTCTATTTCTTATTTCTCTTTTAGTTAGTAGCTTAAACTACTTGTTTAACTAACAACTTTAACTCTATTATATATATGTATGTATATTTAATGAAGAAATAAATTTCAACAATTTACTTAAGTACTTTAACCACTGTGTGAGTGAACATATATCTTTGGAGTAATTCGTTGTGACCATTTTTGGTTTTGGCTGCGCTCCATCGAAGTTTGCAAGCTTTGGCCCTGGCCATTGTTTCACATCTTTACCAAAAAAATAATTTCCATGCCTGTCTTAACGTATTTTATTTTTGTTTTTTCCCCCGTTTTCTTTCTTTCTTTATGCAGGCCTGTGCACCGCGCTATGTCTTCCATACAATGACGCCATCGAGGGCACTACGTTATGATCCAGTGGGCACCTGCTTTGCCTCGCACAATTTTGAACAATTCCATGAGATATCGCCATGTCGTACAAGTAAGTGAGATTAAGCCACAATTTTGGTGTTTTGTGATTTAACTTTTTTCATGGTAATTTGAGTAATGTTAAGAAGGGAATCCCTTGAAACGCGAAATGCAAAATACCAAAAAAAGAAAGAAAAAAAAAAATGTCAGGGTTTTCCTTGGGGTTTTTGTTTATGGAATTGGTGTCGTATAACAGGGGGGAAAGAAAATGAACGATAAAGATATGTGGAAATTAGGGCTATTTGTAAGAGAGAGAGAGAGAGGGGAGCTATATATATATATATATATTTCACCTACATTTCTTGATGATACATTTATGGCCTTTTATTTGCTTTGGAACATGCATATTCTCGTGTATTAGACGGCTATATAAATGTTTTATGTGATCTACTATATAGAAACTAAAGGGCAGGGCCCCAAAGCCATTTGACTGACAAATGTTTTCTTTAGCTTAGTCACTCCCAACTATAATATATGTACATAGACCATATATATATATATATATATTTAGATCCAACGAACTCGCATGCTGGACATGCACACATGTGGCACACTGTTCCTGTTACTCCACCACACTCTTTACCATAACCATCTCCTTTCTTCTCATTCATGAATCTTGTATAAAAGTTTTGCTTAGGTGAGAGTATTTTTAGCATCGCTTAGCAGATGCAAACCGTATATACAATATAAAAAGGGAAGTATATACATATATATATATATATATATATAGATATATAAACATATATATGTAGTTTGTGGAGGTGTTTGCCTATACACATATATATATATATATAGATACTTTTAGATGTACATTCTATATAGTATGCAGCTGGCAATATAGTCAATATTCCAACAGTTATTTAGTTCGATCGATCTTGGTTTATTTAGTCAGTTGTTAAGGGCGAAATGTTTTCTAGGTTTATAGCCAAAGATAACGTACAGTTTATATATATTTTGATACATAGATATCAAACAGATTTTAGTTCCTAGGAGACATAAAGAAGAACAAAAACTTGGAGTGTAAATTTTATACAAAATATATTATAATAAATAGTTTTTCTACCTAGTAGCAAACTTTTATTTAAAAAAAAACTCTTACATTTTATGCAGTTAGGAACTAGTTCTTATATTTATTTAAAACAGTTATAAGAACTAGTTGCATATTAAAAGAAAGCTAAAGACAATAGTTTTCAATTTGTTGAAGTTTTAATACCAAAGTAACTTTAATATTAAATCTCATGTTCTTTATTCTGTATAAACAATAAATTCTAACAAAGAACTAGTTCTTTGCATTTTTAATTCTATATACCTTTGTTGAGAATATCAAATCACTTAACAATATATCCATCAACGATTACTCAATCTTCAGCTAGAGTAGAAATGTTATCAAGAAACCGATGGTAGGGCAATTTAATGATTCTAAACGCATTTACCAATCCCTGACCAGATTCCCCTTTTGGGGTTAGGCATTGTGTGTTATTAATGTTGCTGCTGGTTGTTGTGAAATGATTAGCAGCAACACAGCAACAGCAACAGCAACAGCAACAGCAACAGCAACAACAGCAACAGCACCAGTAGCAACATCAACTCATCTGGCCCAGCAAACATTCCGACATCACTGAAAGCAATAAATACCAACTTAACGCACAAAATGCCAAACTAATAGTTAAGACGAATGAGAAATGAACGTATCGATGGTAAAGAACGAAAACAAAAAAGGGTAAAATAAAGTAAAGACGATCGACAAAGTAAAGAAGCGCAACAACAAAAAGCTGCAAAAAGGTACCAGTCCAAGCCTCAATCCGTGTCCAAGTCTGTCCAAGTTGAAGTTTGAGTCGCAAGTGCCCTTGCTTCAAAACCTAATTGTAATTCAAGACGGGGGCGATTTTATTATGGGAATTACTACAATAACAAACACAGAGGCGTAGCAAAAAAAGGGGTGAGGCCAACAGTTAGTAGAAGGAAAGTTAAAGCACAAACACGGCAGCAACATTTATGTTTAAATGTCTATAACTAGTTTCAATTAACTTTGATCTGAGAGTTTCTACAATGATAATAAAGCTTGAATCCCCCTTTACTAGACGTCCATGTTATTAACTGCAAAAAACCTTTAAAAAGTTGACTTATGCGAGGCGATTGCTGAAGTCGTAACAGCGTCAGCAACATGTTGCTGGTTGCCTTTTTTTTCTCTCTCTTTTTTGTTGTTTCTTTTTTGCTCTGCGCTCAAATTGAAACACTTCGGAGACAAATTGTTATCGTTTAATTTGATCAAACGCACGATCTGGCTGTTGATTTTGTACAACTCGAGAGGCAGGCGACATGTTGCTGCTGTTGGTAGTTGCTGTTGCTGTTGGTTGCTATGCTGTCGTTGCTGTTGCCGCGGGGGCATTGCGTGATTTTTGTAGCCGGACAAAAGGCGGTGCCAAACAAAAGGATCTTTGGGGATGTGGTTGAGTTTTGCCATCTCTCTCTCTCTCTCTCTCTCTCTCCTCTCTTAGTTTTTTTTTTATTTGTTTGTATTGTAGGATTTGATTCGCTTTTTTTGCGTTTGTTTGTTTTGTTTTGGTTTTCTTTTCTTTTTTCTTTTCTTTGTCCATTTCAATGTCCATCGCTTGTCTTGGCACTTGGCAGTTGTTGGTTGCCCCCAAGGAGCGCTCTAATCCTTTTATGTTTACTTCCACATCAACAGTCATTTGGCCGCTGTCGTTTTGTCGTCGACGTCGTCATTTCATTGTCGATGGACAAATCACAGTGCAATTTATTGCATTGCAGCAATAATTATTTGCAATTTGTTTTTACTTATGCCCAAGGGCTTCCTTGTCGATCCTTGCCCATTGAGATTGTGTAAACATTTATGATGATGAAATTATGTACAAATGCATAATACGAGGGTAAAATATATTCCCACCTCTCTCTCTCTCTCTCTCCCTCCATTTATTTATTTCTGTTTTGTAACTCTTTCAGACAACTGGGGCTATCATCGACAAGGCTCGTGTCAGGCTGGCTTCAGTGCAGCCATCAATAGTGTGAGTATCCAAATAAATATTTACTAAAAGTTGACTATATAAATAAAATATAAATAAATAAAAAAATTTATGCAGTAAATTCCATTTAATATAAGATAGCTTTAAAATATAGACATATGATTCATCTTTCCTTCTAATTAAGCTTTCGAAGTGAATGAGTTTTGGTGAATTAATTTTAATAATTTCAAATTCGAATCATTAGGGCTTAGTCACCATATATGGAATATATATTTTATATAATTTAATTTTTATACCTTTGCAAAAATGGTAGATTAATTTTGGTCAGAAGTTTGCAACGCATAGAAGGAAGCACCTATATATATTCTTGATCAGCACGATGAGCTGAGTTGATAAAGCCTTGTCCGTATGTCCATCCGTCTGTCTGGATCAACGCTATCTCCTCCGAGACCCTTTTGCACCTAGGCTTCTTTTTGCTGCAGGCATTATATATCTCGGAATCATCCCGATCGGATGACTATATCATATAGCTTCCATAGGAACGAGCGGTCGTGAATAAGCTTTAACCTCAATAACTTTGTTGTTTTCCAATGAAATATCACGAGAGATAGTATTTGTAAGTTCTATATACTTCCTAACATATCCACCAAGTTTCCTTAAAATCGGTTGACTATATTATATAGTTACCATAGGAACAATTGGTCATGAATATGGATTTCAATCAATAACTTGTTTGTTTTCAAAGCGATTATCACAAAATTTGGTATTTGTCAGTTTTATATACTTTCTTTAATATCTAACAAGTTTTATCAGAATCGGTTTACTATATCGGCCGAGATATAGTTTTAGATGAATATTTTGCTTATTTTAAGAGCGATTCCCACCAAATTTGGTATGTGTAAGTTTGGTATATATAGAAATGTGTCTACTGAGTTTCATTAGAATTAGTCGACTATATACTATAGCTCCCATAGGAACAATCGAACCAAAAAAAAATATTTTTATTTAAAAGTTTGCAAAGGTATTCAAAGTGGCTGAAATTAACTTATCCTTCTAGTTTTTTATTTATTTTTTAAAAGAAAAATTATATCTTTTTTTAATTTTTACTCTTATTTTGGTTTTCCTTATTTTAATAACTGCTGAATAGTAATTTATTCAAAAAGTTTGAAAGAATATATCTATATCTTTAAATGCATATATCCTATATATTTTTGCATATATTTTTTTTGTTGTTTTTGGTTCCTTTTAACTATCTTCTCTTTGCCTTGCATTGAGTTGTCTTTTGCATTGCTTGATGGTTTCTTTACCCATCAACTGAAAGGTTAAGGAAAGTATATTTAGATCAACAAAATGATTTAATGACAGGTATAAGGAATTATCTTTTATAAACCAAATTTTATAGATATATATTAATGGTTAGCATTAATCAATTAAAAACTAATTTAAAATTTAGATATAAAGTAAAAAGAGACCAAAAAAAAATCTATCTAAACTTATTTAAACTAATTTTTTCTAACTTTTAGCAACCTTCACTTGCTACAGGGTATCTCTTAGTCGTTTTTCTGACCTAATCTCAATGCTGATTTGGTTTGTCTTTTTTTTTTTTGTATTTTTTTCGGTTTTTTTGTTGTTTTTTTGTGGTCTCCGCGTGGGCACGTTTAGTTGGCACCTTGTTGTGGGATCGTGGCATAACATTTGCATTTGCAATTTTCAACTTTTCTTATAGTTACCTTTTTATACATATATATATGTTTATATCTCTGTCTTATTCTCTTCTCATTCCCTTTATAGAATGGTTCGCGTTTATTCATTGGCGCACCTGGCAGCTGGTATTGGCAAGGTAAGTGCACGTTTTTCCCACATTCTATCCTAGATCAGAAATTATATTAAATCAGTTTAATAGTTTTTTATTTATATTTACTTTTTCCCCCCTTTACCTACCTTTGTACCTATGTATCGTATTTTGAACCGAGAAACCAAATAAAGCTATTTATTAAAACCATTTTGTATTTAGTTTTAGCTAGAATTTTAAGCCAACAATTTGTAGAACGTCTTTTTATTCCTCTTTACCCTTTTTTTCCAAGACTTAATTTCCCAATTTTTTTTCCTGTATTTTTCTTAGAGCTAGATTTTCCCTTTTCTATTTTTTTTTTTTTTTTTTTTTTACGTTTTTGTGTTAATTTTAAAATTATTTGTTGAGCGAGTCCTAAGCCCTAGTCCCTTTAATCCTGAGAGAAAAAATAACTAAAAAAATTATACCTTTTTTTTTGTATCTTATCTAGGTTAGTTTTATGTCTTGTATTGTATTTAAAACCTTTTACCAAACGAACAAGTACCTAACATTGATTCCACTTAGTTTTAAGAGGGAAATTCCTTGATCAGTGTAGCTGAGTATTAATTTTAATCGTATGAATCGAATGTTATATCCAGTCCCTAGCAAAGAATTAGTGCATGTGGCATTTTGTACCATTTAGTCCTTAGTCCTAAATCGTAATATATCAAACTATAGTTACTTAAATAAATACTTATACATACATAAATACATATAGAACTGAACAAAAAAACAAGGCAGTATGTATTATAGTACCCAAAAATATGGTTTTCTATTAATAAATTCTTTAAGTGCTTTTAAAAATAAACTTTATTCTATTAACCAATGTTCTAAATCTATTCAAAGAGTTAAATCCTAAAGTAAATATTGTTAAAATTCAAATTGGTTTTATTTTTTGGAACTTTTCTGTTTAGATTTCTTACTTAAGTATCATAATTTTGGGTACTATCAATACTTTTGCCTCGTTTTCATGCTAAACCATAATTGAGGATCCATGAAATCTAATATATGAATAGTTTCGAATCGAATCAATTGATCTCTTCTTGTACGTGTTTATGTGTTGTCGAGTTGTTTTTATTAAAGTTTTAACCCAATTCGGCTTATTCATGTCCGCCATGTTGTCGCTGCTAACCTATCGAAATTATATTAAATAGAAAACAAAATAAATCGATTCATTATTGTAATCGATAAAACCAACTCGACAGCAGAAATGGTTTAAACATTTTGATCGTACAAATTCGTTATGTATTTCTAGTTGTATCTATTGTATTGTATTAATAATTTACCAAAACCTTAATATATAACTACATATAACTGTAATGTTAACTGTACTAGTATCAGTACAAGTAACTGTAACTGTACCTGTAACTGTACCGTCGTCCAAACAAGAAAAAAAAAAACAAAACTTTTTAAAAAGTATCAATTTTTTATTTTCTTTAGTTGTTGTTCTCGTCTCATTTAATTAATCTAAAATTATGTATTCTCTCTTTCTCTCTCTCTCTCTCTTTTTTGATCCCTATGTATTTTTTTTTTTTTTAAACTCTCACTCTGTCTCATTGTATCGATGCAAAATGCATGCAATTTTGTACCGAAACAAAACAAATCAAAAACTATGCATTCTGTACCGAAACCTGTGTCTGTTGCTCCAACCCAACCAACCAACCAACCAAACAACCAACCAACCAATCAACCTACAAACCAACCAATTTTCATCAAACCAATACAACATTTTCCAATGAACTTACTTTTTATAATACCAACATAAATACTATATACACTGAAATACTGAATTAAAAGGAGAAACCTATTCAATACCGCCCGATGCCTCGTTTCCATATAAGCCGCCTTTTTATCAGCCCTTCGGCACTGGAGGTAATAAAAATCAAAAATCAAAAAAAAAAAAAAATATAAAAAAAAAACAAAATAAAACAAAATACCAAATACGCTTCTCACATCAATTGCCTCAAACGAAAAAAAATTATATTTAATTTTAACACAAGAAAAGTGTCTAAAACAAAAAAAAAAAAAAACCCAAAACAAAAACAAATAATACATTTGTACAAAAGACCGAAAAAAACTCGCTCTCCATAATGGTGTCTGATAAAATCGAAAACTGAAATCAATAAAACCATCTAAAAATTTAAAAACTCATTTGAATCGATATACCATTGCCCATAAATGCCATGATGCTTCGCTAACAAATTCATTGGGCTAGGATAAAGCACATAAGAAACGTGTCCTTCCCACAAAATGCCCAAAGATCCTTTAAATGATCCTACTACCGCTGCTGCTGCTGCTGCTGCTGGCACTGCAACCGCCTGCTGCTGGTGCTGCTGCTGCTCTGGTTGTTGTCTAGACTAAGTCATCAATGAAACATTTATGCATACTTAGTCTAACGTATATAGTCTCTATATATACATCTATATTTATTTATGTTTCTACCATATATATAAATGGTAGAATTTTGGTTGAACAAGTATCAAATTGAAAGAGATTACAAGTTAATAGAATCTTAGCCTATTTTCGTGGGTTTATTATCGATAAATTTGCAAACAAATTGGAGATTTATTTTAAGTTATAGAAAAATATATACCTACTTATGTTTTCATTGTGACTGAACAATCTCATATTCTTTAAATTACGAGTTAATATTCTATTTTTTTTTTTTACTACTTTTGAAATAGTTCCAAAAAGTATTATTTGGCAAATTATTTCGATCAATTTACACAGATAAATTTTATTTTGTAAACAGATTAGTGTTTGTTTCTATTTAACAATGAAAATCAACAATTTTTTTATATTAGTTACAATCTGTTATTCATTTTTAATGTATTACAATTGCATATTGATTGAATTACTTAAAGAGTAATCTTTTATTCTCTTGATCCTTTTTCAACCAAGAAGTAAACGAAGAATATGGTTGTTGTATTTACTTAATCGTAGAGTTAACTGGCAAATGGTTTAGTGAACTAACTGAATGCATTATATTCTTGGGTTTGGGTACTGGGTTCTAATAGTTGAACTAATTGAGATATTATATACATACATCTAAGTAGAAACAATTGCGCTGCATGTTTTCTTTACTTAAATGCACGACTAGCAATGCATGTTCCTCGTACACATATCTATCATTATTTCTATATTGTAGTTTGTTGTTGTTGTAGTCTATATATATATATATAATTGTTTAATTGTTATTCTCATTCGTCGTTTTTGTCGTATAGCATGATTTAATTAGTACACTCACCCATTTCAAGCAAAAAGATACAAATCCGTTTTTGGATCTTACCGTTTTGGCCATTTTCACCGATTCGTTATCTTGCATATTGACAGGTCAAGCTAGCTCCCAGGATGTAACGAAGCCCGAGAATCAGGTGTTCTCCACCCCAGAGAGCTCATCGGTTTATGATGATTCATATTTGGGTTATTCGATGATCACTGGTGATTTCAATGCGGATGGCTCTGACGATGTGGCAATTGGTATGCCAAGAGGTGCAAACTTGATGGGCAAAATTGTTGTAAATCGTTGGGATATGGCAAACATGTTCAATATATCTGGACGACAGATTGGTGAATACTTTGGCTATTCTCTGGCCACCAGCGATGTAGATGGCGATGGCTTTGACGATCTGATTGTTGGTGCACCCATGTATACGGAACCGGGAAATGTTGAGGGAAAATATGATGTGGGCCGTGTGTTCGTTCTCATCCAACGTGGATCAACACCATCGAAACTATTTACAACAGAGCACATACGCGAAGGCTTCCATACAAAGGGACGTTTTGGTTTGGCTCTTACCACTTTGGGCGATGTCAATGGTGATGGATATGGAGATTTTGCTGTGGGTGCTCCCTACGATGGACCAGAGGGGCGAGGTGTGGTTTATCTATTTCATGGCTCCGCCAATGGACCACTCGCTAAACCTTCACAGATCATTCAAGCCGAAGATCTAGTAGAAGGCGCACCCTTTCCGCGTACCTTTGGGTTTGCTCTCTCCGGTGGCGTAGACATGGATGGTAACACGTATCCCGACTTAGCTGTCGGTGCCTATGCTTCGGATCAGGTCTTCATATTCAAGGCTCGTCCTGTGGCAGCTGTAAATGCCGAAACAATTTTTGCCAATCCCTCAAAACTAATCAGTCTCGATGATCGGAAATGTCAATTGCAACGGGATCACAAAATGGTCCCCTGTATGATGCTGACCACCTGCTGGAGCTATACCGGACGCAACTTGCCCAATCAATTAGTCTTTGATGTCTCCTGGCTGTTGGATGCGAAAAATACACGTAATCCTCGCTTGTTCTTCCTCCGGGACGAAGGCAAAAATATTCGGAACCAAACCATCAGTCTGAATTTTGGTCAGAAATATTGTCTCAATGAGACGACCTATCTAATGGATAATGTGCAAGACAAGCTGACCCCATTGGAAGTGGAGGCTCGTTACAATTTGCGTAGCAATTGGCCAGCTCAACAGCCGTTGGTGAGACGTAAACGTGAAGCTCTTGAGCCGGTAATTGACCAAGATCGAGAGATAGTTCTACGCGATGCCATTAACATACAAAAGAATTGCGGCCCAGATAATATTTGTGAACCCGATCTGAAATTGGAAATCATGTAAGTGTCCATTTGAAATTGTTAAGTCCAAGTCTTCTAATCTCTTTCTCTCTCTCACTTTCTTAGAACTGTGGACAAATATTTGTTTGGCTCACCGGAACCCCTGACCATTGAAGTAATGATAACGAACAATAATGAAGATGCTTTTAAGGCGGCCTTCTATATGGTAACGCCACGGGATTTGGAGTTCCGTAAAGTGCATCAAATGGATGAGAAGAACGAAACTCCCATACCATGTACGGCTCCATCCGCTGCCAACAATTACACACTCATGTGTGATATTGGCAATCCCCTAGAGGCTGGCAAATTGGTAAGCCAATAAAGTAATCACCCTATGGATATGTAAGACTAACGTTACCTTCGTTTTGTTTTTAGGCCCATTTCAAAATCAGTTTAGTGCCAGCAGAGAAATTCGGCAGTTCTTCCAGTTACGATTTCTATTTTGAGGCAAATTCCACAAATCTAGAACGACCTGGTTCCTTTTACGATAATATCTATAGGAAGAGTGTTGGCATTTGGGTGGATACCGATTTAAGCATCAAGGGTACTTCCCTGCCCGACTATCAACTGTATAAGGCTGATGACTATAAGAGTGTGGAGAATGCCACAGCTGAGGAGGATTTGGGACCTCAAGTTGTACATATTTATGAGATACGCAACAATCGGCCATCGATCATTGAAGAGGCTGTCGTCTATATTCATTACCCCTATGAGACAATAGCCGGTGATCCGTTAATGTATCTGCTAAATCAACCGGAAACTGGTGGTCGCATCCGGTGCGATTTGATTAGCGAGGTGAATGAGCGTCAATTGAAATTGGATACCAAATTGCAGAGGAAATCATATCTGCATGCTCAAGGAGCCATTAGTAATTCGGTGACACAAACCTCCAGCTTATCTGGTTCATCCAGTGCCGGTGATGGTAGTGCTGGACATGTTAGTAGTGTGGAAATTTCTCGGGACTCCAACTCTGGTCAGGGTGTCACCGTGAGCAATGAGAGACGCTTCAATTTTACCACAAAGCAAAAGGATATGCTGGAACGGGAGGACGCCCAGGATGCTACAGGTGATGCCTCCTATGTGCATCAGGATCGTGCCAATCAGGCTGTGGAACAGGAGCCTCAACTGAATCGCAGCATTATAACCAGCACCAGCAGTAGCTTCACCACTACAAATGATCAACTACCAAATGGCCAAGTACGTGGCCACAGCACCCAAGGCTATATACAAATGGCCAATGGAGCAGATGCACCAATTGTTAGCTCCAGATCTAATCAGCAGTATCGCACCCAGCAAATTCAATTGCCCCAAGATGGCAAATCCATTCACTATGCTGGTGCAGGTGGTGGTTTTGGAGGTGGTGCTGGCAGTGGACACAGTGGCAATTTCCGTACATCTAGTATCGATTTGGGTCCCATTACTCGGGTCAATGTGGATAATGAATTACATCGCAGCCATGGACCCCTTGGCTATCAGCAACAGCAGCATCATGTGGTCTATAACAAGCCCTATTATGGATTAGAGAATGAGGACTACTACGATGAGGATAATCAACAACCAGGTGTTCCGCAGGGACATAGTCAACATTGGTCCAGATCGAGTTCCAGCAGCAGTCGTAGTCGTCGCCATGATGCTGGACAAACGGGACCCAAGCAAATCGATTTGAATTCACCATGTCAGGCCGCCAAATGCCGTACCATCCGCTGTGAGGTGACCAATTTGGGATCGGAAGATGTTGATTCAGCCTTTGTGGCCATACGGGCGCGTATGGTGGCCAAAACGATGGAGAAACTAGCTTCCAATGTTCCCCTTAATGTATCTACCTTGGCTGTGGCTAATGTAACCCGCTTACCATTTATTGGCCAGCCAAAGGATCAAATTGTAAAATCTCATGAGATATTCTATAAGGCGGAACCGGAACCAATACCAGTTCCGGATGTGGTTCCACTTTGGATATTTGTCCTCGCAGCATGCGCTGGTGCATTAATATTGATGCTGGTCATACTGCTGCTCTATAAGGTAAGTGATCTTAAATAATTTAAATCAATTTCCGGTCTAAATATATTCAAACTTTTTCTTTTCCGTTTTGTTTAGTGCGGTTTCTTTAATCGCAATCGGCCAACGGATCACTCTCAAGAGCGGCAACCACTGAGAAATGGCTATCATGGAGATGAGCATCTATAAGCCATATTCGCCAACAGCAACTTCAACAACAAAAACGAACAACTAACATCGCACTAAACAACGTACTAAACGAAAAAAAAAGAAAGAAAGAATACCCCAAACCAAAATGTACTAATACCATATTGAACGTCGCGCGTAGCCATGTTTTAAACCCAAGCTCGCCCGTTTTTAAAAGGCATAAATTTTGTTTGTTTTTTTTGCGATGTTTGCGATAATTTTTTATATATATATTTTGATATATATATATATGAACCATAAAACTTGCCTAGTCACGAAATGAAAAACTTTCAAAAGCGTTTAAAGGTTTTATTTAAAAAAAAAAGAAAGAAGAATTCAAAAAACACACAAAACTTGAGAGAAACAAAAACAAAAAGAAGTTAAAGTGCTATATTAATATATACTAAAGATAAAGATTGAAGGATTTAAAAAAAAAGAAAAGAAAAACCTAATGCTAAGTGAATGGACTGTACATGAATATGCAGTGTGAATGGACATTGTGTGTGTTTTTTGCAATGTGTGAATGTGAATTTATGAATGTTAGCTAATATGAAATATTTACAATATAATAGATTCTCCTTCTTTATTTTTCAAATAATTAAGTTGCGAAAATTTATCGAAAAGAGAAACATTAACAAAATGTATGAAGATAAAACAATGATATGCTGCCGGCAAAGAAGCTCTTGATGAAACTCAGCCCGCCCCTTATTATAATATATACATACATATATATATACTGCCACGCCCACGCTTCTCTGGCAGCAAATCAATGGCAAGAAAATCAATTAAATAGGTGCTACACTCTACAGATTATTTTGTCATTTTAATATTTTCCTGTTTTTCCTTTTAACCGATAACAAGTTTTTTTTGTTTCGTTTTTGTGTTTGACAAACTCTAAGTTTGCCACACCAAAATGTGTTAAATCATAAACCTATTAATTAATACATATATTTGTAATTCTTTTTTTTTTTTTTTTAAATGTGTAAATACTAAAAACAAACCATGATTAGAATGCATTTATTTCTGTACTACATCGCAAGAAGCAGAGAACTTACTGACTTCTTCTGGTGTACTCTCGAAATAAAAAGAAAGAAAAAAAATAATGGTAGTGGTAACCAATTTTTAGAGTCATTGTGTGTGTATTGTCTATCCTTTAATACTAAATATTAAAAACATTAAAAAAAAAGAAAAAAAACATAAATTGCCACCAACAAAACGAGAAAGTTATGGAAATCTAGTTTGAATTATGCGCTATTATTTAATTTATTAACTGTACTTATTAAATCAACTATTTTTTGCTAATTTTTCTTTTCTTTTTTTAATTAAATGTAATATTTTATTTTTAAACAATGAAAAACGAAAACAAGAAAAAAAAATTAAAAAATTATAAAAAAGTCGAAAATGTAAAAATGAAAATTAAAACGAAATCATTTTTGGATTTATAACGGATGGGCGAATTCAAGTTTTATACTTAACTAGAAAAAGTGCGGCGAATTAGAGTTTCATATTTTGACTCATAAAAGCGAAGCGAATTGAAGTCCCACACTTTTTCAGTGGAGAGAAGAGGAGCGAATTCAAGTCGCAATGAAAACCCAAAACAAAAACAAAAAACTGTTTTCATTCTAAATCAATGTCGAACATAGCGGGTCGTTTGTTGTTGTTCTTTCTGAGTTGCGCGTAAAACGGGCTATAACTGTTCTTTTTCAAATAGAAATTAATACATAATTTTTTTTTTTTATTATTGTTTACTGTGATTGTGTGTGCCTGTGTATCAATGTGCAATCCAAAGAAGATTTAAGCAAATGCGCTAATAAGCTGATATAATAAAAGGTGTGTGAATTTTAGCGCCTATTAAAACGAGAATTAGTTTGATTAATGTGAGACACTACTTATTGATATAAAACAATATCAAAGAAATGCTAAATAAGTGCAAGTAAACCATTAACAACATTTCTGAGAGAGAGTAGCTGCATACGTGTTTGTGTATGTGTGTGTGTGTGTGTGTGCTAAGGTATGCTGGTGCTACAAAAGGCAAGATCGTGTACACTTTCAAGCCGTACTTTACTGTGTGCTTATGTGTGTGTATGTGTGTAAAATGCCGGCAGAACCGGTTCAGCAAGTGACCAAAGACGCAAACTGAGCTATGTACACACATATACCACGTTTATACGTTGAAAATAAGAAGAAAGTAACGCGACATCTTCAACTATGTATATGAATAAAACAATGGAGTTTCCAACAATTTTAAGCCTAAACAATATTTTTGACTCCATTTTGTTGGCACCATATCAACAGATCAATAATAACTTTTTAAATAATTTGGTTTTTAAAAACCATAAATTTTAGTTGCGCATAAATTTGTTCTCATAAAATGCTGCTGCTGCATTAATGCTGCTCTCTTCGCCTTTCATCTATTCCACTTCTTTTCACCATTCGTTTTCCCCGCTACGCATGCGTGTCAGTTTCTCTCCCCTTCCCTTTCTACCCATTAAGAGCAAGAAATTCCCATAATTAATGCGTAAGAACGTCGTCCGGTAGTCAGTGAATGAGAGGAGTCGTCGGCCAGAGGGCACGTACCATAAATGTTGAAAGAATCGAAATGAAAGAAGATGAAGAGATAACGAAAGAGATGTAAACGCGATGAAACCAAACTGATAAGCTTGACATTGGAATAACAGTGTGGCGGGAATGTGGAATAAATAGATTGTCAATAGACACCTTTTGACCAGCATCACGACATATTTCATCTGAAATTGATATTTTTTGTCTCTATATAAATTATTCCCTGTAAATTGGGGTATATGCGTTTTATAAGAAACTGTTAGTTAAATGTAGGATACATACATACATATGTATGAACTTACGATTTCCTGTTACCTTTCTCACCCGCCCTCGCTCAACTGCTTTTACCGCTGCTTCTTCCGCTTAAGCAAAAACTACCGTTATATTCACTTACAAGTAACCGCCCGCACTTTTTTTTTCTGTTTTGTTTTGGAGTCTCTGCCCTTTTGCATTAGCGCATTGTGGCGCTCACGCACGGATTGCAACATTGCTGCTGACCCCCCTCCTCTTTCTACTCCTCCGTATTTTGTTGCCCTATTGTTTCAATTCTTGTTAGTACACACTTTGTGGCCATTGTTTGCCGCACACTCCATGTAAAAAAAAAAACAACAACAACCCAGCAGAAAATAAATACAATTTAACCTTAACCGCACCTTTTTCCGTTAAACGATTTTCGTTTTTCAAATTGAACGCTTGATCGATCTCTGATAGATAATGCTAGCAAAACACATCTGAAACATACCCTATAATATTTTTTCTACTTTAATATTAAATATATTTTATTATACGAATTTAAGTACACTATTTTTCTTGCTGTGCTATCAACTTTAATTTTAGTGATTTAAAGTTTAAAATGAAATTTACGTACATACATAAATATGTATATAAAATATTAGCGTCAAGTTCAGGCTGATAGAATTATTTATATGCCCGGTTGTATAAGGCTGGGTTATCAGCTAGCCATTCAGTCAGCAGTGAGCCAACTGTCCACCAATCAATCGGTAACAATCGGCAATCGTGTTTCAACACCATTGATAATAGTTGACATAAAGAACAAGAATGCTGATATTCAGTGTGCCATTAGCTTAAATTAAATGTCAATATGTACAATAGAACAAGCGACTAACAACTCAGAATATATATGTACATACATACTTATATATATACAGAAATAAGGCAACAACAGTTATTGTCACAAATCTTCTCCCTATCGCCATGGAGTAGACGATAGAACAAAAAAAAAAAACGTATGTGATAATTGATTATAGGCGCACAATTATAGGCCATCAAATTGATTTAGCCAAATTGACAGACAAATCATTATAATTGTTTAATGCTACTAGATTACTAACACTCACATACAAACAGATATGAATGTATGTATGTACATTTATGTATAATTAATGCATTTGTTTTTTTTGGCCTGACAAAGGTAAACACCGAAGCGGAAACATTAGGGGGAAAAAAAAACAAACACTCTACCTGTAGTGAATGGCCAAGAATTTAGAGTATTTGGAAAACGTTAATGGAATAATAATAGTTATATGACAATTTATGACATTCGAATATGGTAAATTTAAGGTGTCTGTGTGCCGTTTGAAGAAGCCGTAAATATTTTTCATTAGAATTGATATTATATAGAAACGAACCATACAGATTTATTCATTAAAGAAACATAAATGTAAAACCTATGTAAAAGAACTTCAATTGCATTATGCCCTTGAAATTCGTCATGTGTGATTAACTCGTGCTTTTTCTTTCTTGAGTATGCAATCATCCACCACTTTTCTTTTTCCGCTTTCGTTAGTTTCCCCCTTGTCAACCCCTTATTTGCGTCTTAAGATTTCATTTCATCTCAATTGCGTTTTAGAAACGCATCCCATTCAACAATAATTCAGTGTAGGAGAGAAATCAACCCTCAAAAGTAAACATTGAAAATGCGCAGCAATATCTTCGATAATCAAGTGTATGATATACATACGCCTTGACTTCATTCATTCATTCATTTAATCAAACATTCAACTTCCTCTGCCAAAATGCAGAATTGAGCTGAAATCGATATATTGAGCAAAAACACAAAAAACAAAAAAGACAAAAGTATATGCAATCCATTTGAAAAGTGCCGCAGCGGCAAAAGATAATGTTATGATGAACCAAATTTAAATAAATATAATACTTGAAATAGTCAGCAGAAAATACTTTTAATAAAAAGAAATGAAAACAAACAAATAAAAAAGGGGCCACAAAATGCTGAAAGATACATAAATTTATTTAGCTAATCAAAAAAAAGATATAGTATGAGTCATATGATAATTGTTAACCCTTAAATATAAAAATTTGGAACAGAAATCCTTATATGTATATAGAATATGTATATCTTTATAGTAATATATATTCTCTTATCAAATTAGATATCTTCACATTGTCAATTAACTTATCTTCAGATGAGATTAGTTTTTTTTTTTTTTTAAATTATCTTTAGTTTTCCATCAAATAGTCTCATCTACAAGACGCCACTTGAAATCTCGCTTCTAGAATATAGAATTGGTTGCACAATGGGATAAAAGAAGCAAATGCCTTTAAAAATTAATCGCTATGCCGATATTATAAATCAGAATACTATAAGATCTAATATATTTTAGGCTTTTTCTACCTATTTGAACTCTAAAAGAAAAAAACTGCCTTTTAACTGTTTAAAATGCATTTTAAACTAAACGTTCTAGTGGTAGCCCTCGTTTGTTATTATTTATCCATCCCTGCTTATATAGAGCCAACATTTATGACTGTTTTATTTGGTATCTTTTTAGTTTTTTCCTCCCCATTTTAGTTCTAAGCATTACTCAACATTTCCACACAGTTGAGTCAAGTGGAACTTGGTCTCGAGATATAGATATTTCTACATGTTTTTTTAATTGGGTTTTCTTTTTTTTTCTTTTTTAAATATTACAAAAGTTTTTTTTATGCTGAAATATTTGTTCAACGCACTCACTCACACTCATTGATACTCTTTGTATTTGCCATGATTAAAAACTTAAAACTGAAATATGTATTAAGCAATAATCGCATTTGATAAGATAAGTTATAGAAGTTTTATGTCTTGGCCAGTGACTAAATCCTTTGCCACAACTGACCATAACTTATCACCATATGAGAGATTTGCAATGGCTTAATTTGTCCAAGTATAAATAAAAATAATTTGATAAATCATTTAAAGACAAAAAAAAAACAAAACAATCAGGAAATTCCTTTGTGTCTTAAATGTGTTTTTTTGTTTAATATTTAATTTACAATATATTTTTATTCTACTATAATAATTTGATCAATTTTTAAATATTAAATAATACAAGCAAAAAGGTAAAAATTAGTTCGAGTTTATTATTTTAAAATGGAACTTCTTGGTATAATTTAATTATCATATTAACTTTTGGCTTATCAACAAAAATTCCATTTAGCATAAACCAAGAAAGAAGGTTTGATTATCAAAAAGATTACCTTGAGCAATGATATATATATATAATATATATAAACTTCTATTATATACACCTATATACTTACATACATACATATAGTATATATATATACACAGTTTTTGCGCAATCAAAAACGTTTTTTTTATTTTTCTTTTTGTAATGTAGAGCATCACAGATAAGTAAAAATTGCTCTGAGATAGCAAGGCACTTAACTTTTCTATATAATGTATATTATAGTATATATATATGTGTGTGTGTGTGTTATATGCGTGTAGAATATAAAGATCAGTCTTTATGCACAATATCATCAACATCATCTACTTGCCGCTTGCCGGCAACTCTTGTCAACCAACATTTGACTTCTTTTCAATTTTAAATTGACAACAATTGCTGGCAATTTGCAAAAGTAAAGGCATTTTCTTTTTTGTAGTTTTATTTGTTGCACTGCATTGCATTGCACTGTTTTACTGGTTTTGTCTTTATGACCAAAGTGTGCATAAATACTAATTAGAAAAACGATTCTGTTACATTAAATGAGAAAATCGACCTTGAGATACTCTATACGTATGCTTGTTTTATCAGTTAACTGTAGAATCAAGTTTATGGTCATGTTGTATACGTAAAAACTGATTTACAGATCATATTCAACTGAATGTATGTATACATATAATATATACATATGTGTATGTATATGTATATATATACCGGTTGCACAAATCTAGCTTAAATTTCGATCTTCTCTACTTATGATCAACCAAGTGGAGGCGTAAATACTTATTGTATGTATGTATGTGTGTGTGTATCTATGTAGATGCGCTTGGTTGACCACCAACAAGAGCAACTAACATATAAAACGTCATTTTGTTGTTATTATTGTTGTTGTGCGGTTATTATGCAGGGCTTAAAATAGTTTTCCCCCAACTATAGCAGTTTTCTTTTATCTATTCATTTTTTGTTGTTGTTTTAGCAATTTTCTAGCATGTTCATATGTCACTTAATTGTATGTGTGCATGATAGAAATTACGGCCACCCTCGCACAATTCTAAAAAGTTAAGACCAAATGAGAAACTGCATTTAAGTAAAAAAAAAAAAGACAGGTAAAAACCAAAAACAATACCCAAATGAATTTATTCTTTAACCATTTTTCAACATTGTCTAATTTATAGAAAATGCGTCTGTACTAAGCGTGGACATCAACCCATTGCGATTCGAATACACAGAGGCAGTTGAAAAAGAATTATGGCTATCAATCAAGGCAAATATAAGCCAACGATCTGTGCTATCGATGAGGTAGACGATCGCAGCTATAAGCTACATAATAATCAAGATGATGACATGATGAGAAATAAACAGAAACAACAACAGCAACAACAACAGCAGATTGAGGGCAGTGAAACAGCACCATTGACCACAAATCAACAGAAGCTACATATGGATGAGACAGGTCTGACACCCAAAGATTTGGAGGCGGCTCGTCAAGATGCTGGAGTAAATGTGGGAGTTGGTGGCAATGGAGGCGTTAGCGGTGGCGGACCAGCAGGTGGGGGTGGTATAAAGCCAACATCAGCAAATACACCAAACTCAACACATCCATCGGCCAATGGACTGAGGGGTTAGTGTAGACACAAACCTTCTTCCACTATGCCAAACAAACTATCCATCTCATTTCTTCATTTCAATGCATTTCCGTAATCATAGAACTTCTGTATATTTATTTTTATCATCTATTCTTGTTTTTTAGCTCTACTCCTACCAGGACGTCGATCATTTGATGCTCTAATGAGCCTATCGCGCAAACGTCGTATCCTGTATGTGACCACCGCCTGCTTGTGTGCTTTGCTTTTGGTCATAATCATAATGTTGCTTGCATTTTGGCCAGAGGTTCCATTCCATATGCGTGCTCCACTCTGTTTGGAGCGTGAGTGTGTGGAAAGTTCCCGTCAGTTACTATTATGGGCCAATACCACAAAGAGTCCATGCCATGAGACTTACGATTGGGCCTGTGGTAATTTTGCCAGAGATTATGCCCAGGGTGATTATTTTGTGATCAAGCGTGGCGAATGGAATTATAAGACTTACAATGAGTATCAGGGTAAGTTTACAATTCTCCAATATATTATAATTCATTTTTCTAATTATTATTTGTTTACCTACTCTGAATTCCTTTTGCAGAGCTCAATGAACTGAATCGTTTTATTTCAATGCTGCCAACAAATGCCGCTGAGGGCTCCGCTGCCTATTCAGTGGAATCGACAATTAGTAGTCTATATCGCAGTTGTCGTGAAATCGATAGTATGGACAAAAGTCAATCGGAATTGTTATTAAAGCGAGCCATTAATTCTGTGGGTGAGTTCCCAAGATAATTTCTTATAATCCAATTATATAAGATAAAGATTGTTTCCTAAAATGGTTTCTCAAATTAAAAGTGTGCTGCAAATCATCTGAGAATGGCTAGAAATGTTATTATAATTTGTAGAAATATATTCCAAATTTGTTTCTAAGTAAATATATACGGATAAATATAGTCTAAGCTGAGATATAAAGAACGAGAACTGGTATTGATAGAGATCTTTAAGATATATACGAGCATAGGTATTCTTTGTAAGTTAAACTTTATTGGTTGATCTAAAAAAAAAAAAAAATGTTGACTATTGCAATTAACAAGAACACAAAAGAAGTTATCTATGGATCAAAGGGTAACATTTTCTTCTCCTGGTCACATCTATTTGCCGCTTGGTGGCAAGTAGGTAGGACTTTGGACGGTCTTGTGTTGGCTGGAAATGATCTGATTGCCAATAATGCCAGAGGTACTGCCTGAGCTGCTGCTGGAGTAACCATCGGAAGAGCCAACATTAGAGCTTATGATTTGAGAGCCACTGACACCGGATTGGGAGCTGGCAGCACCCACAACAGCACCACCATCAAGAATGCCAACCACTGACTGAGCAGGGGCAACACCACCGTTGGTATGCTCCGAAGATCCTTCGATTTTGTCATATTCGGCTGAAAGGAAAAAAATTTAATGAAATTCCTATTGTTTGTAATCGTAATCATTGGCATTTGGTTCTTACCTTGAATCTGTTGCTGGGCATGAGCTGCTTCGGCATCGGTTTTGTATTTAATGAAGAAGACTTCTGGCTTGCTGGGCACTGTGGGTGCAGGTGTAGCAATATCGTTGACCTCCAATGATGAGTCCTTCTTGCTAAGCACATAGATAACAGTCTTCTCCTCATTTGGAGCATATTCGGCAGACAGTTTGACATTGGCACTGCTCGACGATGGAGCCTTAATGAAGACAACACGATAATTCTTTTGAGGACGTCCAATAACCAAATGCTTGGAACGTTCCAGATTCTCATGCTCTTCGGGAGCGGCAACAGTAATGAATTGCTTGTGAATGATGGGTGCTTGGAAGCCACGTTGCTCCTCCACCTGTTGTTGCTGCTGATAGCTGGGAGCCTGATAGCCAGAAAGGGAGCCAAAACCAATATTTGGAGTTGGGCCAAAGCCGGTGAAGCTACCGCCGCTACCACCGCCAAGACTGCCGCCTCCACTGCTACCGCCGAAACCCACACTGCCACCGCCGAAACTGCCGCCTCCTACACTGCCACCGCCATAACTTCCACCTGTAGAATAAGTGTTTGAACCACTGCCAAAGCTGCCGCCATATTGACTTGGAGCGGAAGCGGAACTGCTACCCAAAAGTGAACCAACACTGGCACTTTGGAATGCACCCAAAGGACCATAAGAGGCCACACTTTGGGTATTACTTGGAGCAGTTAAAAAACCACTGCTACCTCCGGAAAGAACTCCCGACACGCCGCTGCCATAGTTATATCCTTGAGGCTTGGCAGCTGCCAAAGCCATCAGAGTGCAAAGAATCTAATGGAATATATTTAGAAGATGATTAATCCTTTTTGATTTCGTTTCTTGTTGTAGTTGTTACTGCTCCCTCTACCTACCACAAAGATACGCATCTTCTACGGGTTGTGTTCAGTTGATGTTTAGCTAGTTAATGCTCTTCCTAGTCAAACTTTTCATGCTTTTATAGCTAAAATCAATAATAATATCAATGAGTTTTTTCTATAATTTTTTTTTATCGATTTTTTTTTTGCTAGTTAATTAATTGCTCAATTATTTGACTATGCCGAACCTCTGACATTTGACTTGTTTCGTTTGGTTAACATCATCTTGATCTCTGTCTCTCTCTCTTTCCCTTTGTATCTCCGTTTCTCAGTTTCTCTTTAACTTCCTTTAATGTGACCTGCTGTGCGAGTGTGTGTGTGTGAGTTTGTTTGACCATAAATCATAGTCGAACCAATAAATGTTGCTTGAATTGGCTACGGTTGCATTTTTGTCGATTTCAAAGTTGAATGCAAATTGAGTTATGGATTTGATTAATTATCAATCTTAACAATATCAAAATCAAATTGTTAAAAAAGCGAAGAAAATTCATTGGAAAATTGATACAAAAATAACGCTCGGCAAGAGCAAAGGTCATGGCAAAAATAAGTACAAGTTAAAAATATAAAAAATGAAATCCCCCCTCAATTGAAATATTTATCCTTGATTTAAAAGTTTATAAAGAAGAAATATAAAACATATAGAAAAAGAAAATAGTTTTTTGTTTTATATAAATTTTATTTATAAATATTTACGCACTTTCCCTGAAATGCTTTCAGTTTCTAGTCTTACCATTCTCTCTCTTTCTTTTTTTTTTATTGAATTAGGGGGATTTATGTTTTTTTTTTCTCTCCATTATCTTTATTAATGAATACAATTTATCTGCTGTCTGTCTGCAAGCAACGCCCAAAGTGTCCAAGAATTATTATTATATTTGAGTGATTCTTCTTAGAAGTGTTTTAACTTCCGCAAAGTTTTACCTTACCTCTCTCTCTCCATTCTGACGTATTAAAGCCCATTGTTAACAAGAATTTAATCATGTTCGCGGGCATTAAGCCAAATGATTTTAAAAAATTATATAATTTGCCGAAGGCATAAGCAATTAATTGGCATTGATTTCAGTTTCTATATATTTTTTTGTTGATTATTATTGATTAAAGAATGAAAACGAAGAAAAAGAATGAATTTGGGTTTTTTTTTTCTTCATTTTAAAGCTCGGTTTTACTAGTCTTACCAAATCATTTCAGTTGACGGGGTCTATAAATTAAAGCATTTCCATTGATGAGTTTCGTAGACGAAGAAGATGAAAATGCTGTATGCTAAGAGTTGTGGCAGTAATAGACTTCAATTTACCCTCTAGTAATCAATCAAACATAATTTAAGGTTAAATATTAAGACTAGAATGATATAAAAACAAATTTAATATAATAACAGTTATATAACTTCTTCTTCTTTAGTTTTTCAATCAATTTTTTATGTTTGTTTAAGGTCTACGTATCTTATTAAGTTTAAACTGAACATACCCTTTTCATATAGGGTATGCATATGTCAACGCAACTGGCTAAAACAGATGCCTCTATGTCGTTTATGTTGTGTCATGGTCTATTTTTAGATAAGGAGGCTAAAAGCAAAAATTCCAAACGGCGGCTCTTCTTTTTTTTTTCTTTTTTTTATCCAAAATTTTAATATAATTGCCATAATTTAAATGCGCTTTGGGCTGGGCCTTTCAGTGATTTGGTTTGGCTTCTTTTTCTGGTTTTGTTATTTCATTTTGTTGGTATTATGATTTATGCCCGAATTTGCACCTTGAAATTAGGCTTAGATGATATTAAAAACTATTTAGTTAAATTAAAAAAAATGTGACAAATTATCGAAGCGATTTAGAACACAAGAAATCTTCATTTGTTTGCCATCATTTGGGGATTTGCATTGGCCTCGAAATTGTTTGCCAATTTTTTTTGTTTATTTTTTTTGGCTATTGCATAAGTTTTCTTTGATTTTTGTGGCTTTTTGAATTTTCGTTTTGTTTCTCATTTTTTTTTTTCAAAGATTAATAGCTGCCAACTAGTTGCTGCCAATCAAAAAAAAGGTCGCCCAGTTGATGCCCAAATATAGTCGCATCTCAAAATCCCATTAATTAAATGCAAATGAATATAAATCTATGAAAATGAAGAAAACAAATATAAATTAATTGCACACATTAAGTACAGTAAGCCGACTAAATGATACCCTGTATTGAATTCTACGATTCTATTGGATATTTGTGATCCATTCGTTCTATGAAATTCTATGTAAGTCATACGTTCCATGTGACTCTTAAAATTATATAATTGGCTTCCAAGAGAGAAACTCTGGAAGAGTCTCGAGCACGTGCTCAGCTTTAGAATTCCCCTTCTGCAGAAGATAGATTAAAATCACTTTCATTTGGAGATGATCCTCCGCACATTACTTTAGATAATAATATTATAGATCAAAAATACATATATAAGAAACGTTGTTAAAACTACAAAAAAACCTTTTTTCCTATTCTCTTGTATATTAATTTTTACATTTCAAAGATGTTAATATACTCTTCCTCTATAGGGTATATAATAACGTTGCATTGCCACTTTGGAATTTTTGGTTTTTTTTTTCTTCTTTATTTTTTATATCTGCGACTTGCCAAATTTATGTAAATTAAACTTAAAACAGAGACAAGAGATTCATTTGACGCAAATTTTGGAAACTGTTTAAATTGCTTGTCACGAAATAGTGTGGCTGCATATTTTTATTTGTCAAATGCCAAGAAAAGAAAAACAAAAGGATCTCTCCCTATCTAACTCATTAAAATTCTGAATAGCAATTATAAAAAAATTGTTTATTAAGAAAAGAAAGTCATTTGTCTAACGTTTTTAAATTAACACTACAACAACAAATATATTTATTTAACAACAAAAATATATATTTTCATAACAAAATTTGTTTAGTTTATTTTTTACCATGTACTTTTTTTTATAAACTGTTTCTATCGATTGGTTTTTTTTTTGTTTTGTTCATCTTACGTTTAGCACAGGGTCAAAGCACTTTTGCGAATTTCGCAAATCAGATAACAGCAAAAAAAAAAAAATTTGTGCAAAAATGATGTGGACAAAAAAAAAAAAAAAAAACTAAGCAAAAAAGCACTTTTGTTATTTATGCGTTCGCAAACATTTATGATGAGTTAGTTGTTGCTTTTGGGTTTAGTTTTTTGGCTTATCAAAATTTATGTTAATTCCTATTTTTTAACCGTTTGCTAATAGCATCTTTGACTATAAAAAAAATGTTTTAGAATGATGAGAGCCAAGTTTTCCACTAGAGTAAATGTTTTAGAATGATGAGAGCCAAGTTTTCCACTAGAGTAAAGCCGACTCTTTTTTTCTCTCTCTCTCTCTCTCTCTCTCTGTCTGTCTGGATATCAAACCATTGAGAAATTTTACTTGAAATTTGAATTAAGCCTTACTTTTGTATATATCTATCGGATACATATGATTATATAGGTATATATCTTTACCTTTATTTAAAGATGAAGTAGGAAATTCATTCCCAGTTTACGATATAGAAACTTCTGGATGGTAATCTTTAGTAGATACCGCGATTTGGTGGTGCCAACCAATTGGTCACAGCCATGGTTGGTGCCGGATAATGATAGCCACCACCATTAGTACCTATTCCATTTCCAGATCCACTCTCATCCTTGTTATTTAATGCTCCAATTACCGACTGGACAGGTGCCACATATGGTGCTGCCTGCTCTGTATTGCCACCCAATTGATCATATTGGCTTTGAATTTCCCTTTGAGCAGCTGCTGCCTCTTCATGTGTCCGATATTTGATAAAGAATATTTCCGGTTTATGCTCAAGTTCTGGACGTGGCTGTGCCACAATGTCTTCTGCTTGCAATTCCTCTTGTTTGCGTGTCAACACATAGACCACAGTACGTTCCTCTTGTGGGGCAAATTCCGCTGTATATTTGATCTGTTCATTACCACCAGTGGGTGCACGTATGAATATAATGCGATAATTGCGACGCGGTTGTCCAATAACCAAATGTTTAGTCTGTGGCTGTCGACCAACATCCTCATCCTCAGCTGCCGAGACAGTAAAGAATTGTTTTGTTATAACAGGTGCAAGGGGCGGAGCAGCAGGTGCCTCTGCTTGTATCTGTGCCTGTGGGTTTATAGATGGTAAATATCCACGCGATTGTCCCTTGACCACTTGCTGTTGTAGTTGGATAAGGCAAAGGAATAGTAAGAAATAGCCGCTTTCCTTATGATACAACATTTTGATACGAAATGAAAACATTATCTGAGTTTGAAATGAATGAGAGTTGTGGTCTTTATACCCAATTATATATATCTTTATATATATATAGAAATGGTAGAATCCTAATCTTTAAATCTAACATATGCAAAACTCACATTTGTCTTAAGCAAAAAGAGTTTTCGCATGCGCTTTATTTGTTTTTTTTTTTTTGCTTTTCTAATTAAGAGCCAAACAAAAGACTTAGGCAACAAACTTGACTTTCCTTTGACTTAGAGACAAACATAAGTGGAAATTAATTAGCCGTAACATTTTGCAATAGGCCAACAAGTGGCATAAATTTGGCCAAGTATTCGACAGATATATCATTTTTGAAGAGAAAAACTTAATTCACTTAATAATTTATAATATTGACTCTGATTTAAAATTTAATATTAAATGCAATTTAATTTTTCAACTTTAGTTTTTTTTAACAATTTACAATTAACAATAATTGGCTTAAAGCCTGCTCTCTTTTGAATATTGGCTAATTATCTTAATTATTTCAACTCGTCATGGTATATTTTCCACACATATTTAACCAATTTTGCAAAAAAAAAAAAAAAAAAAATTCATTTATCATTTATTTGGTTATAAAGTTTTGTCGTGGTTCATGTCTGCGTATAGAAGGGCAGGGGGAGGGACTTGTGGCCATTATTCAACGCCCTCGCACTTCTTTGGTTTTTATTTTATTTTTATTTTCTCATTTTATTAAATCTTTTTTGACTAATGATCGCATCATTCAGCGCCATCTCACATGGAACTCTTATTTGTATTATGCGTTCAGCCTCGTCGTTGATATTAGTAGATTAATTTCGTTTGTTGTCAACAAGTCGCCAGACAATTAAAATATCAACCGACAACACACACACACACTCACTCACACACACATGAACAGAGAGAGAGAGAGAGAGATAAAAGCTTAGTTGGATTGGGCCAAAAAGCGCATTTTTCGAATTGGTTGGTCTTTGAACTGGTTCGATCTTGCATGACATTTGCATAAATTGACGCGTAATTCCCACACTTTCATGTCGCATTTAAGCAAAATGGTACAGCTAATTTGATTTATGATTTGGTTTTATTAAGAAAAATTGTTTCTATCGCTCGCCTCGTCTCAACATAATAACCTAACCAGAGATGAAGATGTTGCAAAAGACGAAGGTTGTTGTTTTATAGCACGATTTTAAAAATATATTATATAGATTTTAGAATTATAGAAAAATAGAGCAAGGACTCTTAAATTGAGAAAATCAAGCGAAATATATGCAAATTTCAATAGAAAAATAAATATAATTTCAATTATTAAAAGAATTTTAAAAGAATATATCAAATACCATATACAAAGTATTCAGACATTGAGCCAAAGTTCTTTTAATCTATGCAAATAATTAAATATATTCTAATTCTATATAATCACATGTTTTATTCAACTTTTTATTCAACTCTATATTCATTTGAAAATTTTTTTTTTTCAACTCTTTTTTTGGTTTTTTTTTTTTTTTTGTGCCTAATTATCCTTTCTTTGGTGTCATTTTTAGTATTTTGTTCAACAATTTTGACACGATTTTTCATCTAGTTTATGCAGTGTCAGTTTATTGACCCAATACAAAACTAGAAAAAATATATATATAAAAAAACAGGTAACAAAAAAAAAAAATTAATGAAATTAAAATTTATGCTATTTTTAATTAAATTTGATGAGCTTATTTTGATTTCTCACTTCATTTAGGCTAATTTTTATTTGAAACGACAATAAAAAAAAAAAATAGAAATAGTAATGAGAAACAAATGCGAAGGTTTTTTTTCTTTAAACTTTTTTTAAATAAACATTTTATTAACAAAAATACAACAATATACGTATATATATATATGTGTGTGTATAACAAATAAAAAAAAAAAAGATATCAAGAGAAAGACAATGTTGGTTGCTAGTGATTGCTCTTAAAACTAAAATAACGAACAAGAAACAAATGCATGGGATACTTTTTGGGCAGAAGGGCGGGGAATGAGGAAAGGGGAAAGGTTAAGAGGTTAAGGGATCAATTTGAGTACAGGTGGTGGTGGTGTTATCCTAATGCTTCAACAAACTGGGCAGATACTGAGAATTGGGCTGTGGACGACTTATCTGACGATAATTGTAACTGCCATCGGGATTGAGTCCATCCAGGCTGCCAATAACTGAAGTGATTGGTGCATTTGTCTCCTCCTGATACTCATTGGTGCCGCCAAGCTTGTCATATTGTCCTTGAATCTCCTTCTGGGCCTGTTGAGCCTCCTCATCGGTCTTGTACTTGATAAAGAATACCTCCGGTTTGGTTGGCTGTGTGGGAGCTGGTGTTGCAATATCATTGGCATCCAAATCATTATCCTTCTTGCTCAACACATAAATGACAGTCTTCTCTTCCTGTGGTGCAAATTCGGCCGAATACTTAACATTGGCATTATCGCCAGCTGGTGCCTTAATGAATACCACACGATAGTTTTTCTGGGGACGACCCAAAATCAAATGTTTCACTTTGTTATCGTTGCCATGATCCTCGGGAGCGGAAACCAAATAGAATTTCTTATTAATAATTGGAGCGGGTGTAGTGCTGGCAGGTGGTAAATACTTATCACCACCACGATGTGGCAGACCCAATCCGCCACCATTACCACCGACTCCAATTCCACCAATATTGATTAGATCACCACTGCCGGCAGTTGCTGGCTCATAGCCATATTGAGGACGTGCCTGGACTAGAGCCATTAAACAGCAACAGCTGACAATCAAACGAAGGGCCACCATTTTGTATGTGCGAGTGTATGTGTGAGTGTAGATAGATAGATAGGTAATCCTTGTTTTATTCCAATTAAAACTGATTGGTACGATAGTTTCTGTGTTCGCTTTGTTAGTTCGTTGACGAATTGATTCGAGGGAATGAATGCATTTGATGCTGCTCCTCTTGTATTATATATGCTTGTGTGCAGCAGCGCCTCTGCCGGCGGCAACGTTGCCAACAAAAACAACAACAGTTTATGCAAATGCGTTCAAAGAAATATTCGAATCTTTTGAATCTTTGAGCCTATGACTTTAGCTCTGGCTCTAGCTGAATCTAGTCTTCAAGTTGACCTAAAATTTATTCAAATTAGAACTAGCTCAGCTCAGCCGATGCAAGCTCTCTATTTCCTTCTCTGTCTATCTGTCTTTCAATCTCTTTCTCACTCACTCACTCACTCTTTGTAGAGCGGCATCTTCAACTGGCTCAGTTTGGTTAGGTTTTTGGCATTGCTGACATTGAACTTGAATATTGAATGAATAGCCTTCAAAGTATCAAATATATATATATCTATCTCTATATATATATACATATAGATAAATCTGTATAACACATACATATCTATAGATTGTATAGGCCCGCATTTAAACGGCACAGTATATTCACACATCACCTATGGCAACATCAATCTCGAATAGGCCTAAAAGATAAAGAAAAAAAATCAATATATAAAATCACATCTATACGAACTTACTTTACCCATTACTTAAAATTTTTATTGGACTTTATATTAGTTATATATTAGTTAAATGCTGTTTAGACTAGAAAAGCTTTTATTTTTAATTAATTACTATAATTTAAATACATTTTTATGGGGTATTAAATATTTGGCCTAGGATTTAATAATTGATATAGTTTATAGATTTGTCTAATCATAATATACCTTTTTAAACAGTTTTGGGTGTGGAAACAAGTTTGCTGGGTTTTTCTTCTACTTTACCATAATAAATTGGCAAATCTATAATATTTGGCAAGTATATTTATATAGATTTTTTAATATAGATTTTTTTTTTTTTTTACAACTCATTTGTCAAAATTCATTAAAATTTCAAATGCGGTTTATGTCATTTGATCTTTTTGTAAAAAGTTTAGATATTTTATATAAAAAAGTTAATATTAAAAAAATGAGCCAAGAAAAAGGCTTCAAAAAGTGTTCTAATTTTTAGAATATCTATAAAGAAAATGTTGAATAAATGGACTATACGTTTACTTTTTTGTTTTTTTTTTACTATTTTGGCTTGTCAATCAGTTCACAAGTTAAGAAATCCTTTTTTAAATTTTCACTGCATATCATTTGCTATTCTAGTTCTATTAGTTCTGCAGATTTTACTATAGCATTATGGTCAATAAGGCATAAGATAAACAAATATTTAAGCTTTTTTTGATTTTATTCTTGATTTGTTATATTCAGGTTTGTTTGTTGTAAACATCCGATTTATAATCTATAATTCTATATAGATTTTGAATGATAAAGTTAAAAATTAGATGATAAATTTAGTAATCTTTTCCTATATACATTCGTATATCGAATATAGTATTATATTTGATAAGAACTACAATTCTGTAGAAAAGAGTTTACTATAAAAAGTTTTTATTAGAAATTTGTATATATATATATATATCTCCTAACTATCTACTTTATATTTGTAGAAATAATATAATTCAATTAGATGATCAAATGATTCAGTAAAAGAATCATTTGATTGTGATTTTCTATAAAGATAAAACAAATAAAAGATAAAAGATCAAATGATTTATTTAGAGGTGTCGTAAAAAAGATCAAATGATTCATTAAAAAAGTTCCATTGATTAAGTTAAGGATCTACCGATTCATTAAAAGAATCATCATGATAGTACATCATAGCACATCATTTTGCTAGTTCTTTTATTATTTTTGGTAAAAATACCATTATATAGAAGTAGGTTTTTATTCCCTTTCATGTTAGTTGCCATATTTGGTTACTTTGGACTAACCATTGTGTCATGTTTTTATTGTTTTCCGAAACAATGACCATTTATGGTGACCGCTAAAAAAATTTTGCACTCTGACTCAGTGTTTAGCCAATACACAAACCACAAATGCTTGATGGACATTCACCGGGCTGGTGGCTGCCTTGGAGGTCGTCCATTTCGTTTGTCTAGTAAAAACAAAAGCAACAAATGATTTTATTTTATTTATTTATGTTTATTTGTTATTTTTTCTTTGTGCAAAAACAACAAGAGTTATGTCTTTAATAAGAAGAAAAAAAAAAGGTATCAAAAGCAACAACAACAAGAGCAACAAAATCGAGCCCATAAAACATAATTTTGATCGAAAATGTGTGGAAGCAGATTCAATTTGAATTTGAATATATACATATATATATTTCTGTCTTCTTCTTTTTTTATTTGTGAATGGGATTTATGGGCTTTGATTGATGACAGAACATAAACAAATAAAAAAAAAAAAAAATTTAATGGGAAATGCATTTGCACTTCTTTTTTTTTTCATCTCCCTCCACTTTAGATCAATATCTTTGATTTTATAATGCTGTTAGGTTTACCTGTTTCTAAGCAGCAAGAGTTTCAAATCGAAATGAAGAAGAAAATGTTAAACAAAATGATAATTATCAATTAGGCATTCCATATCCATAATTTTACATTCACATCACGGATCGGTTGTCGTCGCCGAGGTTTTTGGCGGCATGCTGTGAGTGGGGAAAATTTATGTAACATTTTATTGAAGTTGACAGGTTATAAGAGGTGATCTCGAGAGCGCGCGCGCGGGTATCAAGATAGAAATATTTTGGTAATTTTTACATCTTGTGCTGCTACCGTCTGTCTTGTAGCATTTTGTTTCACATTTTTTATTTAGTAGGTGTGATTAGCTTTATGCTAAAGATCGCGCCATCCCATTGTTATGCAGATTGCGATATTGATAATATTAATTATTGAATTCTTGTTTAGAGATTTAGAAATTGGAGCAGATCTTTTGATATTTAGCTATATATAGATTGTTCAATTATACATAATACATTTGTTTTATTGTCTTGTAAGGTGTGGCTTTTGTTGTTACCATCATTTCAGTCTCTCTTTCTCTCCCTCTATCTCTCCTTCTATCTATATATATATATATATATATATATATATTTATATTATATATCCATATATCATTTAATACTTTCTGGTATTTTAATGCATTAGCTGACCTTGTGATATTGTTTTTTTGATTTTTTTCTTTATATTGAGTTTCTTTTTATTTCAGTTTTTTTTTTTTTTTTTTTTTGATTTTCATTTTTTTAAGTCGCTAATTTATTTACCAACGTTTGTGGTTGGTGGTTCGTGGTTGGTTGTTGGTTTGTGTCAATCTAAGTTGAGTTGGCTAACTGCGGTTGGCCAGTTCAGAGATCAGGTCCAATAATTATGAAGAGCTCGCCAAATAGTTGTGAACCAGTGACATTGATAAGAGACATTCCATATATATATATATATATATATATATATATATATATATATATATATATATATATATATATATATTTGTATATCTAACACTGACCAACAAGAAAATTATGCAAGATTTACCTTTACCTTTACTTTTAATTTCAACAAACAAATTTTCTTCCTCTTTTTAATATTCAATGCATTTCAATTTGGCTAAAAGCTTTAATTTGAATTTAAATTGAATAATTATATCAATTTTTTCTTTTTTGTTTCTTAATTTGGTCTTTGTCTTTTGTCAACCATCAGGTTTCTATATTCTTTATAGATCATCTTTAACTTTGGAATTATCAATCTGTATATATAATAATTTGTCACTTTTTAACTTTTGTTTCCCCTTTCAACCCTTTCCATTAGAAAACTAATTTCATTATTTTTTTGTTACATTTTTTTGAATGCTTATACGAGTTCTTAACTTTTATTTAAAAAAAAAAATATTAATGCGAAATCGAAATATATAAAATAATGAAAAATCGCAAAAGTTACATACAAATTCTGGCAATAAGAAATCTCCTACTATGAGAAGATATACTCGATCCTAGCTAGAATTGTTCCAAAATAGTTTAAGAGCCGGCAGTGGGAAGCAAGTTTTCTGTTCCATTGTGTGTGTGTGATGTATCCTATCAGTATGCTTGATAGGAGAGGATGTTCTAGAAGATTTCATCTACTTCCTAATTGGTTTGACAGGCAAATAGGTTACCTGGGCATTGGTACCTGATGTAATGTCTGATGAGATACCCGATGAGATGCCCGATGAGGTGCCTGATGAAATGCCCGATGTGCTAATCACTTGACGGCTGCTACCATCAGCATCGATGCCAGCTAAATTGGTATAACCGGCATCAACACTGGGTACACCACCAGTACCAATAATATTGAGGCTGCCGCCATCGGCAACAACACCGGAGGCACCATTATCACCCAAACTGCCAATGACCGAGGATACAGGAACGATGCCTTCATCGCTAGTCTGGGAGCTACCACCCAAAGCATCATAGTTGGCTGCAGAGAAGGAGAAAACAAGAAAGAGTTATTATATAAAGTTAATTTGATTTGATTTAATCTTACCTTGAATGGTCTGCTGGGCATGGATAGCCTCTTGTGGTGTCTTGTATTTGATGAAGAAGACTTCAGGCTTGTTATTAACTGGACGTTGGGTAACAACCTCGGCACTAACATCCAAGGCATTCGATTTCTTCGAAAGCACATAGATGGCTGTCTTATCTTCAACAGGTGCCACATTGGCAATAATCTTAGCCTTGCTGGTGGTCGATGTGGGTGCATTAATGAAGACCACACGATAATTCTTCTGGGGCCTGCCAACATTCACATAGCGAACAATTTGCTGCTCATCATGATCCTCGGGAGCGGTATGAATGTAGAAATGTTTGCTTATCTGAGCAGGTTGGAAATTGGCCAAATGGCTAATATAAGCCTCCTGTTCATTGTAGTTAATGGTGGGACCTGGATGGATGCCAGTCAAGCCAATGCTATCGCTTACAGTTGTGGTTGAGATGCCACTTCCAGTGCCGATGCTGCCACCATAACTGCCAATATCACCGCTACCAATGGATACTTGAGTGGAGGGCACAAAACCTGAAGTACCAACATTGACCTGACCAATGCTGGGCACTCTATTGAAATAGTTTGTACCAGCTGCGGTTGGCTGATAGGATGTCAGTGTTACTCCAGCTCCACCAACATTGCCATTAATACCACCGGCCTGATAGTTATAACCAATATCGGGAGTAGGTGCGGCTAAAGCATTGCCCAGCAATGCCACCAATAATACCACCTGCAATATATCCATGATATGATCAATTATAGACACCATGCCAAAGGGATATCATCATCTAATTAAGATGCACTTTCACTCACCACAAACTTATTCATTTTACAAAATTAACGAATCGAAAGTTCCAAACCAAAACACTCAACTGAAGCCCTGGAGCTACTGCACTGGATTGATGCGATGTTTGGACTAAACTGTCATCTTTTATACCACCCGAAGGCATCTTTAATTGAAGTTAATTAAAGTAGTTGTCAGTCTTGCTCTTGCCTGCTTTGATTTGCAATAAATCGTTAAAAAAAAAACTATATCATGGCAGTTCATCCAAAAGAAATAAATTTGAAAATCCGGCTAGCACGGATTTTTTTTTGTGGTATTTTTTTTTTTTTATTATTATTTTTGTTGTCTTGTCTTTTTGTTTTCATATAATTTTTGAACAGTAGGCGCTAATTGGTAATGCAAACTTAACTGAAATACAATAAATTTCTAAGCATGATTTCAATAATACATTCGACTTGGTGTTGACGCTTGCCAATTACAAATAAAAGTTAGCCAGAAACTAAATAGTCCATTTAAATAAAACTTTTAGAGCAAAACAAAAAACCCTTTTAAGACAAGTTCTTTTGCAAAATAATGAAATTTTAATTGCATTTTATCCTATTTTTTTTAAATTTAAAATTAGTTGAAGTTCTATTATTTTAAAATTGGTCTTAAAATAAGATGATCTATGGGCATATCCTGTGCAAAATGGATGCACTTCCGTTTCAAATGTTCTCAAACGTTTCAACTTTCTTGCATATTGTTAAATATTGAAACAGTTGATAAGACGAAACAATTGAGATTGGAAAAAAGTAAATATTTATCGTTTCTTCTCTTTACAATTAAAAAGAAAGAGTATTGCCAAGTCGTATATATATTGATTTCATGGTTTCCCTTTATTTGACATTTAATTTAAGTTTATGATTGCAAGAGGGCACCCTGAAAGTTCCAAGACATTGCAACCAAACATTTTAGCGCTTTTAATTGCTATAAACAGCCAAGACCAGACCAGTATATGTATATATATATATATATATATATATCATCTCATATAGATATAATTATATGGTATATATAATATATATATATGCATTTAAGTTGCTGTCATAAGTTTTAGTTTAAGTTTTTTTCTTTGATTGGCAAAAAACAAAAAAATTTCATGTCTATGATTTTGGGGAATTTGATTAGCGTATTTGATGCTCAAAAATCCCAAATAGCCGGTCATTCCCCGATCGTTCGATTAACACCGCCTGATACCGATAGTTTCCCCACCTCCTCCTCTTCTTAATCGGCCCCATCTTAATCTCTTTCTCTACATTTCACCCATACAAATTGTAAATCTTATCTCTTATTATATCATTTCTTTTTTTTTTTTTAGATGGCTGGCATCCTTTTTCGAAAACAAATCGATTACAACATTGGGAATATAAGCGGGCATTGGTCCATTTGCAGACAAAATATGGTATATTTCCATATTATCGTGTTAGTGTGGAGAATGGTTATAACAGTCCACACGATTATGTCATTACTTTGGATGAGGGTGAGATTGGTATGCCGGATAAGTATTTTTATGGCAGCAATGCCGATGAGGAGGTAGTGCGAGGTTATAAGCTTCTATTGCGTGATTTTGCCATCAATATGGGTAAGATGATATTATATAATAATTTTGCAAAATTCTAACACTAACAAAATTATTATTATTCTTGATTGGATTAGGCATTGTGTCACGTGAAGCGGATCTGTTTGCCGATGATATATTCCATTATGAAAGACGAATTGTGACTCATGTGGATGCTGCAAAAGCAAGTGGAGATCGACAAGTGAATAAATTGATGCGTTTGGCGGAATTAAAGAGTATAGCGCCATCGGTAAGAATTGTCTTAATTCCTATATGGATTATATTTAATCTTCATCTATTCCAGCTTCCCATTATTGAGTCTCTACAGGCCATATTTCCCAATACGAAAATCACTGAAGATACTGAGGTTATGGTACGCGATGTTGAAGTTTTCCATGAATTGTCTACTCTTCTTTCCACATCTGACAAAAAGTCAGTATAAAATGATTTATGTAAATCTTTTTTTTTTTAGATTATGCTAAATTATTTCTTGTTCTATGTAGGCCGATTAATAATTTCATCATATGGTCGCTGGCGCGTCAAATGTTGCCCCATCTATCGAGGGAATATCGGACTTTAGCTGAAAATTTTGATCATGCCATTTATGGACGAACTGCCAGCTATCCCCGATGGCTTATCTGCAGCAAAATTGTGCGCGATTGGTTACCCTTTGCTGTCGACGCACTGCAACAACAGCCGGCCAAGCAACAGTTTGAGCATAAATCAACTCCCCCGAATAATTTGTGGCTAAATAAATCACAGGGAAATGAGGAATTTTTACGACTAATGTTTTATAGTCTACGCAACCAATTGCAGGATTCACTTGAGCAAGCCACCTGGCTAGAAACTCCGGCTAAACAGTTTCTTAAAAAGAAACTGAACGAGATGCGACTCCAATATGGTATACCCATTGAAGTTCTAGAGCAGCCCAATTACCTCAAAGATTATTACAATGATTTAATGCTGAATAACTTGTATTTTGTGGAGCATTTGGAATCCATTTGGACATTCCGTCGATGGCGTATGGAACAGAAACTAAAACCGCTTGTCATGCTGGATGTGTAAGTCCAAAATAATTGAAAGAAAAAATACCGATATAATTATATTCTTCTAACGCTTTTAGCATTGTTTCCGAGATGTATACAAGGAATCAGCCAGAAGCCATTGCTTATTCCAATAAATTGAACATGTTGCTTGTATCTCCTGTATTAGCTGGCTCCAGTTACTATGATTATCGATATCCAGTGTATGTATTGATTTAGATTAAAACAAAGTGAAAGTCTCAAACGAAAACTTTCATTACAACTTCTCGCTCATTTTGGCTTATGACCATTGTTTATGTCTTTCTATCTTTTTCTCTTTAGCGCCCTTAATTTTGCTCGCATTGGTTCAGACATTTTGGAGACATTGATTGAGAATTTTTCAACATTTCTGCTGCAATTTAATGCCCAAAGTGTGGATCTTAGCGATGCTATACCAGAGATTCATTATGCTCAACCAGATGTTAATTGTCTAGCGGCCGGACAACCACCACAGTTGGCACACGAATTGGCCGAACTATCGCCAAGTGCTCTAAAGAGTTTCCATGTAACATTAAGTGCGGCAAGGACTGCAGCGCGGGCGTTAACCTCTTTCGTTTCGGCTATTGATGCGGGAACAGCTATTCAGGGAGCTGGCATTGATCAGGCTGGCACCTATGAGACGTTGCGTTTGACCCAGCGTCTTAGAGTGCCTGGATTACGTTCCTACAATGAGAACGAACTTTTCACTTTGGGCTATATGCAACAGCATTGTAGTACATCCATAGCGGATAAGGATTATGCTAGAATTAAGCCACATGTTGAACGCCAGCTGGCCGAGCGTTATCTGTAAGTAGTAGTATACTCATCTTTCTATCTATTAAATTGGCTAATTTCCTCTTAATTTTTTTAGGTTCAATGCCTCTTGGCAGCATATACAATTTCTGCCGCGATCAACCAATTGCGCCGCTTCTGAAGTGAGCTGTTCGAATTTGCTTTAAGATTCACGAGACTCATGCCTGAGTATATGATTGATTATTGCTGTTGCCACATTGTACAATTCCTTAACATATATTTATTGTACTTTCTTTTACACACACACACCCATATCTATACACATACAACTTTGCGCATTAGTTACTCTAGATTTAGCTGTAAGACTTTAATTTAAATTGCGATTTTTTTTTTTTAAAATTGAATGAATGAAGTAACCACTGTTGACATCACCATCAGACACCCCCCTCTTTCTCAAACATTAATGTTTGATAAGCAAGTATGAGTATACTTAACATATATTATGTATACGCACCGATGTAGTAAGAAAATGAAATGAACGAACGATCTATTTCATGGTTTTCTAGTATGTAAACTAATCGTAGTTAGTATATAAGAGAAATATTACCTACTTGTCCACCACCCCCATGTATAAAATTGAATTTAAAATTGTATACTTTCTTCGCTTGAGAACAATTATAAGAATGACTTTTGCTAATACAAAATTTGAATGCAATATTTGTTGCCTACTTTTAGGGCTTTATGATGATATGGTCACCTTCTCAATAGTCGATCAAAACGAAGACGATTTCGCCTTATTATAGATTTATTCGCATATATTATTGAAAGAACTCGAATCAAGACTTTTGTCTTCACTGACGAATAAGAGAATTGTGTAAATTTGCCCAGATTTATGCAACACATAAGCTGTAGAACCAAACAATACTAGATATTGTATATAATTTCTGTTGGTTTGATCAAAACTCGTTTAAGCGGCTACAATTAATAGATTAAAGTTCAAGTAACACATGTTTACTAATTTTTGTGTATTGTTTTATTAAAACATGACAAGTGGAGTAGTAGAACGACATATTTTTCTTGTTTTATATCGTATATATAAACTACACTTTGTTTAATTACTTTTTTATTTAGATACGACTTGTAAAATGCTCTGGACACATACTGCTTAATTCTAATAATTACAATTCAAATTTTATGAACACTTTTTTTAAAATTTTTTGTCTTAGTCTCATGCAAATGTACGCCGATTTGATGGCCACTGAGCTCCAGTATACATTTGCAAATTCCGCCTGGAAGGCGTTAAAACATTTAATTTTTTAGACATCTTAAGGACATAAGGACTATTTCCGTGTACACTATCAAAATTCTCAAGTTTCAGTTGATAAATGGGGGCAGCATGTTACAGACGGGTCTCGCTATCAACAAAATCTTTAATATAATTTGCCACACTCCGATTGAATTCGCAATCGATAACGTCAATAAGTTCAGAACTGAGGTTTTTAGCAACGCTAAGAACACAGAATTCGGTAAGAGTTCTAATGCATAAATACAACTATAACTACTTACTTGGAGTATAGTTTCCAGGGTTCGGAATTATGGGGATTATTGTAGAGGCAACTACGCTGACATTGTATCTGAAACTGTTCACGCTGCTTTATCAGATCGTCACAGTTATGAACAGGAGATACTGTCGCCTGCTGCTGATTAGTGGTTTCTACTGTTTCTTTATGGTCTACGACGTTAGTGAGCTCTGTCGTGGTTGGCTGTTTCTTTGGTTTTGGCACTGCGGCGGCAGCTTCCTTTTGCATTTTTTTCAATTCTGAACGATTATGCTTGGCCCGCAAGTTGCTTATACGCTGCTTCTCTTCATCCAACTGGGCGCGCTCTCGCATTGCTTGCTCCTCACGCTCATTGAGGGGCTCATGCGCAGTGTTCTTCTTCTCCTGCTCTTCTCTTTTTTCCGCCTCGGCACGTCGTTTCATCTCAGCTTCCATAAATTCCAAAACCATTTTCTCATCTTTAAGCTCTTGCTCAAGTGTATTTGATAGATACATTTGACCCTTTGGACCCCGTAGAATTTTTACCTCCTTTAAACGTATATCATTTGGCTTAAGATTCTGATGTAGCTGTTGACGTTGCAGTAAATATTGATGACCAGCCCAGAACTTTTCGTCATATGGTGAATCGCTCGGCGTGAGAGGACTATAAAACAGGCGAAGGTGAAAAAAGAGTCACATCATTAGCATAGGGTTGACTCCCGCTACAAACTAAAGGAAGGAGTATATAAAGGAGGCTATTAAGTTTCATATAGTCAGTCGACACGCAATTTTTGCTTAGGGAAATGGCATACCAGTCACACTTACACACGACCTTTTTAACCTCCGCCCACTAAAGTCTCAAGGCCAATGCCAAAAATAGTGAAATGAACAAAAATTGAGACTGATATTTGCCTTTTCTATACTCTTATTCTAAAAAAAAAACTCTATATTTGGCTAAAGAAAAACGAAAAAAGAAAAGAAAAAAGTCTGTGCAGAGTTAAGTTTAAGTTAGGTTTAAGTCGTGTATTCCTTATGAAAAGATATTATAGAAAACTATAGACTTATGGGTAAATCAATATACATAAATACGAGAAGTATACACATATGTATATATATATATTTATCATTTTTAACCTGCACATTTTTATTGTTTGTACTTTGTTTCCAAGTTAAAAGTAAACGTCCCATAGACCATTTGTTTGCCTAGTGTATGCAAATGTCATTCAATTTTTTCATACCCTGTAAATAAGGGTATATCCATTTGCTTTAGTGAATGGTAGTAGATAAGTAAGTAATACAAACGGCTATCAATATATATAGTTTGATTTGCTATAGTTAGTACCTTTATTATAATAATTGATTAGAGTTTTGAATACTTTTATTGAGTATACAAATGAAATAGTTTATTTAAAGGTTAAATATAATGTTAAATTTAGTATAAGCTATCTGTTAAACTTAGTAAGTAGAAAACTATATTCTTAGCCTTTCGTAGTGCTAGTCTCCTCTTCGCACTGTTTTCCCCAAGGCGAGATGGTGACTACTGCTGTAGGGTTAATGCCGTTCTCGACCACCCCAAATGAAATCCACCACAGCAATGTGACACAATCAAATTTGGAAATGGAGAAGCCAAAAATATACAACAAAAGCAAAAAAAAAAAACTGAAAGAAATTCAGTTGAAGAATTAATTAATAAACGCCGCGAAAGCTATATAGTAGTAGTATGATGAGCATTGCCGATGAGGCAACCTTCTTTTGGCATATATATATATATATATATATGTAGATATGTAAGTAAGTAGATAATGGGCAAGAGGCAAGCGTGCGAGGGTTGCTCGAACGGGGAAGTGCAAACTTATTGATCAAACAAATAAAGCGCAGCAGCAAAACTAAACTAAAAAGAATCGGAAATAGAAAAAAAAAAAAAAAATAAAAAAAAAGGAAAAAAAAAACTAGAAAAAGTAAAAAGCAAAAGGCGTTTCAAATTGCATGCTATGGTTAGGGTATATTTTTATGTACGTTGGTAAATATATTTATAGATTAGGTAAATTTTGTTTATCAAAAAAATATATAACTATATACATACATATGTATGTATATGTATGTATGTACAAATGTCGATGCAAACGCAAATTCCACAATTGCAAACTGTTGGCGATTAGCGATCGTAGCATACGATTACGCGACCCTTTTCATATTTGGTAAAATACATTTCATGAAAATACTCTTCCTAGTAATATATATATAGTATTACTACAACTATTTGTATTACTATCTTGCAAGTAACTCTCGTAGAAAGGGAAACCGTTTTTCTTATTTTAGAAGCTTTATAAGTCAACTGTCTATAGATAATAATAGTGACCGCCTGTTAACCTTAGTTGTCTTCAATAGAAATTGATAAGACAGTAAGCTTTACGCTACGATTGACAACTTTTGACGGTCGTAACGGAAAAAATATAGTATAGATATGTAAAGGTTCAACCAACCATATGTTCTCCTCACTTGCAATAATTTAAAAAAAAATATTTATAAGTTAAGGCTCACTTGCATAACTTACCTAACTCTTTCTATTTTTGTTCATTATTGAATTTGACGACTGTTGCATACCCTTCTATAGGATATTTTCCTGATTTACTCTCCTTTAAGATTTGGCCTAATCTTTATTTCTAAAACTAAAGATCAAGATCTTTAGCTTACTAGCAGCTATTGAAGTAAATCTGTTATAATAACAGATCACAAGTGAGATCGATCGTACAAGTAGCATACTGAGTCATTTCACTATATAAACACATATACAGATGTATGAAGGTATACGTGTGTGTTGATCATCTAACAAAAAGAAAAAAAAAAAAATAAACCAAGACTTGTCTAACGGTGACAGCAAAAAATTGGTAGCATTAGCTTCGCATAACACTTGGTAGTAAATAGACTTCTAATCGACAAACGAAAACCAAAACAGCCAAACAGAATGATAGAGAAGGGCATACAAGCTGGTAGAGAGAAAGAGTAAGACTGTGTGGTGGTTGAGTTGCAGGAGGTGAAGGAGGAAAAAGAAATACAAACAAAAAATTTTCGCAAACGCTAGCGAACTTGGGTTTGGGAGTAGTCGTTGCTGGGTGAGTAACTCCCCAAGCACCAAGCAGCGAAGCCGCTAGCGACAGAGACGTCAGCGACGATGGCGTCAGCTGCTGTCAATATACACATACAAACATAAATCTAACCAAACGTAAAAGGTATGTTGTGTATATGGGAGAAAGAGACAGAATATGCCAGGGAGCTCTCCGAGCGCGCAGCTGACGATGACATCATTTGGATTCACAATGTTACTGTAAACCCCTGGAGAAAGGGTATATTAATTTTATCATGCATAGAACAATAACAAATGAATCAGACAACTATATATTAATATATATAGCTTTGTTTTTAGTAACTCATTCCAAATAATCGATAAAACTTTCTTTTATCGTAAAAGTTCTTTTTATAGTTGTATACGCTTCCTATAATTAGTATTGGAAGAGCATTGTAACTTCGGCATAGCCGAAATAATATTGTTTTTTCTTTGCGTTTGTTTATTTTCCATCTGTTTTGTTGGCCCTACAAAGAAGTCGGTTTTTCTTGGATATACGTATGTATGTATATGTATTAAGGTAAATACTATACTATATACTCACAGCATTTGAAGCATCATGCGCATAGTTTCCCTGGATGGATCGTGACCCGGTGAACTACAAAGAATCTCCACAATACCTTTATCATGTTGTTCGGCTTGCGACAGTAGCTGGACAAGAGCTTCCCGTTTAGCTTGCGGCAACAGTTGAGGATTGTGAACTAGCGGTATATTGGGCAAAGCTTTGGGTAGTGTATTTGCAGGGGTTGTTGTTGTTGTTCCTGGTGCACCTGCAGTGGCTGGATTTTGTTGCCTGCGTATCGATTCCTCATAAGTGATAAATGAGCCAGTGTGTACATCAAGAATTTTAAGGTATTGCCGCCCAGCATCTGCTGCTGTTGATGATGGCCTTGTCAGGTTACCGCGCCGGGCACTCAACATGGGCGAAGCAGCTGGAGCCGGTGGCATTGGACGTCGATCCACTGGTCGTCGTATAGCCTTGCTAGAGGCGGCAAATCTTCGCCTCATATAGGGCACTGGATCGCTAGTCTGTTCAATTTGATTAAGTAGTAGCTCCAATTGTTCATGCGCCTCCGTCAGCGGTTTATTATTCTTACTAGCTGCTGGCATAGGAGGGCACAAATGACTATCCACTTTGGCCTTGACCGATTTGAAATTCTGACGCATCCTTGTAGGGGGCGGATTATTTATGGGTGCGACATAACTCCGGCCAAATGCCGCGCGGGATGTAGTTAAGGGAGTCCGATGTGTTTTTGTATTATGCTTGCTACCTGTTCCATAGCTATCTTGGGGCCGCACCACTGCCAAGCATTTTTGTGACTTGGAAAGCCTTTTGGTACTGTCAATCCATTTCTGTTTATATTGTTGTTGGCTAGCGCTAACCGTTGCAGCATCTCGGCGCCTGCGCGACCCCATCGGACGACTACGCAGACCCTCGGACCTTAACTCTGGCAGCGGTGATTCTGCCATTGGTGCTGCCATTTCTCTCGCCTCGATGTTAACGTCGGCGTCGACTCTCTGCGTAGCGGCGACAGCGGCAGCAGCGTTTTAGTTTCAGTTTCTTGGTCGACGTTCGCCGGTTCGGTTCGTCGTTTTGTGTGGTTCGCGCGGTTCGCGACTTCTTTCGGTTAGTTGTTGTCTCCTTCTGTTTTTTATTTATTTTTTTGTTGTTTAGTGCTATTGCCCGTTTATCAACTGAAATTTATACATACAAAAAGAAAATAGAAAATACTAATTCTGGGAAAAAAATTATTGTTATTATTACAATTGAAAAAGAAAATCTAATGAGAGATTTCTCCAAGGGAAAAAAGGAAACATTTATTTATATATTTCAAATTTAAACAATTTTTGATACTTCAGCAAAACTTTAAAATTGCAGTAATATTAAAACAAAATTATTTAAATTTTATAGATAATATTGCTTTTAATATTTAATGCGAGATGAGTTCAAGAAGTTAACTTTTTTCATATATTACACAGAATTTGTTAAATTAACTAAAGAAAGTTGTGAGATGAAGATTGTTTAATGAAAAAATCTAAATATATTTCTTAGGTGATCTTTTGCTTATACTACTTGGCTAAAAGCAAACTTGTTACCATTTTATATCTAGCCAAATTGTATATGATCCTTAAGACAGATTATCATAAGCAATTGCACTTTCTAATGAATAGTTTTCAAATTCAAAATCAATCTAAGGTTTATACAAATATTTTATATTTTTAATTCTGATTTAATTATTATATAGAGACAATTATGCAATTATTAATTTATGCCAATATAACGGTTTATAAATAATTCAATTCATTTAACTCATAAATTGTAGCTTCCAGATTTTTCAAAAGGTTCCAATAAACGAAATAATATCCAATTACGGGCCATAAAACATAAATTATATTCGCGAGGTGTACTTAAAAAGTTTACCCCATAATTATAAATTTTTTACTCTTCAAAAGTTTCTTTACTGATTTTCTTCCCAATTTTTTTTTTTTTTGAATTTTCCATTTTTGTTTTTTGTGAACGAAAGTTATATTTTAAATTACTTCTAAATATATAACACTTATTGTTGTTGTTTTTTTATATTGATTTATTGTTTAAAGTATAAATTTCAACACTGAAACAAAAGCGACACCAACAACAAAATGGTAAGTAAATAAATGAAATAAAACTTAAACATAAATCACAAACAAAAAAAAAAATAAAAATTTAAGAAGGAGCAGGGGTTTTAAAAAGAAGAAGAAGAAAGAAAAAAAAAGTTGAATTTCAAACCCAATTCAAATGCTTTCCAACCGGCTGGCTGGCTGGTTCATTGGTCGGTCGCCTTTTTGGCTGCTCTGTGTACTCCAGCTGGTGCCGCTGGTCCGATTCCCAAAAACCGATCCGTTCGTCATATAGCCATGGTTCAATGTGGGCGTAGGCAAACAGGTTGCGATTGTGTATTGCTCATACGCCGCGTTGGTCGGACAACAGCCACCGCCTTACCAAAAAAAAAACACTTTTTATTGCTCATTTCATTTTTCAATATGCCGTTTCTGCTATTTGTTTCTGAAGTGTCTAAAACACAACCATGTGCAAGATTCATAGCAGACGAGTGTGCGTGGAATTTTTTAGAGTGTTACAAACTAAACCAACCAAACAAACTGTCATCTAACGCCGTTTATTTTTTATTTTTGTTTCTTTTCTTTTTATGAGCTGCCTACCCAAAAATATACAAAAAAAAAAAAACAACAAAAAAAAAAACTCACGCACAAATGACTTTGGTTTGCCTTATTAGTATTTATGTTAATTGCCATACTAAAAAAAAAAAAAAAAAAAAACTATAGAAATAACTACAATATTTGAAGAGTTTGCCAAGTGTCTGTATGCCCTCCCACCTCCCCGAATTTCCATTTTCAATTTCAATTTCAGTTTCTTTTTTTCTTCTTTTTATTTTGATTTTGTGTGGGCAACTCTCAAAAGTCTCTCAACTTTCCATTCATTCATTTGTTCATTCATTCATTCATTTGCTTGAGTGGAGGACAACCAAACCAAACCAAAGCAAAACCACATACAAGAAGCACACAAAAGGCCAAATTCTGACATCATTTTTACACAAAACCCATCAAACTGAACCCGAACTTGAACCCTTACTCCTCTCGCCCCCCCTGGTAGTCACTCGACTAACTCTGATTAATAAAATGAGCACAATATAAATCATCTGCTTGATAAAAGTTGAAATACAAAATCGTATGGTCCAAAAATATTGTTGTTGTTATTCTCATTATGTTATTAACTATTAACTATTATTGTAAATGCCATCAGCTTAGAATACACTGTAAGAAATAGTATAAAGTTATATAGATCATATGGTTGTGCATTTGTTTATATATAACTGAACAATCAACTTACTCTATGCTTTAGTTTAAACAGACAACTTATGGAACGTTTATTTGGCCTTATGAAAAATATATTTTCTATAAAATTTTTATATAAATTTAAATATATAATAATTTTATTTGAATTTCTATTTATTTTTTGTTCCTCTGTTGTTTGTTTATGGGTTTTCAAAAGATGAAGATTACATCAAAAATATAAACGTTGAGTGATTTATATAACATAGAAAAAAAAAATACAATAAGCCTTCATGTGATCCAATTTGGTGTTTGGATCCGATTTTATTTTGCCCACACATTGAAAACTTTAGTTTCTAAGATTACAGTTGATTAGAAAAATATTCAAATTGATTTTATTATATTCATAGATGATTCAATATCTGTTTGCCATTGGTTGCATTCGTTTGAGTGATAAATTGTTAAATCAATATATTATTTTTTGGTTGAGTTTAAAACTGGTTTATGGAAATGAGATCACCAAGAAGAACTAAATAATATTGATTATTTGTTTTGTTAACAATAATTGCAATTTTATTTTTTTTAAACAATTTTTCACAGTTTTCAAATGGCCATTAAGTATACGCCATGTTAGATATTTCAATTTTCTTATGATTATTCTTATAATTCGAATAGTTTTTATTGATTGACAACCTTTGATTGATGTGCATATAACATCTCTCATTTAACCCCTCCCCCTTACCTACTTTTCACACAGTTTCCTAATGAATCATGCAATAAATATTTTAATTACCAAGAATACAAACAAAAAAAATGAAAACAAAAGGGTAAAATCAATTTGTTTTGACTTATTGTTGCTCCAATTCATGCCGACAAAAAAAAAGAAGAAGAAGAAGAGTAATATATACATACATACATACATCTATATACATATATTTGCATATTTCGTACAATCTTTGTATCGTTGTTGTTGTTGTTGTTGTTCCTATGCAATTAACTGATAACAAATGCAAGTCAACATCTACATATGTAACAATATACATACATACATACATACATCCATACATACATATGTACATATATTCACCTGAGCAACAGCAATCAATATAATTTCTACAGTGAAAAACAAACTGTGAAAAATTGTAAAAGAATTTGTAATGAAGCGTAAACGAAAAGTAAGAAAACAAAATTGTTGATTCCACTTAAATACAAAATTACTTTTCATAAATCATTTGAAAATAACAGCTGACTTGAGGGATGTAATAATAAATATAATATCAAATATCTGTATACCCTTTATAAAAATATATTTGATATTGAATACAAGTGAGGACTTTTCTTTAACTTTTGAAAGAGTTCAAAATAACATATATACATATATTCTTCTTGTGGCTCTTTCAATAGCAGCAAAGGGCATGCAATATTCGTTTTTAATTAAAAATTTGTTTGTATTTTTGTTTGTTTGTTTCTCATTAAGTGCTAAACATTTTCTTAATTTTTTGTTTCATTTTTTTTCGTTTTTTGGAGGTTTTTTTAATTGTTTTAATTTTTATTGCTGTCGTTGCTTTTGTTAATGCTTTCTTTATACAATAATGGGGAAACAAGAGAACAAATTGAGAAAGAGATAGAGCGAGAGAGGGAGGAGAGGAGAGGAAACAATGCAAAAAGTAAATTTATGTGAAGTGTATAACCCTTGGCTACCACCTGCCACCTTTCACCTTTCGTCTTTCCTCTTCCGTTTTCTCTGTCTTGTTGCTGTGGCATGCTCTCTTTTTCACTTCACTCTTTCTCCGTCTCCGTCTTTGTTTCTCTATACTCTTACTCTCTCGGTGCGTGTTTGTTTAATTCAATTCTAACTCTAGCGATGATCTAAGTGAGACGTCGTCTTCGTTCTATGCAAAATTGTTGTAGTTGTTTCTATATATGTACATCTGGTGAAAAAAAGGAGAAAACAAAAAAAAAAAATAAAACTTGAATATAAGCAAAAAGAAAAAAAAATAACCAAGAACAAGAGCAAGAAGCAACCGAAAAGTGGCCCGAAATAAATTTAATGTGCGTTTAATTTGAGCAAATTGTAATTTTCGGCAAAATGTAAATAAAACAAAGTCAAGAACTCGCCCACGCGAATCACCATATAACCCCCATCCGACAATCAAACGATCACCCACATATACTGGACACACTGCAACCAAAAAGATCGAGCCGAGAAGCATGCGATAGAAGAATATAGAAGAGAGAGAGAGAGAGAGAGAGAGAGGGGGGCAAGAGCTACAAGTGAGCGTGCAAATTGGGAAAAAATTTACGATCTGTTGCCATTTAACTTTATATTCATTTTTTCGCATTTGTTTTCGATGAATTTATATGAGTTTAGATGTGTTTCAATATTCTAACGGCTTATCAGTTGAAATCGGAACAAAATATTACCGTTCTCTCTGTCACCATTCAGTTGGCATGGGTTTGAAACTTGGCTAGGCTTTGGTTAAATATTGAGGCTTAGGTTTACTTCTTTTTTTTTTGTTTTGTTAATATGGTGATAAAACAAAGTTTTAGACTTTGAAAAAAGAAATAAATTTTACTCTAAGACCAAACAAGCATTAATTTTATTTTGAAATTTGATATAATATCAAAGTTCAATAGCCTGAGAGATGACTTTTTAAAAAGTTTATGAACTTTTTAATTTATTAGCATTTCTACATTTATATATATGTATATACATTTTTTTTTTATATATATATTTTTAACTTGTCCTTACATATGTTTTCGGTTAAGTTTTATAGCCATCATTCGCTTCAGTTGTATCATTTTTTATTGTATAATTTCGAATTTTATGAATGATTTAATGCTGATGAGGCGCATCATCAGTACTAAGTATATAGTATATAGATGTACCATATACTGGATATACATATATATACATATGTATATATATACAGCACTTAGTTATATGATGATTCTTGGTTGCTTTTATTTGTGACTTGCGGCTTTTGCCATTTGGTTTTGAATTACGAAAACTCTTGATCGTTTGTCACTCACAGATTCCTGACTCTGCCACTCTGATGCCGCTATGCGGTTTGTGGCATGGTATTTAGACTCCCCCCCCCAGATCTATTTTAATAACTACGTGATTTTTATTAGTAATTAATTTGACATTGATTATTATTAGAAAAATTATAATTATAATGAAAAAGTATAATAACTTATTTTCCTTCTCTTTTTTTCTCTTATTTGTTTCCAACCAAGTCGGAACCAGCATCGGTGTGTCACAAATGCAATGAGGTCATCCAGCAACGGATCATTACAGCTCTGGGCAAGACCTGGCATCCAGATCATTTTGTTTGCAAAGATTGTCAGAAACCAATTACCGATTCAACATTTAATATACAAAACAGTGAACCGGTGTGCTCCGATTGTTTTGTACAAAACTATTCGGGCACCTGTTTTGGTTGTAAACAGCCAATTTTAGAGGTTAGTATAGAATTATATAATATATATGTATTTTTGATAAGGCGTAGTTTTAATATCGACATCGTCATCATTTACATCCACATCCACATTGTCATAGTCATCGCCAATAGTCGTCTGTTTGTCATAAACTTTGGCACTTTATGAGCTAAAATGTAATTAATATTGTCAACATTTGTCTTGATACGCTATAAAGCTTGTAATGCACATCATGGCAGCTTGTTGGCTTTTTTCAGATATACTATATATGTATATATCAAGTAAATATAAATGAATCTCGTTCAAGTATTTATCATCATTTTGATTGAGGAAATGAAATTCAACCAATGCAGTTCTTAGCAAATGCAAAAATAACATATCTAAATGCTAAATATTTAATATATAGAATTAGTAAACAGCACATTTTAAATAAGTTTTCTTTTTTTAGAATAATAAAACTTTATTCTTTTTATCTTGTTTCTATAAAGTAAATAAATCTGAATCAGAACTTTTTCGATATTGAAATTGTAAAAAACTTGATAAGCTCTTTTTTTTATTGGTAACTGTAAAGATTATTTAGCATGTTCATTTAAGTTGTTTAAACTATAATAATAAATAACAAAATATTGTTTATTTATAATGACTTCTCTTCTATAACAAGAAAATTAAATGCTTGTCATATATAAATCCAAAAAATTTGCTTTAAAAGAATTCTTTTTAAATTTTATAGAGTATTTAAAGTTCTTCTTGTAATTTATCTTTATCGTCTCTGCATTTTATTGCGCAAGGTCGCCTTTTTGGCGATTGATTGGCTTTGATAATGATTACAGAAATTGAAAATCTTTCTATATACATATATACCAAATATATACAAACGTCTATGAATTGAATTTCATTGAACAGCTTAAAAGTATGCTAAGTTTTTACAAAATTGATCCATTGTATTGTTACTGCAGCGAACCATCAAAGCAATGGAGAAAAGTTGGCACGAGGATTGCTTTGTATGTGCCGGACCATGCAAGAAACCATTGGTGGGCACCTCATTCTATGAACGCGATGGCAATCCCTATTGCAAGGTGGATTTTGAACATCTCTTTGCCGCTCGCTGTGCCGGCTGCGGATCACCCATAACGGAAAATGCAATTGTAGCATTAAATGCTAAATGGCATCGGGATTGCTTCAAATGCAAGGTGGATTGATTAGTAATTAGTATGTCTAATTAATTGTGACTTATGTTTTTGTTGTTTCTCTTTTTAGAAATGTGCCACGCCCATAACAGCCAGCACATTTGCTGTGGAGGATAATAAGCCATTGTGCACTGCCTGTTCGGGTTAGGTTTTTAGGTATAAATAATGGGCATATATACGGACATACACACACATATATCTAATATATATATTACCTACTATTATACCTACTTATTATTATCATTATTATTATTAATATTATGGTATTTTGTAGTAATGCAATTGTTGAACAAAGTCGAAAGCTAACAAAAAAATGAAATGGATTCTGAAAGATTGTTGCAATTCCACTACTAAATGGAAGGGCCACCTGTGTTTGTTTGTGCAACAATTATGAAACAATGTAATTTATATTTAGTCGATATGCACAAAAATGCTAAAACAAAAACAATGTTGTCTATCTCACAATATGTACAACTAATAAACAAACAAATTTCCACAACTTTTCGCGATCGTATGATATATTTTCCCTATCTCTCTCCCTCTCTCTCATATTGTTTGTGCTAATTTTGTATACCGCAAAGCATGTTTAAAAAAAAATTGAAATATATTGAAAATTAATCTTGATTCATGTTAAAAATGAGAAAAAAGCTCTTCTTTTTAATTGCCCTTCAATGCCTAATCCTGAAGGATTCTAGTAAGTATATTCATTCTATATATATCAACTGATAATCTCCATTGGAATTGGTAAGAAAAACTTGTTTTTTAAACTTGTCTATATAAATGGGCGTATAATAATACTTTGAAATTTTGTTTACATATTTTCATTTCTCTTTTTGTCGCGAATTGAACAATTTTGACATTGATGCCTATAATTGGTTATACTTTACGTTTTTTTTTTTTTTTTTTTTGGTAAGAGTTTAGTCCGTGCTTGGTTGTACCTAAAAACAGTATATAAATGTAAGATTCTTTAAGCTCCTTTTTTTTTGTAGTGTATGCTTACTTACCCGTTTCTTTAGCATGGTTTCCAGGGAACGCATTATGGGATCGAGAACCTGTTGTACTTGATTTTTGGATACATGTTGCAGTGCCTCAAATAGGGCTTTATGTAGTTGTTGTTCCATTTGTTTCTGCTGTTTATCGGTTTTGTGGTGATCTTTCTTTTCTTTGTGCTTTCGACTACAGCTGGGCTTATGATCATCGACATTGGGTACCATCACATTGGAGTTTAGACTCATGACACTACTAGCATCGCCACGGCAGTGGATTTTCTCTATTTGGGTCACTACCATTTGATCAATGGCTGGCGGTAATTCGGCATTGGATGTGATTTTTGATACTCCTGCTCCGCCACTAGCACCAACTTGACCTGTGGCTGACGCCGAACCATTGTTTCCCTTCATTTTGCGTACACGCAGTAGAGGCCTGGAACGTTTATCTTTGCGGGGCACTAAACGTGGCTCATAAAACTTCAAATCGTTCAAACACATTTTGAGATCATAACGCTGACAGCGTACCTCAGACTGAGTGCGATGATAATGATGATAACGAGGACGATTGATTTTGTGACCACGCTTTTTAAGACGTCGATAGGTCTCTCTGGCCAGTTGGAAACGTTCTTCTTGCATATCCTCGATAAATGTTAGAAACTTGGTGCAACGTTGCTGAAGGCACTCCACCACAGGATCCTGTCGATCCATTATACCCTTGTCTAAGCACACATTAGTCATAGTATAAATCATTTCAATGAGTGCACTCAGTTTTTGCGGTACCTTGTCGAGCAGAAAATAGCGCAATTGACGTTGAAATGTTTGAACTGATTGCTGTATCAGACCATAGACACAGACCACACGCTGGCAGGAATCGTTTGATTTGGCACTATTAAAACTAGACGCAGGTGTGCTCCTCACATCGTCGATCATGCCTTTCAGTGGATACAGAAAGTTCCGGGCAAACCGCACACAGAATTCAAAAGCATTCCGTTCGCGTCGCTGTCGTTCCAGCCCGTTACAGTGCGGCACATGCAATTGCAGCAAACTGTTTTGCAATCGATCCAAAGAGCTAATAATTCGCTCCTGTGTCAATGAGATCTTGTTATAGATTGCTAGTTTCTCGTATTTCAGATTCTCCAGAGATCTAGTGCACACGAGTGTGGCATGTGATCGATTTTTACGACGTCGTTGCGTAGGCTTCTCAAAGATGGGTGACATTGACATTCCGGTGGGTGATGGTGGCGGTGGTATAGATGGTGTCAAATTGAGAATATTACTACCCGTAGCAACATCCCGACCACCCGGATAACGCACTCTTACTTCGGGCACATAATTTTCCTCGGTTTTCGTTTCTTTGCATTTACTTTTGTTCTGACGACGAACTTGCTGTTTATTGGATGAAGATTTGGGTGCAGACGGGCTTGGGGGAGAGCCTACCGTTTGTCGCGTAGAAGGCGTCTTAACTTGCGTTTTTTCTGTCTTTGATTTACCGGACTTTTGTAATTTGGATGTCGATAAGCCAGCGGACTTTTTGTGGACCGGTTTTGCTTGTGAAGCTTCTACTGATTTTTCTTTTCTAATCTGTTCCAATTTCACTTTTTTGGCTTCCTTCTTTTCTTTTTTTTCCTTCTTTACCTTCCCCACTTTTTCCTTTTCAGACTTTACAGCCTCCAATTTATTTGTCATTTTCTTTTCTTCATCAAGATCCTCCTCAGAAGGATTATGCGTCTCCTCGGAGCGTTGAGAAGTATATCGCATGGGCTGCATGCTCCGCAACAAACTGATACGGTGAGGTCGATTTTCCAGCTCAACGAAACAAGGTTGTCTCACAGCCACTGGCAATCTATTTTCCTTTTGATCACCAGCTGCTGCTGTTATTGCTGGATCCATGCAGATCTGGTCTGGACACTGTTGACGATCCGTTTCACTGCTCTGACAAGTCGGACGTGGTTCCAGGTAACGCAAATAGCCTGGACGATTTTCATATTCATGCTCTAGATCGCCATCCTCGAGGAAAAATGGTGACATCGGTTCTGGCTCGACGCTGCCATGCTGATCCATAAACTGATAGGCTGCCATAGGCGTGGCACTCTCCACACTGCATACATTGACCTGAATGGCTTGCCACATCATTGCCGATGGCATAATGTCTACAAACTGGGCCTGTTGCTGTGGATATTCTTCATATGTTATTGAATTGTGTTGGACTGGATGAATTCTATCACCCTCGGCTCCCTGGCCACCCTGAACTTCCTGAATAGCCTGGTCACCCTGACAATCTCGAATAGCCTGAACACCTCGAACAGCTTGTACAGGTTGAATATCTTGGATATCCTCGACAACTTGAATATCATGATCACTCTCAGCAATCTGAGAACTCTGAGGCACAACATCAACCAGTTCACGCCGAGCACCCAGGACTACTTTAAGACGTTCCAAAACCTCCATCGCTTTGCGCGGAATCTTATGGGATTGCTTTACTTCTTTTTTGATTCGCCGCTTGGGTGATGTGGACTGCTTACGTTTGGATGCCGCCGGAGCCACTATATATGGTTGCAAATCAACTGGAATGCCTTGTTCCATGAACTTCAGTTCAGCACATACTTCCCGATGAAGTGCCTCTATTTGCTCACATGCCTCATCCCCTTTGTCAACGATTGTTTTCTTCTTTGACTTGGCTTTGGATTTCTTCGATTTGGTATGAGTTTTGCCATTGGCCCCACCACAAAGTCTCTGATATTGTGGCTCACAACCATCTTCAATACATTGAACTGATGGGTCCTCCTGATAATCATCCTCATCCCTTTCATCAAATTCATCCAGTTCTAGCAACGGCTCCATCGAAAGCTGAGTCTCCACATCCAAATCTCTAGAGGTTACCATGCTAATAACATCATTACCCGAATGACGAACTTTACAAAAACGCGGCATTGTCGGTTTAGTTGGCTCGCGGTCCTTTCGGGTTTGGGCCAACTCAGCGGCTCGCTGTTCATTATAACGCTTCACAGCATTCGGTATGGATTCAGGACCAGTGAACTAAAATCAAAACTAAAATGGCTTACCTATCAATCTATAGAAACCACGGTTTACCTGAAATTCAAAATTGCCACCACGACGATAAAAGTCATTGGATAGACCGTAAAGGTCGTGTGTATTTAGTTTATACATGGCTTTGTCCTCGTCCTTTAAGCCAACCTGTTGTTAAATGGATTTTGTCCCTTTTAAGTTTTCGCACTTTTCTCTTTTATATATTAATTTTTTTTTGGTTTTTCTTTTTGTTTCTATAGGCTTACTTAATGGGTGGAATCCGCAGAACTTAACTAGGAAGTGTAATAAAAAGATTTTTTTTATTTTTAACAGATAGAGAGAGAGAAAGAAAAAAAAATTATAGAAGTAATACTAAATTTTAAAATTTTGTTATTGTCTGCCGAAAAACAGGTATTCAAAAATTTGATAGATTTCACTTGAATGATATGATTTCAATTATAAAGAGAATTGTGATTATTGAATCAAGGCAATGCCACAAGGATATTCTATAACAAAGTATAAAATTATAAATTTCTTTAGATTCCCAAATGAAAAGTTGAAATGTTTGTGAATGCTTTTAAAAAATGATCCAAAAAAATAACCACAGTGGAATCCGGTTATAGCGACTCCGTTTATGGTGTTCATCTAGCTATTGGGATGAAAATTCGATGAATTGACTGGTCCTCATACAAACTTATATGAAAGGTCCTACGTCTTCCGGGATACAATATCGTTGGTGCCTTGAGTGTCGTTATAACCGGATCCTACTATAGTTTATTTATACTTCAAATATGCATAAAAATCTGTGGCCAAGTATTTTTGAAAATGGGGTAATGATTTAATAGAAGATTTGTATCTCTATATTTAAGATTATTCCCCGTATTTCTAGTCACGATCGTACATTTTGTCTAGTTTGTACAAGTCTCTAAATCTGACATTTTTCAACCAATTTGCAAAATTTATATATTAAATTTATCGTAATTTTCCACATATTAAAGTTCCATCTATATATTCGTTTTTTGACAGTGGTTAAAAAATGTCAAAAAACGGGTAAAAATTTAGTTTTCCAAATTTTTATATCATTTAAAAAGGCAATTCTTAGTAGTAATTTGAGATAAACACTTTGAAATTTGCTCAAAATTTGAACGAGCTGTAGCCCTCTGAAGTTGTAGGCTTAACCCTAAATTGACCTCAAAAATAGGCTAAGAAATCCTTTAATAATGATGGATATTAACTTAATTAAGTTATTTTTTTGTTTTGATTATGCAAAAACAGTTTAAAATTGTTAAACCAATTCCAAAATTAAAAATCTGGGGACAGTCACTTGAAAAACAGCAAATATAAATTTACTTCCATAAAATAAATAATATTTTATTTTATTTTATTTTATTTTTCATAAATTTATTTAACCAGTTTTCTATTTAACCCATATAAATTTTCAAATAAATAGACATTTTTGTTTTAAATTTGATTTTTTAACTATGCTAAATTGCACTTGAACATGTTTATTTTGTGTTTTTATTTGTTTTTAATTCTAAATAAAAAATAATTTAATTCTAATTACTACAGATGGACGAAGAACAAAAAAAAAGGATTCTTATATAGCTAGTGAAGAAGAACTCAACCAAATATATTCGAGTACAAACTATTTAGGCCATTGCTAATGGTCGAAAAGATGCCATTGTCATTGGATGAGACGGCAGCGTAGGGGGGTGCAGCGGCTGGCCTATAATGTTGAGGCGCCTGTATTGGCCTTCCATAGAATGAGGGCCCACCAGCTGGGGCTATACCCTCAAGCCGCTACATTTAAAAGTATAGTAAATCAATTAGATTACATTTATATATATATATCTGTCTAAAACATTGAAATAACATTTTGGTCAAGTATTTTTCTATTTGTTTTAACTTGAACTTACAATACCAATTAACAAACAAAAGAAACAAAAAAACACTTGATTTAAAAGTAGTCGGAGAAATGCCCATTGATGTGACAATAGGTTATAACAAGTTTGCTAAATTAGCTACATATATAGTTAGTTAGTTAGTAAGTTAGTTAGTAAGTTATTTAATTAGTTGGTGTTTAGTTTTTACTATTTACAAGCCATCCATCCAAAGGCCAAGTTAAAATAAGTCTAATCAGTGGATGGAAACTGTAGTTTGGCATTGACCTGTCTGGTTGTTGTATAGATGGTGCTGGAGGATGTGGAGGCTGGCACAAGGTACTGCCATTCAAAGAATTAACAATATATACAAGATTATGTTAATAAGTTAGTAAGCCAAACCAATTTAATCACTTACAAGTTATTAATGAGTTAATGAATCAATTAGTAATTGAATTATATAAACCAAAGAATATGTACGATCCTTTATATTTATATGATTATAGAGGTACATACCTTTGAGGGTTGCAGAGTCACATTGAGCAATGTGGGATGCTGTTCAACAATGACAAATTCCACTTCCCGTGGGGCATAACCATCGGCAAATACCTAACCATATGTAAAATTAAATATTGAATCATTCAAATTGAAGTCCTCCGTGAATATTCACCTCCACTTTGTAGTAGCCAGGTAATAGAATACGCCAAAATTCACCATATTTGGTTGTCTGAAAGCCCACATCTCGACCTTTCACTTTGATTGAAGCTCTCTCAATAGGCATGCCCGCCGGATCAAAGACGAATCCTTGGACTCCACGATGCGCCTCAGCCAGAAATTTGATTAGGGACTAGCAAAATGATAAAATAAGTCTGGGATTTATTTTTAATTTTATTAATCTCACTCACCAGTTGATTGTCCTCCCAGTATTTTTTAAGCTCATAGGCTGGTGGAAATTTACAGCAGGATATCTCTAAAGTGATCTCCATGCAGCCATACCACACATAATTGTAATCCTGCATGCCTCCAGTAAGGGGATACCAGGCTGCCCCATTTGTGATGCCATTCTCAAAAGCCGGTGTTGCTGATTTACAGGCCACTCCTCTGGACATTTTGGCATGATTGCGTGCATAGACCAGTGACAAGTGCTTGAATATATCGTCATCGGGCGTTAGGGATGGGGCCGATGAATAGGTCTGGAACACTGCGCCCAAGGGACATGTAGGCGGCAGGGTGAAAAAAGTGGGTAAATGGGTTTAAATTGAGATAGAGATTACTTGAGTCATTGCCACAACCACAAGGGTGGCCCTTCCTTACTCACTCGCGCACAGTGCGGACGAACGGCAAATTCCTTTAAGCAGCCATATTGGTGCAAAAGGGAAAGGTATAAGAGGGAAAATTCAGTTGGCTTTTGGTTCACAAGGAACAATATATTTGGGGTGTGGGACAACACGAGAGATGGGACTACTTACTAGAGTTGGGTGTATTGTCATAGGGATAACTGGCCACCAAGGCACCACCATGTAGACTTCCGCTTAATACAAATTGTATTTTTGATATCCAATCCTTGACAGCATCTGTTTCGGGTTGGCCTCGTTTATTATTCTGCTTAAAGTAATCCGGAAAATTGCGATTCAAATCAAAACCGCGAGCATTGTATCTAGAATAGGAAAACAAATTCAAATTTGAAAAATATTTGACTTATTCATTGGTTTTTACTCACCTGCCCTGACCGCCTTCGCATGTACCCTCCTTGGAGACCGCATAGCCATCGGGATTCATTGTGGGCAAGATGTGTATACGTGTATTATCCAATAACCATTTAACATATTGATCCGTATTATAGCTGGACACAAAGTATTGTATAAGATGCAATAGCATCTCACGACCCACTGGCTCATTGCCATGAATGTTACCCACATATTTGACATCCGGCTTACCAACCATATGCTCATATGGTGATGAACTGACCACCATAACCCATAGATCACGTCCCTGTATTGATTTGCCAATGGAGTACAGGGCCGTTAGATTGGGATAACGGGCACTGGTGGCTCTGCAATAATCACATTAACTATAATGTTTGTGGCCATTCAGTGTGTAAAGACTTACCTTAGGAATCGTGTTAGCTCCTCATGATCATGATAGACAAAATCTAAATGTTGTGCATCTGGCGAATAGGCACGAGGTTCTGGCATTAACTGTTCCATGTCCGATACACCCGACACCGATACAGTTTTGGCCCAAGTCAGCTGTATGAGTATGTGACTGGCAAGGAGTGTCAGCATTAGTGGAAGCAATAGCAGCTGCCCAGCCATTGTTGTTCGCCAGATCATGTTTGGATGACGTCAAGTCTGCAAATGCACAGAAAAGCCAGTAAGACCGACAATTTATGAGTGGAAATGATGTGAATGGTGATCGTGATGGTGATGGTCATGATGAAGATGATGATGATGAGCCCGAACCGAACCCCCAATGCCATTAAACAGCCAACAGGTTGTGCGGTTGGCCAAAACGTGCCTCAATGCACAGTGCATTGGCCGACGCATTGGAAACATGTTAGTTTCCCCTTTCCCGAACACCGAATGCCAAACCACATCAGCCCAGAAAAGTGATCAGTGATCAGAGTTCATTGATATCTCCAGCTATTTATTTCAAAATTCGCAGAAACAGATCGTTCTTCCTTCTCTTGCTTCAATTAACGTTGTCTAATCAGACAATCGACCGGATGACAACACTATCTCTGCCACTTGGTGACACATGGATAAGATTAGACTCACGACTATAAAAACCCAAACTCGAGGCCCAGAGTCTGACCATATTAAAAGATGAAGTTCACTGGAATAATTGCGATAACTTTACTGGGTCTATCTTTGGCTCGTGCCCATCCTCAGGGACGCATTGCTGGTGGTGAGGATGCCGTTGTGGGGCAACTACCATATCAGGCTGCCCTCTCCGTGGGTGGTAGCTACAATTGTGGAGCCGTAATCATAGCAGAACGTTATGCCTTAACGGCCTTGACTTGTGTCTGCTCTTCAGGCAGTGATAAGCCGTGAGTTACACCTGAGATCAAAATAATCTCAATCTTTTTAGCATTCATGTTATCCTTTCTCTTTCAGATGGCCTGCCACTCTATTTATGGTTTCGGCCGGCACTGTGGATCTTTATAATGGTGGTCAACGCATACGCGTAGAGGAAATTACAATTAATCCTACCTACAATACACTGAATACCGGAATTGCTTTACTCCGCCTCTCGGAATCTTTCGTTTTCAATGATGATGTGAGTGCCTTGGCCTTGGCTGTTGAGGATCCACCCCTGGGAGCTATTGTGGAAATCTCTGGCTGGGGTCGCACCACGGAAACAGAAGAAAACATGCATCGTACCCTACAGATTGGAGCCGCTGAAGTTCTTGCCGAACGTAATTGCCGCTTATCACGGGACGAACAGGAGCCTGTGGATAATGATCAAGTGATCTGTTTGGGCCATCAACGTCGTCAAGGCATTTGTGGTGGCGATCTTGGCGGTCCCGCTGTCTATCACCAAACCCTGGTTGGTCTAGGTGCCCAACTATTGGGTGAGTGCGGTGGACTTTTGCCCGAACGATTCATAAGCATTGCCTCCAACTATGAATGGATTAAAGCTCAGATTGAATAAAGTGAATAGTATAGAACTGCAAAAATATGTTAAGCCCGGTATTTTTGAGTCCGACCGCATAGATAGTCCAATGGTTCACATAAAACCCTATAGACAGAAACTAGGAAAGTTTGCAACGTCCTGTACACTATCTACTTGGGATTAACCTGTCGACAAATTAATAGACTAATTGACCATGTTTCGTTGTTTTTATTGATAGGAGGAAAACATAAGTTTCTCATAATTTTTAATCTGAGTTTGCATTGAATAATATTCTGCCGCGTGACGCAACATTTTAGAACCCTTTTTTTCTAAGAACTATTTGCATTTATCCAAGATAAATAGTGGACAACATTTTGATAACCATCTGGTTGTACGGTACCACAATCGTTTAGGAAAAATGTACCTATGCCAACTAATTGATTATTGAATACGGCCGGAGCACCTGCATCACCCGAACACAGACCGGAAGTTGTTGCCGCATCAGTTTCTGGTGCCAGACAGAGCAAACCTTCTTGGTCCAAATAGGTTTCTTCTCGGCAATCCTCTTGGCTTATAACCTCACGTGTGCCCACTTGCAACCTGTGACTGGGTGGGCCATTAAGATTTGCGGCACCCCACCCCAAATAAGTAACCTTAGAGCCAACTGGTGGCACTTCCGTGGCCAAATCAATTGGCTGCGTGTTTGCATTCAAAGTGACTGACGTCTCCAGTTTGAGCAGAGCTAAATCGCTAATTCCAGACGAGTGATCACTGTGGACAACAATGCTGGAAAGTGAAACCAGTTGGCCACCGGTCACGCGTTGAATGCTGCCGACGCGGACATCAAAACTGCTAGGTGGATAACTGTAAGGGGTCAGCAGAGAGATTTTAAATTGGGAAATTTCACCGATTAGTGAATGAAGTGGAATGGGTTAAACAAGGATGTCAAGTAAAACGTATAACGGTTAATCAATGTAGCTGTTAAACCTGTTGTGGTAAAATTAAATAACATTAATTCACCATACCACGGCCTAACATAAATTCACCATTCAGTTATGGTTTTTTCTTTTTTTTGAAAAACAACTGTTATCAGCGGCGTTATCCGTTATACGTGCTATTTGTCATTCAAAAAACGGTAAATACCTTGCAACACCATTGCCAATTGTCACACAATGGGCAGCCGTTAGAACCAAATTGTTTTTGATTAAACTTCCACCACAAACATGTTGGCCTTCTCGCTGTATTGAGACACTGTACGGATGTGAACCCACTGCAGCTAGTTCCCGTGCCGTAACTTGCATTACAGCTCCAACTAGCAAGAGAAGAAGTAACTGAAGCATAGTTAAAGGACGGACTTGGTTTTTGGTTAGACTCATTTTTACTGAGGCACGTTCTATGCCAACTGAAAAGTAGTTTCATCGTTCTAGTCGCATTTATATGGTTCGGATCAGTTTATTGGGGGACACCAAATATAGTAAGGCATAGTAAAAAAGGTGGGAAAAATATTGGTAACAAAATCTTATCGTGTTAGTGAGTGGCTTGTAAATCGTTGCCCACTTATCAAGTGCCAATTTGATTAGATCAAGCTAAAATCCACATTGAGTATCCATTGGCGATTTGAGTTCAGTTTTGATTTCAACACCATGGTTGGCCAACGCGTATTGTTGTCGTCCCTGCTATTCGGTTTGTTTGCTCTTCAGGCTTTGGCCTCGCCCCAGGGACGTCTTTTGGGAGGTGAAGATGTTGTAGCCGGAGAGTATCCTTGGTCTGCATCATTGCGTGTGGATAAGAGTCATGTGGGATCCGCTATTATTATAAGTAAAACCAAATTGCTAACATCGGCACATTCTGTATCCAAGATCGGTACCACACCGTAAGTATAGATCAGTAGAATTGCATTCGAGGTCATACAACTTATCTTCTTCTTATTTTAGAATTGATGCCAGCAGTTTGAGTGTCCGTGTGGGAAGTATCAATCAATATGCCGGTGGTGTAATCCATAATATCTGCCAAATTGTTATTCATCCTTCATATGGTAACTTTGTGCATGATTTAGCCATATTAACGACTTGCGATGAGATCAGTTTCACTGAAAGAATCGCTGCCGTGACATTGCCCACAAAGGAAGAGGAGCCAGAGGAAGATGATGAGCTACCAAATGGCACACCCGTTTATGTTGCCGGTTGGGGTGAACAATCGGATGGTACACTTGCCTACAAACAACAGAAAGCCAATTTCAATACCCTTAGCTCACCCTATTGTGAATTGGCCTGCGGTTTTGGCTACAATCATTCCCTTTGCCTAACCACCGGCTCCAAGCAGGGTATTTGCCGTGCCGATGCAGGAGCTGCCGTTGTCAGTGATGACAAAATTTTAGTTGGCTGTGTCAGCTTCAATTTTGGTGAATGTGGCAGTGATTATCCCAATATAGCTGTACGTATTTCCTACTATTTGGACTGGATTAATAGCAATTTGGAATAAATAATTGTCTATATAATACTTTATATATATATATACCATATACGATATATATATATTTTTTTTCCAATTTTTTTCTTGTGCATATAAAAGTTTTAAAACAAAATGAATAAAAAAAAACATATTCACAAATAGAAATTGTTATTTCTGTTGCTAAATTGGTGAAACGAATTTATGATATCTGGACATGTGATAATGTCGATTAAAAATGAAATATAATCACAATAACAACAACTACAACCCTATATATATATATATATATATAACAATTATTTAGTGGGGATCATATACATATATAATAGTTAAGTTTACCGTAAACGATCATAAAAATATTTATAATGTCTGTGGACGTATGAGTAAGCGAAATATATATTGAACAAAGTAGCCGCCATATTAGAGATATATATGTATATATAGGTACATTAGAAGGATCGTTGAAATGCCTTGATGACTCAACTAGCTGATAATCCATAATGTACTGCTCAAGGATTACCCTTCTCTCTCTCTCTCTCTCTATCTTTAAAAAAACAAAAGACAAGTCATGACTAGAGTATAAATAATCGCTTGACATAACATAGTAATTAATATTGTTATGGATCGGCATTTTTCCAAGATCTTTATCGTTTAATATGAATGATAAGACATTTAGTGACCATCGAATTACAGTTTACGTAAGAACAATAAAATAAACTTTGCTTCTGGTTCTATTTGATAAGGATCATGATCATCTGGATTACCTACATAGGTAGTCCATTGTTTTAGTTCTTTGTGTTAATTTGAGTCATGGTGTTACTCATCTTCAGATGTCTTGTTAGATATCTCTTGTCATGGTCATAGATCACTGATTATGCCGATCCAATTGTTTTTAAATTTGTATTTTTTATTTAGTTCGGTTTTATTTTTTTTTTTGCAATTTACGCGTATATCACCCTGCCAAACGTTCAATTTAGGTGCTACCCATTAGATAAGATTAGATTTACGATAAGACGAAAGCAACGACGCCAGAAAGTGGGTAAGAGATGGCACCATATGGCGATTGCCCACTTACGCCTTAAACGTATAATAACGGCATTTGGATAGAGCATTTCCATTCTGCAAGACGTTCCCAACGGACATTTAAAAATGACGCAATTTCCTTTGACTTTCCTGTTCGTTTTATATGCGACCCTTCTCGCGGTCAGCTGCAATGCAGCAATCGAACTTAGTGGTCGCATATTGGGTGGTGATGAGGCTGATGCAAATGCCACACCCTATGCTGCCTCGTTGCGCGTGGACAATGCTCATGTCTGTGGAGCGACCATACTGGATGAGACACATTTGGTGACTGCAGCTCATTGTCTATACCGCAACTCCCAATTGTGAGTAGCTCTCATCTAATCCCATGAAATATGATCTATAAAATGATTCTTTTGCTGCTTTTAGAATTGCTGCCTCACGCTTTTCCATTCGTGTGGGCAGCACAAATCAGTATGCAGGAGGACGTATTGTGGCCATTTCCAAGGTCACACCACATCCCGACTTTTATAAGCTAATCAATAACATTGCCGTGATCACTACTAGTACACCCCTCGACTGGACGACACGTATTCAGCCAATATCGTTGGCCACCAGTGATGACAGTCTACCAACCGAAGGATCAGAGGTCATTGTGGCAGGTTGGGGTACCACAGTTGATGGAACCACCTCCTATAAGATTCGCGAAATTTCGCTCAAATTTTCTGCCAGTGCGGTTTGCCTGGATGCCTACAGTGACCACGATAGTCGCAGTTTCTGTCTCTCACATGCCCTTAAGGAAGGCACTTGCCATGGCGATGGTGGTTGTGGCGCCATCTACAATAACAAACTTTTGGGTATCACCAACTTTGTTGTAGGTGCCTGTGGTTCACGCTATCCAGATGTCTTTGTACACGTTCCCAGCTACGTAAACTGGTTAAACGAACAAATCAGTTCCTAATTACCTTTGTTTTTTCCTTTGTATGATTTTAAAAGATTATAAAATCATTGTTATTTATAAAATCGAGCATTAATCGTTGGCATTTGCCAGAAGTTTTTGCCTATCTTTAGATCAATTTAGTTAGAAAACTTTACTACAATTATTCAAATATCTAGATCATTAAAGGAAGATCAACTTAGAAATGGCAACTATGATAAAGAAAGCAAAATGTTTAGTTGGCTTTTCGATATTTCAGATTAGATATTTCCGCATCGATTAACTAAAGTGGGAATGAAAGCTTCGATAAAAAGTACTTGCGATATCGAATTTGATTTCATTAATGATCTTTAGCTATGATCCTGATTCCGAAATGGAACATATGTGTAGAATTCTTTAAAAATTGTGGAAAATTAAATTATTTGATTAGATAAGATGAGAAATATTTAAGGAAATTTATAAAATATTTCAATTTTATCTAAAATCTACCTAAATGTAGAAATACTACTTCAAGGATATTCTTATGAATAAAATATATATTAAATGCAAGTTATATAAGTTAGAAAATCTTTGGTTACTATGTATATTCGCTATCTATTGGCATTGTTCGGGCACTACCTAAAATCATATAGTTGACTCACATTTTGATTTCGTAAATCTAGACAATTGCAATACATGTTTGGTTTTAGCCAACTAAAGTCTAAAACTTTTTGGTTTATATATTTCACAATAAGCTGTAAAATTCACGGGTTTTCCTTTGGAAATTGGCTCTAGTAACTTTGTTTTTGTAAATATCAGGGGCAAATCCTTGTTTTAGTTCAACTTGTAAATCATTTTCTGGGGTCTATAATTTAAACATCGTAATCGTATAGTTAGGAAATCAGTGGTCAAAGAAGAGATATAGCCAAGCTGATAAGATACGCACTTAAAGTTAAATCAAAAATCATTTGTTCAGCATAAATAGAAGTAATTGAAGGCGCATGGCACTCTGTTATAGCGATCTGTTGACCATGTTAAGAACTCTGATTATTGTCGTCCTTGCCATTGGTCTGGTACTGGCTGCACCCTTGGAACCAGAGGGACGCGTGGTAGGTGGTGTTGATGCCAAGGCTGGTGAGTTTCCACATCAGATTTCATTGCGCTACTCGGGATCACACATATGTGGTGGCTCCATCATTGCTCGCCAGTACGTTTTAACAGCAGCTCATTGTGTGACTAGCGAGTTGGTAAATGGAACATTGATTGTGTAAGTGCTGTGGTATAGTGTGGTGAGATGAGGTGAATTAATTTATCTCTTGTTGTCGAATTTAGTACCCCTGCCAATCTTTTGAGTATACGAGCTGGTACCTTAGATCGCTTCAGTGGCGGCGTTATAAGCCAAGTAATCGACGTCACTGTCCATGAGAATTATGGAAATTTTCTGAACGATGTGGCTGTATTGCTATTGGAGCGTCCACTGATCTTTTCTACAAACATTCAGGCAATACCATTGGCAAGTGTGAATACACCCGATAATGAGGACATCATCATTTCTGGATGGGGTCGAGTGAAGACGGGTGGCGATATTCCCCGCATTCTGCAATGGAACACGTTGAGCTCATTGGCCCAACGCTCTTGTATGACTTCCACATTAATGTTTACGCAAAGTTTGCTCTGTTTGGCCCACACCGAAGGGAATGGGGCATGTAACGGAGATTCGGGTGGTCCCGCCATACTAAATGGGGAAGTAGTTGGCATTGCTGGTTTTGTTATGAACGGATGTGGCTCTAGCAGTCCAGATGGTTATGCCAAGGTCTTCTATCATCGCGATTGGATCATCAAGCATGCGAATTTGTAAATTAATCAATTGCAATACAATTAAACAAATTTATTCATCAGTTCTCTTTCAATTGAAGACTTTCATTTGCACAAATTGAGTGTTTTTTGAGTAAAACGAAATACACTCCAAATACCTCCTCCTGTCTGTGTAGTTCTAGGAATACCATGATAAGGTTAAATTTTAGAAACTAAAGGCCATTTGTGATGATTTAATGCTTTGACTCTTCTTCTTCAGCTGTATTCACGTGTACGGCTTGTAATTAGGGCGGTTACGCTCAGTTTTTCAGTTAAGAGATAAGGGCCAATACTGGTTCACGATCAGTGCCAAACCCAAATGACATTGACAATTGCCAACTGTTGATGATGATGACCAAGTTGGTGATACGGTAATATCCGGCACCCATAAATAGTCGCACCCAGCGAGTCACTTTCTTAACAAGAATTCCAATTGCAACAGCTATGGCACGAGCTCATATTACAATTTTGGTGTTATTTACATTCTGCTGGGGACTATCTGTGCAGCAGGAGCAGGCAGAAGTGAGTCCACGTATTGTGGGTGGAACACCCGCCTATAGAAGCCAATTTCCGCATCAGATTTCATTGCGTTTAAATGGTAATCACATATGTGGTGGTTCCATAATATCCCATCAATATATTCTAACTGCTGCTCATTGCGTTAGTTCGTAAGTAAAATGGATATATGTATATATATATACCCGATAATCCTTAATCTTTATATATTATTCTTCACAGGACATCGGTTGCACGGCTCACTGTTCGTGCGGGCAGTTTAAATCTCAATAGGGGAGGAGTCACTGTTCGAGTTTCTTCAGTCAAGATACATCCAAAGTATGGCAATGGCGAAAGAGCCTATGATGTGGCCGTTATGCGTCTCAAATCGAATCTTACTTTTACTTCCGAGTTACGTAGCATTTCCCTGGCCACCAGTGATCCGCCTGTTAATGCCCAAGTCGATATATCAGGATGGGGTGCCATCTTTAATAATGGACCGATTTCAAATGAATTGCTTTATGTGACGGTTAAGATGATTTCTCGGGAGGAATGCACAAATAATTATTTCCGCAATTTAATGCCAACAACAATGTGCCTTCTTCATGGATCCAAAGTTGGTGCCTGTTATGGAGATTCTGGTGGTCCAGCTGTCTATGATAATCAATTGGTGGGTGTGGCTAGTTGGGTATTAGGAGCTTGTGGGCGAACAGCACCCGATGGCTATGAACGCGTTTCGGTTCTACGCAATTGGATACGTTCTGAAGCGGCTCTATCATAAAAAACTCTCTTTAAAAATTTAACAATTGAACGAACATGAATATATATGTTTATATGTATATGTATACATATGTTTGTGACAATCATTTAGTAAAACCAAATTGTTCAATTCTTGCCAGCAATTCTTGCTGTTATTCAGCATAAAAGAGTTTTCATTTGAATATTGTGGGCTATTTATTAGAGCATGAACAGTGAAAGTGAAAATCAAATTCAACACTCTTTTTGGGTAATTTTCCACTTTAAAATCGTTTAATGACTTTTGTTTTGTTTTTCATTTAACTTGTCTTTTGCTTATTTGCTTTACTCACTTTTTCGAGAGTGTGTGGTTGTTTTTTTTTTTTTTTTTTTTTTTTTCTTTTCTTTTATTTCAATTTTTGTCTCTACCTTTCCACTTTCTGGGGGCCAGGGGCCTATAATTATCTATCGTACGTGGCGTGGCTGGCGCTTGGTTGACTGTCTGTCTCCCTGTTTGTCTCTCTGTCTGTCTTTCTGTCTGTCTGTCATCCTCAGTTGAGTGTAAAAATGCGGCTTCAAAAATGCAATTCACGTGCAAGTCATCGAACCCAAGATGGAAATTTGAAATGCGGATGGATTTTAGCTTGTTTTGCAATTGCTCTTAAAGTTAATATTATAGAATTTTAAATACAAAAACTAAATAGTTAATAATTTATATAAACTATGTAAATACTTTTTTAAATGCTTTCTCTGATTTCATTTAGAAAAAAACAAGCTAATCCAAAGAGTGAGATTTTTCTTTTCGTATATTGAGGCATGAAAATGTCACAGGCTTTCTTTTTTTTCATAATTAACTTTTAAAGTGAAAACTAAAGATTTATGTTTTAATAAAATTTAAATACATAAATAATCAAAATATATATTAATGTTTTAACAAGGCTTTATTTGATTGATTGATAGCATAAAATATTTATTCAAGTTAAAATTCTAAATAAGAAAAACTCTCTTCCTTTTACATAAATCTTTTATATTGAATTCCTTTGATTCTTCAAAAGTATATATACATATGTATATAATCCTGATAAAACTCACTTTATTTCTAGACTTTAGGGGTTTACTAAATCTAAAAGAATTTCACCAGAAAATGTTTGTTAGGCTAATCAGTCCGGCTATTTTTTTAATCGGGCTATTTGTTGTCGCGCCTAACCGATTTCATGCAATTAGATTCACATCGGCAACAGTTTGGTTTTCAATTTTTATTAACATGGAAAGTAATCGACGACGTCTCACGTAGCAGTCATCTTCTTCGACTCCTCGGCCACTTCTTTTTTAACCATCTGCAATCTTCATTTAGCCTCACCCAACGCAAATGGCTTTTAATGGTTAAAGAAAAGTTAAAGCCGATCAGAAGCCAGCACTTGATAACGGGTTTGTTGTTTTTGTTGTTGTTGTTGTTTCTGTTGCTGTTGTTGGTGGTGCTTAAATCCGGCCAGCGAGACGTAGACGGAGACAAAGTTAACCCACTAACCTTGTTACCGTTAACCGTTGAAAGTGGCCAAGAGACTGCTGTGGGCCTTAAATATTTTTTCTCTTACATATATTTTTTCTATACCCTGTACTAAGGATTGAAGGGTATATATTTGAATACTATAAACGAAGAAAAATTCCAATAATAAATGAAATTGTTTTATTTTGGCCTAACTTGAAAAATTGTCATGCCATTTAGTCCATAACCTGTTGAATGTTGTGTTGTTGTTGATCTCTGATTTTCTTTTATATATTGGTTATAAAGGGTATCGCAAAATCGTCTCTGGTAAATGGTGAAGTTTCTGTTTACTGTCAAGTTCAATGCTGGCATCAAGAGAAAGCAAAACAAAAACAATAAAAGGACGTCATGCGCATTGGGGACGGGTCCAAAAGGGTGCTAGGCTGGAGCTGGGTTGGTGGTGGTTGTGTTCGACATTTGGAGGTGGAGATAATGGTGAAGGGAGCCAGTTGGGGGCATGGGAAAGTTTATATAACAACAAAAATAGAGAACTGCATTGCATTGACAATGACCTTGACCTTGGCATTGCAAAAGGCCAAACAACTAGCCTTGCAGCAAAATCAAAACCATCCACCAACCACCAAACCAACTTGCCAACCCCTTCTGCTACTGGCCTTGATCTTCAACTTGAAAGAAATTTCTTCAATTACCTTGGTATGCCTTTTTGTTATTACTGGTATTGTTGTTGTTGTTGTTTTTATTATTATTGTTGTTGTTGTTGTTGTTATTAAACTTTATTTCGTATTGTATTTCACTTCACGCCAAACGACAAATAAATTTACATAAACTTTCGACTGACTTTTGCCGGGCTTCAATTTCTTTCTTCGCACCGGAAAGAGCAACAACAAATTTCAATATATTTATATAAATATACATATATATATATATATATATACATATGTAAGCATATATATGTATAGGCATATGTATATAAACGATTGCTTTGTTGTAATTTCTCTTTACGCCCACGCTTCAATTAGCACATAACAAACCAAATAACATCAAATAAAAAAAAAAAAGGCCAACAAAATAGTTATAAGAAAATCAAATAAAAATTAGGCACAAATCAACAAAAGTTCTTAAGGTGTTAAGAATTATTATTCAAAGGAACCGTCCAACGATATCGTAACGGAATATCTTACTTTCCCAGGCCAAGTTTGTGTTTCGATTTCGGTTTCGGTTGGATTTCGCGTCCGTCTGCCAGCGCCGTTCAAGTTTGACTGAGCTGCTGCGGCTGAGGAAGCGGCAGCGGCAGCTTTGAGCCAAATTAAACAAAATCAAATGTGTTGAAAATGAACCATGTACGACTTTGAGCTACTCGTTGTTGGCATTGGTCCCTCCTTATTAAATGAATTACTATTGAATAGAAGGTACTCGTGATTAAAGTAAAACGTTTCTTTTTAGTTTTAGCTATAGTTTAAGTTAAAAAATTTTATATTTAAATTAAATTATTATTTACATGAAAGTTTCGGTTATGCAGTTTTAACTAACTTCATAAGTTTGATATAGTTGAAATTGAAACACTTGAATAATTTTTTATATTTTTATATATTTGTTTATAATAATCCTTCTTTACATATCATCGTAAATATATAAAAAACGTTTCAAAATATAAATCAAATTTGTCCATGTTAAAATTTTAGAAATTGCTTTGTAAATTTCATTTCGTTCTTGTGAACAATCTAATCAGTTTGAATTTTGCCGCCTAGTCAGCTGATAAATTTAACAGCGACGTTTTTGAGCACTGTTAACTTAATATACACTTTTTTGAGTACTGTTAACTACGAGTGCATCTGGCAACGCAACTGTTTTTTTTTTGTTTGAACTCGCGAGCAAGTTAACAGGAAGGTTGGTGCGCGGATTATTCTCGGAACATTATTCGAATATAACTTTTTCGCGAATCTAAACTTATTTGCAAAGCATTGGTGCCTCTTATTCTTTTGTTGTTATTTTGACTTATTTTATTTTAATATGAAAAAAAGTGAAGTGAGAATGTTTGTGTAGGTGCGGGTGTTTGTGTGTGACTTGCACTTAGTGTAGGTCAAGGCTGCATTTATATTTTCAAATGAAACGGCTTTAGCAGGATGCAGGACGCAAGACACACACACACACACCCAATGTGCAACCAATTGAAAGCATGTAATTTTTTTAATTATGTATTGTGATGTTAATAATTTTGCAATTCTCATCAGATTGCCGATGCCGTCATCTAGCCAAAGCTAGGGGAGGGAAGATAACACAACAACAACACGTTGAGATAAGCACGAATAACCGTTAAACGGTGAAACCAAAGCAAAAAAAAAAAAACGCATAACAACGAAAAAAGAACATAAAAAGAAATCAAAACCAACAAATATAAATAACAAACTTAAACAAATACAATTGCATTTGCAACAACAAAACGGCTTTTCAACGTCGTCTTTTCGGTGGCGGTGGTGGTGGAGGAGCTGGAGTGGGCTCCGGTGCTTCTGGTGGTAATGTGGCCTGCACCACAGCCATGAAACATCAGCCTCCTCTACCGCCATTGCCACAAGCCCCGCCACCATCACTTGGCCCGCCCAAGGGTACAATGACGGGGGGCATGGGAATGGTGGCCAATGCCATTAGCTGCCTGAACAACACAAATGCAAACAGCAACAACAACAATAACATCAGTAGCAGCAGCAGCAGCAACAACTGCAACATCAATAGCATTGGTGGTGTAGGAATTGCAACAGGAGGAGGTGGAGTTACAGGAAGTAGCATTGGCAATCTGGAGACATCAAAATGTCGACCAGTTTTATATCCAAAACGTAAGTATAAACTAAGAATACAAATAAAATTTTTCATATAGAACTTTATACCATATACATATGAATTTATATAAGCTGCCCTTGAGTCGTAAGATGCTTAAAAATCTTCTCGTACTAAAACTAAGCGTTGTGATTAAAAGCTAATGCATAGTTTGCTAAGTAATTACTCATACCTAGGTATATATGTATGTATATATACATATATATATACCTTTATACCCATTTGATATTCGGAGACTTGTTTAAATTGTTTTTAAAACTTCCCTTTCCATTTTTGCGGCTTTTTATACTCTGTAGACAGGTAAAAACAAAGCATTTACGATTATGCATCATATCTTTGGGTCTAATTTTGGTTTCAAATACAAAATATCTTATAAATATCTTTATTAATTGATGATTTTCTAAAAGATTATGTTTATTTGTACCGTTTTCATTAGTCACACAATGTAAACAAATTGTTTTGGTAATTTAGCAATCTCTATGAGCTATTGATAAAGATAAAGCTATTTGTATTCATTGTTGTTTGAAAGCAAAAGTAAGCGAGAATTCTTTTCATACACTGAGAAAAGGGTATGCCATAGTCTACACTGGAATGTTAGTCAAGTAACTTTCGGAATCGTTTTTCTTATTTTGGTTACTAGCTTTCGCCTTGGACTTGACTGCTGCTGCTGTTTGCCCATTTTTGGTATATACATACATATATATATACATACATGTCTAGGTACATTTCTAGTTTGCAGTTGGGTCGACTGGCCGCACCCAACAACGTTTCTGCAGATCGCTCGAATCTGGGCAACATGACCGCACTTAACGGTATTCGTTGTTGTTGTAGTTGTTGTTGTAGTTGACATGTCGTTAACGTTCGATGAGCATTTGTGTCGATTCGATGTTGCAGACCTTAAATGGCCAAAAGGGGCCAACATACGATATTCCCATTGCCCCCGTCAATTTCATTTTAGCTTTGCGACCATCAACTAACCGCAGACGTGATAAGATAAACAATAAATAAACCATAGACCTTAAAGTATGACATATACAAAATGCATATACATATATATATAGATATATACATATATATATATTTAAAAGAAATTATAAAGTCTGCTCTCGGGTCTGTTCTGGTTCTGGTATAAAGTTAGTCACTTTAAGTATGATGAATAGATATCTATGAACAACTGCCTAAGTTGGAATCAGTCTGTCGGAGTGTACGTTTAATTATCATTGTACAGTGCCAATTAAAAATGCAACATTTGAAAAACTCATTTACTTCTTTATTGTTATGTTTAAAGCAAATGGGAATGAAAATGGTTACACATGCTGCAATTCTCCATACCGAACTCCGTTCCTCTTTTCCCCACTATTGTCTGTCACCAAGGGGCGTAAATGTCCCTTGGGCTAGAACTGAAGTCTATCAAATGAAATATAATGAACTGGGGCCGGAGCAGGCAGAAAGAGTTTAAAACACTAATTTTAAATATAGATCCATCATTAAATTTTCGGAATCATTTCAAAAAAATATGATGAAACAAGTTAACCCAAAAAGAAAAAAAAACATTCCATTTCTATAATGGTTTTTAAATCGTAAAATAAATTGTAAAAAACGAAATATTTGGGTACATTAGTGAGTGAATACTCTTCATAGTGAATATCATGTATATATGTACATATATGTAATAAAAGTATATTATATAGAATTACAATCGATTTGCCAGCGGTAAGCCAATTCCAATAGAATAACAAGAAAGAAAAATAATCGAAATCAAAATACCTTCAGTCTGTGGCTAAAATTAAGCACAAATGGAATTTTGAATGTAGAATATCGGGAGGACTTAATGGACGCTTTTTGGTCCCCCCCTTTACCCTAATTTCTTCACATTGCATAGGCGCGAGAATTTCACAAGAAAAATGCAATTGGAGAGAAAGATTGGAAGGAGACGATGGTGTAAGGGTTGGGGGGAACAAGTTTGAGCTACTTCAAATGCCCGTCAATTGTTTTTTTTTTTTTTTTGAAAGAAGATGAAACCTATTTATGGAACATTGGAAGTGGAGTGGTGCCCATGACTGACTATCTAAAGGGGTGTGCTGCGGCGTGTTGGCTTTTCTTTTGTTTCGCAGTTGGTTGAAAGAAATCCGATGCACGTTCAATAGCATACTCCCTCCCCACTCTGCCCCACCATACACACACACACACACAAGCCAGTCTGGATGCACTCGTGCGTTCAACAAGCCTCTCGAACAAAGAGAAATGAAAGGAAATTTCAAAAGAGAAAGAAAGAGATCAAGAGAAAGAGAGAGAGAGAAAAAAAAAAATGATGAACTGCATTTTGTGCAGTTCGAATTGAACTTAATTGAAATGAAATTGAGTCGAAGACCGAGATTGAAATTGAAATTAATGTGTCGCCATCTGTTCATGTGTTAAACGACCTGTCATAATGTAGATAAGATCGAGAGACAGAGAGATCGACATAAAAAGAGAGGGAGAGAGAGAAAAAGATAATGAGTGAAATAGAGTATCCAGGTTTCAGCGTATGCAAATGACGGTTCAAGTGTTTTGACACCGACTGGCTAAAGGGGAAACTATCTTATTCCCCTACCCTATGCCCCTCAGCTATTAGTGTGGGAGATGCTATTGTTGTTGTTTCTGTTGTGGCTATATGTTGATGCTGCTCTCTATGAACCTCAATGAACTAAACTATTTACAACATACTAAGTGTGTCTGCATTCCATGTATATACATATACATATTTCTATATATGTTCAGATGTATGTATGTACATATGTATATATCTGTACAAATCAACCGACAACAACAGCGGGTACCAAAGAGGTGGGGGGAGGATAGAGAAAGATACACAAATCTGAGTAAAAGAGTAGGAGTAAAACGCCCACCTTTGGATATGTGATTAAGATCAAGATATACAGAATTGAGTTAGATTATTAGAATTAGAAACGCGTTTCAACACACTGTCAACTGTCTCTGTCTCTCTTTATCTTTCTCTGTCTGTCGCTTTTTACCCTCCTTATATACATTTATCTGTTAGATACTCAAATATAACCTACTCGAAATAATCTTTAACTGAGACTTTTGGCAAATATTACGCTTAACAATGCAATGTCTCGTTCTCTGTAAAGAAAAATTTATTTGTTTGCATCGCAAATTTGCCACAAATGAAATTGCCGCAACGTGGGAATAATTCATAAAAATTTATACTAAGTCTTGGTTAAGTCTAAACAGTTTTTATTAAAAAAAATTGTATATATTAAATAATTTTACACCCACCAAAAATTGTATACAAAGTACAGTGAGTTGTTAATTGAATTAAAAATGAAATAAAATTCAGCGTTTAATTTTTTAAATATTATTTAAATTTTTTGCTCGAATGGAAAGGTTCAAGTTTAATATTGATGCGAATAAATTTTTCACAAAACCTAATCAATTCTGTTCGATTAAGATTTTTATACATTCCATTAGCCATTTGTCCCATTGTGTGTTCATTGTGTAAACATTCCAGAACAATATTTTGTGTCGTTCTCTGATTTTGCAAGAAATTTACCAGTTGGAAGGGTCTACTCTTTGGGCTGTTGTTGTGTTTTGATTTTTAATTCCATCGGCCTCATTTAGTGTTGTTGTTGTTGTTGTTATTGTTGATAAATACAGTGTGCTGATCTGTGTACTTTAGGGGTTGAGAAAGCAAACGGATACAACAAGCTCAACAAAAAATGGGCCACCACCAATCTAGTGCATTCCACCTATGTATGTGCATACACACACACACACCGACAGGCCGACAGGGTGTTGTTTTGGTATGCGACACAGCAACTCGAACGTCAGTGTGTGGACAATGGCAATTGGGTTCTTGTGACCGTCGCCCACCCCTAGGGTGCATCCGGCAAACCGGAGGGGTGAGTTGTGGTTCAAAACTGAACTAATCATTAAGGGTTGACTTAGTGTTGCCAGACTGTGAAAAATTTAAATATTTTTGATTGACAGGAAGTGAAAAATATAGTATTCTAATTTGGGACCTAATCATAATGATTTTACTTTGAAAGGATTTGATCTTCTGTCTTCTATTTTTTGTAAAACTAGGCTTTTTGGATGGGGCTAATAATCTGGCAACATTGCCGGGCATAGTATATACGTAGTACGGCTTGTTGAAGTAACATCTGTTTCGTATGTATTTAAAATGTTTCCTTTCTTCTTCTTTGCATATCAAAATTTTGAAAATAATCTTTTCTACTCTATTTCAATGCCCAGCGCAGGCGCTGTAATAAAGATAGCGGTATAATGCATTTCGGCGTTGCCACTTACAGAAAAAAAGAACAAAAAAAAAACTGTTACATCCTTGAGAGAGTGATTGAGAGAGAAAGAAAGAGTGAGAGAGAAAGTGGGCGAGGGTGTTATTGGGTTGGTCTATTAAAGTTTCATGCTTTTAGGGCAGTTCGCATTCACTTGCTCAACACAAACACACTAAAACAAAAACGAATAAGAAACAAAAAAGGCAAAAAAAATAATACAATAAAGTGTTCAATTTACTCGGGGATTTTAAATAAACAACAATGTTTCACAAATAATTTATATAAATCATAAAACCAAATTCCTAAAGTTACGGTAACGAGTGTCAAGAACAGGCGAAGGATACTCAAGCTTTTTCTTTTCTTTGCTGCTGCTTTTGCCCCATTACGTTTTAAGTAGGCGTTGGGTATACACACGAAAGAGGGCAAAGGACAGACAGACAGGCAGACCAACCAACGCAACTGAGGTAACGGTAACAGGAACGGGAACAGGAACAGCGACAGCGACATGTGTAAGTAGCAAATGAAGTGGTCCTCGACATAAATGCAGAAGGAGTGCAGATTCCTGCGGGTGCTCACTCAAGTAGGAGTCCTTTTAACTGATTAACCAATTGCTCCATCTCTCACAATTGTCTTATCATCGTGTCTTTTTCTCTCTTTCTTTCTGGTTGGATTTTTTTATGATCTGTTGCAGCCAAGACACCATCATTCGACAAGGATCGGGACTACATTGGCTTTGCCACATTGCCAGAGCAAGTGCATCGCAAGTCAGTTAAACGTGGCTTCGAATTCACCCTTATGGTGGTCGGTGAATCTGGCCTGGGCAAATCCACCCTAATTAATAGTCTCTTTCTTGGCGATCTCTACAAGAATCGGCAAATGCCAAATGTAGAGGAACGTCTAGAGAAAACCACTAAGGTGGAAAAGAAGACCATGGATATTGAAGAGCGTGGCGTTCGTCTGCGTCTCACCGTTGTCGATACTCCCGGTTTTGGCGATGCCATCAACTGTGAGGATAGCTGGCGTGTATGTACCCAATACATTGATGAGCAGTTTCGTCAATATTTCACCGATGAGAGCGGATTGAATCGTCGCAATATACAGGATAATCGAGTACATTGCTGCCTCTATTTTGTTCCACCCTGGGGACACAGGTAAGTCACCTGCAATTTCCTTGGTTACAACATTTTAAATTGCAAAAATCGACTTGAAAATTGATTAAAGTTCTTTAAATTGTGTTTCCATTTTTATTTCGGCTTTAAAAATGAATTTTCCAACGGTTACCAAATGTGTTTTCTTTGGTTTTCTATAGAAATAAATTTTATTTTATCCTTTTAAAACTTTCAATATCAAATCAATCCTTTTCTTTTTCATCTCTAAATTTAGCTTACGACAAATGGACTTGGATCTGATTAGGCGCCTACATCGTAAGGTGAACATTGTCCTTGTAATTGGCAAGGCCGATTGCCTTAATAAGCAGGAAGTGCGCAAGCTTAAGGAACGCATACTGCAGGACTTGGAGGACAATCACATACAATTATATCAATTTCCCGAATGCGATTCGGATGAAGATGAGGATTTTAAGCAACAGGATCGTGAGCTAAAGGCATCCATTCCGTTTGCTGTAGTCGGTAGCAACACCATATTGGAGGTAGCCGGCAAGAAGGTGCGTGGTAGACAGTATCCTTGGGGTGTGGTCAATGTAGAAGATCCTGAACACAGTGATTTCATTAAACTTCGCACATTCTTGATATCCACACACATGCAGGACCTTAAAGATACCACACAGGTAAGTGCATTCTTGCATTTTAAAGAGCTGCATAGATATTAATTAAACTCTTCATCTTCTTGCAGGATGTGCATTATGAAAACTTTCGGGCCCAGTGCATTTCACAGATTTCACAGCATGCGTTGCGTGAGCGTGGAAAATTGAAGCGGGATTCAATTAGCTCAACGAATGGGTTTGATGCGGCTATTTCGGAAACGGATCGCCTGCTACTTCAAAAGGATGAAGAGATAAGACGCATGCAGGACATGCTTACGCAAATGCAGGAGAAGCTCAAGCAGACGCATCTCATGGAGATGAAGAAGAACGATAGCGTGATTGATGTGTAAGGGGCAAAAACAGAGACGCCATTAGCAAAGACTTGCGTATTTTATTTTGCACCTCAGTATATACCTAAATCTATATACCGATATAAAGACATGCATTCACAAAACACACAAACACACACACACTGGATTTAGTAGCTGAAACCAAAAAACAAAATAGTTTTTTTTGTTCTTAAGATAGCACAGTTTTTTTGTAAAGGAACTTCCCGTTTTTTCTTATACAAAATCGTAAAAAATTGATACAAAATCTAGTTAAATAAGCTAACAAAAACAAAATTATGAACAACGAGAGGTATTAGTGAATTCACTTAGCAGCAGCAAAATACCAAAAAATGCAGCCAAGCAGAGTGATTCAAAAAATTAACAACAACAACAACAAATTGCATAAATATTATAGTATATATACATATACATATGTATATACATATATAATTAAATACTTTGCTTTTATTCTCCATTTACACGAAGAAAGCAACCGAAACAATCGCCAACAATTCTAAAATTCCTTTACAAAAAATGACTTGTAAATGGATTACTCTGTTTACACATTTTCTTATAAAAGTTTTGTTTTCGATACATCATCTATATGAAATTTTAATGCTGAGAAAACAAAAACAACAATGTCAATTTTGGAATTATCTTTTGAATATTGTTTATAGATAATTTTAAAGTCAATCGGTTCCTTGGTGAGTTCAAGAACTCAATAAGAACTTAATTAAATAATGACAATTCAATAAGAACTCATACCGGCTATCGGTATTGGACTTGCCATGACTCCCGTTAGTCCTGACGACAGTTTCGGTTGTATTTCATTTATTTTTTTTATTATAACTATTATCTTTCAAATTGGCTGCTAATTTCTAGTATTCATCTCTAGTATTCTCCAAATAAAACTAATTCAATTACCAAATTACTTAAGCAAATACATTTCTAATGCATTCTAGTATCAATTATCTGAAACAACAAAAAACTAAAACTATAAAAAGAAAAGAGAATTTTGAGAGTTTTACGTATTACGATATTAAACCGAAACGTAAGTGACAGTTTCCAAAACTAATAAAAAGGACAAGAACTAAATATTACATACATACAGACATACAAACAAACACATACGCAGACGCACACTCACTAACTAGAGAGAGACAAAATTACTTTATTGTTTGTTTTTTTGTATTCTTTATACATAAATTTTCCAACAAAAAGAATGAAAACTATTTAAACTTTTTGTAAACAGTTTTTGCAATTAATTTTAAGTAAACATTTTGTCAAATTCAAAATTAATTTTCAAATTTATTTTTAATTGTATTGTAGCTATACAAAAACCAAATCAATTTTGTTGAAACGAATTGTTAATGAATTTATTTAAAAAAAAAAAAGGAAAGAAAAGAAAACCAAAACCAAAATTTTTACAATTAAGTCCACAGTGCTGAAGAAGCATAGGACAAACATTAATGAGTATTTAAATGAAAATTATAGTGGACAAATTATATACAACATAAAGGAACGATAAAAACACATTTCAAATAAAAACCAATTTACGAAAAACATTAAAAAGAAGTCTACCAAACTAATTTTTTAATACAAAGGCAAATATAAATATCAGATATCCGAAATTAGAAATGTTCTTCGAAGTGTATATCTGATGTCCTTCAAGCTAAGAGTGTCATGTTTTAGACAATCTAAAAAAGGTTAATAAACTTATAAAAAACTGCAATAGAATATTTAACATTTTTGAAAGATCTACTAACCTCAACTATTATATATCAAACAAATTTTTGACGTTTATAAAGAAGCTTAACTTTAGTTGCTTTTTGGAATTCTATAAGTAAGAAAATCGGAAGATATCCTGTTAAGTAAAGCTACTGGAAAGCAAACGGGCTATAAGTAAAATCCTTTGGCTCCATATGAAAGATATTTTTCTTAAGATCTTAAAAGTCCTTGAACCTTGTCCAGTTGAAATCTTGAACCAAATGAAATAAAACACTTTAGAATTTTATATTAGGTTTGTAATTTTCTGGCATTCATTTTTTTTATTTTGAATTTTTTTTTGTCTTCTTTTTTTTTTTGTATTTTTTTTTTTTTTTGGTTGTTTTTTGGGTTTTTTTTTTTATTATTATGTAATTCCGTTACTTTATGTAAAATAAGAAAGTATTAATAGTTGTTTTTTTGTTATTAACAAATTTGTTGAAGGCAGGTATTTATGTTATTATATTGTATGTTTATGTATGTATATCTTGTATATAAATTACAAGTTGTCTTTATAATTACATAATTATTAATTAAATGTACTTCAATTATCTCTAGCATTTCTTATTAATTATTTAAACTGCATAATTTTACTTATAATATTCAGTTAAGATATTCTTTATATATATATATATATTTATATATATGTATATGCATTATCATTACAATTTTTTTTTGCCGTTACCATTACCATTTAAATTTGTCTAGTTTTAATTATTTTAATTATATATATATATATTTCTATATATATATATATACTATATTTTGCTTTTTTCCATCGTTTCATTTTCTTCCTTTTTTTTTAATTTTTTTTGTCTCTTTTTTTTTTGGTATAAAATTCAGGGCTACTTTAGATTTCTCATGTGACCTTTTCTTTTTGTTGTTGAAGCAGACAGTATACGAATAACAAAAAAAAAAATATAATTTAAAACAAAATAAGAAAAACCATATATGTATATATATATATATATATATATATATGTGTGTGCCTATGTATATAAGTAAGTATATAGAAAGAAGAACATCCACAAATCGAATAGTAATAATGGGAAAGTAGAAGATTAACAACATACCGCCGGAGACAATGAACACATATTGATGCCATCTTTATAAATTGGGTAAATCGGAGAAGAGAAGGTGTACGGTTTAATCGGTATTATCTTAGCTACAGATTCTACAATATATCTAAGTATATATCATGAAGAAGGATTTGGAAGAACTATCAAAGTTCCAATACTATTGTTTTGTTTTCTGTATGTATAATATTAGTAAGGATAATTCAATTGGCTATTTGGCATCTAATCTGTTAGATGGAGCGACATAATTATTTTAAACTAATGAGACCCCGTATCGTTCCTATCCATGTACATATATGTATGTATGTATGTAACTAACATTTATAGAGCATTTTGTGGTCGTTTTTTTAAACAAGTTGAACATGTTTCGTTTAATAGATTAATATATCATATATCTATTGTATTGTATATGCTTAATACAATAGGGAACACTGTTTGGGGTTATTTTTTTCCTATATATGTTTAAAGTCACCTTTAGAACAGACCACAATATATTATAAGGCAGCAGTGCCATATAATATTTAATAAAAATTTGTAGAAATTTCTATAATATTTCTATTTCGAGAACATTCAGTTAAGAATTTGTATGCTATAGCTGAGCTTGGCTTAGATAGATCTGTATAATTTTCGTTATCGATCATTGAATATTATAAAGCGGCGTTTCACTTGAAAAGCGTTTTTCTGTTGTCTTTGTATTTGTGTCTACTCTCCCTTTTTTTCGATTTAGTTGCGAATATGTTTCGAAAATAGAATTCATATTAAAGTTGAGAGATAATTATAAATAATTTAGAGTTCACAGTTTGAAGGCCAGCGTTCTTAAGGATTTTTTTTAGGATAAGAAGCAGCGGAATTTGTAAGCATTGATAGCAATTATTGGAATTAGTTCTAAAAGACTAGTGAGTATGATTTGATTAAATTCAAATGTTTTAGTATTCATAGATAAGATAGCTGGCATTTACGGTTTCCCCCATTCGAATTTGTGAAATATTCAATTTGTACAATAGCTTGGAATATCTGTTTGAGATCAATAAAATAACAGAATTTGTCTAGTCCTAAAAAAATATGAAATTATAAATATTTACAAAATAATTTTGAGGAATTGTGTGACCAGGGGAATTGGACAGATGAATGTGAGTATTCCAATTTGGATTCACAGTGCCGATTCATATTCATATTCATACTAACTAAATATATTTCATCTAATAGTAATATTCAAGGCTAATAAGTATATACAGTTAAAGTCTTAAATCAAATTAAATTATTATAATATAAACAATAATAAATATATATATATATTCAATTACATTAATAATAATATTTGTTCTTGTTCATTTTTCTAATTCTTTTCTTTTCTTTTCTTTTTTTTGGCATTGAAGTCGTTTAGCGAACGAACTATGAACTCTATACAAATGCCTCAATTTAGCTAATACAATTGATCAATTAACATAATTCCTAACGATCGGACTTATTGGTGTGATTTAAAATAATAGAACAGAAAAAAAAAACAAATCAGAAAATTTGATTTTGTGTTGATTAGTGTAATTTGTGTCTTGTGGAATTATTTTGTTACTTTGTTTGGTTTTTTTTAAATTATTTGTTATCTAATTTGTTTCTTTGCTTTTGGAAGTAGTTAATTAGTTTATCCTTGAAAAAGTACATAACTACACACATACACACACACACACACTCATATGTGCCTGATGTATGTATGTATGCCTTTACGTATTGATGTAAGCATTTATGTAATGTATGCATTTAAGCGAATATGGCTAACGAATCTTTTGATTGATTCATAACATTTCCCTAATTTTCTTTTGCATCTCATTTATTTAGTTCATTTTATTTAGTTTAGTTTTAGTACGAATCACTTAGCTATGGATTTTTGACACTAGTTTTATATATGTATATATGTATGTATGTATGTATGTAAGTAATGTATGCTTGTTTATGTACTCGTTTTTACCTATATTAAAAACGTAAGCAAGTTAGTGTAAAGTGTATTATAGTTTTCCTTTTTTCTTTTGTTTATTTCTTTCCTCTTTTTGTTTTTTTGTATTTTTTGTTTTGGTAGAATTAGAATTGAATAAATCCTTAATTTCAGACTAGAATTCCCTATCCATAATTAAATAGATACATATGCCCATAGTTTTACTTAATTAAATCTATATGAAATGTATCTACCCAAATGTATCAAGGCTCTATATGGTAGATTTTATTTTTTTTTTTGGAAATAGGAAAAAGGATCGGGTTGCATTAAGGGGTTACGGTATATTTTGGGCTGTATTATCGTATCGTACAAATTGTTTAATGAACTCTTTTTAATTGGTTCGGTTTTGGTATTTGGTATTTGGTTTTGGTAATCGTTTGCCATCATCATATCAGATGCAGTAACTACATTTTAATCGTAAGTACATTTTTGCTGTGTAAATTCGCATAACTGCTCAGCGGTTATAATTAGTTAAGTTAATTTATTTATTTACTTAAGTTATGGATTCATTTCTTTGTTCATTAATTAATTACAGTAATTGTGCGCTCTTCGGTTATCCATATACCGTTTACGATCAAAAAATGTACGATTCATCTATCTATACAATACACTAACTGGATTTTTGATTTACAAAAAAAAGGGTGTGTGAGTGTATCTGTGTGTGAATGTGTGTGTGTGTGTGTGTGTGAATATGAGTGTGAGTTAATACATACGTTCTTACTACATACGTACAATTAAATTCTATTCAATTAATATTCAATTTCACCATAAATAAAAGTAAACGAATTGCATATATGGGATATGAATTATTGTTTGTTAGTTTAACTTCTTTTTTTTTTTGGTTTTTTTTTGTTTTTAATCCAAATTGTTCCATTTGAGTTCCTTGATCTTTTTGTATCTATGTACATATGTATCTATATGTATGTATAGCATGTGTGCTTAAGGCATGTGTGTGTCCATTAACAAGAAAAGCAAGTTGAAAATCTAACTACATATATACATACATACATACAGATGTAGGTATGTATATGCAGATTGAATTAAATATTTTAACAATACAATTTAAAAAAAAAAATAAAGAAAATTGCTTTGTTTTTTTTCTTCTTCTTCTTTGAGTACATATTATGAAAATTACGTGCATACATATAAAGGAAGACGATGGCTAATCATTTTGAAACGGAATGAAAATGAGTCCACCCAATAATATATTCATATATACTATATATATATATATATGTATATGTATTTGTATATAAATATCTATGTATATCTATAGAAAATAAAAAGCATTTATTAAGATGAAAGTGATGAAAGATAATGAAACCGAATTTGAATTCAATTGAAAACTATAGAACAAATATTGCTTCATTTAATTCATCATTCATACTCGATTATTGCTCACTTATCTTACATTCACACTCACAACAAACATTCACTCACTCACACACATACGCTCGAACACACATCTAAACATATATACAGACTTTATACAAAAACTCGTTTAGAATTATACATCATATGAACTTGAATTCAATTTAAGTTTTAAATACTCGTAAAAAGTATTTAAAATTTCATTTCGATTAATCGAATAAGTTTGCATTTTGTTTTTGTTTTTGTTTTTTTTTTTTTTATAGATTCTTGTTTATAATCGCATGGCAATCAAGTAAATAAGTAAGTACTTGTGTATCTATGTATATGTATGTCTGTCTGTATGTATTGCATCTATGTAAAACCAATTGGAATTATTGCAAAAGTCGGCCTATACATACATATAATTCTATATATATAATATGAAATAATCGAAAAAAGTTACAAATCAATGAATTTGAAGAGTGTAAATGGGGAGGGGTGCGAGAGGGGGCATGAAAATATGGCAAATATCTTAGGGATTAAAAAATGCGCTCATTTTATATCTATATGGATGTATGTGAATATCCTTTTGGATTTTGAAAGTTTCTTCTTCTTCACGGTTTGGTTTTCAATTTTGCATTTTACGGTTATGTAAATATTTTAGCTATGTATGTGTGTATGTATGTAACTGTGTATGTATTTGTGTATAATCGTCGTAGGTAAATGTAAATACATTACATACAAAAATTTGATATCTACAATAATATCGTATGTACAATATATATAATAAATATATATATATTTCGCATTGAAATGTACATACATAATTGAATTACTAACTTTTCTTTTTTCATTTCTCTTTTTTGGTTTAAATACAAACAAGACAAAAACGCTTGCAGATTACAGATTCATCGAGCTATTTACTAGATTATCATTACCTACAATGTATGCGTGTATGTATGTATGTATGTATGTACCTACAAGATTTACTACCTATGTATGTATGTATGTAATGTAATGTAATGTAATGTAATGCAATGTATGTTTGTTTTTTTCTAAGCATGTACCGATGAAGAGAGGGAGAGAGAGATACAGATAGTTTCTTCTCCATTTTAGGCAATTACAATACAATACATTTATCATATCATTTTCTAATCCATTATTCATTCATTTATATCATCTATCTTTATCATAATTCTAACTCTGGCTTTGACATTGATTCTCACGTTATTCGCGCACATTTTTTTCTGTTTGTTTTTTTTTTTTTCTTTAGTTAATTATCTTAGTCACCTTAGGCTCTGCATAATATATATACTTCATTTACAATACATATATGTATATATATTTTTGTATTTCTTTTTTTTATATATCCCATTCGATTCCTTCTTATAGCGTATGATACGAATACAGCGATTGGTGCTGATTATGTGGTTGTGCTATAACTTCTGATTCTAGACGTGATTCTGGCTGTGGCTGTGTTTGTGGCTGTTGTGGTTGTGTTAGTTGTTGTTGCTGTTGCTGTTGCTGTTGTTCTTTTTGTTGTAATGGTGATGGTGTTTGAAAGGTCTGATCCTGATGACAGACTTTCGTTTCTAATAATGATAATGGTGATGGCCTTTTAAGCGATAGTATCGCTATATTATCATTATTATTATATGTGTTTCTTGTATCTATATAATTAATGTCATTATGTGAATAGATTTTTCTATTTTCTTTAGTATCTACTGGTGTTGTTATTGTAATTGGTACACTTAATATCATTGCTTGTATTTTTGTTGTTCTTGGTGTTGTTGTTGTTGTTGTTGTTGTTGTATTTGTTATTCTTTTTATTTTGATTTCATTATCGATATCGGATTGAGGTGATGTTGTTCTTGTTTCTGGCAATGACCATGCCATTTGAGGGATTTCATGGTGCTCATGGCAATATCTAAGAGATTCTTGTAATAATTGTTGCTGTTGTTGCGATTGCGGTTGTCGATTTGGGTTGGATTCCTGTAAGCTTTCTTTAGCCAATTTGATATTAGATGCTGATGCAGATGCTAATGCAGATGCTGATGCTAATGCAGATGCTGATGCAGATGCAACTGATCTTACTAATGTTGTTCTAATTGGACTTGTATATCGGTTGGTTGTTTGGTGTTCATTATCGTGTCGTATCGTATCAAAATTGTGATCTAAGTTCGGTGCTGATAACGATGAGCATATGGCCTGATGCTATACCCAGATCTGTTCCTTTCTATTACGCGATCGCAATCAAAGCCTTTGCTAGCACCAATCCTCCTCATCCGAATCGGAATGTCGAGTATTAAGTCCGCTCTTTGGCTTAAAACCATTTAGAACTGGGGATGGCAGTACACGACCTGTTCGGCCCATAGCCAACGCTTGTTCAAATGAAAGCGGTGCTATATATTCCAGTCTATACATCAAATTGTATAATTTACATTAATTACAGTAATTAAATAATTAAGTTTATTTTCTAATTTACCTTTCTCTTTCCGCTTCTCTTTCACGATCACGCTCACGCTCATATAATTCACGTTCTCGATCACGGTACTCGTAACGTAGATCATACTCGTGGAGTCGATCCCGATCTCGATCCCGATCTCTAAGGCGTTCGCGATCACGCTCGCGTTCTCTACTACTATAATACATATCTCTAGGATCCCGCAATAGATCGCGGTGATGTGGCAGCGAGTGAACACTGTGGGGCGTTGAATGATGCGCCTGTAATGGAAACTATATCAACAAATTAATTATCCATAACTATAAGGATCAATCTATCGATCTTCTTACATGTGTTGGACTCGCATTCAATTTGGGGAAATTAATATTAGTTGGCTTGAGCTGCAGTGTCGACGGTTTGCTTGGTGTCGGTGGTAGACGTCGTCCAATTCCAGCACGACGAGAGGCTAGCGTTGGGTAACTATGCTGCACATGCGTGCCACCTATTTTAGATATAATAGATACAACAGTAGGGAGGAAGGACACGAAATGTAAAACGATTAATTTAATATGAATGATATGTGATATGTATGTATACTATATGCTAAATATATATATATATATAAATCAATGTATGTTTATTTATTGTATAAAAGTCAATGCACGCAGTATTGAATACATGATATTGAAACAGTGTGCCTAGTGTTTGAATATGAAAAAGATTTTAGACATAGAAAACCGAGTGTATGGTATGTAAGAATATATACCTATGTACATACATATGCATCTGTGTATGTACATATATACATATGTATATACATAAGTATTTAACAACTTAAATTTATATAAGAAATGTTCAGATTTTAATTAAAATCATTATATGATTAGCTATATATACTGAGTATTAAACAATTTTGAAAACTAGTTACAAAGAAAATACTTTCGAAATTACAGAATTACAAATTATAGATAGATGATATATGTTATATATTATTAAAATCTGAACATTTCATTTGGTCACTCGGATAACCTTTTTATGTTACATACATATATGAATATGAAATAAATGCTAACATATGTCAACATGAATCGAGATCGATATAATACACTATATACACTATTAGTACGACTAAAAGTCAATACATTTGATTGATTGATTGATTGATTGATAATTGCATGTATTCTATACATATGTCATCATCTATTTGCTTATTAAGATTTGATCTTTCTATATATGTATGTAGTCACTTTTTGGTTGATAACCGTGTAAATATGTATGTATGTATAGATTGTTAATTATGTTTCATCAATAATAATAAATAGTGCTAGTTATTAAAAATAATCGATAGTTGGATGATACAGAGTGTGTGGGTATCGGTAACAAATGTAAGTTTATCGTTTATCGTTTTCTTTTTGGCATCATGCATGACTGTGGGCAGAGAAGTAAATGTACTGTTATACTGTAGACTAATTTAATAAACGTAACGTAACGGTGCAAAATTCCATAGACATACATACATACAAAGACATACAGAGCGAAAGAGAGAGAGATAGAGAAAAAGAGATACAGAGAGAGAGACAAAGAGAAAAGGACTCCAGTTGCACACCCAAAAAAGATCCATACCAAATTATTTCTATTCTCTAACAAATATTCCAAAAAAAAAAACTTTTACTTTCATTACCGCCCAGTTACAGTTATTACTCGTTAAGGAAGACTCAATTGAAATTATTTCTTTTTAATATTGATACGAGAGCAGTATGATAAAATTATATAATACATTTCAAATATATCAAAAGTAAAGTTAGAATCAAGAAAATAACGGTATTTAAAATTGTAAACTGTACCTAATAGAAATTGAATATATAATTAAGAACTTTTGTATTATATATTCCAGGGTTTAAGTAACTGAGAATATTAATAGAACTATTTCTTATATATTTGTTAGAGAATTTTTTGAACAGAAATTCAAAAAGAAAATCAATTCAGCTTTTCTTTAATTTTCTTAAAAAAGAATATGCTTAGCTTTACCTCATACTTTTACTTCATTTAAATAACATTCTTGGCAATTTGTTTACTTATCATACAGCCCTCGTATTGTATTTACATTATGTACACTTTGATGCACATTTAGTTTGAATTGGAAAAAGAATAAAGAAGCAACTACTAAATAGAGATTCTTGGTCAGTTGAAATCGAATTGAATATTAATGAAATTCGCATTTAATTGATTGATTAATTTAATTATTGTTCTCATTACTAAATCCCCTTGCTACTAATTAGAGTTGTGTGATATAGACTCTCTTTCAAACTGGATATAGTTAAAGGTACTAAAGTTTTTTTTTTTGTTTTTTTGGTTGCTATTGTGCTAATTGTATGCATAAGTACGAGTGGTTTAATATAAAATATCTTACAACCGTTTTAGTAAACATTAATTCATTTTGCCAATTTTTAGTGTAATTAAAGTTGTGATTGGAGTATGAGAATGAGAGTTGAATGTTAGTTAGTTAGTTAGTTAGTTAGTATGTTTTGATTGTTAATATAAGTATGTGTCTGTATATGTAATGTATATGGTTTGTATATATGTATATATATTAGATTCAGTTATGGTATGGGAACTATAATTGTTAAACAAATGAAAGAAATATGAACGCTTTTAACGATGCGAAACGAGTACGAATACGAACGAATACGAGTGATTGAGTACAATTGAGAGCTGAATGTGGTTTATGAATTGAGAACTATTGAATATTTAAAGCTTATGGATGGACTGATTGATTGATTGATTGATTGGTGGATTGATTGATTGACTGATTGACTGATTGTTTGATTGATTGAATAAACCTCATGGCAATGACAAATACATGTACAGCATGTTGACAAAAAAAAATAACTAATAGTATGTACGAGTACGAGTAGTTTACAGTTAAGCAATGTCTGATCTGATGTTTGGTAAAAGTAGAAATGTTTTTGAAGAAATTTGTGTAGAAGAAAGTACTAGCATATATAGAAAACAATTTGAGTTTGATTTTAATATTAATTTGTCTTGATCATTGACTTGTTTTGAATTAGTTTTTGTTTTTGTTTTTTTTGTGCTAAAGATGTACCCATATCAATCCCATAACCAAGTCTGTCTCGTTCACGCATCTCTTGAAGTCGTGCGGGACTCGGCGATCGTGATCTTTGACATAGACTTGTTGTCCCATATGTGGGATAAGGCAGTTGAGTGCGTTTACTGCGAGATAAATGGCCACCATAACGAGAAGGCGAAGGCGAACGGGCCGGACTTGTCGATGCTGACCATGAACCTATATTGTACATATAACGAACGGTAAAAACACAAAAAAACAAAATAAACAAAAAAAAAAAACAATAAAAAAAAAAAACAAGAAGAAGTAATAATTAAGGATGTCGGGGCACAACAGTTTTACGTATTGTTAAGAATCGTGTTAGAATTTGCATTATTTATAATTAGCATTATGGGTTTTTAATTGTTGTTTGTTTTTGTTTTTTTTTTTTTTTTTTGGATTTGAAAATCTTTTCATCGATTTATCAAACGAATTAAATAAAAACTTTTGGTATATTATTATATTTAATATATTACTGTATTAAAAGATTTAGTTTATGGCGTTTTTTTTTTTTTTAATTTATAGACATATATTCATATATGTATGTATATAACTAGGATACTACAAAATAGATCAAAACTATATTCGATAAATACCGAATTTGATGTTATTATAATGTATGCATTTTGTAAGTTTTCTTCTTTCTTTGATTCTTTCTTTATGGTAAATGTAGGATGTGGTTAGAGTGAGGGAGGCATTCGGGGGGCCATTGTGGGGATACAAAAAAAGGAGTGGCAAATTGGAATTGGGAAACAGAAAACAGACATATATAAATATTTGAATCATACATTCGAATTTGATTTTGAATTCGATTTAAGCTTGTTTCGTGCTGTGGCCTAATCTTACATTGAACACACACATCAAATGATATAGATATACATATATATATATCATCTATATATATATATATATATATGTATATATATGTGTAGTAATTTAATTATATACAATTGATTAAAATAAAATAAATACCTCTTGGATACCGCGGATGGCTGTTGCCATGTCTAGGATGGCGAGTCTCCTTGACCATCTCTACAACATTAGATACGGTATCGGAGAACCCGATATCATGATGTATGTATTGATGGCCACGTCTTCGAGGACTCGGAGATCTGGCTAATGGCGAACCGTTATGCCTGTAATTAGAATTTGCAATCATTATAGGATTTTATCATGAGTGTAAAAGTTAAACTTACCTTAGACTGGGCGAACGGCGATGTCCATTCATATACGAATGTCCAGGATGTAAATGGCCAGCATCGGCACCGGTAAGCGATTCCTGCGATGGATGTCTTGATGCATCCTGCAGTTCCAACATCTAATGAAAAGAGTTTACAATTTTCGATTAGTATTTTTCATATGTTGCATAAGAATGAATGTTGCCACTTGAAATCAGTCGTTACATTTAGAGATTTGAGGGGTTTGGGTACAGGGCGGGAAGTTCCAAACCATTCCATTTCATCAGGTCATACATTAGGTTGTGGGACATGGTCAAGGGGCAGGAGATAAGGATAATCATTGTCCGATTTTAATTCAAATTACCTTATGTTAATAATTTCTTAAAATTTTATTTATTTTGACGCATTGACAGATTTCTTGTGGACTCATTCATTGCTTCGATATACATACATATATGGGTTGATATATATATGTATGGTAAATATATATATAGAAATCAATTATTAAATCAGTTTACAAAAAAAAAAAAAAAAAATACTTCTACAAATGTTTCCTATGCTCCTTATAAGAGCCACGTCAAAATACATATATTATTAAATATATGATAGATAGATATATATATGTATATATAAATGTAGGGTATAACAAAAGCTACAAAATAAATTCACACACACGCTCCATACACACACACACACACTTAGAGAGAGACTCGATGGATAGCAGTTAAGAGTAGAACTTCACTATGAAGCAACGCCATCTAACGGTCGTCCTTTGACATCTATTTGTATGTGTGTGTGTGTGTGTGTGTGTGTGTGTGTATGTAGATGTGTTTATTTACCTTGCTTACATAAGGGGGAAAGGGGAGGATAGGGGTTTTAATTTAATGATAATATGTAAGTTATAGATTATATATATATATATATGTTTTTTATGTATGTAAAATTCAAGCAAAATATTACTTCACTGCAACAAAATACATATTGGAATGCGAATTTAATTGCACTAGATTGAAGTAGATATTATTATTGAAGGGGGGATCTCAAATGCAGGATTATTAAACCTAAATTAGGGCGTGTAACATTTAAACAAATCCATACACTACTTAAAAGTATACATATATATATAATTAAATGCTTGTTGTTGGGTTTTCTTATTATCATCATTGTTTTTTTTTTTGGTTTGTTAGTTGATTTAATATCGATTGACTAAATTGGTTTTTCTTGTTTTCCTTTCTATTTTTATTATTTCTATTTGCTTTTTTATTTTGGGGGTTTTGTTATTTTTAAATTTGCCAATTGTATTTTTACCCACATTTAGTTTCTGATTCAGATCTACAAATTGTTGTCCTATATTTATGTTAAATCAAGTGAAGTGTTATTGTAAGAAATCAATTTAAAACAGTTAAGTAAAGAGAGTAAAACCAAAAATGTCATATTGACAGACGGCGACAAATGCATTTATATACATAAACTACAATATTATCTACAATGTTATCTACATCTATAATATAATATTTATATACATAGACCTGTGCTCTCATCTATATCTACATATGTATATAGGTGAGATGAGGATCGGTTAACAAGCAGTTAAAGCGAAAGCAATAAGCCAAATACCGTTAAGCAAAGAAAGCATTTCTACATATGTACAGGTTAATTATTATATAATAAATAATAAATAGATATATTTATACATATATACACAGGCATGCATTATAATATTCAGTGTTGCGTGATTATATTGGTTTTATTTTATATATATATATATATATTAAGTGTGCGGATAATTATGTCTTTGTGTGTGTGTGTGTGTATATATAAGTTTGTGTTTGGTTTGGTTTGAGTTTTTGAATTTCAATTTGGATTCGGCTGGTGCAGGTCTGGTCCTTAGTCCTGATCATTCGTCTTTATTTTTAACGGATTGACTTACCAAACAGTGAAAGTTATTAATGTTGTTTTTTTTTTTTTTATTGTTAGACTAACAAACAAATGTAAAAAGTACAAAAAATAATAGATTGTGAGAACCAAAAACATTTAAAAAGAAAACCAGTAATAATTATTACGTCAAAACCGTATACGGAAGAACAATTACTACGTACACATAAAGCCGTGGCTATATGTTAGTGTGTACATAAAAATATGTATCTACTAGGATATGACTATAAATCAAGTATAAAAATAGAGAGTATATACACTCTAAATTTGCTTGGGACAAGCTTTGCATTAAGCTAATATTCGGGTTTAAGTTGTCGTCTTCAATCGGAACTTTTTGAAAAATAGGTTTTTGAAACGAAACATTAAAGCCAAGAGTTGGAGAAAGGAAGAAAGTGTAGAGGAGTCAGGCAAAGAAGAAGGTTGTAAGATAAGTTTAGTCCTTAAATTAAATAAGTTAGAATTTAACAGTGACACAAGAAAATAATTTCATCTGAATTGAACTGAACAAAATTATGGAATTTACATAGTATCAATATACTTATCAATATCCGATTAAATTTAAATTAATTAATTTTTATATGATTGATAAATGATTAGAATTTCAATTAGAATTTTTCATCAACTCTTGACTTTATGTGTACGTAGAGAAATATGTGTGTTTGCAATGGATTTGAATGAAACAGGCAAGCCTACAAAATAAAGGATGTTCTGTCGCAGAAGAGAGATGGAGAACCGCCAACTTTTTTACACACACACAGTTGGATTCCTTGTTATTGGTAAGACACATACATATATACATATGTATATGTGTATATTTATCTAGGTACTATATTATTATAGCCATATACCAAAGAGAAGTTAAGTAATTAATTTAGTTTGTTGCTCATGTCCAAGCAGTGAACTAATTATACAATTTGAAAAGTGTGAGATTACAAATCTTATCCTATGCAAAACGACTAGTAAGTATTTAAGATTAATTGACTATCTCTTAAATTGATAGCGTTTTAAACTAATCGGTGTAAATTTCACGAATTGAGTATAATGTTAACTATTATAGGTTCGCTTGCCGTGTACGTACACTACATCGTTCGCATGGACCACACAATAGATGACTTAACCAGCACACTTGTCTCCCTACTCTCACATTCCGGCATTGCCTATCGTAATATTGGTATTTGCAAAACATTTAAGAATGAAACAATATAAATAAATTACAGAACTCAATGCTAGAATGGAGAGTTGAGAGTGTTGAAGTGTACGAGCAAAGCCATCATGGGGGTTAAGATGGGTGTGGGTACACTTTGCGCAACGCTTTGCAACACTTGCCCAGGGAACGCCTACGTACATATTGTAGGAGTACATGTAGGTACTTAATTATATTATACGATCAACGATCAAATTACAACATTGAGTACGAGTACTAAGCGAAGAATTGCGTTACTAACTTTTGGTGTTTTTTGTTTTTGTATTTGTATTTTTTTTTTTTTAAATGACTATGCAACATATATGTATGTATGTATGTTTTGTATACGATACGTATGTATGTATTATTTGGTACTATTGAGTGAACGCAAATTCAAGACTTAAAATACACAACTGTACACACAGGACACAGATACGCACTCAGACACACACACACACACAGCATCTTGATAATGTGTATGTTTGTCTGTGTGTGTGTGTGTCTGTGGTGTGCACATAGTCATATAAAGATATACATGTATACATACATATTGGCATACACACACGCACACATACACTGATGTATGTATATGTATGTGTATGTGTGTGTGTGCTGGTATGATGTATGTATGTATGTAAGCATTTAAAGGTTCTAGTGTTTTACTTTCGACTTAATTGGCTTGTGAACAACATTTATATCGGAAACGTAGGATTATGGACACAAAAAGTATTCACATATATTCATATAATACACAATTAGTTTTAATTTGATTTTAGTAAAATTTTTCGATAATTTCGATTTTTGGTTTACCGCTTGGAGTTTATCAAACTTATTCACCTTTTTGTTTCTGAAATTATTTAAAAATTAGAAAGAAACAATTTACTTATGTATGTAAATGTAGAAAAAGCAGCACAAAATTGTTGTAAATTGTTGATTGATAACATTATTTAGTTTTTTTTTTTTGTTGATTATTATGAATAAAACGAACATAAATTATCGATTAAATGATTGACAATGACAATGGTTAATAATTGAACGTAAATTGTTAAATTGTTTTATGTTCAAACATATTGTATGATTTCGATAATGATAGATATAGTCTCCATATGTGTATATCTATATATGTGTGTGTGTATATGTGCTTATGTACACATACATATGTACAGTTATATATCACTATCAAAGCTATGAATTTAATAGAAATAAACTTCATACTTAGAAATCGTAAATTGAATTCGTTTTCTCGTTTGCCTGAAAATCTTTGCATAGTTGGAAGAAATTTTTCATGGCATACTTTTAGGGTTTTAGGATATAAAGCTGTAGAGATTTTTGATAACTTTATATTGCGCTTTTTAATTGACTCTAGAAATTCAACAAAAAAATTCGAGCTTTTGATTTTACATCAATGAAATAGATTTAGCGCTATATAGATTCAATATATATATATATATTGAAAAGCAAGCAATATTACTTTTTCATGGCGTTTGATTTGATATATGTAAGAGGACTATATGCAATGATGATAGAATGTAATTAATATGAACTGACTGCTGCGTTCAACATGTGTGTGTGTATGTGTGCAATGATTGTGAATGAATGAAAGAGAGAGCGAGATAGAGAGTGAGAGAGTGTGTGTGAATGACATTTGGCATGTATGTATGCATTGTTGAGTAGTAAGTACTTTTGGACTTTACGGGTTATAATTAGGATTGAAGCTTTGTAAATTACCTAACTGAACGCTTTCTGATCGTACTCCGTCGTGCAAGTGTTGCCAAACTGTTGTGTTCGGCATCACCGTTCGGGTGGGGGTGGTGGTGCGTGCTCGCTAACAAATGTGTTTGTGAGTTGGCGGCTCCTTCCCCGTTCGGCTCGAAACATATGGAGCCCTGTCGCGATCCTCCTTTGTCAAGGGCGGCCATATCGAGGAGGCAATTAAAGAACGATTGTTTCTATTTGGTTTCGGTATTGCAGTGCAGTTGTGTGTTTTGTTTTTTTTTTTTTTGCCGTTGGTGTTTTCGAAAATCAATTTCAATTTATTTTTTGGTTATCATTGCAATGCATCGTTTAGTTTTTCGGTATCGTTTCGAGTTTTAGGTTGAGGGAGGGAGAATTTCCATTTAGATTTTTTTCAATGTGAATATTTTTATGTTGGTGTGATTAAATTATTTATGAATTTTGTTTATAATATTGTTGTTTGTTGTTGTAGTTGTTGTATTTCATGTTGTTGTTGTTGTTGTTCGTATGCAGATGGAAATCAAACGTTGTTGTTGTTGCACATTCAAGAATTTGTCGTTGTTCAATTGTTGTTGGCGAAAGTTGTAGTTCAAGTTGAGTTGAGTTGAGTTGAGTTGAGTTTGGGTGAGTGGTGAGTATTGATAGTTATGGTTACATTGCAACGCATTAGGATTGGATTTTTGTTTTTATTTTTTTTTTGTTTTTGTTTGATTTTTTTTGTTTTGTTTTGGTTTTGTTCAAAAGCATTGAAAATGGAATGTAAGAATTATTATAGAATAATAGAAAAAATGTAATTAAGAGTAGATTATGAATTAAAACACAAATAAAAAAGAATCATAATTGTTGATATATATATATATATATATAGAGAGAGAGAGTGTATATATATATATGTATATATACTTTATATGTATATATTTATGTAATAGGGTATATGTATATTTGGTATGGTAAAGGGCTAATTGGTAGCATTGGCCGAGTTCCTTTATACTTTTTGTTTTTTTTTTCTTAGTTTTTTTCTTTGGTTTTTTGTTTTTTGAGGTTTAGCATTTTCGAATGTGTCAAGCACTATGCGGTATATATAGCTATATCTATATTTGTGTGTGTGTGTGTGAGTATATATATGTATGTTTTTGTTCATGTGGAAGATGCTTTCGCATTATATTGTATATATATATATATATATGTATATGTATATGTATATGTATATATATATACATATATATAAGGTATATATTGGTATTAGCTTAAAAAGAGAGAATTCGATTTGATATGGTAAAACATGCGCAAACATTTTTACAACTCACTAGGATTTTTTTTTTTTTTTGTTTTGAAGGAAAATCTAAATAGTACCGCTATTTATATAGTATTATTAAAATTACTTTAGATAGTTGTTATGTACTATGTACTAGATGTGTGCCAATTTGTTGAAAAACGGAAACAAACGATATGTGGACGGAACATGTGAATTAATTCTGAATTAAATTGTTTGTTTTGATTTGGTTTTTGTTTTTTTTATTTAATTTTTAATTTGGATTTTTGTTTTGGTGAAACTAAAAACTCTTAGTGTTTGTTTGTATGTATAGTGAAACGAAACTTATGTATGTATGTATGTAGCTATTAATTATTATTTAATTTGATATCCCGTTGGTTTAGTTTGCATGCTAACGTTTTGTTTTTTTGTTTTTCAATTTTAATTTTAATATTTGCATTTTAAATGGTTTTTTTGTTCTGGCCTAGCTTAGTATTATGATTAAGATGTGATTACAGTTTGCTTGCATGCCTAATCAGCGCACTAAAATTGTACAGGAAACTATTATATGTTCAATGGCGTTCGATTGATTGATTGGTTGATTGATTGATTGGAACAACAAAAAAAAAACAATGTTTTTTGTGTGTTAAATATAGGACGAAACATTTGCCGTTGTGCCTCTCGATTTATGTTGTTTTTTTTATATATATGTACGTATATATAATTATTTACTTTTTTAAGATTTATTATATATATCGGTTTTATCGGTTTTAATTGTTTATATTACAATTAGGTATAAGATAAGTAAAATATTCTTATTTTTTTTTTGGTTTTCATACTCAATTATCGGAGGTGTAATTGATAGGTATCATCGATCTATTTAATGCAAGTGTAAAAGGTGCAAAATTCTTTATAGAACTGGCAATCAAAAGTTTTGTGCAATATTTCAAGAAAAATTTTCAATTCAATTCAAAAAAAAGGAAATGGGCAACTAAAAATTACTCTATTGGTATATAAAATATTATCGTTTCAGGCATTATTGAATACCTATTTACGTATACCTAAGAATAGTCGGTTATACCCTTGCAGATCTTAGTTAATGATAATCATCTGTCTCACACATTTTTAACAAGTAGATCAAAATGATCGATAAATTTCAATAATTATCGATATTATCGATTACATATACATATGATATATCGAATAATATTTCTAAATATTTAAAGTTTACTAAGCTTTGAAGACTCGATAAAAAATTTTCAAATTTCTGAAATCTTTTAAAATTGAAAAAATTGTCTTATTGGAATTCAAAGAAATATAATTTTAAACTTGTCAATTTTCTCTAGATATAGAATATATATATTTAAAATAAGTCAAATGATGTATATATTTCTTTTGCAAAGATAACGATCTAAGAATTGGGCTTTATACTTTAGTATTGTGTGAATTGACAATTGACAGAAATATATTTAACCAGTTCTTCTTTTTGTCGGACAACGCATGCATTTTCAATATTAAACATCAAAGAATATTGAGTAGATGTTTCGTATTTGAAATAGTTTAAACTGCAAGGGTATTTAAGAGTGGCTAATTTTATAACCTAACAAAATTGTTTTACATATCTTTCAATAACGTATCGGTTGTAAACGAAAGCTTTTTAGGCTACTTCATAAACTAATCTCAAAACTCTCAAAAAAATTCGGAAAACGGAATTGAAAACAGATTTCATAATCAATCCTTGAGGCTAGAGGTGAGTGTGAAGAAAAGAGACAGACGTAAAGAGAGAGAGAGAGGGCAGATTGTGTGGTTGTGATTAGATAAGCGAAACATGAGCATAGCATTGCATTTGGGTGTCTCTACATTCTGATATTAATTATGCAAAATTTGATATATATATATATTGATATATATATAGATGTATATATATATATATAAAGATGGGATGCTTGATGCTTTTTCCTACATTTTGCACATTCCTAGGCGAATATTTATATGTATGTATGTACACATGCCTCTAGGCGAGACAAATATGTATATATTTATATACACATATGTAAAAAGAGAGTGAGAGAGAGAGAGAGCAATAGAGAGTTAGAGAGTGATGGTAGATTGTACAATAGAGATACTCGGATGCGAGTAATTGCAGTATTGAATTTTTATTAAAGGGCAAAACGTGTAAGAGAGAGGAGCAATTTGGTATTATTTGTTATTGTTTTTTTTTAGTTATTGTTTGGTACTTAATTATGTATGCAGCTTAAGTAGGCAAAAGCAAATCAAATCAAGCGAAAGTTACATTAGATTTATGTGAATATATGAATTATATACCGGCTCCTCAATTGCCGTTGGGCTATATTTGCGGTCATCATCGTCATCGGGCTTCTTTCGCTATTGTATCGCAAATGTTTATCGATATTTTTAAATTAGCAACCGAATTAATCGATATCAATTTGTTCAATTGATCGTGTGCATTAATAGGTAAAATAATTATAATTTTATTAAAATATTTCGCTTTTTTATAATTTGTATTACTGACCTAACTGACTAACTAACTAACTGACCTGCCTGTCTGTCTGTCTTGCCCTAAATTAAAATTATATTAGACTACATTTTGAACAGATTATGGCCAGATTCGATATGCTGGTAATTTAAGTAATTAGTAATTGTAATTGTTATTGTAGAGTACTTTGTTTTGGGGTGTAAGTAACAAATGTCTTGCAAATGCATACTTGTATAAGATACATATTGTCTGTAAGTATATAAGTAATTATGTTTGTATATATATAGATCTAATTGTTAATCAACAAAATAACATTACTTAGAATATATGTATATTACATTCCCTTTTTATGGACGAAACTAAGTACTTGTACTTACTAAATGGTATGAATTGTAATACGAACAAACGATTAATTTACGTAATATAATTTTTTTTTAAAACTTTAGAAGATTAAATATGAACTCTTCAATTGCTACCGATATCGAATTATATTTTATATATATATATATATAATTGATTATATGTATATATATTATCGACTACTAAATTTCGTTTCATCGATCTCATAACATTTACATAAGGTTAAGAAAAAGTAACAGTCAAATACAATACGAATATTGTTGCTGGATTTTTTTTTTGATTTCGATTTTCGATTCGGATGCACCATTATTCCGTATTTATAATTAGATTTCATTGGATTCTTATTATTGTTCGATTCAAATCGATACAGAGGGGAATAGTGCCCAAATACTGCCCATAAAACTACTATATATTCTAGATATTAATCGAATATCTTTTTAGGTTCGTTTATCGAATTGAATGGTTTAGATTTCTCTCAGCTCTTATGGGCAGTTAAAAGTAATTTGAAAATTCAATTGGTTTTCATTGGGTGTATGTATTTTTGTGTGTGTTTAAATACTATAATTAATTTATTTCTTACACATACATACAGTATACATATATGCATGTATGTATGTATGTATGTATGTGTGCAACATATATACAAAAAAGTGTTTAATATTTTAACATGAGGTTGCATATAAAATTCATTATATACCTCCTTCCAGTTCTGCATTTTTGTATAAGTTTTATATTGTTTTTTTTTTTGGTTTGTTAATTGTTGTTGTTGTTGTTGATTTTTATTATTATTATTATTTATTGTTACGAGAGGAGGAGTAGTAGTAGTAGTCGTTCATAGTCAAACGTATGAGAAGAGAAATCATATTACTTATTACACATTTATCTCAATTAATATTGTTAAATAGTTAGTAGATAGTAAGATAGTTAATTAGTTAGAAAGAAGATAGATGGGCATAGTAATTAGTAAATGATTGATTTAAAATTTTTTAATTCAATTCAATTAATTGTTTGGTTTTTTTTTTGTTTTAATTTGATCCAATTTCATTCTGCCTAGTAATTGATTTTATTTGATTGTCAGTGCTTGGTTTTTCTTTTTCATATTGTTAGTTATTGATTTAGTTAATTAGTGTATATACTTAATTATATAGTTATATATATATGTATATAAATATTATATGTATGTACATCTGTGATTCAGACAGCACAATGAATTTAGACTTAAGTATATAGCAGATGATAGAGCATCCACAACTTTCAAGTGGTGCAAATAACACACACAAACAAAAATAATCGAAAATATATATGAAAAACTAAAATTCAATAAGATAACCCTAAATTAAATCCTAAATCTCCTAAATCTCGGATATATATATAATCATATTTAATGATTGTCCTAACAAAAAAATTAACTGGCAATTGCTTTGCAAATTTTGCCTTGACGCATTCTTAACTCAATTATAATAAAATTAATTGATCTTTTGGTTTCTTGAGTATATATATATATCGTTATTTTTAGAGACATATATATGTATATACTAGTTATATCGGTAAATACAAACGAACGCGTTGTAGAGAGACAGTCTTATAGGTTTTAGATCGATTGAAAGAAAAACTTACCGGCATTCCCGAATCGATTTGACCGAATCGTGTATTCCGCCAGGATTCTAGTATTAGGAAACCTGCATAGATTTTACCAACTGATAGCTTTCCCTTATTCAATTGATCGATCGGTGGCACCAATAGATTAAGCATTTTCTTTGCCTGCAATGGCCAAATGTTAGTAATGGTTTCCCTGAGCTCCATATCCGCCTGATCCATTTCCTCAGCTGTATAAAAAAAAAAAAAAAACAGAATAATAATTAATATAAATTAAATTATAATTGTATTTAGTATCTCAACTTACGCGCTCTCATCTTAATGCTTAGATTCTCACGAATCAAAGCGAATAATGTTGTTGTGAATTGGACTCGCAGCTCATCATCCAATGGCATATTCATACGTATCAGTTTCTTATAGGCAAGTCGATTTGGGCACTTATTGCCGAATCCCAATGGTGGATCCATATTCTTAAGCATATCATACATTTCCGTGTAATGAATACGACCCCTAAATTCATTAATAATTAGTAAAAATTTAACAAAAAAAAAAAAAGAGGGAGAGTTTTATAATTAATATATAACATTATGATCCGTTTAATCGGATTAAGGGGGAGCCAAGGTAAGTGTCCTTGTCTTTGATACGTATCAAAGATTTATGAATAAATCAAATGACAAAATATGAAAAAGATCAACTTGATCAACAGTTATATTGAAATTGAAAAGGATCTACATATATATATGTAGTTATATATATATTTATGTCATTTGTATTTGTATATGAAACAAATACGATCAAATAATAATCGTTTAATATAATCGTTTTTCGGGTTCTTTAAGAAATTGTATTTTTTGTGCAAGTGCAATTCCATTTTTTTTTTTTTTTTTGGAATATTATTATATTGAATTGAATTGGACTTGTCTTGTGTGTCTTGTGTGAGAATAAGTGTATGAAATATATTTATATATGTATATATATATTAAACAGATAATTACGTCGCATTTGGATCATATTCCGCCCATATGCGCACAAATTCGTCTAAGTGATGAGCACCCAATATACTGGAGTCCCTTGTTAGATAATCAAAATTATCCATGATGACGGCCACAAACAGATTCAACATAAGGAATGAACAAAAGAATATAAACGATACGAAATAGGCATAGGCCAGTGTTGAGCCGCAATATTCTCCAGGACCTTTTTCGGCATCATCATCGCATGCCTTGCCCTTAAGACAGGCCAGCATAATATTTGGCCATGCCTCACCAGTGGCACATCTATTTAAAGGGGGCGAGGCAGTTAAGGGATAAGTCATAAGCAATAAAAAAGAAAATTTCTAATTAATTATCATATATCAAATATATACATATATATAAATAGTAAGTTATAGAACTAATTAAGTATATTATGTTAATTACACTGTGCAACATTTAATTGTTTAATTGAGTATATGCAGTGAAGGATCTGAATTCTTGACTGTATATATCTAACTATATATATATATATATATGTACTTGTTGCATAGAGTTAAGAGTTAAGATATATATATGTAACTAACTATATATGCGAATGATAAGTATATAATACTAATAATGCTAAGCCATGGCCATTTCTTTAATTGTTTTTAAAACTATTTATATACAAAATATCTAAATGTCAATTATCAATTTATATATATATGTGTGTGTGTGTGTGAGTGTATGCACTCATACACATACATATATTAACTACAGTTTTGCATTATAGAATTCTAACAATTTTGTTTTACTTAATCGTTTTAGCTAATTAATACGAATTATCGATAACAGACAGACAACCGATAACCGACTGACATTTATATATATGAGAGAGAGAGAGAGAGAGAGCGAGAGCGAGAGCGAGTGGTTATCAATTTGTATAGAGGTTAGGAGAGGTTATATATATGTAATGTCTATGAGTTCTATGAGTATGTATATATATATATAGATATATATATGTAATTAGGTAGGTAGGTAGATATAAATAGTATTTTTCTTTAATGAAATGTCCTTAATCTTAAGAAACTAACAAATATTGATCAATACATGTAACTCTAGCTGAACTTGGCATGAACGAAACAATATATATATATATATATATATGTAGCAACATACATAGATATATATGTATATATATAAATGTGTAAAGATTATAAAGTAATATCAACATACATACAGCTACAATTTGAATAGCAATAGATAGAGATATAGATATATATATATATATATATATATATATATATATATATATATATATATATATATATAAAGTAGATCTATATAGTAAAAAACTTAGTTTCTGATTAAGCTGTATGTATGTTGGACAGATCTAGATATATATGTATATATATATATATATAAATATATGTATATTATGTGAGAGCATTGCAAGTTTTATATATATATATATAAGAATACATATATATATATATATAACATGTGTCACAGAAAAAAAAGGTAACAACGATTTGAACAATTATATCATTTAACTCTGTATCTGTACCGTTATTGTGTTAACTGTTAAACGTTAACAAAGGCAACAACAAAAGTGCAAAATTTGTTAAATTGTTTATAATTTAAATCAAGCTTAGCTCAAATAATTGATTATAATTATATCTACAGAATCACACAATATGTATATATATATATACATATATATATATATATATATAGATATGTGATAAATACAGATATTGATAATGGCAAGGAATTGTTAGTAGTTAGTACAGTTTGTATGTATGTATACAAAAATCAGTTGTCACTCACTCAGTTCTATAGATAAATACGTACTCAATTCTATATATATATATATATATAGGTATATATATATTTGTCATATCAAGCTACATACACAGGTATATATATAAAAGTTGTTAAGCAAACAAAATTATGAATTTATCTAATGTTAATTATACTATAGTATCTGGTGACCACATAAGATCTGCAAGGATCAAATATATATAATGTATATTAAAACGAATATAATGAAATTAACTATATATATACCGTTTTTTTTTTCTAACCTTATCTAAATCGATAAAAGTATCGATTTTCATTTACCTAGAATCCTATATATATGTATGTATATATAGAAGAGTAAGATAGTCCAGCTAAGTCAGCTAAAATCTAAACATTTATTTTATATTATATATGTATATATATATATATAAATTATATATCTTGATTAACTAGACCTATTTAACCGATGTTTTTTCTATATTCATTTGAAGATGCTAATCACCTAAACTGAATATTTTCCCATTTGCTACACTAAAATCTAAATGTTTAGAGACGAGATAGAGATATATATATGTAGAGATATATATTTTTGTGATATAATTATGCTAACTTGATATATATATATAGATATAGATAATTCCTAGGCATATCTATTAACTTAACTATTGAAAAATATATTGATTGATTCATTGATTGATTGATTAATCGAGTTAAGGACTCGCCAGAGCCTATATATTACATACCTGAATAGCAACATGACGCCTTGAATAAATGATTGGAAGTTGTTGTGCCTAGTAATGGAATTTTCCACTGTACCTAGTTTGATATTGCCGAACACCTATGCACGATTCCAAATATCGATAAACAGTCAATATATAGATCAGTGATTAATTTGTATTTAGTTTTAAAAAGATTTTTTGTTATAGATATCACCCGATACGATATTCGATATCTTTGCTCATTGCGCACATAATTATTTGTAACCCATACGCGTTAAATGCTATATATATATATATAGATAATCTGAGGTAATCTACCCGCCCACTTTTTCTTCTTTTTTTTTAATTAGAAACTAATTTGTAAACTAACAAAAAATTAATGAAATGACAAATAAAATTTGTGTCAAGGAAACAAACTACAACAAATGATACGTTAGATATGATGAGACTAACTTGGTCAATAGAAAGCACTTACACATACATATAAGGTATGGATTAGCAGGGTTCAATTCCAACTAAAACTAATTAGTTAACTAGTCAACTAGGCACTGCTTTTTAAATTTTAATTAAATTCAAATATTAAACGAAATGCCATTAAAAATAACTCAACATCTTAACTAATTGTACGGACTGTGACTTGAACAATTAACTGAACGATTCAAGAGTGTGTGTGTGTGTGTGTGTGTGTGTATGTGAGTGAGTGTGTGTATATCCTGATATATGATTTGTGAGAGAAATGTGATAGAGAGCAAAGTGTTTATGTTTTGATCCAAAAGTAATGTTAATCGATTCCAACTTGATATTTGATTGATAATTGATTGAATTGGAATCATCATTAGTTTTCGAACAATTCTCCTTGTTATATATATGTATATATGAGTATGAAAGATATAGATGCCATTAACATCTGTGACCATATTCTGAGAGTTTAACTTTTAACCAAAATTCCTTTCAAGTCAAATGCATATATAATTATTTGGCCAACATTTTTTAATTACATTTTAAAGTTAATGCAATAATTAGCACAAGTTTGGCTTACTTTCAAGTTAATAAAGTGAGAATTTTGGGAAGAAAAAAGTTACTAGATATATATATACTTATACTGTTATATATATATCTATCTATATATCTGCATATAACTGGCAAATAAAGTTTAACTCTCAACTTTGAATTTTTAGTGCAACTTTTTGTTTTTTTGGTTTTGGTTTTTGCAGAAAATTGTTAGCAATCAGCAATTGAAGCTTACTTCAAGAATACGTATATATATAATCAACTATACATATATAAACTAGATATGATAACAATTAGACTTTCAATTGTGTGTATGGGAAAAATATGTGTGATTACCAGATATATATATATATATATATATATTTAGATCTGTAAGCAACAATTTGTGCCTTTTATTTTGAAAACAAAACTTTCAAGTTGATTTACCAAATTGATATATAGATATATATATATATGGCACATTATAAATGTGTATATATGTGTGTGTGACTGTGTGTGTATGCAAGTGACTAACTAAACATGTTTTCCGTTTACCGAAAAAGCAGCATAATTCCTCCAGAGAACGATTGAAAGTTATTGTGACGATTCAGTTGAGTATCCGGATCATATTTTATGTTGCCAAAAACCTTTTAGTTTATAAACATTTTTTAAAAAATTTACTAAAGATATAAAAAGATAACTAATGATTGGAAACAAAAATAATAATAATAAAAGTATCCCACTAGTCCCCAAACTGAATTACTAAATCTACACCCCAGAACAAAAAAAAAAAAAAAAATAAAACAAAATATAACGTATACGCAATGTTAAACCTAATTCGACCCCAAATGTATACGATTTGTTAAATATATATATATTGATATAACTAAATTAATTATGTGTCGATTTAGTTAATTTTATTAATTCAAAATGAAACTTACCTGCATGCCAATAATGGCGTATATGAAAAATAGCATTGCTATCAACAAACAGACATAGGGAAGTGCTTTAAATGATTGTACAAAGGTCCATAGAAGAATTCGTATTGTGTATCCTTGGCGGAGCAGTTTGATAAGACGCGCCGCACGAAACAAACGCAGGAAGCCAACGTTGATTGAGTTCGACTGTAAAATATTATTGGTCAAAGGAAGACGCCAAAGGAACCAAAACAAAACAAAACCAAACAAAACGAAAAAGAAAACAAATGGGAGTAGACAAAATAGAAAACCAAAAACAAAAACAAATTGTTTGATATAAACAAGAAGAGAGAGAATTGGAAAACAAGGAGAGAGAGATTTGTATTAGAGTAATAAGTAGTGTCCAGGTCTTACAAGATAGCATAACGAATTCTCCAAGAAAAAACCAAAAAAGAAACATAAAATTTTATAAATTAAAATCAAAAAAGGAAAAGTATTGATGAATTCGAGCGATCTCGATTAGTAAATGATTAGATTATATATATATATATATAATCATTATCATCAACATTTATAATCATCATTATTATCTTTCGTTACGTAGTTTAAAAGTAAGTACAAAGTATTAAGTAGTAAGTGCAGTAGTAGTAGTAGGTTAGTTAGCAGCAGTTGTATTTAGTAGTAGTAGTAGTAGTAGTAGTAGTTAAGTAGCTGTATTAGTTAGTAGTTCATTAATAAAAGTACATATATATAGTTAATAGTATATAAGTAGTTGTTGTAAGTAGAGTATGTTCTTTTGGTTAGTAAATATTAATTCATTAAATTAATTATAATTTCTTTCTATAGAAAAATGTGAAAATAAATTACAAACAAATTTTATATTCTCTTAAATCAAAATGTACATATATACATAGATATATATAGACTGATTTCACTACATATATATATATATATATCTATATATATGTACATATATTGCATAGAGAACAAAATGCTAAACAAAAATTGTGTAAAATTTTTTTTTTGTTTCAAACCATTTTCAATTTCTCATTAAAAAATAATTTTTTAAAAAAATTTACAACAAATGCAATATACATAAATAATTTATACCTAAATGAAAACTATTAGTTAAAGGATTTATTACATAATTCTTTTAATAACTGTCTATGTCTGTGTGTGTGTAGGTATATGTGTGTCTGTGTGGTGTGTGCGAAAAGTGTGTGCCGTCTATCACACACACAAATACAAAAAGTTTACTAATTATAGAAAGATTTTATATATAATTATATATATATATTTTTAATTTTTTAGATCTGTGCGCTTTAAGGCGTCGTCTGTTAACTAATTTAATTTACAAAAAAAAAAAATATCGAAATCTTTTTTTTTAAAAAATTAAAATTTATTCTTGATTTGATTTTGTATTTGGTGAAATCTAAGGGAAAGTTTTTTGAGGAAGATTTTTTATTGGGTGAGTGATTTTTTTTTCTCATTTTTTTTTTTTTGTGTTGAAACAGAAAGCTTTAACGAATATATACACAAAATACTAAAAAAAAAAAAAAAATTGATTTTGTTAATTTTAATAATAAATACAAATTTGTATTTATTTTCTTATGTACAATGTAAATGTGCATATAGATAGGAAGATAGATAGATCAATAGATAGATAGATAGATGGGTAGATAAATAGATAGTTCTTGTTGTTGTTGTTGTTGTTGTATGTATGTATTGTTGTTGTTGTATGTATGTATTGTTGTTGTAGTTTTAATTATATATAATAGTCATTATAGGCATAAGATAATAAGGTAGATTGTACGCGTTGAGTTGTCGGTTTAATCGGGTAGTTTCAGTTATGTAACCGTTACCGTAACTGTAACCGTTAAATGTTAAACTTTGACCAAAAAATATTTTACTCATCAGTGAAATTGTAATATTATATTAAATATTTAAATATATTTTCTATAAGTATATACAAATGTTTGTATGTATTAACATACATACATATATATATACTAAGAATTGATTGCACTGACTTAAGAACGCATACCGCCTCGCAGCGGCCTCTGCTGCATATATATATATATATATATATATATATATATAGATATATAATATATACATTTCTATATATATATATATACATATATATAACTGTTATCTGTCAGAAAAAGATCAGTTTTAAGTTATATTTTACACTCTAAATAAAGTTTTTTTGTTTTGGGCAATCAAAATCATATTGCCAGGGCTATTATTATATATAGTTATATATATAAAATTCTAAAAGGGATTAAGGTTAAGACAGATATACATAGAGTGAGTGAGAGAGAGATAGATAAAGAGAGAGTATATATGTACTTAAACTTATATATATATATATATATAACTGTATGAACTGGGACTAAGCAGTTACACGCAATGTTCAAGTCGGGATTCTTTACTACAGACAAAAGTGTTTGATTAAAGATATGTATTTGTTTTTGTGTGTGTGTGTATGTGTGTGTGTGTATATATATAAAATTCTATAAATCGATTAATCGTTTGTAATCGAAACCCAAAAAAAACAAAGAGAGAGGAAACAAAAAGTAAGAGTAAGAAAATGATCTCAAGTAAAGATTAGAAATACCGCAACACATTTCGGTAACCCATTACAACATTCTTTGGCATTAAAATGAACTATTTACACCAAATATATGTTTCGATAGAACTTATCGATAACTCTAGTCAATCTATGACTAGCAAAAACAACAAAAAAAAAATAATTAAGTATATATATATATAGTATAAGACAGATATCGAAGTTGATGATCTGAAAACTATAAGAAATGAAAATGAACAAAAAAAATTTCACTAATATTTCGATATCGATATACATTTGATATTTTTTTGTACTCTTTTGATTGATTGATTGATTGAATGAATTATAGAATGATGATAAAGACGTGTAATTGTTTTTTTTTGTTTTTTTTCAATATAATTTTTGCTTAGATTCGCTTATATACACAATTGTCTGACTAATTCCTAAACAATATGACTAAACGACTATTGAGAGGGAAGAAGGATAAGTGGATAAAGCTCTAAGACATTGGAAATGAATATGATGGATTCTATTTCAGATTCCATTTAAAATAGATCTGATCAATGGCAAAGGGTTCAGTTCTTCTTCTTCTTGGGATCAATGATACAATTAACATTTTGAGGAGGGGAATGAACTAAGCATTTGATTGATCGATTGATTGATAGATATTGATTTCCCACACCTTGTAACTAAACTAAGCCCAATCAATATAAGGAATATATAGGGGATACACATGTACATATGTCTGTTTATATACAATGCCACATAAAGGATAAGGCTAAGGGAATCTAAACAATTCCCCTTAACTGGCGACCACTTGACTAATACGAAAGTATAATGAAAAATTATTAAAAAATTTCCTTTGGTTTTTCTAATTTACTTAATTGTTTATAACATTAATTAGCATCTAACATACATACACACATACATATATATACACATATATATGTATATGTATTTGTATGCGTTTTTTTTTTTGCCTTGCAATCTACTGAAGAAAACACACACACAAACAAAAGTTTTTGGTGTTCAGAATATAGAGTAAAAGAGTAAATAAAATGGTTTTTAGCTAAATATGTAAAATTGTTGTAAATATGTCAACAGTACGGGTAAATTGTTAGTGTATATATAGTGAATATCCTTGCAGTCCTTTTGATTAGAAAATCTTTTATAACTTAAATTTAGAAATATTAATAAAGAAATAAAAGTAAAGGATACTCATATAAATCTATGTATATCGGATCACCTATATGTTAGTTAATATTTTAAAAAGATCTGCAAGAATATAGTATAATTATCGGCATTATCGGCCGATATTAATCTTTTTGTACGTTTTTCGTTCGTTATGTTTTTTTTTTTTTTTTTTTTGATAATAGAAATCTGATTTATTTACTTACATCCTTTTGGATCAGAATTGGAAATTTTTTTTTTTTTTTTGAATTGGATTTGTTTTTAAGGCAAATCAATGTGAATGTGCACACAACTCATATATATATATAGATAGATAAACCGCACGATAAATGATTTTATTCATGGCACATTTTTCGTTCAATTATTGTTGTTGTTAGTATTTATTTGTTTTTTTTTTTTTTTTGGTCGTGTTCAATTCGGCATTCAATTTGCATTCAGTTTTCAACCATAAAGTGCAGTTACAGTTTAGACATTAGGCAAGTTGGTTTCGTTGCGTTTCATTTGATTTCATATTTGATATATATATATAGATATTCAATATAGGTTTTTTTTTTTTTTTGGTTTTTTTGGTTTTTTTGGTTGTATGCGACGTGGACGGCGTTGAAAGTTGTTGTTGTTCAGTTTGGTTATCAGCAATAGTAAAGAAACATGTAAAGTAGAGTTGAAAATTAGTAGTACAGATTTGAGAGAACTTCTGGCAGATGTTATACAGAACAATAAATAGTTTTTAAGAAGATACTCAAATTTATAAAATGGCAATATCGGAATAATCAGTGTAAAGGTTTTGTTTTAGATATATGTATTATATATATATATATATATTATAGATTTGTTAATATATTGGGGGGGAAAAAGTCGGACTTAATGCTGACTAATAACATATGGCATATGTCTAGCGTACAGCAATGGTAATCTATAAAGCTTTCACATTATGATATACTCATTTTTTCTATATTTATGTATAAAAAAAAACTGATTCGAGGGGAAAGTAGGGTGGGGGAGCTAAACTAAAGCCTGAGATATGGCCAATCTCAGACAGATCGCAATACATGGGGAATAAAAAACATATGTGGATGAGTTGAAAAAGAAATTTGAATATAAAAAAATATATTTTATTTTTATTTTTTTTTTTTGTATAAATGAAAACGAAGAAGCTGTCGGTCATGTGCCTCGCGTTGAACTCTTTTAGAGTGAAATATTTGATTTGATTCGAGTTATTTGTTTATTTATTTGAGTTATTCGATCATATTATTCACTTTCACTGATAATTTTTAATTGGAACATACCTTCAAATACTGGCAAGGATCTTTTGTAAATACAAAAAAAAAAATATAAATCTCTCACAATCAAAATCAAAATATTGTTTGTGTCTATAATATTAGAATATTATCAAGCAGAGAAACAAGTTATTATTCTTTTATTTTTTTTTTTTTTGTATTGCTCAACTGAAGGCGGCATTAAACAAAGTAACGCATAAAAGAAATTTCATATATATATACATATCGTATATATATAAATATTTCAAAATAATTCATTGTGAATTATAATAAGGGCATGCAGTTTTTAGCTGAAACCTTAATTAAAGCCAAATCAACTATATTTGCATGTATTTCAATAAATTACCTTGTTTGTGTCTTTGTATGTGTCCATGTGTATGTGTGTGTGTGTATGTGTATGTATATGGAAAGTAGCTATGAAGTACTTAGTTAGTAGTTAACTACTTGAATAATTATGAAATTGTTGTTATATGGTAGAGATGTGAGCATCACAGAACACATTCATTTATATTGCTTGCTGGGGGGGTAGGTAAGGTGAAGGGAAAGGGGGAAATGGTGATCTTGCAACCTTTTGAGCAGAAAGTAACCAATCTAAACAAAGACAAAAAAAAAAAAACAAGTAAATACACAAAGAAATGAAGCAAGCAAGTCGTCCCTGCCGACTTTGAGTATACCCTGTACCAAGTAGAGTAACTGTATTAAATCGAACTCCTTAAAATTTGCCATTAATTCAAACTAAAATTCTCCTCACAAGCGGCAGCAACGAACGCATGCTATCTCGCTCACACTTACTACGCAATGTCGCACTGGGCATTTCAGTGCAAATTTTACATAGATATATCTTTGATATTTCTTGTCCGATTTCAACAAAATTTGGTCAGCGGATACCTTTTGGCCATATTATTGGGTGTGCCAAATAAGAATACGCTACCTTTAGTTTTACTCTAGTTATTCGTTTTTCCTAGATTGCGGGGGCGGAAGTGGGCGTGGCAAAAATTTGAAACAAACTTGATCTGCGTAGACACTATACGGATGCTGACACCAAATTTGGTTGCTCTATCTCTTGTAGTCTCTGAGATCCACGTGTTCATACGGACGGACGGACAGACGGACGGACGGACGGACAGACGGACAGACGGACAGACGGACATGTCTCAATCGACTCGGCTGTTGATGCTGATCAAGAATATATATACTTTATGGGGTCGGAAATGCTTCCTTCTGCCTGTTACATACATTTTAGCGACTTTAATATACCCTTTTACCCTATGGGTACAGGGTATAAAAACCTAAAGCATTTTGAAGTTTTTTTTTTTGAATTTGAAGGCAAAAGTTGAGAAGAAATTTCTATACAATATGCTTAAGGAAATATACATACATACATCATCTATGTACATATGGTATGTATGTTTGTATGTATGTATGTCAAAGATAGAGAAAATAACTACTGAATGCTTTAGCCGATATGGCCACTAGAAGTAGAGAATATGTTTAAGATTTTCAACTATTATAATGCATCGGCATGGAAAGATTTAAATTTGAAAACATTGGCCCAGAGCGGCTAGAGATAATGGATTGGGTTTCGCAGTTATAGTTGTAATAGTATTAGTAATTGTAGTAGTAGTAGTAGTAGTAGTAGTGGCAGTTAGTAGAAGACAGAGACAGAGACCAGAGATTTATGCATATTACTAGATGTATTTTATTTTGAAGTCATGCTTAAGTGGAATTTGAAATAAAGCTCTATAATTAACATTATTAGATGGGTGGAAAAGCGTATAGATTTTTATCAAGTTAATTTCAATAGGAAACTCGTTCAAGAGCAAATGCAAATTGTCATCAAGAAAGCAATACCTCAGTTATTATTATTATTATTGTTGTTGGCGTAGTCATAATATTTTGATTTGCCATACAATTGACTACTTACAGTTACAGTTATGTTTGATTACCATTATATTATATCTCGGCTGCTTATTGAACACACCTCATCCGATCTGCCAGTTCGAATCAATATCGAGCGTTGTTGATGCTTGTTATTCTCTATACTTCTTTGCTCGATATTTTTCTTATCGACTTCTTTTTGAATGGTATTTGATGGCAATTTAAGTTAAATATTGAATATTTTCTTCTGCCTCCATTTTTCATTTCTTGCAAATCTCTGAATTTTTTCTCCTTTTTTTTCAATTTTGTTTTGCGTATTGATGAGTGAGTGTTTGTGAATGCTTTATGAATCCGTGTTTGGATATGTGTTCATGTATAACTGTATGTGTGAGTGTGTATGTGTACGTGTGTATCAAACATTTTCGATTTCTGTTTTTGATTTTCAATTTCAATCAATAGTGAAAATTTCGAGACCTTTGAAATGAAAGCCATGCGAAAAACAAAACTAATAGAGAAACAATTAACGCCAAATAGAACAACAGTTGCTAATGCCCCTTAAACATATTTTATCTGATCCTTAAACGATTTAAGCACACACACATATACATTTAAGTGTGCTTCTGTGAGGCAAATCAAAGTTAGAGAAGATTTAATTCCATTGCAAAATGGCATAATGCCCAAAAAAGTATGCTATAAAAAATACAAAGAGAATACGTATGTCACACATACGTTTGCCCTTAAAAGAATGCTATAGATAATACTAATAGAAAAGTACGTATACGTTTGCCCATAAAAGAGTGCTACAAATAATCTGAGAGAACAAAACGATATGAGAAATTTCCTTATTTGACAATATATAGACAACTTATGTATATATGAGAATTAAATCCTCTTTTTCTTTTAAACAAATAAAAACAAATGAATTTATTTCCCCCCTCAAAAATGATTGTATATCGAAAATATGCCTGATACGATGGCTTTTATCTTAACAATGTAATTCCAATTGGATTATCTGTATAGTAAAAAGGACTTTCAAACATTTTGAAGAACCATTTGAGATAGATAATATATAAAGATTTTTCTTAATTTATTTTTTATTTGCCGCAATTCAGCCGCTGTACGTTCTACCAATATTCAATATTGACTATAAAATTTATGCACGCAACTTTTTACAAGAGACAGAGAGAGAGAGAGAGAGAAATGCAGACAGATAGAGTAAGAGTTAGAGAGAGAGTTAGAGAAAGAGACAGAGAAGAAGAGCAAGAGCGAGACAGACAAAGTGATACTTAAGTAAGCAAGTTTAATTACAATCGCAATATTGTGTGCTAAGCAACAAAAACAAATAAAAAAAATCATTTAAATAAATGAAAAACAATTTTTATTAACTAAGAACTAAAAGAGAATGATGTGATTTTGAATGCGACGCAACTAATGTGTGATTTATTCAATAAGTTAAACTAATTGCGTGAATCGAAATTTGAAATCGATAAATTGGAAAACAATTAAATTAAAACAAATTTTTGAAAAAAGTTCTTTAAAGCTTTTTAAGAGGTGTAGTAAAAAGGCAATTAGCACAATTTGTTATTTTTGTTTTGTTTTTTCTTTTAGTTAAAGCGGAATCTAATTGTAATTGTAATTGTAATCGGATCATCGATTTTTACACATCAAAAAATTTGATAAATGCAAATCTGTGTAGAGATTGTGTTTCGTACTTACATCGTGCTGTTGGTGGTGTTGGTTGATATATTTATTGTTGTTGTACATGTAGTTGTCGATGTAATTGTAGATGAGATATAGATATATGTATTCATGTAAATATATATATATATATATGTGTATATATATATATATAATTATTAATATGTGCATATGCAAGTGCATAATATATACACAAGCATATATACAAATGTATATATATATAGATATATATGTATATATATATATAGATATAGTTATTTTTCAAATTGAATTCAATTTGTTTAATTGATTGATTGATTAATATATATATAGAGATATATATATATATTAATTTCATAATTAATTTGATTTGTTTTTTTTTTTTTCATTTTGGTTTTTTGATTATGTTTTGGATTTTGATATATATATATATGTTTTGTTATTGATTTTGTTCCATTGATTGTTTCGAATTGTTTCAATTGTGAATTCAATGTTTTATTGTATACAATTTGTGATTTTTGGTGGTGAACGAGAAAGAATTCATTGCACATTCATTGCGTTTTGTTGTTGTTTGATTGTTGTAGTTGTTGTTGTTGTATTTGTTGTTTTACACATATGTAATGTTTGTTTGTTTATTTAGTGTTATATATATATATAAATGTACATATATATCGTATATATATATATATATGTATTCATATATTTGTGTATTATAAAAATAAAAGTGTTCCATTTAAGGATTTAATATTTTAGTGGCATATATATATATATAAAGATATATATGACAATATATATGTATATATATATATATATATATTGAGAGATTTTTGTGTATTTATATAATTAATTTACACATATATGTATACATGTGTGCGTAGATATGTGATATGGGTAATGGTGTATGTATATATAAATATATATATATTTGATTGGTGTTTGTTTTTTTTATTTTTATATTGATTATTTGCGAGTTGGTTTGTTTTTTTTTATATATATTTTGATTTTTGCATTCATCGAGATTTGATATATATTTGGATTTTGTTTGTTTTTTTTGGTTTTGATTCGGATTGGGGTTTATTCCCGATTTTGAGACCACATTTCGTTTTTGGTTACGTACACAAATAAATATGGAAAAGGAAATCAAAAAAGAAATATGATTATTAATTTCTGTATTTTGTGAGACTTGCAAAAAGAATTTCTGTATAGTTTTCTGTATGTCTGTGTGTGTGTCTGTGAGTGTTCATGTATGTGTGTGTCTGTGTGTATTAAAAGAAATGAGAATATAAATACATATGTATGAATGAATCAACATAAAAATTAAAGATATAAGAAAATCAACAAAACACTTTATATGTATGTGTGTGTGTATGTGTGTAGTTTGTGGATATAAATATTCGTTAGCGATTTGTGCCTGACTTATTAAGTGATAAAATATAATTATATATATATTTAAATTATATTCCGACTAACACACGAAATCTGTTGAAACTTTTTTCCCGAACGACAGACAACAAATCTTAGTAAATATTTATATTAAGTTAAAAAAATATATAATATAATTTGTTTGTATGTTTATATTTTATATTTAAATTAACTTATACGAGGTGTGATCAATGAGAAAAGATACAAAAGGTTTTAAAATTCGGAATCATAGATATATCTATCTAAAATATCTTGTTAAAAAAACAAGAGAAACTAAACCAAACACAGTTTTTGGTTTTAAATTTAAGGATATATATTTTATAATTCTTATCTTTACTTTCTCTTATCTTTTCTTGGTTCCAAATTTAAGGAAATATATTTAATTATATTTTATCTTTCATAATAGTTTTATTAAAACTTATTGGATTGATTGTTTGAGCAAATGCAAAAGAGTCTTGAAATCTGATTAGAATCAATGGAAACCAATTGATAGCAATGGATATATAGAATGCAGATGGAACAAAAGGCTAATCAAAGCCAAAATTTTATTATATTCTATCCGAAATATTAACCGTTATTCTATATAATTATAAAATTTTAAGTTTTTTATATAAAAAAGAAACATTTTTGATTCAAACAAATTGACTCATTTTTACTTTAGAAGTTACCAAAATCATTGTTAACAAAATTCTTAAAAAGTTTTTGAATCACACCTTGTATATTGAATATGAATCTATATAGTTATATATATAGTTATGAACTAAAATTTAAAGGGGCAAACCATTGGAAAAATACCTTTCATATATAGAACTTTAGTTTGTCGTTAAGGATAATTGAATAAAGTTGATTAAAGTCTAATATACGAGAACTTTAATTTACGATTTATATATAGTTTATAATTAACACATCTCCTGAATATGAATATATATTTATATAGATGAAATATTATAACTCTTATTATCATAACCCATTGCAGTTATTAAGGCAAAAAAACACACCTCTTACATGGCTTCGACATATATACTTATATATATATATATATAGGTATATAAAAAATGCTTAAACTGGCATATATATATATATATATATTCATAGATTGTATTAGTCCGCATAGATATTGCCACCTATCGTGAAGCTGGTTATATATATATATATTGTATAAGATATATATATATATATGATTATATTGTCGTCGCATAACTTTTAAAAATACTTAAAAAATATTGTGGTGATTTATTTTGTTTGCAAGTAATATTTTTTGTTGTTGCTTATTTTTGTTTGTGACTTTGTTTTGTAAATAGTTTAAAGTATATATAGATATATATATATAGAGAGAGAGAGAGTTATGTTTTTTGTGGGCCAGGGGGGGTTGTATTGAGTATGTATTTGTATCTTTTGCAAAATAATGAGGCTAGATACTTTTTGTTATTTAGTTTATGGTTTATATAGTTTTTTTTCTTTTTTTTTTTTTTTTTTGATATGTCTTGCATAACGGTCTACAGAAATCGAACACAACGGTAATATGTATGCTCTGAATTGAGTTGGTTGATTGATTTGTTGATTGGTTGGTTTCATTTTAGTTAATAACAACAGATAATTACCCCAAATTCCATCCAGAGAGCATCCACAATGCTGCCCAATACGGTAATTAGATCAAAAATGTTCCACGGATCCTTGAAAAAGTTCTAAGAAACACACACACACACACACACACAGACAGAGAGAGAGAGAGAAATATATTATTACGGGTATACGAGAGAAGGGAGTATCAATTAGTAACAACTAATTCTAAACACTAATTTAACTCTTTAACAAAACTATTTAAATCTTATAATATTTCAATTGAAATTAAGCTGAAATTTACAATGTTATAGACACACACACACACACACACACACTAATGCAACTTTCTTTCTGCATATGAAAGATGTTTGTATGTAATCCAACTGATTGATACATACATACATAATTACTTATATATATAAGTACCTACCGTACATCCAAAGGCAATTACTTTAAGTATTGTCTCCATTAGGAAGAATAATGTGAATACCAGATTCATGTAGGTCAATATATCACTTTGGGTGGGCGGTGCATCATGAAACTACAAAAATGAGAACACAAAAACAGATTTTTTTTGTTTTTGGAAATAGAGGGGATACAGAAAGGGAAGGGGTGTAGAGGAATCAGAGGAAATTGAAATGGAACAGAGGTTTTAGTTAAAGGCGATTGATAAATTGAATATAATTTGCATTATATATAACTAAAAATTCATTGCTATTGTATAGAGGAATTAATATTTCAAATTTATGAATCCAGAAATTAATAGAGAAATTAAAAATTAAATAAAGAAATTGATGGAAACTTAAATTGGGATGAGGAGCATTGATGAAGAAATATTATTATGACTTATGTACACACATACATATATGGAAGAGACTCACACACACACACACACACACATATATATATATAATAAAGCAATATGCATGCACTTTAAACATAAATACTTACAAGACATATAAAGCCAATATGTATATATATCTTTAATATGATTGAATTTCATTAAAAAGTAAGCTTACCATTTGCCAGTTCTAGATTCTCTTTGGAATATTATGTATATATATATATATATAATTTATATTTTTACATTTGTGACATTATTACATTGTAAATTTCAGCATATTTATATAGATATATCTTTGTTATATACAAATTCAAACCGTGTTACAGATATATATAGATATATAGACTTACCTTGACACCGAATCCAATTATTTTGAGCACTGTTTCAACACTGAACATGCCTGTGAATCCCATGTTGATATATTTGAGTGACTTTTCATACATCTCACTTTGATTATGATACTGTTGAGATGTTTATTTATAATTAGTTACATATAAAGATATATGTATACAAAGATATATATATATAGGATAATATCAAAGAAGAAAAACAAAAATTTCATAGATATGACGTTTATGTACATACATAGTGATGTATTCTATGTATACATAGAGATATAGTTATTGGAATAAAAAATTGTATGTTGTTCTCTGTGCCAACATGCAACAAGTATTGAGATTTTGTGGCATGAATATGTATATATAGTTATATATGAATGTATGTTTTATATAGAGATAATTCTCATGCCAATCTCAATTTATATATAGATGGGTATATTACAATACACAACATTGATTTGTACAGATTTTTATTTTGGATGATATATACATATATGCATATATATATATATATTGATGAATTAATTGCGCATGTAAATTAAATTTTGAATTCAAATTCAAATAATATATAATAATTTTAATATAATAATCATTGATTATCAATCAATTTTGTATGAATTTCAATTAGAAAAACAAATATTTTTTATATAACACAGAGAAAAAGAAAAACTAAAGTTATTGATAATATTTCACAACAGTTCTTGGCAACAATATGTGACTTGGGCCCTTTGAAAATGGCTTCAAAAATGTTTAAAATTTAAACTATAAACTAATTTAAAAATATTAATGAAATTTCCCAACAATTCTTGGTAAAAATATTGCCATTGAGCCTTTTGAAAAAGATTGAATTTAAACTGTAAATTATTTTCAAAAATTAATGAAATTTCACAACAGTTCTTGGTAACTTCGCTTACTTCGAAAATTGGCTTCTAAAATTTAAACTATAAATCGAAATGGAAAATCCTTTTCTTTTTCTCTGTGTATATATATAAAATAATATTTAAATATTTCTTGTTTGGTAAACGATTGATTTACTATTTGTATAGTATATTTACCTTCATCATTAGCAACAGCGTATTGAATACAATCAGCATCATGATAAAATATTCAAATGGTGTCGATACAACAATTCGCCATACTTTATATTTAAAAGTATTCCGATTTTTGGGCATATAACGTTCAAGTGGTCGAGCTCCGATTGTGAAATCAATGCAGGATTTCTGTAGTGAAGAGAATTCAATTATATAATACTATTCAGTTGATCCTTCCCAATCCCCTCCCCCCACCAATTCCTTAGATGCTGGAACAATTTGTACTAGACTAATTTCAATATCGAATTACAACATAACATTCTCTGGTTATCTATAGGTTCATATATATAGGGAATAGGGATTAGAAAACATCAATAAAATGTGGAACTACATGTAGGAACACGCACACATTAACAAAGTAAACAACAACAAAATCATAAAAACAATTGTTTATACAAAATTACAAATAAAAAATCGGTTTTTTTTTCTTAAATTTTTCAAATTTTCTTTTGAAAATTTCAAAAGGAATTCAAAACGAAGCAGAGTTAGTTTTCTGTATTATAATAGGTATATTAACTATTCATTGTTTTTTTGGATTGGATAAATATTGGAAATTTTTCAAAAAACTTCTTTCTGATTTTCTAATATTGAATATATGATTGATTTCGATAACGAGGAGATTTATTGTTTTGGGAAAGATTTTTAATTCAAATTAGATCCTTAAGATGCTTCAGTTTAGTAAAGCGACAAGATATAGTATCCAAAAGGGGTTTTTTGTGTTCAAAAACTGTTTTGAAATTAATTTTGAATATAATCTGAAGGAATGAAAATCAAAGAATAACCCATATATAAAAAGGATGCGCTATCTTGTCGCTTTTACATTATATCTATATATATATATACTTACAAAATCGTTTCAAATGGATTGATAATGACAGCAACGGGGGGTTTTTTTTTATTTTTTTTGATTGGCTTTACGATGATTCGACTCTGGACGATCGATATATCGTTAAATATTCCAATTAATTTTAGAAAAAAAGGAATATTTAAGGACTATCGTTATCCTTATATTAAATATAAATCTCTACTTTCCGGTAAATGTTCACTATTTATATCAAGGGTATTCAAGTTCTGAACTATACTATTGAATCAAAAAAAAGGAAGTAATGCTGATCTAAAATAGATCGAGAACTATACTGACTAAACTAATATTAGTTGGACAGAAAGATGGGCAATATGATTGGATAGAGATAGTGAGAGAGAAGGATAGATAAACACAGAGAGAGAGAGAGAGAGCGGGAGAGAGATAGGTGAAGGTAGCCGAAAAAATGAAACGACACAAAGGTTTTAAAATATTATATATAGGTATATGTATATAGAGTTAGTATTTGTAGGGACTAAATTTGATACATACATTCTACGTGTATGTAGGAGTAAATATACAACAAATATATATACTGTACAGTGTGTACATGTTTTGTTGGTCCACTCAATGTGTTAAGAAAATTGGAATTGGAGTTGTATGAATTAACAAGTTATTGTTTGTGTACATGTACGTGCAGATTACTAATAAGTTTTATTTATTTTTTTTTTTTTTTGTATTTTGTTTATAGTTTTACTTTCACTGGATATCGGGCTTAGTTTAGTTTGGGTTTTTGGTTTTGGTTTTTTTAGTTGTTTAAAACTAGCATTTTAGTTAAATGTACTTTACACGAAACATACACATACACATAAAAGCAGAGAATACTCGCAGAGTTACAGAGATTTTTTGTTTTTAGATTTAGATATATGTAGTATCTGGCTCACCTGATTCTTGTCAATTTCACCATCTTGCAACTCAGCTTCGCCTTGCTCTTGAAATGTTATGATTATCAAGGCCACGAATATGTTGACGAAGAAGAATGGAAATACAATAAAATATACAATATAAAATATGGACATTTCGATCCGGAAGTTTTGGATTGGACCCCTATCTTCATATGTGGCAGCCATTGAGTGTTGCAAGACCCTAGTTGTTGGAATTATATTGATATTCGGTATTGATTCATGATTTGTTTTTTGTTTTTTTTGTGATATTTAACATATTCAGTAAGCAACAACAACAAAAATATAAAAAATAGAGAGAGATGGAAAAAGTAAATAATATAATTTTCATTAATTGGTTTTTCTTTTTTTTGCAAAATTTTTGCTGCATTTGTTAATAATATATGTGTAGATAGATATGTGCTTCTGTGTGTGTGTAATTAGTTAATATAGGTATAAATAGTTTTCATTAGTTAATATTGTTTTTGTTTTTTTTTTTTTTGATCTTACTGTGGCCATCCCTCGCCGGTTTGGACAGCAAAGAGAGTCAGCATAGCGGCAGCAACATTATCATAGTGAAAGGCTCGAGGTTTCCATACCCTCAGCTCCTGTTTGGGCAGCAATTCGTCCTCTTCGTATTTAAAGTATGAGCCCCTTTTTGTGTCATTCAGTTAGCAAATTTATAGCATGATGATTGTGGTTGTTGTTTTTGTGGTGTATTTTTTTTTTTTTTTTTGTGATTTGATTTAGTTATTTGACAATTGCAAACATTAGTAAATTTGTTTTTTTTAAACAAAATCAAATGCAGTAGAGAAAATTAAATCAAAAAATTAAAAAAAAACAAAATAAAAATAAAATAAAATACTATGTATCGACCATTTAAATAATAATAAATATATATATATTTAAATATACAAGTATTGTTTATATTAAATTCAACTAAAGAACAACTGAAAAATGATGATGCTCGACTTGATGTATGTATGTGTGTGTGTGTGTGTTTATATGTATTAGTGATTTTAATTTATAAGCTAATGTATGTAAACAACATTTATATGTGTATATCTATATATAAGTATATAGACATTGATCAGGCAAAAAAGCATTTAAAAGCAAAAATGCAGAAAGATCTCAAATTTGATTATTAAATTTCCAAAAACATTTGAAAAATTCCTTTTGCATTCATAATTTAAATTTTTAATGATAAATGATTAGATATTGAGTTAATGATTTATGTACAAATAATTATTATTATTTTTTACTTTAACTGTTTTTTTTTTGTTCTTCGTTTATCTGCACTAGACACAATACGATATCTAACTCTAATAACGAAATCAATATCGTAAATTGTCTCTTACTTTATAAATTAGGCGTATAAAAAAAAGAAATGTTCGAAAACCAACAAAATATTTCAATACAAAACTACATTTAAAGATCGACATGATGATAACTATTAAGAAAAAAAAAGAAAGGATATTCCATTACTAAAATGTAAATGCGTTTTCAATCCTTGAATCCTTTTGCTGGAGCGCGTCTTTACTATAGAACTTTTCTGTGCAGTTCTTTAACTGTTTCTTTGTGTGTGTGTGCGTGTGTGTCTGTGCGTGTGCGTGTGCGAGATAACTTAAGCGCATTGGTTTTAAAGAGCGGCTAGTGGTTCGGCCCGTTGTTCGTTCGGTGATGTGTAACATGGCAGCTGCGCTAACGCGTTTTGTGATACGAATTCATTTTCATTCATAAAGCTTCATGTTGTTGCTTTGCATGCAACTGTACCCGATTGTACCGTTCAGTCATCACTCTTGTGTGTAAGTGTGTGGTGTCCTTCTATTTTCTTCTTTTCATTGGTCAAATGGAAATGCGTTGAATTTGATTTGGTTGTGTATGCATTTTGAACGTACGTGTACATATGTATTTTTTTTTTCTTTTTTTTTTTTTTTTTCCAGTTTTTGTTTTTAGTTTTTTATTTTCTTTTTTTTTTGTTTTTTTTTGTAAATTTTGTTAACTTTTCAATTGGTTTTAGGCCCTCCTCTGATTATTGCATACGAAAGCCAAACAGCTAAAACAAAACGATACTTTTCATATATATATTTTCGATCGCGTAAGTATCGGTTATTGTTTTTCACTTCTCAACTGCGGCGAGTGTACTTTGGATTAAAACTATTTGCAAAATGTGCAACTTGCAACATGTTGCAACTTGTTGTTGTAGAATATAGAAACGGAAACTCTAATACGTACAAATATAGAAAAAGGAGTTGTTTTTTTTTTTTTGTTTGTCATCTAAAATTTGTCGTCTAATTAAAGGACTACGGAATGCGTATACGAGACTTAAGGGATGACAGAGATACCAAAGATATACAAGAAATAATAAAATATATATATATATATATATTTAGAAAAATAAATAATATATAAGATATATATATATATATATATATATAGAGAGAAAAGAGAGAATTATTATTTATTATCAATACGAATAAGACACACACTAAGCACACATGTTGGCCAAAAAGGAAGAGGAAAAGGTAATGCAATTAATTGTTCAGATTTACTTTTGTATGTACATTGGATCTAATTTCTATACTCAAACGAACGAACGATCGAACGACCAATCGATCGATTGTTCCTTCATATATGTAGATAGGTAGATAGATATATAGATAATGCCTTAAAGGCTTACTAAAAGGATAAAAGGATATTTTTGTTTTAGTTCGGTTTGGTGGTGGCGGCAATTCGGGGGACGGTGCTGTGGTTTAATGGAATTTATATACCTTACGATCCTTATTATTTCTCACTGGACACCTAACTAAGCGCGTGCTTATTAAGAAATCTTCTGGTAGTAATATGGACTCTTTGGTATTTGTAGAATACCCAATTAAAAAAAAAAAAAAAAAAAAAAACAAACAATATTAAACGAATATTTTGTTTATATATATTTCTTTTTTCTTTTTTTAAAGTGCTAAACGCGTACGTTTTGGTTTTTGAATTTGTTTGATTGATTTAATTGTTTAATTGATAGATTGTTTGATTGATTGTTTGCTTGTCCACGTGGATCAGTTACAGATACAGATACAGATACAGGTAATGAACGAACTATATATAGCTGTTTGTATATATAGTAAGAGATGGATATAGAAACGTAAGAGGAAAACTAGAAAAACTTGTAACTGTAGTTTCGCATTTTCATTTCAATTTTGTTTTTTTTTTTAATTTAAATATTTTGTTTTAGTTTAGTTTGTAGACAGTTTGATATATCCTTATATAGATTAGTTGTTTCGATCGCTGGTCTCCTATTTTATTTTTTTTTTTTTGTTTTGGTGGTTTTTTTTTGTTAATTATTATTTGATTTGTTTATATTTTGAATATTAGATTTTCTTTTTTTTTTAATTTATTTTGGTTTTTTTTTTTTGGGTTTTGATGTATGTTTTTGGCCCGTTTACTAGCGTGATTGTTGGTGAGACATATCAGGCAAGAAAAACTGGGCAAGAAACTTTAAAATGCTACTCTTACATTCTGTAAAATCAGTGCACCTTTTTTTTTAATTAATTAATTAATTAATTATTTGAAAAATACAGAAAATGAAATCGGAAACGATAATTGGTATAAAGATAATGTAAACATATATAGATATACATATATATATATATAGAGAGAGTTGTAGGTACAATTGAAATTGAAATCAAACAAAACGATTATGATATAAGATTGTGTTTACTTTTCTTTTTCAATTTGAGTTATATATATATATATATATATATGTATATATATATAATTGATATATACATAAATATATATATATACAAATTCCTATAAAATAACCTAACCTGCCTGTCCAACTGTTTAAAACTTTCCTAGAAGGGGGGCGGGGTTGGGTTTGTTTGGTATTCATAAAAAAACTCTCTCTCCAAAAATTTTCGTTATTTTTTTTCATCATTCTCTAAGTGATTCTAAGTTCTATAGAGGGGAAAATTAATGCTATACATCTAGACATCAATAAGTAGATAGTTGGTTAGTTTAGTTAGTTAGTTTAGTTAAGATAGTTTAGATGGTTAGATTACATACATATATAGGAAATGGTATTAGATCTGACAATGCCTGAAATATCACTCTCATTAAGAAAGAATATAAGTATCTCATTCACATTCAATCTGTGTTTTGTATTATCAAGTCAAGTTTCTATATACATATGTACACATGTACGTGTAAAGTTGTATGTGAAGACTGGCCAATATATATATATATATATATATACTGAATAGAGATACACATAGATACAGGCATACATATAGTAAGTTAGTTAGTTAGTTAAGTATTTTTTGGCTTGAGTTGATGAAATGTTTCTTTTTTTTTTTTCTAGCTCTACGCCAAGTACATATATACATATATATATATATACACATACATACATATATATATATATATATATGTAACTAAGTTTTATATAGTTATAGTAACATTTCATACGAAATTATTAGCTGGAGCTTAGGCATTAGAGACATACAACAAAGACAAAGTGGTTTTAGCTAGCGAGATAGACAGACAAATATATATTTATATATATATATATAAAAGAGAGAGAGAGAGAGACAGAGAGAGAGAGAGCAATAGAGAGAGAGTGTTTGTGTGTGTGTATGAGAGAGACAGAGACAGAATAGTACAGAGAGAGAGAGAGAGAGAGACAGAAAACTTGGGAGAACTAGAGAGTGTAACGCGACTATGACAGGATCAATTAGTAAATGAATTAAAAAAAAAATTATAAACAAATAAAAAATTATACTTTAGTTTTTTTAGTCACTACCGGAAAGTAAAATAGTTAAATTTTTGGCTTACAAAAACCTATACACAAAAATATAAACTAAAATCTAGAACCAAATGTATATATAATTAAATTTAAAAATTGAAATAAAATAAAATATATATTATATAAATTGGTCGAATAGTCTTGTTTAATAATAATGATAATAATAATAAAAATAATTAAAAATTGATTTTTTTTTTTTTTTTTTACTTACTGGCACTCTGCGGAAGTATGTTTACTTTCGTCCGTACAATAAAAAAATTTTCCATTGAACAATTGTACTCCAATAACAGAAAATATAAATTGAAACAATATGTACACGATTAGAATGTTAACAACATTTTTCAATGAGTTCACGACGCAATCGAAGACGGCTTTCAATTTTGGTACACGCTTAATTGTCTTTAATGGACGCAGGACACGCAATACCCGTAACGATTTAATAGTCGATAAATTTTGTCCAGCGCTGCTACCGCTCATATCGAAACCGAAACTAACAGCAGCGCATATAACGACCACAGCATCCATAATATTCCAGAATTCTCTTAAATAGCTGCCAGGGTGCAATATAACACCCAAGTCTACAATTTTCAGCAACATTTCTATCGTGAATACGCCGGTAAATGCATAATCAAAGTAATTTAATATTTTATTTCGCCTCGAGTTCTCACGAACAGGATCCTCGGCTGCTAAGGCAATTGATGACATTGAGATGACGACCATTATGAAGAAATCAAAATATGGTAAATTAACAACCCAATGGGCTCCGCGTCGTATACTGTATATATAGATATATATATATATATACATATATAAATATATAGAATATATAGATATATATAGAATTATAATTGAGTAATTGGTGGGAATTTGGTTTTATTGGTGATTGATTGAATTGATGATTGTTAGGTAAAAAGTCGTTGTTCGATATCGAATTTTAAGTATATCGTATTTCGTATTTGTATTAATACAGATCAAATATCGTATAGCGTATATCGTATAAAGTTGGTACATCACATATATTTTCATATAATTTCAGTTTTCCATAGATTTTCGTTTTGTAAATTTTTTTGTTTTTTTTTTCATTAAATTTTACCGATTGTTCCGAGCGTTATATGGCGTTTTTTTTTTGTTTTTGTAATTTAAATTAATTGTTTGATTGATTGTTTTTTATTTTTGATTGTTGTTGTTGTATTTCCAATAGAGTTAATTAACAATGTGTTTTAGTTTTCATAAGTTTTCGGTTTTGAATATCGTATTTTTTTGTTTTGGTTTTGGTTTATTTATTTTCGATTTGAGTGATTTTATAATTTGGATATATGTTTTTTTTTTTTTGATTTTGTTTTTGGATTGAAGAGTGTTTTTGTCGTTGTTCGTTGTTGTTGTTGTTGTTGTTGTTGTCGTTGTTGATGTCGTTATTAATATTATTAAAGATGATGATGAATATCGTAATGATTTTGCAGTTTAATAATAGTTTTCATAGTAGGTGGTTCATGATGGTGGTTTTTAGTGGTTATTGGTGGTTGTGTTTTTAATGATAATGATAATAATTGTTTGCATAATATTAAGATTATTGGCAGATTTAATGGTATTTACATAACATAAGTTGTTGTTGTTGTTTTTTTTAATTTGATTCATTCAATTGTTTAGTTGATTTGGTTGATTTTGTTTGGTTTTGTGGTGTAGAACATAAGATATATATATATACAGATGCATATATATATATATTGTAACGAATCCAAAAAAGACAAAAAAAGTAAAGGAAAAAAAGGTTTATGAAGTTAGTTAGTATCATGGATTATTTTTTTTTTTTTTTTTTTTGTCAATAAGTAAATATTTCAATATATATTATTATCAATTCTAATGCTAAAGCATTCTAATACTAAAAAAAAAAAAAACCATAAAAAATATTAAAAATATAACAAATAATTTAACACCAAGACCAATTATATGGTAAGTAAGTATATATATATAGATATAGTGGATCCATGGGACATCCAAGCTTATCCTGTATGCCTGTAACAAAATGTTAGCTTACATCTAGATAGAGATATGCCTGTGGTAACCGATTTATATAACTATTTTTGGCATATATATATAGGTAGGTATAGGTAGAGATACGTATTTCTTTTTTTTTTTTGTTGTTTGATATAAAAGGTTAAAACAATATTTACGGATTTGTTGGTGAGAGTATAAACATTGATGAATATGGTAACATTGGTTTTGGACCTTCCGTCACTTCCTCCTCTTCCTTCTTTTCCTCTTCCTTCTTTTTACTTTTGCCCTTGGTGGTGGCAACGGTACCATCACCATTCTCCAAGTGTACACCATCGCCTTGGAGTGCCTCCATTTCTTTCTCAAGCTCTTGCAATTGTTTCTCTTTATCCTCTTCGACTTGTTCCTCTTCGGCTGCTGTCAGTTCTTGGGCATTCGCCAAATTATCAACGGCGATAGCCAAGAACACATTTAAGAGCGTATAATTACCGAAGAGTACCAAAACGATAAAGTATCTGTGAATAAGTAAAAAAAAAGTTTAATTCATAAAATATTCAAATAAACCATACAATATAATGCCAATTAATGATCGAACCGATCTGTTGATCTACATACCAGCATCAACATGAATGATTAAGCCTAAACCTAACTAAAGATGGGATTTGGAAACTGATCTAAGCTAAACAAAATTACCAAATTAACTACTCATCATTGTACAGATGAAACAATATGTTTAAAGGGATTTGTGTGTTTCTTTTTTGGGATTAGGAGAAACTACAAATTATTAGATAGATACACTTTGGGGGGGAAATGGAATACCACATGGAGCCAAATAGTTTAGTTTGCTGCTGCAAATAGATAAGTATAATAAAGAAAATATATATATATATAAATGATTTTTATCTGATACAATCGAGTTGTAGTAGCTACACTTACACAGATTTGTGACTGGCGATGCAAAAGAAGACGATGACGGGACTTGGCTTGTAGAATCTCTGTTTAGTTGGTTATCAGAATTTAAATTCTTCAAGCTCACAAGTCCCATCATTTGAATCATTATCGATGACTTTCTTTTTTATTATCCTAAGCATTATTATATTATTCTCTTGATTTCGTTCTCAATTGCCCACATTAATGGTTCGACGTTCAATGAATTGGAGCTCCTTGTTTCATTGGAGCTTTGGTAAATGGCATTTAAATGAAAGCTAAAAACTACTATAAAAATTCCTACAGCAAATAGCAATTAGTTTTATATAATAGTGCGAGATTCATTTCTATCAAAGAAAACTTTCTTAAATTCAATTTGTACAGTTGTTCCCTTCAAGGAGAATCCAGCATAGTTTTAAAAGGATAAAGGCTCATGGATTGACTTAAAGCATTTCTAGCTTACATTACAATACAAAATGAGCAATTTCTTTAATATGTTAAAAGTGAGGGGAGGAGGTGGGGGCAAAAAGTTGGGGGTGGGGGATGGGGGTTTAGAAAAACATAATAGAAATAAAGAAAACTTACATAGAGTAAATCATTCCTTTCTTTGCACCACCTTGCGATATAATACCCTGGTACATTACTTCATTCCAATCTTCGCCAGTAAGGATTTGGAATACGGTCAATAGAGCTATTGGGAATGTATTGAAATTGGTCTCTGGTGTGCCTCCAGGCAGATTGAATTGCCCACCAAATAGCTGCATGCCAAGCAGGGCAAATATAAGGATGAACAAGAAGAGCAGGAACAACAACGAGATAATCGATCTCATTGAGTTCAGCAGTGAGATCACTAGATTACGCAACGATGACCAATATTTGGTCACTTTAAATATACGCAATAGCCTCAATGCCCGCAATACAGACAGACCAAAAGACCCGCCTTTTACTTCAGACCAGATCACCTCGAATATCGAACCACTAATGACGACGCAATCGAAACGATTGAACGACGATTCAAAGTATATCCGTGGTCCCAATGCATACATCTTGATGAACATTTCCGACATGAAGAGTCCCAGGAATATAAATTCAGCATAATCTATATATAAAATCAAAAATTTAGATACTTTACAAAATTACAAAAAGTTCAAGCACTTACACAGAAACTCTGTCAGAAATGACGGTTGGCCGTAGTGTTCAACGGCAACACAAACAGTGTTGAGAAACACAAGTACTATTACAAACCAATAGAACCATTGTGTCTTTACTGTATGACGAATCCAGAAACGGAATCTTTTCTCGGCCCGCCAAAATCCTGTACAACTGCCTTGAGGTTTTGAGCGAGTTTTTAGATAACCTACATGAATGAGATATAAGAAACGAATAATCAAGCATTATTAGTTAATCAGTAATGTTAGTTAACACATTTTTTTTTGGCGCTGTCAAAGAAGTGTTGACTAACACCTACATATGTATGTATTTTCACAGATATTTTACTTAATACAAATACAAATTGTGATAGATATATGTCTTTATGTGTAGTTAGGTGATAAAGTGATTGTTATATCATCATTCTGCCTTAACTATCGTTTCAAGTACTTCCGATGAATTACAAATACAATGATCTATATATAGGACAGACTAATTATACTAGAGACAAGTGTTTAAGATACATGTGAAATATCGTTTCGATAGATAACCCCATACATATAACAGCAAGGATGATTGTTGGATACAAAAATATTTCACTAAACACTTTCAATTGTCCTGCAACAAATGGGGCTACAATTAGACTGAGCACATGATGTAAGGATGATGTAAGGATATCATTACTACAGTACTACAATAACTACAAAAGTATATATAGAATTGTCCCGCTCATACGAGTATATAGAATTATAATTATTTCATTTTCAAATTGGTTTGTGCACATGATTGTGATGTACGTACATAGATACATACATACTAGACATACATACATATGTATACATTAATTTTGAATGTTGATCTTATTAAGTATTAATTCTTTACATGAAATTGCATTATCGATTCGATACGAATGGTGCATAATGCTTTTGTTTTTGTTATTGTTTTTGTTTATTAATTAGGAAATTATAATTTACTTACACATTTTGAATATATTCAATGTAAGATTTACAATTTCGTATTTTGTTGAGAATGTGATATGTAAAATTAAGTAAAAACGATTATGTTTAATAAATTGCAAAACAATTTAATTGAAATAAGTTTAAGATATCCCGAAAACAATTAATTTGTTAAATATTTTAAAATTTAAAGCGTATACTTAATTGATTTACTTATTTGTTTATATTAAATGCAATTAAAACGGCAATTGGAACAAAAATTTCACACTTTTTCTTTATAAATCTTTATAAATCCATGCTTATCAAACACTTATATATAGATATATATATATATTGATAACCCTCCCTGATAAATCTTTGGTTGAATAAACATTCATAGATATATATACATACTTATTAACATATATATATATAGAATACATAAAGGATAATGAATGCTTACCATCGTCACCATAATCCTCCTCAGCTTCCTCCTCTTCAGTGTCTGTTGATTTTGATTTACCCAAACTTTTCAGTTTTTTCCGCTTGGCGGCATTGCGTCTACGTGCTAAAAATGGAAAAATCAGTAAAATTGAAAAAGTTTCATTATGAATACTATAGAATGATGTACAAACCTTCCATTATATGCATTTTCTCCTCTTCTGTTGTACGCTCTTCGGCTAAGATGACCTCCTCTGTAATAATATATCAATGTCAATTACCAAAGTATTTCTATATAACAATTTAATCTTAACAAAATGATTTAATAGGATACATAATACCATATGCTCTCTATGTATGTATATACATTGAAATGATGAATATATATGTATGTATATGTGCATATGTATGTGTGTGTGTCTGTAATTATAATTATTGACCAGTTTCACTTGTTGGAATTATTTGAATTTTTCACTCTATAAAGGGAAACTAAAGTGCTGAAAAAATGTTTATCATTTAATAAATGGAAATGAGCATGATATAATGCCATATTTGATGGATATCTTCTTATGAAATAATATAGATTTTCAATATCAGCATTATGAATATATATATTTATATATATATATATATATGTGCATGAAGATTATGAAATCTTTTAACTGGCCATTCATATAATGTATTTAGTTGATTCATTTTTTTTAAGGGTTTTTAATTGGGTCTATGTATGTATATATATACACATATAACTTATACATATGTATAGAAATCAACTATATTGTGGATTAAATTATTTGTAGTATAGTGTATATGTTGTTTCTATGTTGTAGTGGTGGAGTAAGTAAGGAGTAAGTATATATATGTGGTGCAATATGATTATATATATATATGTATATAAGTAGAAGGATGTGTATGTGTGTGTGTGTGTCTCTGTGTGTTTGTGTTCCTTTATATTTTTATATATATATATATATATAGTTATTCAATTGGATAACATTAAGTTTTAAGGGGAAAATACTATACCAGCTTTACAAATCCATTCAACATAGCCGTTTAACTCTCTTTCTAGTTGCTGCTGCCTTCTAAGTTTAAGAAACTCTTGTCTATTTTCTACTTTTTCTCGTTCTTTTGCGAATTCACTACAAAATATCAATTGAATAGAATATGATGAACATAAAAATGAAATAATAAAAGTTACAACAAATTGAACAAATAGTTACATAAGTATATATATATAACTGTATACTTATATATATATCTATGTAATGTAGCATTACAAGACCAAAATGTTTCACTGTGTGTAAGTGTGTGTGTGTGTGTGTATAAAACATATTGTTAAACCAACAAAATAAGTAACTAAAGTATAAATTGTAGAAAAACGAAAATATATATACAAATAAATTTAAAAAGAAATATCATAACCGTCCGGATGTAAAGGAGATGTATAGGGGAAATATATATATATATATGATACATATATATTGGCAATATATTCTATATATGCGATATAGAATATTTGTATATAAATAATAGCCATATATACATTTTTATATAGTATGTATATATATAAATGACTTGGCATATATATTTGTTCCATTGATTTTATTAGAAATTGCATCATCAAAACGATGACAAAAGTATAGAGCTCATATTGGAATTGTATATATAGATTCATGTACTTTATGAGAATATTTTGGTTTATATAGATTAGAGTTTGATTTTCAGATATCTTAATTATCAATATAAATTCATCTAGTTTAAGAAAGATATTTTAAAGATAAAAATTCATCTAGTTTAATATAGAAACCTTTATCTATTCTTAATTGATTTAGAAATTGGTTAAAATTTTGTAAAATTTATCTTACTATGTTTTTGAATACCTTAAATATTGAAGATTAAAGCTGTTTTCTTACATCTGAATCATATTTACTATATAAAATTGATATTGATTCTTTAAATATTATTTAAAAGCTTTCCAACCTTATTAGGTTTAAGTTAAGATCAAGTAAACTTGATTTGACCTAGATTCAAAAATGTTATAAGATATTAAAAAATTTGTTTTTTTTTTTAAATGTTCATATTTTGCACATATTAAACATTTTTTTTTATTAAATTTCGAATATTTGAATAAACTTATTAGGAACACATGTCGTATGATTGATATTTAGTTCCCTATTTGAATTTGAAAAACTTTGCTCCTTATCATACATTCTTTGTTTTTTAGTTTAAAGGATATAGATAGATTATCAAAGTTAAAGTTTAAATCATTAAATAGATGCCTTTGATATGATTTGTCTTAAATAAGTCAGTTTGTTTATTGTCAGAGAGAAGGTAGATTAGATAAAGACTCTACTGATTTGATTTGATTAGTTCATTGATTATGGGTGGTTGTATAGATTGTAGTGCACTTGTGTCTGATTATTCCTTCATTTCTTTAACATACTCATAAACAATAACAACAAGTGGATAGACAAGCACACACGACACGACTGCTCTGGTCTGAAGGGGGTTTTAATTATTGGAATTGGAGAAGGGGAAAATAATTATAGTATTGCATAGCAAAACTAGCTATATAGTAAGTTAGTTAGTTGGTTGGTTAGTTAGTTGGTTTGGTTGGCTGGGTTTTTAAACGTTTTCTCTAGCTTAAAATGTGACTAAAGTTGTGTAGCAGAGTTGCAAGTACATACATACATATATAGAGAGAAGTATGTACGTTGTTATTGGAGTTGCTAGAAAGGAGTTGATTTGGTTAAGGATGATTATAAGTAAATATTAATTAAGTAATTAGTTATATTAAGTGTCATTTTGGGGGTATAGAGCCAATCAGAATTTAATATATTTCATATATATTTTTTTGTTTTTTAATAATCTATATTATTAAAGATAATTCGACAATTCTTGCTGTTAGGTTTTGTTTTTGGAATTGCTTGCGGACTATTTAAAACATATTCTTTGTTTTATAACTAGCATTAAATGAAACAGATTCCGTTATACGTATATAGGTATATATAAGTATTATTATTATATAGGGAAACATACAATATAATTTGTTGATTAGAGAGTTTTGATTTGGTTTTATATTGTTCTTATGCTTGGGATTAGTTGATCAATCACTTGTGGAACATGAACTCGTGTTTAACAAGCATTTTTTTTATATTTTTCGGTTTTGAAAAGTACTGAAAATACTAAGCAGGTTTTTTGGGGTTAATATCAAAGACAATGGAAAATGTATATATGTATATATATAATCGAATTCAAACTAAAATAAATATTTTAATCAAGTAACTCTTTTGCCTTTTCCACTGTCTTTGAAACTTTGTGATTTGAACTCTGTGGTCCAGTAGTTTTGTTTAGTTTTGCTAAGGTTTGGATATATATTTATATATGTCTATATATGACTTGGTCAATGTGTTAAAGTTAGAGTTTGATTATGACAATTATTGAAATCAATTTTTTTTTTTTTTTTTGTATGCGCTCATATATACTGATTGATTTATATATGTAATTATAAACCTGCTTGTGTGATCCAATCAAGGTACGAGACCATTGCAGTTTGAAACATGGCTCGAAAACGGCATTTTTGAAATTCCATACGACGTTCGACACGGTTTCGTTCGTTCGAAAACTCTCTAAGATTCGAGAACATGAACATTTTAATTTACGTACAACCATAATCCAAAAAAAAAAAAATAAAATAAAATAGGAATGAAAAAAACAATTAAAAAACCAAAAACAGAAATTTCAAACATAAAGTTTACATACATACATATGTAACAGAAGAAGAGGAAGAATTAACATTTTAAATCAATTTCTTAGATTGGTTGAAAATGTTAAATCTGGAAAGCATTTTCTTTAGGGATTTCCTCTTCCTTCTGACAATTTGTTAGATATTCATGCAAATTGTGATATCTATAACAAATTATACAAATATGTACATAAAAATATGGACAAGATTTTTGTTTTAAAAGACTTCAAAAGAAATATATCAGGGAAACATTAGGTTATATACAAAATGAATAATCCTTAAAAAAATTTATTTTCAAATGAGTTTCCAAGGAGAAGACATTTGTTTATTATTCTTTCTTGGGGAATTTGATTATTTTAAACATATGTATGTATATTGAAAAGAAGGGAAAACAAATTCAAAATAAAAATGTTTTTAAATTATATAAATATTTATATATATATATAGAAGGAGAGATATATATATATATAGTTAATTAATGGAAAATCATGTAATTTTGTGTTGAAAATGAAATTCATAAATGTAATTTATATATATATATTTGTTTTTTTAATGAAACTTACCCACTCAAAACACCAAGAACTAAGTTGAGCATAAAAAATGAGCCTATAACTATAAGAGGCACGAAATATATCCAATTAAATGTTGAACCTAATGCATCGTTGGTCTAAACAAAAGGAGAGTTTGTTTTTTTAAGGTTAATTATTAATTTAAACAATTTTGAATACTTACCCAATACAGTATTGACGTCCAGCCCTCCATTGTGATACATTGGAATACCGTTAACATGGCAAATCCAATGTTATCGAAACTAGTAATGCCTGAATTTGGTCCATCCCATTTCTCCAGACACATACTTGTAGTGCTATTGCATACAAAGGAGCCGCCTGCCTTCTCTGTGCTGTTGTCCGTATTGCATGGTGTCTCTGATTCACCTTCCTTTACTAGTTTGTCTACAGGGAGTATTAGTTAACTATTAAATAAAACTTAGTATTTATATATATATATATTTACTTGGATCTTCTAAGCTATAACAAGTCTTATGCAGTGCGCCCGAATAAAACTCGAGTCCAATGATTGCAAATATTACGATTGCAAACAACACCAAGAGACCGATTTGCAGTAAAGGTGCCATCGCCTTGATTATAGATTTTAAAACTACTTGTAAACCTATAGACGATGTCCAGTTCCAGATCCAGGCACACAGATTTGAATAATATAAAGAGATTTTGTATTAGTATTACTGTTAGGCAGAGTTGTTCTTTAAGGACACAGAGATCAATGTTTGGATAAACAATAATCCGTTAATTTCTACTTGATACAATTGCAACGACATTTACTAACAGTAAATATATATAAATATATAATCATTTATATAGAGTTCATATTATAAAATAAGCAAAATAAAATGTAATTGCTATTTAAGTAAACATTGACAATCTAAAGAGTTTAAAAATTGTGTTTTATGTAGAATTAAAAAATAACAATAATAAATTTAATTGAAAAGACAAACTAGTTTGTCTTGTGATTAGATATTGGAACAATGTATGTGTGTGTATGTTAATATGTGTTTAGTTATATATAGTTAGTACTACTCACTAGGAATTCCAGACACTAATTTTAAGGGCCGTAGCACACGAATGGCTCTAAGTGTTCTTAGGTCTACCTCGGGCCCTATTTGTGGGTACTGTGTCATGAATCTGTTTTGCACACGTTAACCGAAACGATCGAAATGAAAAGGAAATGAAATCAGGTTTGTTTTTTTTTTTAATTTTTTCTTTAGATATCATCATTAGCAATACTCAATTGAATTACAATGTGCAAATAATAAAACAAAATTATAAGAAATCAATTAAATAATTATCATGAGATAACAAATAAATATAAATTTCGAAAATAAAACAATATATATAAATATATTGTCCGATTTGTTAATTTGTTTCGCACACACAATAGGATACCCAAGCGAAAACTCTATATAATTTAAATTTTCCCTCTGTATATATACTTTAATTTAATATTAGTAACTCTCCAACAATTTTAGATTGTTTAATAATATTAAATCAAAGTCTTGATAGTTTCCATTTTCTTTTTAGTTGAGGGAAAATATAAATTATTTTTAGCTAAAGAAATGATTAGTTATTAATAGATTAATTATTGTATACGTAAAGTTAATTTAGCGAAAAGAACTATATATTTAAATGATCTGAAAGATATATGGAAGCTATATTCCCACTATCCAGAATCACAATTATTAAGTTGCACAGTTTGTTATATATCTATTATGTATATCTTAAAAAGAAGTTTACTACATCTAAGTTATGGCTGTTTCATTTTCAGTTGTTCCACTTTCTCTATAAATTAAAATGTTCTAAGTTTATAAGGTTTTACTTTTTTGAAATATTGAAAAGGAAAACTTTGATTTCTTCACAGAATGAAAAATCAATGAACTAAAATCTAATTAATTTGAAAACAATAAAATTGTTGTTCTAAAAATTGTTAATAGATTTATATTTAATAGATACAAATCATATAATTCTTCTTTTAAATATATTGTACACATAAAAGTGTATAATCAAAACAAAATTTGCCAACTATATTGTAGAGTATACTTAATTTTGTAAACATATAGAAACAGACAGACATATAGATATAGATGTATTATGACCCTAAGGGTGTAACTACTTAGATCTATATTATAATCCTATACCATTTAACATTGTATTGAGTCCCCTTTATGACTAAATCTATCTATATCTTAATATATATGAAGATTTGAATATATATATACATATATATAAGATTTTATGACATTTTCTACTCACTAAATCACAGGGATATCATTTTAATGATTTTAAGCATCGTTTTTGTAGCTCATAAGTTCTAATATTATATATATTTGAATAAGACATTAAAATCTGTATTGAACTAGCTTTCAAGATCTAGAATTCTAAATATATATATGTAAATATATATAATATCTGGCCTATGAGTATTATTATTACTCTTTATTATCGGATGAGTTTGGAATTGCAAAAGCTTACTTGGAATTCGGGATACGAGCTTCAATGGTCGTAAAACTCGAAAGGATCTCAGCATACGCAGATCAACGTCTATATTGGCCTCGGCAAATATCGTCATGGCTCTGTTGTTAGACATGGCCATTTGGAATTTCAATTGAAAGTATTATATTTCTATATATATGCTAACATTATGATAATACTTAAATATCAATATACTTAAGCAAACTTATACAGAGTCCTGGATTAAACACTATAAAATTTCTGAGTTATCTTTAAAGACTTTTTTCCTTATAAGTAAATATGAATAACTGTAAACTTCCTAAACAAAATTAAATTGAATAAAACTCAAGTCTAAATAAAAAAGTTTATAAGACATATAAAAATGGAATTGTATACATTTGCATACAATAAAGACATAAAATTTTATATTGAATATAACAGAAGGAAAGCTTTAATTGGAATTATAATGAGAGATTGGATAGGATATTTGTTTTTTTGAAAGACAATTTACCCCGTCACTACAACGAAAAAATCCATGATGTTCCAAATATTCCTGAGATAGGAGTGTTTATGCAGAACAAGCCCTAAGGCGAGGATCTTGAGCGATGCTTCTACACAGAAAATGCATAAAAAATAGGCCTCCGTTTTTTCCTAGTTACCGAAAATAATTTATTAGTTCAGATTTCAATTTCAAAGCAACAAGAGGTCAAAGGGTGGGCAAGAAATGTAGTTGGAAATGCAATTGAAATGAAATTCTTACCAATTTTTGAGCCAATACTGTCTTGTCGCTCTCTGGCAAGTGCTCCTCTAATGCCAACACAACACAGTTGGCAATGATTGTCAATAACACAGCATATTCAAAGGGCGGCCATTCAATGATGAATCGTGTGTACTTTCTAATTGGGTTATCCTCGGTTAGGATAAACAATGACGTCGGACCACCACCTGGTGGGTTATCCTCTTTTTTCGGGCCACCCATTCTATCAGCTAAGCGATGGGCTCCCTTTCGACCCAAGTGCCCCCCGCCTAAGAAGTCCTGTTGATGCCCTGCTAGCACTGCTTCCTGAGCCGCTTCCAACCTAAATATAACAAAGAAACAAGTAAGATGATGATGATGAAGATAAAGAGAGAGAGATACAGAGACGAGATCCTAAACTAATGAAAAATTATCATCTTAATATCTTTAGCAAAAAAAAAATAAAGAGTTTTTCCCAATATTTGTAGTATCCATGTATAAGGATAAGGAAAATAAAATATATTTTCTTTTAAAGAAAATTGATGAATTGTAAAGCAAAAGAAATGAAACGAAATGAAAATCCACCCACCCACTACTTGTGTTCGGTAAAGAGATTTGAAATTCAATTTCAGATAATGTCAGAATCAGTAATTAAGTTAGGGTTTAAACAAACGGAAAAACCTACCGTCACTATATCCAATTTCTGATACTTTTGTAACGACCGCTCGGCCATAATTATATTACACAAGGTGAACCACAATACGCATTTGTCGGGAGTGACACGCCGTCCGCATGGCACGATAGCGGCAACTGGACATTTAATTCGAGAGGCCAATTACGCTTGAAGAGAGCTGCACAGTTAGTGGTATTGGTATTTGGCAACGGAACAGGGTTACGACAATGGCGACAACGAGATGACGACGACAGTAGTAGCAGTAACTGGTAACTGGTCACTGCAGCAGCAGTTGCGGAGATGGACGAGGATTGTTGGAGAATGGGGAGAGAAGGTTTTCGAAGATTGTTGTTGAAGTTGATGACAATTGCAATGTTGAATTCTGTTACTGATTCCGTTCCAACAAACACACAAGTGTGTGTTAGCACACACTCACTTACTCACACACGCAAACACACACACTCACGCACATATACACACGTACGTTCGCACGAACGCACGCACTCAACTGGGCTCCAAATACCCCCCGCAACTCCAAACGTTCTATATATGTATATGTTGTTGTATCCTTGTAAAGATGTATTTGATGTTATTTGTCTGCGTTCTTTCCTTTCACTATTTGATTTTATGTTCTTTGATTTGATTAGTGATTCCTTTATTTGATTTAGTTTTATTCCACACTGCTAGAAATTTTAGTCCTTTGACTTGCTTATTATCTGTTTGTGTTACTTCTTTATGGTAATACAAATGCTAATTTATTGATAAAGAAAACCAACAAAAAAGAAAAAAAAAAAAATTTAATATCATTCGATTTCTTTGGTTTTAATCCACTGAATACTTTTTCTATTTTTCTATATTTTTTTTTTTTCACATAATTTATACAATTATTATTTATGCACAATAAAATTTGTATTCGTTGAGTTGTCAACACGGCAAGCACATTTTGATATATGTATATATCTTGGTCGTATCCTTTTTTTTTTCAGTTATACGTACATATGTATTTTCATATGTTATTTGTGTTAATTAGCGAATGAGAGCAGCGGTAATGGGAACGGGAACAAGAACGGGAACAGAGATGGGAACGAGAGCTACAATGATTTCTATTTCACCAATAATTATGATGCTCTTCGGGTCAATTCAGTTCATGACCTATCGAAAGCACACTTAACGCATAACATCTATGTATGTATGTATATATATGTATACTTTTATATATATACTTACATACTTACATATAAAGAAAATGCATACAAAATGCATTTGCTGGTGAATTTATTTTCGTATTTATAGCACATAGAATTGTGCTAAATGTATGTATGTATGTATATATGTGTAGATATATATATATATGTTTTTGTTGGTGTTATGTGTGTATGTAATTTCATTTATTGGTATAACATTCCATTACTGGAACACGCCATGAATGAAAAGTTAGGGGATGAAAATGAATGTTTAAAAGCTCGACACACACACACACACACACACAGGCACAGATACACGGGCACAGGCAAAGGAACACGAAAACACACAGACAACACACTCTATGCGAGAGTGTGGTGAATTGTGAAACGATGAAATGATAAAACAGTGAAACGATGAAATTTTTTGTGACTTCACTGGAAAGTCTCTCTCACAAGATAAAAACTAAGTGGGGAGCAACGCAAAGCAGGCCAGCATTCACTTTCGAATTCGTGTTTACTTTTTGCTTTTACTTGACAATTTATGCATGTAAGTGTGTATGTAAGTATGTATGTATGTACGTATGTATGTACATAAGTATGTAAAGTAAAATATAATGTAGCCGGATACTGGAGTTCTTTCAATGTAATAGCTTATATTGCACCGACTGATTCTTATAGAGTTTACACTACCGGATTTGGAATTGACTTCCATTTTTATTTGTTTTTTAACATTCTCCACTTGCTGATAACGAAATTGGCAATTGTATCCTAGGTTTGTTGCTTTAAAGGATACTTTATTTTGTCATGAAATGTTAACGTTAGCAGTTTTATATGCTATAATAGTTCACATGATTGTATATAAATCTTTTGTTGTTGTCCTTCTATTATATGTACATAATAAATATGTAAGAAACTTTATCGTTCCGGGTGAATTCAGTTTCCCCGTTAAATGAATGTTAATGTTAATAGATGATTCCACTTTAAACGGAATTTTTGGACGATCTTTGTACATTCATACTGAATTTATACATATGTACATATGTATGTACATCCATACATTGAGCAATATAATAGATTCAATCTTTGCTCTTTATGGTAATGACGTCATCAGACTCCGTTGTCTAATGTTCATTTTTTTTCTCGATTTCTTGTTGTTTTCTGATGTCGACGATGTCTCTAAAAATTTGCATTTAGAGATGGGAAAGAGTAATACATACATACATACATACATTCATAGGTACATATGTATGCATTTCGATATAAAATGTAGTCGTGGTTGCGGACCAACGAACTTCTAATTGCCAAAAATAAACAGCAAGAACAACAACAGACAGACTAAAGGACCACAGTTTGCCTTCTTTAAGTGCTTCTTCTTGCTGCTCCCGTATTCAGCCTAGGCGTATCGCAACGCTTATAAAAGGTTGCCTACATTTGGGGGCTTGCTCTACTTTTTCCTTTTTTTCTTTTTTTTTCGTCTCTTTTTGACTTTCTTAACAAGCATTTTACATTTTGGATATAGCAAACTTAATTGGTACACTACTTGGTGTGTGTGTGTGTATGGTGTATGCATGTGTGTGTTTGTCAGCTGTCTTTCTATTTGGGGTATACAGGAATTTAGAATTAAAATTTCATTTGATGAACAAAGAAACTATTATAACCACATGGTCTAATATAATTATGCCGTTTGTTGGACACTCTATATATATATATATAGATTTTATATATGTATATAGGTATGTACATATATAAATATTTATACATATGCACGCATTGTATGTGAACACACGCCATACAAATTATATTCCCAACAGAGGTCCACTGAAGAGGACACAAGTGCCATGCAGGGGATTAGGCAGGCATAGACATGTACATACAAACATACATACACATGTAAGAATATTTAAAATAGTAAAAAAAAGACCCACACAAAGGGTAAATACATATATATGTATATGGATGTACATACATATATATATATATTTAAAAAACGTTATGTACGTTTGTGTATATGTATGTACATGCATATATATATATATATATAGATATGTAATGTGGTGAACTAAACCCGTGTGGATGAATGTGTGTAAATGTTTGATTTCATATATCGCTGGCTACTCTTAACACAATCGACACAATTCATTCACCTTCCTAAGCGTGTACACGTCACAATATAATACGATAGCCGATAGCCAGCCAGCCGCGCGCTATGACTCTGTAACCGAAACCGAAATCCATTTTGGTGTTTTCGAATCAAATGTTGGTGCTGACGCCTTCACCACCAACGCACTAGCAAAGCCAAACGCAACATTCCACCCGTTGTGCCACCGACCCGCTGACCCAATCCCAATCCCAACACACTCACACACACAAACAAACAGTTAAGGGCGAATGTAGCTGTAAGTGTAACAATTTGGTAATGTATATGTATATATATATATGTGTGTGTGTGTGTGTGTGTGTGTCTCTCTCTCTGTTTGTGTGTTTTCTGTAGGGCTACCGCACCGAGTGCGTTCAATGGGTTTCTTAAATGAACGACAACAATTACAACTGACTATGGTGATACCATGTGGAAGACGGAAGACAACTAACCAAATGGAGGGCAATGGCTAAGGGCAATGTCTAAGGGCAGGTGTACAGACAGGTGCAATTTGCTGGTGCATCAGCATTTCATATCGCTTAGTTGTACATTTTGTTTTAAATTAATTTTTCTTTTGGTTTAGTTGGCATTTCTTTTGCTTATTGCTCTCGTTCTATGCTGTTCTGTTCTGTTCTATTCGATTCTATTCTATTCGGGGGTTCTCTCGCTTTTTCTTGTTTCACTCTCAATATATTTCCTGACTTAGGTTTTTCTTGGCATTCGCTTGAATGTTTGTAATTTGATTTTCACCACTCGACCCGATTTTGCATGCCTCCGCACAAGATTTCGAAATGTCGAACTTTTTTCTTCTTGCTTGCTTTGTGCTCTCCTTTTTTTTCCTTTGCTTTTTTTCTGGACAAAGCCCCACTTTATGAATTAGCAATTATTTGCAATTTATTTATTTAACACAACACTTTGAACACTTTGCAGAACGTTCTAAGGTCCATTTTTTTCATGGAACGAAGGGAGGAAAAAAATTAGAAAAAACAAAAACCGCTTTGGGCGAGCAGCTACCACCGATTTTGTCTCACCAGTTGGACGAAAAACTCAACAAAAACGCAAGACTTCAACTTGGCGACTTTGTATTACACACTACAACTACACACGCACACTGACACACACACTCTCAGCAATATGCACGACAAGGCAGAGGAGCTGCCACCAGCCAGCCCTGCGCTTTGGATCGAAAACCGAAAGCTCTAAGAAAACTTGCAGGGCAACAAAAACGGTGGCCGCACTGGTCGCCACTTTGGCGCATGCGAAGGGATAACAATGTGGCCGGTCGTTGGTATAAAAAGGACGTCAATAGTTTTAAACTAACATCCGCAGAATAATGCTATCTTCTTCTTTTTTCAGTTGTTTTTTTTTTTTCATCGTCTTCTTTTTGACATGAGCCGTGTGACGTGTGCCAAAAGACAAAAAGCTCTGAGTTTCCAATAATCGCTGTCAACCATCGATAAATACAAATTATTTATCAAACAATTTTTGCAATTTAAAAAATATAGTAAATTAAATATTCCTCTGGGCATTTTATTTTAGTTAAATAAATATTAAATCTATAACAGAAATATAGGTATCATTAAGACGAAGACATCGATATACAAAATGGCAATACCGTTACAAAAGCTTTTTTCTTTATAAAATTCGATAGTCAAAGGATAAATAAAATTCCTACTGTGGTGACGATCTGATAATTTCTTTTTATAGCGATTTCACTTTTTTATATGAGATTTTTAAAATAAGGACTTACATTATATCACCCAAATTGAGTCGAGTTTGAACTAGGGCGAAACTTTCTTGACCATTTTCATTGCCGGTAACGGCACGTCTTCGTTTATTTGAGGCCTGAGAACCATAGTGAGCACTTCTCCTGATGACGCCATCTCCAATGATAGCAATATTGTCATCATTACCAATTATGTTGTTATTCGTTAAGCGCGCCATCGGTGATGAGCCCCTTCTGCGACGAGCACCCACTCCGCCCAGCATCCTGTTAAGTAAAACGGAATACGCTTATCACTGATCGGTCGGTCGGAGAACGACTTATTGCCAACAGATTTTAAGGTTATACATTAACCAGATATTATAGCACACACATCCATCTATGTGCATATGTACACACACACATTCACATATTGAAACATATTGAAAACTTTATCATTCAAAATTTTGGATTACTTTCCTTCCACACAAAACTCATTTGCTGTGTGAAAAATGTAGATTATGGTAAATTAAATTAAACAAAAAAAAATAATAACAAATTTCTATGCACACACGAGTTTTAAGGATCAGCGAGCAATGCAATCGCTGCTCCGCAAGAGAGTGGATACACGCACCCGCTGGTACCGTTCGGTTAGAACTGATAAAATTTTTCAAAAGGCGCCAGCGACAGTCTATGCTCATAGCCAGAGATATGGGCCGATGCCGCTGTGCTCAGCAAGGTATGCAAATGTATAGATACTAAAAGCAGCACACATTCACACACCTGTTTATTACCATGCCCATAAGGTAGTAGAGTATATGACTACGGCGATGACGCTGATATGGTATGATGACGTGCCCGATAGCACCCAGCATATGCGCACTAAACATTGGGGTTCATAATTAGCTTGCTGGCGTTCCAAGCAAGTGCCAATAAAGATTAACATCATTGTATCATCATACCTTCATATACATACTGTTCTAATACAGTTACTAGTTCGCAAAACTTATTAAAGCATCGGCATCTTGAGTTGCTACGTCCCGTCAGTTCAAAAAGAAAAGTGGTTTGAAATCAAAAACTAAAGTCATATTTTTTATGTTTAAAAATAAGCGTTTATTGATGATATAGGAAATACAAATGGGGGGAAAAAAAACACTTCTATCTTAATGATTAATAATGCTGTTGAAATTGTTTTTTATTTTTGAAAGTTTCTTTTATATTAAATCATCGTTTTCCCCGTAGTCCCACATGTCTTCGGGAAAGTCACCGTCTTCAACGCCAAACATACGTTCCAGATCTTGTTCGGGCTCCGCATGGACTTTGTCGGTAGCAAGCAACTCCTGTTCCAAATCTTCAGGACAGGCCGTGCAGCGACTCTCATTTATGCCATAGTTAAGACAATTAGAACCTACGCATTCACAGCATCCATCATGAAACCAGCGGTAACTGCTAGCCCCCATGCTCTCGCACTGTTGCTTGCACTTGTTCGATCGTATGCACGAGTTTACATAGATTACGGTACAGTTAAGCAAGTTGTCCGGCTTTTGGCGACCGCTGGGCGTTTGCTCCTGATACTCAGTGCCACCTTCCAGACGCTGTTTGAGTCCAGGGCGCATGGGGAAGCGTATGGTTGACCATTGATCGTCATCCTCTGCCGTCAAAGTATCAAATAACTCGGGTACACCCTCTACATCGCCGATTTCCGAACGTGGTGTCAGCGAAGGAAGGGCATCCTTGTGCTTAGGACACATGTCAAGACAACCACAGCACTCTGTGTACAGTTCGCCCAGACAATTCAGGCAATCTTTGCAGCAGTGACAATCATTTAATTTACACTGACAACTTTGAGTTAGTAGACACTTGGACACAACAGAACCACAGACGACCTCATTACAGCCGTCATCATTGGCAATAGCACCACCTATACCAGCAAGAATCACAACGAAAGAAACAAGATGTGACATTCTTTTCTTCACAAAGTGTCGTACCACAATAATGTCATATGCATCGCAACACCGAGTATTTATATGATTATCCAGGCAGATACGTATTTAAGGCAGGTAGACAACAAATGATTTCGTAATCTTGCTTAGGTAGACCTTAAGGTAGAAGCGGCTACCACTTGTGTAGGTCAAAATGCAATTTAAAAGAAGTTAAGCCCGAATGAAGGTACGATCATAAAACTAATCCACACACATATACACACAGTTGCATTACAATAATTTCCTAAGGTTAACCAAATCTCTTTTCTTTTCACACTTGGTAATTATTGCTTTTGCATTCGATTATCTTTCTTATTTTAAAATTTTCCGTAGTTTAATATACATACAAAGAAACACAGGTGACATGCCTATTGGAGCAGTGATTTCTTTCTTACTGCAGGTACACAAATACATAGAGGCCCTTCTTTCTGGTCCAGTTTATTCTTCTGAGGGGTATCACAGCTTTTATTACAAAATGTCCTAGACAAGTTCTTTTGTTAGATGATAAAGGCCATGATCCAATCGATGAATTTTGCAACATCTGAATAGAGGATGTATTGATTGCTGCAGCAGTTCGTTGAGCTAAACGTTGCCGCATTGGATTCGGATTTGGAAGGCAAAGCTGCCGATACAGTGCCACGTAACATCCAGCGATTGTTTTTAAAAATCATTAATCCGGCACCTGAAATGCCTGTATATAAATTAGCCGCATTTGCGCTGTTTACATGGATATGTTTATCCTCCACCAAAATACCGGCACAGAATGTCCGATTTGTGGATAAACTGCGATAATCTGGATTTGCCTTAAAGCACACATCGTTGTCCACAATGGGAGCTTTCACAATCTTGGGTATGCTGCTGTCGAAATAAGTTTTACTTGTAACCGATGCCGGGGTAGCCGATGACAATGATTTCGATGTATTCGACTTATCAAAACTCCACCCAATGACTATGCCATGCTCACCCACAATGTATTCTGATTTGCTGGAGCCCATCCAGAGGCATGCTGGACGTATGAATGTGTTGAAGCTGAAAAACAATCATGGTCAAAGTGGCTCTCAACTTTGAGGATCTAAAATGCTTACCGCACTTCATCTTTAAGCATGATGACGACAATGTCGGCATCATATGTAGTTAATTGACTTTTATAGTCTGGATGAATGTAAATGCCATCAACTGGTGCTGCAAGAGAGCCCTCTTCGTTCCAATTCTTTAAGTTGTGTCTCCCTAAAAATACTAAAACCTCATTGGCCGTATACCGTTGATTGAACATCCTGAAACAGTGCGCCGAACTAATGACTACACGCTTTGAGACAAGAGTGCCACCGCATTGAAAGTCCAGAGATGTCAAATTGTTGACATAAATAGCTGCTAGCCAGGGCCAAGAACCTCGAGTAATCGATGGTAAACTACTGGCCGTCACTGTGCCATCATCCACCTCTTCTTCTGCCTCGTCGTCTACCATATGCTCAATCTCATCATCGTAGTCATCATGAGAAGCGAAAACTGGCGAGGGGGATACCGATGGATTGACAACGTCGGAGCGACTTTGGGGTAACCGAAAGTCCAGGCTACTGTCAGTCTTGCCACATATTTCTCTGGGCGAATGAAAAGGTTTTCTACAATCACAATGGAAAATTAGTTACGAAATGAATATGTCCATGGACAGCGAATGCTTTAACCGACCACAATCCGGATGCATACTTCTTGAACTGGATGTGTGGCTTCTGTGTCTTGGGCATCTCCTTACCACCAATATCAGGCATTGAATCCAAATCGAATTCCTCACCACTTAAACTCCCAACACCAACAGTGATCTTCTTATCAGGAATGAAAGTTAGTTTTCGTATGTGCTCCAACTGAATTTGAGTCATGAATATGCTATGCTCTAAAATAGAATTGAATAAGTCCATGTGCGTATATAATTGGTATAAAAGTACAGCTTACCTCCGGATCCAAAGCAAATTACATGATTATTTGCAGAAATTAGGATTAACTTCGGTGGAAAATGATGTTTGGGAAATCGGATCTTGTAGAGGACAGGCGCATTATTTGTGAACTGCCCACGGGTCAGCAGCTCAATTTCACCAAGATAATTCTACAATCATGTCGAATTTAATATTAGAGGTATTTCTTAATTGAAGACGATAAAAACTTACCGTAGTTGGTTTACCGCGCATCGAGAGGGTGACGCGTAAATGGAGAGCCTGCTTTACGTCCGGATTTCGCACGGCGATCAGACCGAACCATTCATTGCCGTCGAATCTATATTGAAAAATCTTTGGACAGGGACTAATCGGCATTCCCTGGGCTATGGCTTTGGTCACATGCTCGAAGCAGATAAGTAAAATTGTTGTTAATTGTATTTTCATCTCAATTTACACACACCCACACACAAACATAAGCTTATTAGCTCTCACACACGTGCGACACACACATAATGTGTATACATATATAACGGCATCGGTCCTAAGTAATAAAAAGCGGGAGTTGGGCTTAAACAATTATTCAATACCGCTCCAATAATTAATATAGTGAAACTTAATTGACGAACACTGTTACAACTATTTCTTTCTGCCTAGGGCAAATTTTAAATTCAGCTAGTTGTAATTTTATTACGCGCCTCAACTCAACAGGTAAATAAACCGGGCTGCAGTTTCGATAACTATCGGTGATTGTCATCGAATTTTAGTGTGGGTAAATGCTAAACAGTAATAAACCGTTACATTCATAATTTTGAATTTTACTACCAAACTCGCAAAGATCGTACATGCTAATACAGGAAAGTATTTATTCAGCCGGTGCCTCCGATGGTGGTTCTTCAACAGGTTCGTCTGGTGGCGGTACTTCTGCTGACGGAGCTTCCGATAGCGCCACTTCTGCTGGTGGAGCCTCAACTGGAGGTGCCTCTTCTTCAGGTACAGCTTCTGCTGGAGGTTGTTCTGTGATTGGAGGGGGTGCCTCAGCAACCACTTCCTCCGGTTGTGGGGCGGGGGGTGCTGCTTCAACTGCTTCTGGTAGGGTCGCTTCAGGACTTCCCTCTGTTGGCAAAGGACCCACGGCACCATCGGCCTCTTGCAATGAAGCAGCCTCACCACTAATTGTAGGCGGAACAGCCGACTCCCCTTGTGCACCATCAGCAGCAACGCTAGGAGCTTCAGCAGCTGGCGGTTGTGGCTGTGAGGTTTCAGCCCGAAGAGTGGCCGTTTCCCCACCAACCGATGCTGTTGTGGTAAGAATGCTTGCTTTGTTTTGAGAGGCCGATGCATCCGCATCTTCACCTTTTTTGGACTACAACAAAGAAAAAAGATTAAAAATTGTAAAATCTGTTTTAAACGTATAACAACCTTCTTGGACTTCCTCTTTTTGACTTCCTGTTGCGGTTCTTCCTGTTGTCTATAGTCCTCCGGGAAGAACTTGAGAGCCTCGTCATGCCCGGCTGTGACATTGGGACTAACATAGCTTGGTCCGTAGGAAACCAAAGAGAGCATCATGTTGGATTGAACCTTGTTGACTTTGAGCACAATTTTGTCGCTCCTGAAAATAAAAAGTAGAATAATATGGAAACGATTAAAATTAAGATATAGGAATTGAGGGACGTACAATAGTTGATCAGGATGGTAATCATATTTGTCTGTGGAGTTCGCTATCAGCTGTGTTGAGTCCGGATTGTCGTTAGTAAAGTAACCATATAGCGGCACCTCTTCCCTGTGTCGCTCTACCACATGCATTATTTCCCTACGTTTGGATGCATCGAATGCCATGATGACATGTGGAGGCTCTGGTTTTGGATCTGGCGGCAGGAAACCTGAAGTCTGGCCACGAAAGAACACATATATAAGAGCAGCGTGGGTACGCCGGTTATTGGGAACCCAGATAGCCGGCATTTTTACGGTTTTTGTGCGTGTTAATGGTTTCGGCGGTTCCTCCTCTTTAACTTCTTCCTCTTCTTCTCCCATATCGTCACCCAAGTCGATGTCAAAAGGCATGCTGGGAAGAGATGGTAGTCCGTCCCCTCCATATACTGCCGCATCCTCTTCACTGCCTTCTTCTTCAGCATCCTGCTCGGCTGCTTCCTCTTCAACGGTAACTGGAGTAATATTTTGGGTCGGACTTTTTGATTTAGGCTGCTTTTTACCCTTGACGGGCTTTTGCTCCTCCTCCGAGCTCACCTCGTCGACCCAAACTTCGCCATCTGTGACAATTAATTGATGAATTATCGCTATTATACTAAGGATCATACCACTTTTAACTTACCCTTTAGTTCCACTTCAAATTTAACTTTCATGGGGGATATTATTGGCTGTAAAACATGATCTTCATAATATGGATCATTGGGCGGGGGAGATCTTTCCTTCGTTAGCTCATGTGCGTATGCCATTAGTACGTTTGGTACTGTTCCTACAGACTCATCGATCTTCCAAAAGCACATAAGCAACTCCTTGCCATCTAGCTGTTCTAGTACATCGGGCGACATTGGATTCCTACAAGCATAGTTGATTAGCTCAAATTGCTCAGCAAATACTTGGACCACTTTGCGATCTTTGCACTGCATCTTAAGTGGTTCCGCAGGCTCTGTCAATTTCTTGAACATGTCACGATTGACTTGTGGGCCAAATACAGTGACGCCAATATCCGGCATATTTTCCATAATAGCGTCTGTCACTTGATTAAGATAATCAGTTTGTTTTTTGTTCTTAGCCTCACGTTCAATGCGTTCAAACTTTTCAATGGCTTCAGTTTTGATCCGCAACTGTTCCACTTCAACAGGCTGAAGTTCTGCAACATCATATGCGTATGTACGCGGCAACTTTTGTAATGTCTTCTCGAGCTCCTTAATGACAACTGCCAACAGCTTTGGAGCATCACTACCATACATTATATTCACGGCCTTGCCGCCCTAGTAAAACATTCAAATTGAAACATAGTTTATTATTATTGATGCAATCTCTTACTGTCACAAAGAGCCAAGTTGGTTCACTCCTCTTTTTAAACCGCTTTAGTGCCGTGATAGTGTCAGATTTGCACTACAAAACAGAAAAGGTTATAGAATCCGTACTAAAGGATTAAGTAATTGTCTACATACTATGGCCAACTGCAAATTATCCCCGCCAAATTCCAGTTTAACCCTTCGTAAGCTACCAACCATACCTAGACAAGGACCACACCATTCAGAATACACATCCAACACTACAATATAAAAAGCAAAACACTTTTTAAGTCCATTTAGTGTCCAACTGATAATAAAATCAAAATACCTAACAGTCCGGGACGTTCCAAAAATTTTGCAAATTCTTCATCGTTTTGTAAGTCCGCCTGCAATTGTTGCGCTGCTCCCTTCTTGGCCATTTTCGCCTACATAAGCAATTTAACCAATCAATTTAAAAATGTATTACCAAAAATTTTGAATGATTCACCGAAATAGAATTTTTATCATAATGAAATTTCCAACTTGTTTTCCAAATTCAATCAATTTTGTGTTTGTTTATGTAAAACCGAAAAAAAAAAAAAATTTCTCATTTTCTCGAGGAAATATTGATCAAACATATTGTTCGTGTCGGGTGGATTATTGAAAATGCCTTCAGAATAAGTAAATCAAGACACAGATTCAATTGTAATCAATCGTAATAAATTAGTTAACCACATATTTATTGAAGTAAAACATTAAGTTTTCCTCTTTTGTCGATTTCTATATACCGTAGTGAGTTCTTACACATTGCATAACAAATATTACACACTCTGATTAACACATCATTCAAGTAAATACAATATATTTATAATTATTTAAAAAAAATAATGAAAAGAAAAAACAAAAAAAAAAAAACACACACATGGAACAGAAATCGTGCTCTGATTTTTCATTTTCGTTGAATATTTTCGCGGCCTCTAGACTTATTTTCCATGTGAAAATTTAAAAAAAAAATATAGATTTACTACTCGTACATTTTCAACAAGTCAATAAATATGGATGGTTCCTGCAGTGTTAATAATAATTTGCAGAATTTCAAACTGCATTAGGTACATATAATTACAATGTATATATATATATATATATAGGTATTATTATGCGATTTGATTTTTATGGAAATACAATACATACAGTGTAAGTGTAAGCAAAGGCAAAAGATTTGCAGACATTTGCATTAAGGAAACTACGAGTAACTCACATCCTCTCTTAAACAATAACTATATACAAAAATTATAGACACACAAAACTATGATGATGGATGATGTGCATCAGAATGTCCTTTCTGTTTATCGGACAGAGATGCCATTAATGGTAATCACATTGCTGGCAACTGGTTCGGGTTCGTATACCTCGTCGTTGGTGCGCATCTCATAGGGCGCATCGTAGAATTGTTCATTTGGTATTTGATCATAGATGTTTTCTAAAATAGCAAATTTAGTAGTTAGTGATCAGCGATCAAAAATATAATTTCCATATTTACCGGAGCGATTATTATTGTTAGATTGTCCGGCGGTACTGTTTCCGCCATTACTATCACCTGGCTGCCTTCTGCCACCATGAAATGTATTAAATGTGGCTGACTGATTGTTATCCATGTGCATTCGATTGTTTGCCTCCAGTGTAGAATAGGACATAACAGCCGCATTGCGTTCATCTTTCGTTTCGGCAGCCTGCACATTTTCCGTATTCTTTACTGGCCGGGCTTTGTTTCGATATAGGAATATAAGACCAAATATAACTAGCAGCGCCACAATAACTGTGGCACCAATTGCCACACCCGTTCCCAATTCCGAGCTCTCCTGGCCTTCCACAGTGGCCAATTCGCAGTGCGGTTGTTTGCCGCTCCAGGCGCCATCTTCTGTACACTTGCGTAAATATTGTCCAATCCGATTATAGTTGGGTATGCAATGATATTCAGCAGAACCCCCATACAATGTCGAATCATTGACCACAATTACACGTCCATTATCAATGGCTAACGGTCGTCCACAGTCAACAGCTAAAATACATATTAGTTAATTGATGTTTAAATTTTCAAATTTGATTTTAATTTTAACTTACGTCTGCATGTTGGAGTCTTGCCCGCCCACTTGCCATTCTTTTGGCAGATTCGCGTATCATTGCCCATCAAAATGCGACCCTTAAGGCATTTAAAGGTGGCCAAAGAACCAACTGCACGTGTGCCTGCATCAACAATTAGACTATCGCCAACATTTGGCATATCACAAACCACCTCAGTGCATTCGGGAGCCTCGTGACTCCAGTTGCCGTGCTCCGTGCACAACCTACGCGAAACTCCGTTCAATTTGAAGTTCACATTACACTCGTAGAGTACCGCAGCGCCGTAATACGTTGCATTTGTTGCCAGTGTAGTCTTGCCATTGGTAATATTCTCCGGTGCTCCACATTCCACATCTTAAAAAATAATAAATTTTATTAGTTTGCAATGGCAATGATGCTTCTACAGTAGGTACTTACAAACACATTCCGGTATAATGCCGCTCCACTGGCCATTGTCTGTGCAGGTGGCCAAGGCTTCACCAACCATTTTATAACCCCGTTCACAGCGATATTTGGCCAAAGCGCCAATTCTAAAAATAAATTTCATATTAGAACAAGCAATAAATAAATTTAATACAAGGTATTATCTACTTGTATGTCTGCGCCGTATTCTGCAACGATTCTGCCGTTCGTATGAGAGTTCGTCCGTACATGCGATCATTTCCTGTAACCGAGAGTAGACTATGGGGTGCCCGCATAGGCTCTGGGCAGCGTATTTCTAATTGGATTGTATGTCCAGATTTATATCAAAGCGAAAGTATTTACGTTTTATTAGATTTACCTTCACATTTTGGAGAGGCATCACTCCAGATACCCGATTCCAGACAATGACGTTTTACTACGCCGCTCAATTTGTGTGACTGGGTGCAACTGAATACAACTTCTGATCCGACATAGGTGCTATTATTGACATACTTGTGACTGCCATAGGGTATGGGCAAAATGGGACCACAATCGATATCTGAAAACCTCAAATGATTAATGGATTCCTTATGAGTTAAACGCTTCACTTACATTCACAGTATGGTGCATCTGAGCTCCATTCACCACTGTCTAGGCATTCCAGTACTGAGGTACCGTGCATTATGTGACCGGGATCGCAATTATATTGAATTTTGGAATGTACATTATAGTCGTAGCCGATAACATAGGAACCAGCTGGCACCTGTGGAGCCTCACATGTGACTAGTTCACAGACAGGTGCTTCACCTGACCATTTTCCATCTCTAGTACAGCGTAGCTCTGATGGACCATCCAGCCAGTAGTCCTCATCACACTCGTACTTAACCACGGAATCAACGGTAGTGGTGGCATTAAGCAGAACAGCTACACCGCGATCTGGTCGTGCGGGAGCTCCACAGTCAACAAATCTACATGAAGGTGTCTTGCTTGACCACTCGCCACCAAGACCGCAGGATATAATCTAATAACAATGACCGATTGTTAGTTGAATTTAAATCGATTGGGTATAGTAAATAATAACTTACCGCCTCGCCAACAAGCACATAGCCTGGCTTACATTCATACGTGGCTGTCGATCCAGCTCTTTTGTCATTAAAGCGAACATTACCACCATTTATGGGCTGCGGATCACTACACCAGTCCACCAGACATTCCGGCTGCTTGCCGCTCCAGCCGTCCAAAGCACAAGTGCGATTCTCATTACCAATCAATGTATAGTTTTCATGGCAACTGTATGTGGCCACCACTCCAAAGCTAGTACGATCCTCAGACAAATGAATAGAACCGAATTTTAATTCGGGCAAGACGCCACAGTCAACATCTGCAAGGGGAAAAATATTTGAACACTCCCCTAGAGAACTTGTTTTTTTTAGATTTAGGGTAACTTACATTTGCATGTAGGTGCTGCACCACTCCATGTGCCATCTAATCTGCACTCTCGTTCCGTCTGGCCAATCAGCGAATGTCCTCTGGGGCAATCATATTGTATCTTCTCACCCAAAGTGAACTTTTTACCCATCACTGTGGTGTTTTGCTGTGCATCTGGAGAGCCACATGATAGAGGAGCTGCCGAGAGGAATATGATATTAAATGATTTGTGAGTGTATCAAAAAAATGGGTACATACAGTGCTGGCAAATAAAGTGGAGATAGTCCAGATTACAGCCCACATCGTTCCATAACCAGTTTCTGGCACCATCCAAGACGACACAGTTTTGTTCACCATTGTAGTTATTTGGTTGATCTTTGCCCCAGGTTGGTTTCTGCACAATTTCACCTGTTTTAAAGTAGAACAAAAAGGATTATCAATACGACCCTCTGAGCTAAATTGTATTATGTATACGCACCGTTGACCCATTTCCATGTGCGAGATGTAATGCCAGGCTCCTTTTGTGCACCAATCCATACTAATTGCGGTTTCAGTTCAGTTTTCCGACGCTCCAACTCTGATAGAATGTATTGGCTAGTTGATCCTCGAAAGTCGTGTACCAAGTCACCACCTGAAAAATGGCGAAATTAATTTGTTTGGCGCCACTCCTTGAGAAACTAACTAAGCTGGCCACTCACCTGTCTGCTGACAAATATTTTTCGCCTTTTCAAAGCTTTCACCTTTTGTTATATGAAAGTCGTAGCAGGTTTTCGCGAATGTCGTCACCACAGTATCCACCCCAAGTTTGGGACTCAGACAGCGGTCAACGGAGAATTCGTCATTGGTAAATGTCTCGACCTCGCAAAGACTGAGACTGCCCTCGACCCCAACCAGTTGTATGGCAACATATTGACCTATCAAAGGTCTGGCACATGTGAAGGTCTTGACAACGCCCTCATCTAAAGTGCCGGGGTACCAAGCGCAAAGCGGATTTCTTTGCAAATCTGTGCTGCTGTTGCCTACTCGTATCTCAAGATCCTGCAATGGCTGATGGCCGCAACAGCCGCGCGTCGTTATGCGTACAACATGTACAGCCTGTGGAGTTAATAGATCCACCCGCCACCAAGGCGATGGCTCTTTTTGGGTCTCTGAGCATTCTTGTCCATCGGGATTCTTAAAAAAGTACAAGTTGACATTTATATAGACACAATAATGTATATGTGAAGAGATTATGGACTTGACTTACCTTATTACCAGGTTTACCATCATTCGCATAACTAGCTGGACCGCTGCGTGTGTAGGAGCTTTGGTTAACCGGCTTGCGGTAGGCCACATTTACACCACAAAAGGGAAGTTCCCGGTCCCAGCCGGTTCGTGTGTCGCACTTTACGGATGATGCCCCAAACAATTCATAACCAGGGTCACATTCATAATGTGCCTCCGATATGCCACCAACTTCGCCGGTCACAGTGCGCACTTTCGCATTTAGAGGCACCGCTGGCGGACCACAAACTGGAAGTGAATGAAACCGAAACATTAAAGACTCGTTCTTCCAGCTGTTAATGTGACTGTGGGACGGGTCTATGTGTAAACACACATACACAAATGTCTATATATATATATATATATATACCATTTACTACTCTATCAATGTATCCCCTATTGTTTTGCATATGAATCATAATTATAAAAAATAGAACATTATTTATACAAGCACAAAAAGTTGACCCTCTGGTCAGTGTTTTTTTTGTTTTATTTCGTCACTCTATGCATAAAGCGAGGAACTAAAGCAATAAAATAAAGAGAAAAGCTGCAAAAATGATGTTTATAACTAAACACATAAAAAAAAGAAACAAGTAATAATTTCTTTTTAAAACGCTTGGAGAAATCGTTAAGTTCAAGCCAAACCAAAAAAAAAACACAATTTGTTTAGAGCAAATCGCTGCTAAATCTAAAAAAGCAAGCAAGTCGTCCCTGCCGACTTTGAGTATACCCTGTACCAAGTAGAGGAACTTTATTAAATCAAACTCCTTAAAATTTGCCATCAGTTCAAACTAAAATTCTCGTCACAAGCGGCAGCAACGAACGCATGCTATCTCGCTCACACTTACTACGCAATGTCGCACTGGGTATTTCAGTACAAATTGTACATAGATATATCTCCGATATTTCTTGTCCGATTTTAACAAAATTTGGTCAGCTGATACCTTTTGGCCATATTATTAGGTGTGCTAAATAAGAATAAGCTACCTTTAATTTTACTCTAGTTATTCGTTTTTCCTAAATTGCGGAGGCGGAAGTGGGCGTGGCAAAAATTTGAAATAAACTTGATCTGCGTAGACACTACACGAATGCTGACACCAAATTTGGTTGCTCTAGCTCTTATAGTCTCTGAGATCCACGTGTTCATACGGACGGACGGACGGACAGACGGACATGTCTCAATCGACTCGGCTATTGATGCTGATCAAGAATATATATACTTTATGGGGTCGGAAATGCTTCCTTCTGCCTGTTACATACATTTTAGCGACTTTAATATACCCTTTTACCCTATGGGTACAGGGTATAAAAATAAAACTCATTAAAAATTACTTTAAAGAGATACAACATTTATGACTTTAAAATTTATTTTCATTTCGATTAAAGTTATTCTCAATTCCGGTCTATAAAACAAAAAAAAAAAAACTTTCCCAGCTCAGCTAAGAACGTTAAACTAATTTTAAATTGTTGTTGAAATTACTTCCGATCATTTAAAAAACGCTAGTGTTGGGAAGTCCGCTAAACTGTTGTCAGCTTTTCAAAATGAAGACTTACAAAAGTAGAGTAAAAGCCATGGAAAATCTAGTGTTGGTCACTTATAATAATTACAAGTTGTGGTGACACTGTTGGATCAACTGGTAAGCCGTACGTTTAACAACTTGTTAGTTAACCGGACATTGAACAACAACAACAACAAAATAAAACAAACAAATCATTTAATCAACAGTCCGATACTAACATTGAGCAAACCAAATTTTAATATTTAGCAAAGTGATTAATTAATATATTAGCGACAACATCAACAGAATCGATCGGATATACCACATAAGGAGCAGCTTTGTATCAAAGTCTGGTTTTTGATTTGATTAACGATTAACGGGGGCGTAATTAAACTTTACCGTTAGATAATTAAATACTAAAATATTTAAACAGATAAATACTTTTAGTTTCAGTTACTAGCAACCAGCAATGTCCCTGAATTCTCAAATTCGTGTCTTACATACATATAAACAATGCACTATTGAAAATGAATACAGATATATATAAGTACACATATATATGTATATATTCTCGTACATAAAACTAAGCATTTAATATGACTGTATGCAAATACATAGATTTAAGATAAAAAAATAAGAAAAAACAAAAGCCTGTCTGTGTGAGAGTCAAGTTACTTCAAGTCAAGTTACTACAACATCAACAGAACAGAACATGAAATAAAAAAAAATAATAATAATAACGAAACGAAACTCTTGCCAATTTGAGATACTATGCGAAATGTCAGTTAGAACAGTTTAGACCGACCGCGTTTCAGAATGCCTTTTATGTACGTTGAAGCCAGTAGGTTTGCTTTTTATATTAGTTTTTTTTTTCGTTAAGTTTACTTTTTTCTTTATTTTTTAAGTAGGCGTCTTGGACTAAGAATATGACCTGTGCCCCTTCACATTGTCCATGAATAAAATATAAAGAAAAAAAGAAGAAAAACATTTCCAGTTGTGGGCATTCTTAATTAATTCCCAACATGATGAAAAAATGTAATTCTCTTTTTTTTTTTGTGTTTATCATCGTTAAAATGAATTTTATATAAATGTTTTGTAAAGTTGGGGCTTGTTTTTTTCTCATATTTATGCAGATTTTGTGCCAAGAACAGAATAAGAATAGCTAAAAACTTTCTCACAATTGTAAAGTTGTTGTTGTTGTTTGCATTTAATTTTTTTTTTTTTTTTTGAGTTAGTGTTGGTATACATACTAATAATAAATTTCCAAAACATTTTCCACTAGAATAAAAGAGGCAATTTGCAAAACCAGAAAACGGTCGCTCTACACTCCCATGTGGGAAACATGTTTCTTTTTCTTCTTTTTTTCTTTTTTTTTTTTTGGCTAAAGGGCAGGAAACACAACGCGCCATCTGTCTCCAAGGAGAGCAACGTCAAGCGCACTGCAAGAGAGGGCTGTGACCTCGTTTTTAGTATTTTAACTGCCTTTTGCTGGTTTCGTTACCCTATAGCCATAAAATAAAGGGTATATTCAATTTAGAAAAGCTTTTGGTATTCTTTATATGTATATAAATTCAATTAATTTTTATTGTTTATTCGAATTAATCCAAAAAATCTAAGTTTACTCTATGAAAATATAGAGCATATTGAGTTCGGCTTTGTAACTTAGCGTACGGAATTTCGTTGGTTTCTTTAACATGGCCTATGATCTGCCGGCTGGTGAAGTCAATGTGTGTGCGCGGGATTTTTGCATACAAATGTTCCTTGGCTTCAGTTTGGGGTTTCGGTTTCGGTTTAGGTTTGGGTTTGGGCTTGGATTGTGGATGTCTTTTGCCAGCTTACGAATTGCAGCTGTTGACGTCAAGTTTTTCTTTTCGTCTTATTATTGTATTTGATCTTTTTTTTTCTTTCCCTTTTTTTTTTTTTTTGGTTTTATTGTTTAAATACATTGCAAAAAGCTGTCTCTGCTCTGCTCTGCGCTTCGATGATGTTATTAATGCCCAACAGCCGAAAAGCTGTTATTGTTATGAGTCTTAAATCGCATTCATCCGGTTTTACCGGTGTTTATCATCTATATATATGTATAAATATATATATGCATTTACTATATATGCATATATAGACAAGCAACATTTCATTTATATGCTATCGAGAAGGGTAACTTTATTTTCTAGAGGGCGTGGCTTTAAGATACAATCATAATGTATGTATGGTACGTAGTCTTCTTTGCACTCAGAATGCAAAAAAGAGAAAGAGAAAAAGGGCTGATCGACACATATATGGGTAAATAGGGCCTCTAACTGCCGATCAACTTGTTGTATATGGTTAGAAAGGTGTTTCTCGTATTCCGTTATGACAACATCAGCAAAACATGGCAAACGGCAAATGTAAACGACATTTGGAATACACTTCACGTAGGAGGGCGCAATGTTTTTATTTATTTTTATTTTTTTTATTTTTTTCTTTTCGAATACTCGTAACACAATAGTGAAATGTTCAAACTCAATCACGTCTCTCTCGAATTTCAGACATGAACTTGTGAAACCAATGTGTGAAGTAAGAATGACACAAAAAACTAAAGTGCCAAAAACAACATAGCCATGATCAAATGTCAGCCAAGATATCAGATGGCTCGATGATACCAACAAAACAAGCCAGACAAACCAAATGTTGACAATACTTCCGCAAATTCAGATAGGTAATTAATTATTGCAAATAAATTACTCATTTGTTTGATAACAAATCATTTTGAAATCATTATATATGCATACATTCTCGAATTGTATACCGATTTGAACCGAAATAAAAGGGAAATGGCAAACATAGATATTGAAATATATTCTATTCTATATGTATTCCCCATATACTGTATATTTTCTATATATAAAGAATATTTTTTTATATCTTTCCTATATTTTCTATATTTTCTCTATATTTTCGATATGTTTTTTATATATTCTCTACGTTTTCTATATTTTCTATATATTTTCTATGTAATCTCTATATTATCCATATATTCTCTATATTTTCTTTATATTCTCTATATTTTGGTATATTTTTTTATATCTTCTCTATATTTTCAGTATAATTTCTATATTTTCTCAATACTTTTAATATATTCTTTACGTTTTCTATATTTTCTATATATTATCTTTATTTTCCATATATTCTCTATATTTTATATATTTTCTCTATATTTTCTCTATACTTTCTATATATTTTCTATGTATTCTCTATATTTTCCATATATTCTCTATATTTTCTATGTATTCTTCAAATTTTAATATATTTTTTTAAAAGTTCTTTATATTTTCAATATAATTTCTATATTTTCTCAATACTTTTAATATATCCTTTACGTTTTCTATATTTTTCATATATTCTCTACCTTTTCTATATATTTTCTATATATTATCTATATTTTTTTGTATCTTCTCTATGTTTTCCAGATAATTTTAATATTTTCTCTATCTTTTTATATATTCTCCATGTTTTCTATATATTCTCTATATTTTTTATATGTATTCTATCTTCCTCTGCTTCTATATATTCTCTATATTTTATATATTCTAGATATAACACAATTTCTATATAATATCAAGGCATTTTTTGCATCAAGAAGAAATATATAATTCATATTGATTAGGCTTATCCCAACTAATGATCGGTTATATATAACTTAATTAAATACAATTTTTTTGAATATTTTGATTTTTTTTTTTAAATGATTTTATTTTAAAAATTTAAATAATAAATTTAAGAGAAAAACTTTCTTTTCTTCTTTATTTAAAATTAAGAACTTTTTTAACCTTGTTTCAAGTCTTTTTATATGATTCATTTTTTAGTTTCCTGAATAAAACAAATTATGGCAAATTAACCTTCTCTTTGAAACCTTTAAAAGATGCAAATTTTAATTTGGTTAATTTCAAAATTAAATTAATGTCATTTGTTAGATTAATCAGTACTTAGATCACTTGGATTTAACTAATCGCGTATTATTGTGCTCTAAATTGTGGATTAAAAGTTACTTTTAACCATTTATTTTTTTGTTATCGTGTGAATGTCCTTGCACTTGACCTCAATTGTCTTAAGTTTAGCTAATCATTAAAATATTTAGAGAAATTTAACACAACAAAACCTGGGGGCAAGGCATAGGAAAGGGTCTAATAGTAAAGTAAGGTTGATAGGTTAACTACTTACTTTGGCAATTTCCGGCTGCACTCAGCATCAAGAGCAGCATTATGTGAAGGGGATACATTGGTGGTTTTCTAAAAGTCATGGCTCTATCTAATGTTTTAAACAATAATTTGCCACCAGCAAACATTATGTATGATTGTTATTGTTGCTGCTGCTGCTGCTGCTGCTAGTGATGTTGCTGATGTTGTTGCTGCTGCTGAGGCTGCGGCTGCTTATGTTGCTGTTGTTGCCGTTGGTTGTTGATTAGCTTCAGGCTTTACAGTTGCTGTTTGTGTTTGTGTAGCATCACCAATGATTAATTTATGCATACACTAGTATATTATTTATATGTACTATACATGTACATAGATATATATACATATATATACTACATACATACATATATAAATATGTTTACATTTATGGCGTGAGGCAGCAGCAGGTCTTATGTTCATCAAATTTTCACTTTGCATTCACATTGAATTTCCACTGCATAATTACGTATGTACTTATTTATGTATGCATATGTATGATGTACATATATATTACTGCATAAAACAAAACAAAAAAAAGAAACAAAATTAAACACACACACACACATACAATTACTACATACATATATATATATATATATGAAATTGTAATCATTATAATGATGGAATCCACAATTGTCGGGCAATGACTTTACCTGCAATCTCTGCAATCTAATTAAACTAAAAGCTAGTAGAGAAGTCTTTTGCGGGGCTTTCATCGCTTAACTTGTTTAAAGCTTCCCTTATCCCACACTCCCCCCCTCTTAACAACTTTACATATTTATATATATATATATATATATGGATTTATAGATATATATTTGCCTGCGGCTTCAGTTGTTTAGCTGATTGTTCAATCAACCGAAAATGTGGAAAAAGTAAAAGTCATTTGTTAGAGTTTCCCTTTTTTTTTTTTGGTTTCTGTAAAATTTCATGTTTTTAATGATAAAACATTTGTTCGGTTCAGTCAAGGATATAGCTAAAGTTTATATATACATATATAAAGATAGATTGATCTATTTGCTAAAGCAACAACTTCCTTTTGTTATCTGATCTTGACAATACCAACAAAGTAATTGTTAGGGGGAAGAAAAAAAAAAACTTTCAAGGTTTTGCCTAATGGTTTCATATGCAGAATCTTAACAAAAAAAAAAAAAATTTCCTCTCTCTTTCTCTCTCTGCCTGAGGATTGATATTGATAAGCAACTTTCATTAGAGTGTAGGAAATATATATAGTATATATATTATATATATAAATGTCTTTCACTAATTATCATTGAGCTACAGTTTTTTGTAGTTGTTGTTGTTGTTGTCTGGTTGGTTCGTTCGCTGGTTGATTAATGCTTTAAAGTTGCCTCTGGTGAAGAGTTGGGAAAACTTTGTTTTACCAATTCGATATATATATATAAGGTATATAAGGTGCTAATTGAAACCATATGAGAAAGTAAATACTTGGCAATATTGGAGCACGAAGCACACACGCACACACATACACATACACACTCGACAGACTTGTTCCCGATTTCATTAATTTGTGTCAAGCAAATATATACATATATATGTATATATATACATATATATATATATATATATATATGTATATATATGGCCACATCTTTCTTACTTTGCGACTTGGCTAGATTACAAAATTATCATTATAATTTTTATATTTTTTCGGTGGGAGTTTTGGTGGTTTGCCAAATTCATTTGCTCACTGACCAGTTCACACACACACACACACACTCGCACACGCAGACACAGTCACCCAACATAAAAAAAAAACAAAAAGCGAAAAAAAAAGAAACCTATTCGGGTCTGGCCTGGATTGCACCTTAAGTCCAGCACAGAAACATAAAAACTAAATGTATATATGATTAGGGGGGGAGGAAGGAAGGGGCGGGCGTTCGTTTGTCAGTGTTGTTAAATGTAGTGAGGTGGTACCTACATACTACGATGAACGTGAACTTATTACTGACTTTATGTGCAATGTGCATATGCCACTCTATGTGAATAGATTATAGATTATTATTAATATTTTTATTCGTATTTCGATTCGTATTTCTATTCGTATTTATTAAACACAACAACTACAACAACAACAGCAACGATAATAAATACAAGAAAACATTTGGTATATTGAACCGACCGATCTTGTACCGATCCGTACACGGCTGACACGTCTGCTTGGAATGAAAGTTGACTTATAACTGGTTTATATTTTTTTATTTATTATTTTTTTTTTTTTTTTTTTGTTTTTAGTTACAGAAGTTCGTTCGGAGTAGCAGTGCTGCGCATGTGCACCGTCGTCAACGACAACGACAACGACGACGACCGCCGCCGTCACCATAAGGTTGATTGGCTGGTCGGTTGGTTGTTTCGGTAGATTGTTTGCTTGGTGGTCGGTTTTAACTTTTGGCTGTTCGCTGTTCGGTTTGGACGGCTGGTCGGTTGGTTGGCTAGTCGGCTAGTTGGCTTAGTCGCTTGACTGTTTGTCATTGTGTGGCATTGTTGCCGACGCGAAATACAAGCTGCGCAATCGCACACAGCTTTTTTTTCTTTTACACAATATTGCTGCGAGGGTTGTTTAATCAGTTCTTGATTAATTCTTACATACTGTTAACTTAAAGGTTCTATTGACTGTTTTGATGTTTCTGAAAGGTTTTCTATATAGTTATTTATTTGTTTGATCTTTTCTTTGCATTTTCCTTGCATCCTTGACATTTTTGAAAACTCTTATTGGAAATCATTTTCAATAGGTTTAGGCACTTGAACCACATCCATTTTCAGTACTAAACGACAATATTAAACTTACGATTGAAATTTTGAATATAAAACAAGTAAATTATTTGATTTATTAAGATAGATAAATTATAATAAGCATATAGTACAGATTTTTCTGTATTCCTTTATTACAGTAGTGACGGATCTTCATTTTTAAACAGTATTAAATACTAAAAAGAAGTATAATAATATTAAGTAATATAAGTTAAGCTAGTGTATGGCTAATTCCAGTAGTTTTTTGAAAATAAAACTCTAGTTTACATCAAAGTTTATATTTTGGGGACAACAAAATTTATATTAAAACTCCCGGATGAATATATTTTAAAAGAAAGATAATTTTACCTATGAAATTCACTTAATATAAAGGATATAAGTATAATATAACTCCTTAGGGAACCCATGGCTCTTCCGCATTATCAAAAACAAACTTTAAAAGACTATTTTAACCTTTGTTTTTAATTCAACAGCTGACTGACTGCTGTTGGTAGTAAACTTTTTGGACAACCCTCGCTGTAGAGCTGGCTGCATTGTTGACGTAAAATAGCTTGTTGTTTTCTGCTTCTTGTCCAGCTAGTTCACAACCCGAACCTGAGTACAATTTTACGAAAGAAATAAGTCGACAAAACCCGTACTAAAACTGGAGTACAGTAAAAGCTGTGTTCTGTTTTAATTCTATTAATTGGCATGGCCAAGAAACTTAAGTCGTCAACTGTGGTAAAATACAATACGGTATAGAAATAAGTACCCACATACCAGTCAGGCTTTAGTTGTTTGCCATTATTAAGTTCCCATACTTGTCCTAATTCACATTAAATTTAACATGGTCAATGCACGAGATAGCGGACAGGAGATATCGGTAACAATATCGGTATCGATTTCGGTATTCAATTATTTTGCATAAATCAAAATGCCAAAGAGTTTTCAATCACTTACAAAATTTAAACGCAATTCTTGTAAAACTTTAAGGAAAATATCGTTTAGAGCTTGCTTTTTGGTTATTTTTTTTTTTGGTCGGAACTTGGAGATTGGCTTAAATGAAAGTTAACTTGGCTTAATTTTAATGTGGGCAGCATTAAGAAATTATCCAAATTTAATTCATGAGAACTGTAGGCGGTTTTCTATACCCTTTCTATGAATTTATAAAAATGGGTAGATCAATTTGTTTAATACCTAAGTTTTTTTTGGTAGATAAATAAATTATAAATATATATAAACTTTCAAAAATCAAAAATAAAATTTAAAATTTAGATTTTTATGGCATAACTTTGAATGTATTTAGATATTTTGATTAAAAAGTTTTTAAATTCCCTCAAGTTGCATTAAAAACTCTTCGAAATGAACAAAGAAAATTAATCGATAAATAAAATTTTTTCTTGTTTTTACCATATAATGAAAATTAGGAACTATATTCTGTTTGGAAATGATCTGATAAACTTTCAACCATATAGGTATCCCTTGAATAGTAGTTTTATTGAAAGAATATTAATAATAATATAAATGAAATAATCAAAAACTATCTAAGAATTGAATATAAATAGGTTTTTTTTACTCAATCTTTGTTTCATTATTAAAGAAAGGGTATTTTTTAGTCGAGACTCTTAACAAATTTTTCGGTTTTGGTCTTAAGATTGGATTTGCCAATTGAAATTCAAATGGAATATATATATATCTTTTAGAGTTTGCTTTTGTCTTTGTACCAAATTTGGTAGATTAATCAATATATAGATGGTCAGTTATAACAATAGCCTTTTGCGCTTTGATCTTACATATCAATTGTGTATATTACTTAAGTTTTTAAATGCAATGGACCGTTGCCTTTTGGCTTCTTACCAATTGTCGTCTTGGTCTGTATCTTGGTCTAACTCTGGTGTCAGTTATGCTTATTTGAACTAACTTTGTAATGCTTCAGTTGGCAAATATTATTTAACGTTTTACTAATGAAATAACTGAATTAACTGCTGAAACAATAAAAAACAAAAAAAAAAAAAACCAAGCACAAGAAACAGCAACAACAACAACAATTCGATAGTCTTGCAATCCGAGGGCCAAGAAAGAGAAGCAAGACACAAATGAAGAAAAATAACAACAATTAAGTTAAGTTGTCTTTGGTTTTGCAAAAGCTTTTTTATATATATGTATATATATTATACACTTTATATATATATATATATATATATATATATATATACATATATCACATTTAAATTAAGAGCTTAAACCGACTTTAGCGTAGACATATGATATATGATCTTTTAAAGGGCATCATAATAAATTTCGCAAAATTAACCAACAACAATAACAACATTCGCAAACAAAAGAAAAAGTTTTGAAATACTTTTTTTATTTTTAACAATTTAATTTAAGTTCTTGTTTAAGCATATATATTGGTATATAAGGAACTTTAAGGAATTAGCCAGTTTCAAATACTATATCTTAATTAAGAAGCTATTGAAGATATTTCTAGAAAATATATAAAAAATATATATATTATCTCTTTTATCTTATATGAATATATATATTATCCATAGAGAAATATATATTTTATCTATAGAGTATTATTTACTTTATCTTTTAGCTACGACTTTTATATTTTTTATAACATCTATAAAAGAAAAATAAAAAACAATGGAACTGATCGATCGGTTGTAAAATGGTGTTAATAATTATTTGTATATTATATATGTATACCTATATATATATATATATATATATATATATATATATATATATATATATATATATATATATATATATATATATATATATATCTTTTTTTGGTGTGGTATTTCTACACCTTGAAAAGTCAAGGAACTGCCCGACAATACCCCAGAGTCATGTCTTTTTTTTTAGGTTTATTAATTAATGGTATTATTTATCGATTAAGGCAACCAAAAATTTTATGCTAAGGTCACTAAAAATGCATATGAATATACTCAGATATGCATAATTTAAAAATAACTTATTTTGCCAGTTGGCCCAAAGATGTGCAAATGAATATCTATATTGAAAACTTCTTGAAGAAGGCTTAGAATAGATAAACAAATTTAAGAAATATTTATATAAACGGTTAACAGAAGAAATTTTGATATATATACATATACAACATATGTATATATAGGTAAATATTTATCTAAAAGTTTAGTTAGTGATCAATTTGACTTCAGTTAACTTTCTAATAACTTTTAACTTTTTTTTTTTTTTTTTAAGTTCTGAAAATTGATCAACCGTACAATTTTGTGATATGAATGTAAATTTTACGTTTTTTGTTTTTTTTTTTCGACAGTTAAAATTTGAAAGAAAGAGAAATCGTAATGGAAAAATGTTTTCTTCCCAGCCCAGCCTCTGACCCTCATCATTTAGATTGTCATCATTTTGGGCCTCTCTTTTGCTTTGTTTTATTTTATTTTTCTTTAGATTGTTTGGTAGAGAAAATATTGCGGCTTGGATCTCGGGCCACGTTAAAGAGACAGTGCAACCAGCAATGTAACCAAAGATTTGCGCGCACCTCGATTAGTTTAGCCACTCTCAACTTAAGATTTTGAGGGAGTGAGTTTGTCTATGTATGTGTGTGCGTGAGTTAGAGTGTGTGTGTGAGTGAGAGTCTGGCCAAGCGGGCAGGTAAGCGCAATAATAGCGAGCGAGTGACTCGATCGGAGACGTATGTACACATCGGATCGGTTGCTGCCGCTGCTGTTGCCGCTGCTGCTGCTGCTGCTGTTGGTGAGAATTATTTTTAGTTTGTTTTTGCCTCTTGTTGCGTACAGTTGCAGTTGGACACATTGTTGAGGTGTGACGTTGATTTAATTCTTGTTTGTTGTTTATTTCGTTTTGATGCAATTTTAATTTGTTTGTGTCTAGAAACGTTTACAATTCTATTTCAAATTGAAAGTTTAACTTTAGACTTCAACTCTATATATACATACATACTATATATACATATATATATACATATCTCTGTGTGTATGTTTTTGCAGACAATTTTAAAATAGATCAAAAGCAAAGTTTTGCAATCACCAATTTTGGTTGTACAATAGATGAAACGAAACGAATATAGACACAAAAAACGGAAGCATGTTTAGCGGGCCATAACATGACTTTTTTTCCCCCCATTTTTTTCGTTTTTTGTTCTAAATAATAATTTCATTTTTTTTTAATAAATAAAACAAGAATTTTTTTCGAATTCTCTCTTAGCTTAATAAAAAACATTTCATGTGGAATTGATTGTTCGGTGGAATTTGTGAATAGTTTTCAACTGGCTCAAATAGATGATTGTGACTATCTCAAGTCACAAATACAAACAAATATATCAACATACTTGTGTGTAGGTGTGTATGTGTGTGTGTGTGTGCGTGCGTGCGTGTGTGTTAGCATCAACAAGTTTAGAAACGGGCTTACGAGTGAAAAAGTGTGTTTTGTATACATATGAGTGACATTAGCCATAAGAGAAATATTTCCCTCTAAAAGGAAATATTAAAGTAGAAAAAAAAAAAAATAAACACATGGAAAGTGAAATATTTTCGAGTCTAACAAGTGTGTTTATTTAAAGTTAATACTTGATAAGCATGTAATAAGTATTTTTCTTTTATTAGTTTTACTTAAAGTCAACCAATTAATGCAATTATAATTCTAAATAACAAATTGTTTACAATTTGTTAGACATACACAAACTCCTTTAAACATAAAGTTTGACATGTTTACACATGACTTTAAAGGTCGTCAGTTGTTAAACCGTAACTAAAACAAAAAGTCGTCGACTTTATGTCTGGAATTTGTGTGTTTTTTTGTTGTTGTGTTGCCAAGCTTCTTCTTCTACTGACTTACTCACTCACCCACTCTCACTCTCTCTCCCTCTCTGTTTTTTTTTGTTCTCTTTCTCGCTCGTACTCTTTACAGGTAATGCCACAAAAATGTTCATGCATAGAAGAAGGCATAAAGTTGATAGTTCCGTTAAGAGTCAACTAAACCGTTTAAAATATTGTCATACGGTAAATTAGTAGAACAATTTGCATGGTGCAAATATACAGGCATGATAAATTTAGAGTTTAATTAGAGAAATTAGCAATGCAACAATCGCAACAGATCCGTCCCATAAGCACCTACGACAATCTTGGATCGAGTAGTGTGTTGCCAACATCGAGCAAACAACAGCAACAGCAACAGCATCCGCAGCGGCAGCCAATGAGCAACAACATCATCATCATTGGTGGCGGTGAAAGTATAAAACAGGCCAAGTCAATTGGGGAAATAGTTAAAAAGTCCAGCGATAGTGAAAATTTTACCACATCTATGGCTGACGAGCATGAGGAACAGGAATTGGAATTGCATAGGAATGCTAATTTGAATGGTAGCGGTGGTACCAGTCACAGTATTGCAGCAGTTAAAGCCGCTCTCAACGATGCGAAATCCAAGTTTTTTGGCATTAACAACTATGAGTCAGCAATTAAAGTGGCACCTGTTACTTTGCCATCAGAGGCAGCAGCATCAGTAGCACCATCACCAGTACCAGCAACATCACAAATGCAAATTAATAAGCCGGAGCCAAGGTATCAGAATGTTCCACAACGTAATAATAATGCAATGAATCAGAATGATCAACCATTGGAGTACACATACTCAGCAATACCCCCATCAGACCAATTGCCAACAGCAACAACAATACCCACTGAAAAACCATGGCGCTACGCAACTACCTATGAACAAATTCCACTGAGTGATCTGGATGCTCCTCAGCCATCACAAGTAATAAATAAGATAAATTGAAGGAAGCAGCGAATGAAATCAATTTCATAAATCTTTTCTTATGTTTACAGGCCGTCTATATGAGCACAACGGTACCACAAAATATGAAGGGTATGAAAATCGCTGGACGACATACACCGACCCGTAATAGTCTAAGACACAGTCGCATGATTGTGGTCAATCATAAAAATAATGACAGTAAGCATAATACAACACACATTTGGCATCAAGTATAACCAATTGATTCAACCTAAATTGTTTAACAGGTCTACAGGAAGCTTATTCAACGCACATCCGTAATTTAACCATATCACGGCAATTGTTAATATTGCAATTAGCTGTAGCACTATTAATTGTTGGCCTGGCCATTTGGATTCTAATACTGGCCCCCAATGCTTCCATATTGATTAATCCGTATTTAAGTGGTCTCTCGGTAAGCAATTGCAATTGCTAAAAATCTTTTAACTGATTTCTGATCCTTTGTTTAGCTTCTATTAGCAAGTATTGCTGGTTTAATCCTGCTAAGAAGAGATCATAGAACAGAACAAAGGCCAGTTAATAATTGCTATAAAGTTCTTCTTGCTGAATCCTATGTATTTTCGGCATTGGCATTAATCTTCTGTTGCCTGGCTTTAGTTTGTGCGGCAATCGAGTTCGCTGAGTTGGCATCAGCTGTGAATGGAGCTTGTGGACCGGCAACTAGTTCTCTTTTAAGCTATCGGAATTGCACTTGTTTGCCCCATACAAATGACGAGCAGCACCAGCTAAAGGAGGCTCAAGAAGGCGATCAAGATGAACAGATGGAAACTGTTCTGACAGCATCACAATCAGATGATACAACAATTGCAACAACAACTGGCATGGATAGTAGTTATCCAATCGAGTAAGTGTAACTAACAACAGAAAAGCAAACGTCTTATAAAACTAATTTCCTTTCTCTTATTTGGAACAGGGAGAACTGCGGAGCATTTCGTAGTAAATGGAAATATCTATTGGCCTTCTCGATGGCACTGAATACATTGGGCATGATTGCAACATTCTTATATATAACATTATTCATTTGTTGCCATCGCAACAGAAAACAATTTTACACTTCTGTTTAAGAATGTTTCTTTTTTTTTTTTGGTATTTACCGATTTAAGTATATTACTTACATTATCACAATTTAATTATAATTTTTTAACACACAGACACAAAAATACATAAATAAATTATTTGACCAAATTAAACAATTTATATTGCCAATAAACAGAAAGACAGTGAGAGAGAAAGTTATTTCAATTCTCGCTTACACATTCTTTTATTATGAAAGTTTTGCATCTTTTTTGTTTTGTGTATTATTTTTGAGCTTATTTCCTGTTTTCACTCTCGCCCAAGAATCAGCATTTGCACGTGAGGGAAATATCATATTCAGAAATCACTTTCATTTATATATGTATATATATATATATATATGTAAGTGCAGAACCAAAACATTTCTATAATTTTACATCAAGCGATTTCCATTTTGGTAATGCTTTGAAATTTATGGTCAACACCTTATTAATTATCATGGTAAGACCTTTTCTGTGGCATTGGATTTATAAAAGTCGTAATGTGCCATGTGCCGATACAATGACAATCTATATATCTACCATATAAAAACATTTTGTGGAGCAAGGTGATTGATCGATTGGTATGACTATTATTATTGTTATCTTTTAATTAATGATAAAAAGAAATGATTGCAAATTACAATTGAAGACTCTACTGAAATATATAAGATCAAAAACCTATCTTTAGACTAAAACCTTTTCCTTAATATTATGCAAATAACATTTGCATAGAAGATCAATTTTTGTTAAAAATTACAATGAAATTTGTTTGTTTATCACATTAAAATTAAAGCAAACAGATGCAAGAGATAAGAAAATTGAAATGGGCCAGAAAATTGGGCAATTGTGGATGCAATATGAAATTTGTCATGTAAAAAGAATCGCTTTGTTTTATAATGAATACAGAAAAATATAAATATAGAGAAAAAAAAAAAACGTGTATAAACTTACCAATTAAAATCCTGCAACTCCGCCGATTTTACGATAATCGGAATTAACAGAAATTGTTCCATTGTTTAATGTTATACCACAAATTACTGTGCCTCGATTGAGATAACGTTCACATTGGTGACCCTTGCTTTGCAGATTATCCAAATGGGATTGCAGTAATCCATATTCGTAGAGTAAAACATTTGGTAACATTTGATGATGAAAACGATTTGCATCGATGGCCGATTTAATGTCTTTATCCTGCCAGAGTATTCGGACCAGCAAAGGTACCAAGGCGGAAATGATTTTTGTGCCACCGGCAGCACCCACAACTAGACGTACCCGTCCAGTGGAGCCTTCAGTAACCACCACAGGACTCATTGACGACATAGGTCGGGCAAATGGTGTTATAATATTCTTGCCCGTTATGTATGGTAAATCAAAGTAGTTGTCGAGTTGTTTAATGGAAAAATCGGACATGGCATTGTTAAACAGAATTCCCGTACGTTGACCCATGCGACCGCTGCCAAAGCTAAAAGAATAATTACGTTAGTTCTCACACTAATCTTTTAGAGATTGGTTTACTTACTAAAAGTTTATGGAACTGGTAACCGAGACGGCATCTCCATTAAAGAAGATACACATGTGTGAAGTGCCATGTTCGTCCCTTATCTGTATATCCCCGGAATTGCCATAGTAAATAGAATTATTGTGTGTTTGTAAGTCATCAATTTGCTTAGCTATAGATGCAGCAAATTCCGAACTTAACATTTCATCCAGTATCTGGTAAATGTGAGTAAATTAGAAGCAATAAGAGGTTGTATTTGTAAAAGCAAAATAGAAATAAAATACCATTTTGCCGACTGCCTCATCCATTTGCCAGCGTTTTACAAAGCCAAATTTCATTGCCTCAACTATGCGATGTATCTGCAGAGGATCCAGTTTACCAACTCGCTCAAAGTCTGTGCGAAACTCTCGCAATATGTTTAATATGAATCCTACAACTAGACCACTGCCCGGCGGTGGTGTTAAATGTAAGTCGAACTCATCCATAGGCATAACAATTGATTCCCGCAGCTCTGTATGGACTTTGTTAAGATCTGAAGCGGTTATGGCGCTACCCATATTTTTTAAATCGTCTAGTATATCCTTCTGTAGAGATCCATTATAGAAACTATGCCATCCTTCGTCAGACAATCGCTGATAAGTGGTGCATAACTGTGGCGGAGGTCTGATGATTTTGCCCATGTGCCAGAATTCGTCAGTTGTAGAATCGATAAACATTTCCCGCAATAAATAATCGTTCCTAATCATGTCTTGATTTAGCATTAGTGCATCATATTGATGCTTGTACAACTGATAGCCACTGTGGCATATATCCAAAGTGGGTCTTATTAAATCCGACCATGGTAGTTTACCAAATCGTTGATGAGCTACAGCATAGCCCATCACTTCAGTTGGCACTGCAATCGACCAACTGGAATGCTTCAGCTCCTCTTCATTGTGGAATATTGAAAAATTTTTTGCAAACAAAGCTGCTGGAGCAATTTCGCGACCCAAAATGCTATAGGATTTCCGCTCCTCATGGATATAAACATTCATCAGCATACCTCCGCCCAAGCCCATGCTCTGCATCCCAATGAGGCCATAGCAGAAGAGAGCGGTTAAAGCACCATCAACCACACTGCCACCACGCTGCAGTGCATCTCTGGGAACGAGTGTGTAAATAAAATGTGATTTATCTAATGAAATAAATTTAATGATTTTATTACTTACTTAGCTGCATCACTGCAGACGCCACTGTCTGAACAAATGGCGGCATTTGGAAATTGATGCAAGACAGAATAAGATGGTGGCAAGGGCTCCTCGGGATTAGGAGGACTTCTGGTTATATTTGGTACAACTGCAAACATAGAATTTAAGACGTAATGTATACATATATGAATTTAAAAAAACTTACAACTCTTCTTGTATCGAAAACTATGAAAATATATGGCCAGTATTAAAATTAGTAGGCCCAACAAGCAATTTCGTATATGGAAAGAAATAAAAGCGTGCATACTAGTGTTTATGTTAGTTACACGGTTTATAACAAAATAAAAATTGAGAAGAAAGAGTTGTTTGATTTATGCCGGCTTTATAGGAGAGAAACTAATTTGAACGAACTCAGCTGACTGCTAGTGTGACCAAAAATATTTTTGCAAGCGCTACCTAATGGAAAACGTTAAAAAAGCGCGATACTTAAACTTTCAATGAAATGTAAGAATTATAAACCCAAATTTTATAAATACAAAAACCAAGGTAAAATATTTATTTCTTAATATATATCACAATTATGATACCAAAATAGCTGTTATTCGACTCAATTGTTTGCTTCGGCACTTTTTGAAAACTACGGTAAGTTCTCATAGATTTTTATATGCGCAATAATTTACAAAATATTCAAATCGTATTGTACTGTTGTGGGCACTAGTAATCGAGTAGGAGTAATCGAACTTTCATGTTAAACAACAGACTCATAAATTGTCATTCTGTTAATTCGATAATTCTTTTATATCGATGACAACAACGTCGCGGGGGCGGTATCGGTAAAAATCGGTAGAATTGAATATTTATATATTTGTGTGAATAAAGTAAACAAGAATTCACGTTAAAAGGCGTAAGTGTAGGGTGAGTGTGGTGTCGACATACGTCCACAATAATATATACGAATGCATATAAAAGTGTTTTTATATAAAATTCAAGTAACAAATTAAAATGAAACTGCTCTATGTGTCTATCAAAGAAGTGCGTAATTTGTGGGTCGAATTTGCAGGGTTGGACCACGGTGTGCAATGACCAGACAACGTGATGATCTGATGATGACCGAGGACATCATGATGAGCAATAACAGTGGCAACATAAGTAAACGCGATTCCATGGAGGATTCGTGGGCATCTAAGGGTTATAATTATATTAATCCATTTGTGCATCGTATTGAGATCGACAATCACATTGAAGTGGCCAAGGTGAGTGTTGTTATTGCCAATACCGTTACCTATGCCGTGCCCCGCAAGTATGTTAGTGTGTGTGCGTGTGAACGTGTTTGTATGATGATGTTCCATTTGCCATTTCCGTTTTACGTTTCATTCATGCAAATCAATTTTCAGACACATGTGTGTGTACGAAGATGTTAACCACGTACAATAAGGAGAAGAAGAAGAAGAAGGGGAAGCTAAAGTGGCTCTAGCACCGACAGAACAAATTTATGGTGGTGGCAGTGGCGTTAACGTTGTCTTACTTTGATCTAGTTTGCATATTTCAATGGTGAAAAATCCCCCTTTTGCCGAATAACTCCCGGCCTCACCCTTCTTTGACCAACGCTGCCTGCTCACTTGACATGCATTACATTAATCAATTTCTGTTGTTCCTCCTCCTTTTGCCACTACCGAACGGTTCTTCTTTTCTCTTTTGTTTTTTTTTATCGCCCCTACATTGCCTCGACGTCATCAAGAATCGTATGATTTTCTTGTTCCTTTCTCCCTGCGCACCCTCGCCCGCCAGTGTTTTATTCTCTTACTCTTCTTACTACTACTAGAACGCCGGTTCTTTCGTTTTGGCATGTTGTTTGTTGCTAATTCATTCAGTTAAGCGCCAAGCTGAAATGTCTGTGCGTTCGGTTCCGCGTTTCCTCATATTCCAAAGTGCATTTCCCCCCACCACCCCTGCAGTTGTACATACATTCGCCCTCGACCACTTTTATTGGTTTTTGTTTTTATTGCTTTTTAAACGACACATTTTTTTGATAATAATCGTATCTACACGTCTAACTCATTTGTTTATAATGGGGGCAAAAAAATGACCAAAACAGTAACAGCTGTAGCGGGATAAAAATACCATCTTTTGTTGTTTGCCGCATTGGGCCGTGTCATTTGACGCTTGAAACTAATTGCCCCTGTATAATCACTTAATACAGAGATTTTTACGGCCAACAATTGGAGTTAACTTTAAGAATTTCGAATGCATAGTCGATGACCTGAATACTCTATACTTTATATCCAAAATAGGTATATACACTATTTCTACTTCTACACTAGCTTTTAGAATTGTTTCATTATCATTCTTAATTCAAATATGAATCATATTTGCAAACTTGTCGAAAGAAATGATTTCATTACAATATATAATATATGTACGTATACAGACATTTACTGTATGCAAACTATGACAGTTCATGTATGACGCATTATTATAGTAATTGCGCTAATTTTACTTTTACAAATAGAAAAAAAAATATATAAATATTTATTTGAATTAAAATAATGCAAAACAGCTGTAGATAGTACGCTACAATGATGATTGATAAGGTACAATAAATATCAACAACAACAGCAACAGACAAGAGAGACGCGTCGACAGTGACCCACAAAATGCTCGCTCACTCGCTGTATGCAAACGAAATGAATGATGATCAGATATGGATGGTTAGATGAAAGGTATGCAGGTGGGGGGGAAACCCGTTTAAGCGATCTTAAGGTCAAGGCACTGGCATTGGCAATAACTTTGGCAATGTCTTTTTCTTCCGTCTGCTTGCTAAAAATGTTTTTTTTTTTAAAAGTAAACATACTCGTGTCCAAATAAACACTGAAAATGACGAGGGCTAATTGAGAAGTTGGCCAAAATTAAGAAGTGGGCTAGTTGTTAATTGTTATACAGTTTGTTGATCGAACTTGTATAGTAATTGATGAGTATTCTTATTATTAATATGTCTTAAAAGCACCTGCTTTTTCTAATAATATTTTAAGTAAACTTAGCAATTTCTTGTTTCTTTTATGACAATAACATTTTAACTAACTCTCGCATGTTAAATTGCCAAATTCAATATTAATTTTGTTTATCGCATATTTGTTCTCGCCACTTATTTATTTGTATTATAAATCTTAATTACAGATTTATGTGCTTACCGTTTTGTTGCTACCCATTCGTGTTGTGGGTTGCGTTTTATCATTACTCTCGGCATGGATGTTTGCCTGCATCGGTTTATATGGATTAACTTTGGATGATCTAAAGCAAAAACCGCTAACAGGATGGCGAAAGTAGGTCCCATAACTAATAAATAAAATGCAATTTATAGACTAATATATTATTTTGTTTTTTTTTATCATCCATTAGGCATGTTCAATATCTAACTGCTCGTGCCATGCGCATGGTCTATACTTCTGGATCATTTCATTATATTAACATGAAGGGCAGTCCGGCTACATCAAAGGAAGCACCCATTCTGGTAGTGGCACCGCATTCCTCTTATGTAGATTCCATTCTGGTGGTTGCCAGTCATCCTCCGTCGATTGTCGCCAAGCGAGAGACAGCTGACATTCCTTTATTGGGTCGCATCATTAACTATGCTCAACCCATCTATGTGCAGCGTGAAGATCCCAATTCTAGACAGAATACGATACGTGACATTGTTGAACGAGCTCGTTCTACTGAGGATTGGCCCCAAGTAGTCATATTTGCTGAGGGCACATGTACGAATCGCACGGCACTTATTAAATTTAAACCTGGAGCATTTTATCCAGGTGTACCAGTTCAACCAGTATTGCTCAAGTATCCCAATAAATATGATACCTTTACCTGGACCTGGGATGGACCGGGCGTGTAAGTTACAAAATCTAAATACTTTTCAGGTATCGTCAATTTAAAATTTCTGTTTTCTTCAGTTTACGCCTTCTCTGGTTGACCATGACGCAATTCTATAACCGGTGCGAAATCGAATATTTGCCAGTATATAAACCATCAGCCGCTGAAAAGGCTGATGCCAATCTTTATGCCCAGAATGTACGCGAAGTGATGGCCAAGTAAGATTATCAATTTTAAATTACATTTGTCATTTAACATTTTTCATTGTAATTCTTGTTATTGCCATTTTCTGCAATAGAGCCCTGGGTGTACCAACTTCGGATTATTCGTTTGAAGATGTTATTGTAATGAGTCGGGCTCGTGATATGAAAATACCTTTTCCCGGCGATATTGTTGAAATGGAACGTACACTGGAACAATTGGGTTTACTAGACAACAACCGTGATGCAGAACTATGTGAAAAGTTTTTAAGTTTTTGCAATTCCGATAAATTAGATATTATAACATTTGGCGAATTGCTTCAAGTGGATTTAAAGAATCAAAATTTGCACAAGTTATTCGCCTTACTCGATCACGTAAGCTTAATTTTATTTTATCTCTCTCTCTCTCTCTCTCTCTCTCTCTCTCTTTTATTTAAATATATTTAATGTATATTCCTATCTCTTTCTTTTTAGCGTCGCTTGGGCGTAGTGAGTCTAAAAAGTTTTCTGCTCTGCTCATTATTTTGCAAATTGAAAAACGCGGACATTTTAACATTTTTACGAGCATTGGTCAATGTAAGTTGTTTAATGAATTTATAACTAATTTTGTGTCAATTCGTTAATTTTCTTTTTTCCTATTCATATATAGATTTATAGTAAATCTAGTCAACATATTGACAGGAACAGTTTTATCCGTCTGTTACGTCATGCTGGTGGCAAATTGAATGAACAAAATGCCCAATCGCTATTCTATAAACTGGATACAGCCAATTTGGGATATGTTTCATTTGGTAAGCAAGAGTAACGTATAAGTTATTAATTATAATTGATTACTCTCGTTAGTGTCGGTCAAAGTTTCTAAAAATAAGAGCATGTTAATAATATGCTATGAAAAGTTTTATGTATCATGTATATTGTATTTGTAATTTATAATTTGCTTTTATTCTGTCTTTCCCGTATAGATACCTTTGCCAAGTATACGGAAAATCTGCCTAATTACAAGTTTCTTTATCACAAATCGGAACACATACGGCGATCCAAAGCAACCGCCACTACACCAACCGCCACTTCAACTTCTCTCTCCACGTCCAAACCTATGACCACGCCTACGTCGATGCCAAGGCCCTTAATTAATTAACTGTTGGGCCAAAGTAAAGCCAAGAAGCTCCTTTCAGTTTTTTTTTAGTATATATATACACGTATTTTGTTTCTTTTATTTTTTGAAAAACGATAAGCAAAAAGTTCAATTGTAAACTATATAGATTTTATAATAATTTATTTATTCGTGTATCCATGTTCGGGAGACAATTTTAAAAGATTATAAATGTTTGCTATGATTTTAATTATAATTTAATTTCTATTAACGCAAGTCATTTCATCTTTGTGATTCTTATTATATGTACCATGCATATATACATATTTATATATTTGTGTATACTTATGTATATGTACTTAAAAATATTATAATTTATATAAAAAATTAGAAAGAAAACAAAAAAAAAACGAAGAAACACAAAGAAAAAAATAATAATATCGTCAAGCCAAAACTCTCCTCACATAAACAAACACAGCAAAAATGTACTGCGATCTTATCTGATCTATAATTTTCTCAACCCATCTTAAACCTAACCACCAAAGCACTATTTATCTATAAGCTATACGATCATAAAGATTGTCCTCTGTCCACCATTCAGTTAAACTTCAGTTTCTTATAGTTCCTAGATATAGAAGAAAACACACACATGTTTGAGTATTTTTTTGTTTTCAGATTCTTTATATGGATTTTGTAAAACTTGTATAACACATAAAAAAAAGTACTTAAGACAGATCTAAATGAAATGATATACTCTTGCAGATTTTTAATTAGAAAACTTAATGAGAGAAATAATATATGTATAGACTAGACTGATCATTTACCATCATGTCAGGTATATAATATACATGTGCTCCGATCTCACAGATAAATAGATTCTGCATGTTTATTTCTAAATCTAGGCATATTTTATAAATGCTAAAATTAAATAGAAATTTATATGCCTAAGCTTCCACTTGCAAGAGTATAGCAAATATTTTTGGCACTTACGCTCACACCCATACAAGAAACCTGTTAATAGAAAAGATCTTTGGTACAGCCGAAGCTTTGAAAAAAAAAATGCTCTTTTAAAGGGTCTTATGGAAAAAATGGATATTATAGATAAATGTATACACCCTCTCAAGCGGGAATCTCCATAAAACCATTTGTCTAGCACCATAAAATACTTTTACAATTGAAGTTAACCATAAGATAAAACCATTTAATATATATATATATATATATATATATATTCATATGTATATATGTATGTATATATATTGCTACTATTATTAGAAAAACTTAAGAAACAATATAACAAAATGGAAGATATACACGTTAGATTAAGATGAAACAATATATGTGAGCTAACATTTGAAAGGAATTCTGCTCAAATATATGTACGTACGTATATGTACACCTATATATATATATATATATATATGTAAATGTATATGTGTGCGTGTATGTGTGTGAGTTTTAACTAATGTAAAAAATCTATTTATTGCGGGTACATACAAAAGGGGGGCGTATTTTCAAAGATACGCCCCATAACCAATTTCAGAGGCGATGTGCTCAACGATTACCACAGTCGCATTGAGGCGGATTCGGTATTAACATCATTTGGGTGATTTCTAATTTCGGTTTTATTTTTTAGCCCATTCTTAACTGAATGAGTTAAGTGAAGAGAAATGTGTTTAAAGCTGTGCGGGATTGGTCTAATCCTGGCAATAATTGCCAATTCAGTGCAGTGTTTTGTTAATGCGTAAGTCTCTAAGGCAATGTGAATCAAGAGACATTTAGTAAATATAAATTTCTTTTTTTGTGCCAGTCCCAAAATCATCAGCAGAGATGGAAACCTAATTTTTGAATCGGGAGCCAATCGAAATATTAGTTTTCGTTTAAGTGGCACCTCCCGTTTCCTTATCAACGAGGAGTACGATGTGCTGGAATTGCTGTTGGCTACACCTGGTGCCAAAAAGCGTCCAAATTCCAATGGTGTTAAAGAAGATTGGGATGCCGGTGAAGATTATGTGGATGTACGTGCTCTAGCCAATCAATTGGAGCAATTTCAGAGTCTTGTCTTTGGTTCAACTGGATTGAATCGTAAGCTTCAACAACTTCAAAACAGGTGAATCTATAACTAGAAACGTTAGTCTGGGAAAAAGAGGAAGAGAAAGACGATTGTAGTTAGGATCTTATTTTGGAAAGACAGTCATATAAATGTACATGTATATATCTATCTGAAAAATCTGTAGAACTCGGAATTCCAAAAATCAATTGCGTCGCTATCAAGTGCGATTAAGCACTGTGGAAACCAAAGTGCGTCAGCTGGAATTGCAGCTTGAACTGAATAGCTGTCGGAGTGGACCCTGTCAGAATGGTGGAAGTTGTTACAATACCTTTAATGGCTATCGTTGCCAATGCCGATCCGCATTCGAGGTAGGTCAGATATAGCGATGGGCGTAGTTTGTAGCCAGTGTGGGGCGTTTCTTTTTTATTTTTGACTCTCTAATCTTTTGTTGGGTTTGCTGGCAGGGATTAAGCTGCGAGAAAGATGTCAACGAGTGCGCCCTATATGAGGGGACTGATTTGGGTTGCCAGAATGGAGCTCAATGTGTCAATCAAGTTGGTTCCTACAGCTGCTTATGTGCAGCCGGTTGGCATGGAATACACTGTACTCAACGAAAGGGTGATTGCTCACTGTCTAGTGCCTGGGAGTTGTGTGGACATGGCAGCTGTGTGCCCAGCAACGATGAGCAGGGATATCGTTGCCTTTGCGAGGCGGGATGGAAAAGTAACGGCCTGAGTCCAGCATGTAGTGAGGATGTAGATGAATGTAGTGATACGGCTGCCCATACGCCTTGCTCCACAAAATGCATTAATTTGCCAGGCAGTTTCACTTGTGGCCCTTGCCCTCCAGGTCTTACGGGGAATGGGGTCAACTGTCTGGATATAGATGAGTGTGCCGAGAACAATGGGGGCTGCAGCTTGAACCCAAAAGTGGATTGCATCAATACCTATGGATCACACCATTGCGGTGTCTGTCCTTTGGGCTGGATTGGCGATGGACGCACATGTGTCAGAGATTTAAGACCAGGTTCTACGACCGGCAGCATTACCAGCTGCTCTCAAAGTACTGACATATGCCATCCGCTTGCCATATGCGGTGAGATCTCCAACACGATTATTTGCAGTTGTCCCCAGGGAATGGTTGGTTCCGGTTTTGGGCCGAATGGCTGCATCCGCGGCACAGCCAGTAATTGCAATGCCCTCCCCTGTCTGGTGAGTAGTGGAAATCGATCCAGATATTTTTTTGAATTACATGTTTGATTTTAAGAATGGCGGCACTTGCCTGGACGCGGGAGTCTCTAATTTCACCTGCTTGTGTCCACGGGGCTATCGTCAGCCCATTTGTGAACCGTTGCCAAATCCCTGCACCACAAATCCCTGTCGCAATGGAGGCCGCTGTACACCCACCCAAGCAAATACTGATGGCTTCGTCTGTCAGTGTATGTCAGGATATAGAGATCGTCTGTGTTCCACTCGTTTCAGCAGTTGTAATGCCATGCTAAGTACGCCCAGTGGCAACCTAAAGTATCCACCAAGTGGTTCCAGCTATGAGCACAACGCCCAATGTGCATGGGTCATTCGTACTAATGAGTCAATGGTCGTTAATGTTACATTCAATAGCTTTAATCTGGAGGACTCTACGGAATGCCGATTTGATTGGCTCCAGATTAACGATGGTCGTTCGGCAGGTGCCCAGGTAATTGGACGTTACTGTGGCCATCATTTGCCACATGGTGGCAATATAATTTCATCAGGCAATCAATTATATTTATGGTTCCGATCCGATAACTCAACATCCCATGAAGGTTTTGATCTCTCCTGGCAATCTATTGAACCGCAATGTGGTGGTCGCCTAGAATTCTATACTCATGGCACATTGGCATCACCTGGTTCACCGGGTAACTATCCAAAGAATCGGAACTGTCAATGGCATTTAATAACCTCCAGCACCAAACGTATTAAATTGACCTTCTTTAGTCTTCAATTGGAACATCATGAGAACTGTAACTTTGACTTTGTCGAGGTAAAATGATTTAAGTGAAGATGCAATTTCGGTGTAATAAAATATCTTTTATATATTCCAGATTCTGGATGGCATATCGGGACGAGAATTGGCAAAATTCTGTTCAAGTGCTCAACCGGCTCCACCGCCTTTACTCTTGGCCACTAATGAGGCTTTTATTAATTTTCATTCGGATGCCGATGGCACTGACTCGGGCTTCCAGTTGCACTATTCTGCCGAAGAGCGTATACCAGGATGCGGTGGCACCTATACCTCTAAAGAGGGCACCATTCAATCACCAATCATTGGATCTGATACCATATCATGCGAATATGGGATACAAATGGCTGTTGGTGAATCGATAGCTATTGAGTTTACCAAATTTGAGATGGCTTTAGATAACTGCCTGGAATTGTATGATGTTTTTGATGATTCCACAAAAGTGCTCCAGGCCAAATACTGTGGTGGTTCAGAGCAACAATTGCCGCCATCATTTAATTCCCTAGAAAATCGGGTACTAATCAAATATTATGTAACGGGTCAGGGACTGGGTAACTTTGAGTTGAAGTATCGTATGTCCTGCGCTCTTACCTTTGATAGTGCCACAGGCACTATTCAATCTCCCGGTTATCCAAATCTCACCAATACCGAACGTTGGTGCAGTTTCAAGATTATAGCATCACCCAATATGGTGATCGGTCTAACTCGTCTTGATTTCCAAATGGACAACGGTTTGCTAATAAGTAATGATGACGATGATAAAGACACGGATAAAGACTGTGGCAACACTTACATAAGGGTAAGTATAGATCTAATTTTAAAAACTGCAATTTTTTTTATTTTAGGTTTTATTCTATTATATATGTATGTAGATAAATGACGGAATGAATCAGAATATACTTGGACCATTCTGCGATAAAAATATTCCCGATGAGGAGATTTTAACCAAAACAAATATGGCAATCATTTACCTGAATACCGATACAAGCAGCCGTGGACGCGGTTTTAAATTTAACTATCGTTCAGTGCCCAATGGTAAAGGACAATGTGGTGGCATCCATACCAAAGAAGGTCAAAATATACGTCTGCCTGTTAATGATGCAAATCATTACGAAAATAATCTTAACTGCTTATGGGTAATTGTGGCTCCTCCCAGAAAGGGCATTCTGTTACATTGGGAATATATTAAGTTGGAATCCAGTAGCGACTGTTCCGCCGACTATGTGGATGTCTACGATGGCCTCAATACGGAGAATGAGGATAAGAGATTAATTCGTCTTTGCTCCACTTACCAACCAAGCGACATGGTATCCCATGCCCGACATTTGACCATACGATTTAAATCAGATTTCGGAGATACTGATGAAGGCTTCGAATTATCCTATCGTTTTGTGGATATTCAAACTTGCGGTGGCCACATACATGGCACAGAGGGTGTTCTTCATTCACCTGGCTATCCACTGAATTACTCTTTCGATATAGATTGCAGGTGGCGCTTAACATCGCCACCAATGACGCGAATGGAAATACAACTGGAGATGTTGGATTTGGAGGTTAGCGTTGATTGTGTTCACGATTTCTTAGAATTTCGAAATGGTGGACAGGATACGTCACCGCTAATAGGAGTTTTTTGTGGTCCTAACTTTATGCGTCGTATACCAAGTTTGAGTAATGAATTTTATATACGCTTCCATTCGGATGCATCTTTCAATGGCCGTGGCTTTCGCCTCCACTGGCGTGTATTTGGCAGCGGATGTGGTGGCAGAGTACAGGGAACTTCTGGAGTCATCACATCGCCATTATACCCCCAGCCATATATGCACAATGCCAACTGTGAATGGCAATTCCAAGTACATCGGGGATCTGCCATTGACTTTTTCGTTGAAGACATGGAAATTGAAGATTTGTATAATTGTAATTACGACCATGTTAATTTCTTTAACAGCGATCGATTGAGCCCGCTAAAGACTCTTTGTGAATTGCCCGATGAGAAGAATCGTCACATAGTCATGGATACGAATGAGGCCGCCATTGTCTTTCATTCGGATTCTAGTAATTCGGGACGAGGTTTTCGAATATCGTTTAGCACTGTGTGCCAACTTGTCCTTACAGCGCTATCCGGAACCATTGAGAGTCTAAATTATAAAGAACCTCTCCTCAATGAGGACCCTATTAATTGCAATTGGACTATACGGGCACCACGAGGAAATCACATTCGTTTGCAATTCTCACATTTCGAACGGCTTCCCGATTCCCTGCCGACGGAACGAACTGGTGGTGTCTATCTCATTGAAAATGGGACTGTACTGTCCATACTAGAGCCAGATGTTGGCTATAATTTCACAAATGATCTAATAAGTATCGTCCATAATGCCAGTAATATTAACTTCCAACTGGAATACCGCATTGATGGTTGTGTTCAAGAATTCCGTGAATCAGCCGGTAACTTTGTATCACCCAATTATCCTGGCATGTATCCAAATAATTTAGAATGCTATTGGTTAATACATGTGGAAATGGGACAAGTAATTGAACTTACTGTACAAAATTTGGATATCGAGGAGAGTGTCAACTGTACCAAGGATGCCCTAACAGTGAGTAAAAAAGCTATTATTTTTATTTCATATGTACAAAATATTTCCGTGTCGTTAGATTTCCAACCATGCCACTGAGACCGTTGCTCATGAACGCTATTGTGGACTTTCTAGCGAAGTAGTGGTCACAAGCGCTGGTAATCGGATGCATGTGCGTTTTAATAGTGACGGATCGGATGATGGAAAGGGCTTTTCCGCAATCTATCGAGCTGTAAAAGCAAGTGAGTAAAAAAACTAAGTTCTAATTGCAATCTGAAAATTTAATTTCTGTTTTTTCGTTTTGTTTTTAGCCTGTGGCGGTAGAATTACCGGAAGAAATGGTGTAATTCAATCCCCCAACTATCCGTTTAATTATCCGCAAGGATCTCAATGTGAATGGTTGGTGGTTGTGTCACCACATCATCAAATTGTTTTTGATATTCAGGATTTGGCTATGGAGTCGGGCTACGAATGTGCTTGGGATTATTTGGAAGCGTTCGATATGTCTCCAGGCGATGGAATGGATGATGCCGAGGGTCATCGTCTTTTCAAACTGTGCGAAAGTGATTCTGATTACAACAGTCGTTCATACACTAATACGGCCTTGTTACGCTTTGTCAGCGATGACTCTGTTGCCCATAAAGGTTTCCGGTTGCACTTCCACGAGTCCTGTGGACAGACGGTTGATGTGGATGAAACAGGTTTCGAATATTTGATAATGGATAGACAGGTAGCACGAAATGAGACATGTACTTGGGTGCTACGAGCCTCTGATCCCGGCAAACATATCATTTTTACACCCACTCGTGTAATACTTCATACCGAGTTGGATCAGATATATTCACGTGAAAGTGACTGTATGGAACATGGTGTTAAGATTTACGATGGAGTCGAGGCAAACGGTATACCACGTTTGCGTTTCTGTCGCTCTCATCCACCTGCTATTATCTCGAACGGCAGGGCATTGACAATAAGTATGCCCATGATCCTAATTTCCGAATTCGAAGGACACTATATGACAATGGATACGACCTGTGGTAGTGTTTACACGGCAATATCTGGCCGCTTCGCTTCTCCGTACTACCCAGCTAGCTATCCACCAAACATTGAGTGTGCGTGGATAATACAAGTTAGCAATGGTAACTCATTATCTTTAACGGTGGAGTCAATGGACTTGGAGGTATCGGACGGTTGTAATAATGACTATCTGGAAATACGGGAGGAGAATGAAAGAGGACAGTTGATTGGAGTATACTGTGGTAATCAGTTGCCCAATGTTATTAGATCTGTGCGATCCATATGGATGACCTTCAAAAGCAACGACGATGTGGTGGGTGAAGGTTTTATGGCCTCCTATAACTATGGTAAGCGATAAACGATGCTAAGTTTTATTTCAGCTTATTCCTAATTGATATTTTCTCTTTCTAAAGAACGCCACAACGAGATCAATGGAACTGATGGCACTATCGAATCACCAGACTACCCTGGTAAATTTGTTTCCAATGAACCGTACAGCTGGCGTGTGACAGTTGACAAGGAATATGTCATTTTAATAACCATTGAACATATGCGAGATGTCGATCATTCTTATATTACCTTCTATGATGGCTACTCTGACATTGGATCAAGACTGGAGCACAGGGCTGGTCGACCATTAACATCAAGTACAAATGTTGTATATTTAACCTCAACGCGCGGTCCTTTTCAATTGGTATGGCAAAGGTTGTCAAAGGAATCGCTGCGTTCCAATCGTACAGCCGAGGAACAAATCCGTTTATGTGGACGTCAGCTTATTAATCTCAACCAGACAGTCATCAGTTTCAATTCTCCAGGTTTTCCAAACGGATATGCATCTGGCTTGCAGTGCAGTTGGACTTTTATGACCACCAATCCGGCATTACATGCCGTTCTTAACTTAGGTACTGTGGATTTGGAGCAATTCGGTGATTCCGAAGAGTGTCCAGTTGACTATCTGGTAATATCAGCCAGTGCTGATATGCAGAACTGGGAGCAATTGGCTAAAATTTGTACTCGACCCAATGATACCACTCGTGTCTATCATGGTGAGCCATATCTCCGGTTGGAATTTGTAACCGATAGCAGCGTCAATCGTACGGGTTTTTCCAGTCTAGTGAGAACAGCTTGCGGATCCGAAATAACTGGCAGTCGTGGCCTGGTTAATATAACCAAATTGGTTTCCGGTACTACCATAATGTCGCAGGAATGTGTTTGGACGTTGCGGGTACGTCCAGGTAGACGTATTCGAATTAGTTTCCCGGATTCTCAATTACAGGAATCAGCTGGAAATGACTTAAGTACGGATACAACTCCCGAATCGCTGTTATGTCGCAATTACTTTATGATCCGCAATGGCTACGCTGACGATTCGCCCTTTTTAGGGCGTGGCAAGTACTGTAACAACGGTATTACGGATATATTGGAGACCACATCGAACAGAGCGTATATTAAATTTCATCGCTTAGGATTTCCACAATTCCGAGCCTCTTTCCGATATGAGGAATTGTCGCCAGCATGCTCGGGACGAATAACTCTTGACTTGGATACACAGTCACAAGTGATAAACTCACCCAACTATCCCAATTTGCCAAATCCCCATTCGGAATGTGTTTGGTGGATAAGTGCGCCGGCGCATCACAGAATAGCCTTAGAGTTTATTGGAAAGTTTGATCTGACTACGGGAGAGAGCTCGGATAACTGCCAGCGGGAATATGTACAGGTAAACGATGGCAGTACAGAACTAACTAGACTTTTTGGACGTTTCTGTGGTTCAACCAAACCAGATACCCTCTACTCCTCTGGAAGCGACTTAAGAATTAAATTCTATACAGATGTACCAGAGCCGCATCAAGGATTTCAGGCTCGTGTCCAGCTAGCTCTATGTGGTGGGTCCTATTACAGTCCTCAAGGCACAATTAATTCACCAAAGATTGAGGATCTGCGTCGAGTATTCGAGTTGAACCCATTGGATGAGTGTGTATACACCATAGAGGTAGCCAAGGGTAACACGATCCAATTGAATTTTGAGAACATGGCCTTTCCCCATTCCGAAAACTGCACATATACATCGCATATCCAATTAGAGGAGGTGGAGCCATTTGGAGATGAGGGTACCAAGGAGCGGGAAAGTGATCGAATGCACATCTGTGGAACAGCTGAGCGACTACTCAGCGTGGAGACGAATAAGATAATTATTCGACTTCGTGTGGCAAAGAACGCTCCAATACCAAATACACTTGGCTTCCGTCTGACCTATAAGTCGGTTGGTTCACGCTGCGGAGAAACGATTCGAGCACAGCAAGGAATACTGCAGACGCCCGGCTATCCGCAGGGTGTCAGTCAACCCACCCATTGTGTCTGGCGTCTGGAGGTGGCAAAGGGTAGCCGAATCAGAGTAGAAATCCTTGACTTCGATACGGGTTCCGGGCGAAATGGAGTCGCAACAGACAGTTTCCGCGGCCGTTTGGTATTTGCCAATGACCATAAGATGCAATCCGTATTGTCGAGATTCTCACAGAACCCACCAGCTGAAGTCATTTCAGCTGATAACACCATGGGCATTGATGCTTTTCTACTCCCCCTTAGCCGACATCGCGGATTCAGACTACGATTTAGTGCCTATGGCCAAAGTGAATGCGGGGGTCGTTTGAATTTGGAGGCGGGCGGCACCATATCCTTTGAGCGATCTAATTCATCTGCAGTCGTACATTGCACCTATTATATGAATCCGCCGGCAAATGCCACTATATTGCTTCAAGTGAATGAATATAATATAACCAATCCGTTGATGCGAAATTCGTATCTTTGTTTAAATGCTTCCCCACTGAAACTTGTCCGGCAGCAACAAGCAGAGGTCCTTTTGTCCAGAGCACTCTGTATTCCAAATATAGTCATACCATTAAGTGTGCGCATCCCGTTTGACGTCCAGCTGATCATTTCAGGCAACTCCCGGAATGGTATGCAGAAATTGTCGTTAGAGTATAGCTTGCAACGATGTGGAGGAACTGTGCCATTAGAACCGGGTGATAATTTAACTATTCAAGAGCCTCAAACGCAGTCGGATGGCCCTGTGAATTGTGCCTGGTCGATTGGACCTGATTCGGAAACCGGTGACGATTTGTTTGTCCCTCCGGATATCCAATTGGAAATATCGCTCAGTACGCTTCTGTTGTTGGATTGCCAGCAGGAGTATTTAATTGTTTACAGTGGACCGGATCAAAATTCACCACAACATGGACGCTATTGTGGCCAATCTACAGAGCCAAATATTGTGGTAGAACGTGGTCTATTTATGGAATACCATGCTCCTCATTCCAATCCCAACTCAACATTCAATGTAACCGTAAAGTATGGCTCCGGTTGTGGCGGTCGTCTTCAATATCCCTATCGAATTATTGAATTTAGCGAGCAATACAAAAACAATGTGGAATGCATTTGGGAGGTGGAGGCAGACCAAGGTTTTCATATTGGTCTATCATTCGATGGACGTTTTTATATTGAAGATAGCAAGAATTGCTCTAAGGATTATCTGCTTGTACAGCAGCGTGATGACATAACAAAGCCAGATAATTGGACAACCCTGGCCAAAATTTGCGGACGAAGCCCTCCAAACTCGATTAACACCACTTCATCGTCAATGCGGCTGATCTTTCGCTCCGATGGAGATGTCGTGGCCGATGGTTTTCTTGCAAAATTCGAAAGAAACTGTGGGGGCATCTTATATGCCAGTACCGATACAGCAATATTAACAAGTCCCGGCTTTCCCACAGGATATGAGGCCAGCCTCGTATGCAATTGGACCATTGTGCCGCGAGAGGCCCATGCACCTGGTGTCATTGTCAGTTTCGTTAACTTTGATTTGGAGCAGGCTCCCATAAGTGTTTGTCTTTTTGATAACCTCACCGTGATCACAACTAATGAGAACGATGATGTCAAGGAGGCCATTATTTGTGGTGTGAAACAGAAGCACGAATATCGGGCCAAAAAATCAATAACACTTATCCTACGCACTGACAAAACATTCTCGGGCAGTGGCTTCCGTCTGAATTATAGCACTCAACTTTGTGGTGGAATCATTGAGACAAACTCGCTGATCGAATCGCCCCATCAGCATACGGATAACTCCTTTCCGGCAAATAGTAATTGTTATTGGAATCTTACGGCTCCGGTTGGCAAGAAGTTTATCATTAAATTCGTAATGCTTGATTTTGAGTCGCATAATGCCTGCGAATACGACGGTGTCGAGATTTTTGCCGGCTCCGTACCGGATGAAAGACAACGTCGTGGACGCTTTTGCGGAAAGTTTGACAAGGATTTGCCCAATCTCAGCATAGCCAGCAATCGAGCCCTTATCCATAGCTATTCAGATGATCGTGATCCATCTCACGGATTCCGGGCTTTCGTTATGATCACCCGAAATTGTGATGAACGTATTCGTGTCAGTGATTCCAGCAGTTATACCTTTTCGAAGTATTATAATACAAGTGGTTATGATCCAAATTTTGATTGTCATATTGTCTTTGAGGCGCCGCCAGGTTATCAGTTGACTGTACAGTTTCGTAGCTTCCATCTACAGCAGGGCGGTGACAATTGCCAAAATGATTTTGTAGAACTAAGGGACGGATCTGGTCCATTTGCTGATGTAATTGGCAAGTTTTGTGGCAATAATTTGCCACCATCGACAAGTTCATCGCAGCACACGTTGTTCCTGCGATTCGTCACGGACTATGCGATAAGTGATTCCGGTTTTGAAGTGATTGCTAGCGCGGAGCGTGGTCGCTGTGGTGAATCGCTGATAAATCTGGAGAGTACCGGAGTAACACAGGCAATAATTAATTCACCAACAAAACGGGATAGTACTGTTGGGCCAAGCGACGTATGCTATTGGAAGATTACGGGCGACAAACCCTTGCATTTGGTTTTTGAAAACTTTGAAATGAGCGAAGCCAATGTCAATGGAACTTGTTCAGAGGATTATCTTAAGATATATAATAATGAGGTAAGACTGTGATAAATTAACCATTGAGTAATCCATCTTGAATTTTTATTTTTATATTACAGGATGCTAATATGATACAGGATGGCTATGGCAGTAAATTGATTTTCAATGGTCATACGTCTGGGCACAATTTCATGAATTTCGCTACCGAACATATTTATTGTGGTCATGTCAAGCCTGATGTATACTATGCCAATGATAAACAAGTCTTTGTGAAATCCCGTTTCAATAAACCCGACTCTACGTCGTCTTTCAAGCTCCTGGCTGTATTGGAGTCGGATTGTTCCAGGCATTACGATGGCCTGCAGGGACGTATCAAGCTATCAGAGACTTCAAATTGTGATATCTATATTCGCTCACCTGATAATTATACAATAAGTCTGTATTTTGCAGATATGGGCATTTATAGCTTCGACTGTACAGAGAATTATATTGAAATCTTTGACAGATCGAATAAGTCATTATATAAACAATGTTCCATCATGAATAACAACAAGAATCTTTTTAGCCGGACAAATGAATTGCGACTACATATGCAATCGGGCACATATCTGAACACTTTTGATTTGACTTTCTTAGCTAGCCCAATTGAATCGGGTCCCGGTTGCGGTGGCCAATTCTATAATACAGAGGGAATTTTTGTTAATCCCTTCTATCCGGAGAATGTCCGCAATAATTCCGATTGCCGCTGGGCAGTACGTGTGCCTAGTAATAATCGTGTCCTACTCACATTTGAGGGTAAGTTAACAATTGTTAAAATAAATTGTTTAATAAAATTAAACTTTTTTTTTTTTGTTCAGCCTTTAATTTGGGCTCTAAGAGTACTTGCCACACGGACTATTTGCAAATCTTGGAAACAGATGAGAAGACAGGCAATGAGATTGAAATGCGTCGATATTGCGGTGATGATGCACCTCGTATATATAAAAGTAATCGCAGTCAATTGGTAGTGCGTTTCCACAAGACTGTTAACTATGATGGCATCGGTTGGGTCATTAAATTTGGTGGTGTCTATACCAATTATGAGATCCCTAAATATTTATCAGAAATACAATAACACACACCCACTTACACACACACACACACTCGCGAATCATATATATTTAATAATTTCAATAAATATGCATATGTACATATATGATGCTCTTCCATTTTCAATTGTCAAAAACAGAGATAGAGATATGTAGAGAAAGGTATGTAGATTGAAATATGAATGAATTAGTTAAGAAATTTATTAACCGATTCGTCACATTTATGTATGTATATAAATATGTTTATGTACATATTTATACTAATTTATGAATAGCTTAACCATAAATGTTTCTAAACCCGTTTTATATAACATATATTTAATGATGATAATGATGATGAAGAGTGCATAGAGGCCCAGCCCACTTGGTCACACAAGATTTTTTTTTCCATTCCCATTTGGAATGTTGACCCGTTTTTTGTTTTTGTTGTTGTTGTTGTTGCTACCCATTGATCAAGCCACAAAGTATTTGCAATCCCCCATACATACATACATACATATCCAAATATCTTGTAAAGACCTGGGCCAACAAAATTACTATTGCCGTTGCCTTTACCTTTACCTTTACCTTTACCTGACACCGCTTTGACACTCCGAACACAAACAAACGAGGTGATAAAATGCCAATCGCTTTTAATTTGCTTGCTGATGGGATGACCCGAAGCCCAAGTAGTAACCAACCAAGCAACAATCAAGATGATATTTAATAAAAATAAAAAAACAAAAACCAGAAAAACGTGCGGGTAACGGGTCAGTGTCAGGTGTTCCCGGGGCTAAATTTGTAAAGGGAAAGGGTGGGCAAACATGCGCAACAGTGCGCGCATTAAATAATTTATACAAAAATGCACACAAAATTAACAAATTTAAAATTATGTTGCATGATATAATAATTCGACCGTTGCCGATGATGCTACAATAGTCATGTAAGAAAGAAAGAAAGAGAGAAAGAGAGAGTGAGAGCAATATTGAGATTGGCCCAATCGGCAAAATGTTTTTGTTTTCTTTATTTTGTTAGATGCTCTTTCAAAAAAAAGCTTTTATTTTTAATATATTGGTAATCACCGTATTATCGGAATTTGTCTATATAAACGAAAAATTTGAAAATTTATATTACTTATAAATAAGTTCATATAGTAAATGTTTTTTTTCCGTTTAATATTTTAAATATATTTTCTAATAGTTTTCAAAGTCAAACTAACATAATATAAGTATGTAAATTTACATACTATAAGGGTATACCAATTGCTGTAGAGTTAAAGGTTAGCCCAGCCCTCTAGTTTGTATTTTTTTTTTTTTTTTTTTGGGAACTGTTGCAATAGCAAGGGCCAGCGGAGCGGTCAAATCGATAATCATATGCAAAAAGCCGGTCGGTGGGTCTTCCGTATCTCCTCCCTCGTCTCTTCTCTTCTTGTTTCTCTCTGTTTAGGCTTTGGTTGTTGTTTTGATGGTTTCAGTTATTGTTGCATAGTTGTTGGGAATTTTTGATTTTCTTTAAAGAAATAGATGATAAATACTGGGTGTCATTTCTGAAGCGGAAGTAATTAAGACCCACTATAACAGTAAATGTAGAGTCTAGATTAAGACTTCTTGAATTAGAAAACAAAAAACAACAATGAATCTTAAAAAAAAGAATGGAGACTAATATATTTCTGTAAAATTTAAAGATGAAAAGCTATGGAAACAATTCCTTCCATTCTAATAAGAATAACGATATGGACTTATATACATATAGTTATAGAAACTAAGTTATGTCCTAATAAATAAATAAAACTTTTCAATACAAACACAACAAGTTTTTGTAATATTACAAATGAGTTTTCAAGAAATCTAGATTTTAGATTTCATCATATAATTTAAAGCATGAAAAGTACTTTTTACTAATTTCAGACAATTTTATATATATATGTATATAGTATAAAACTTTTTATATTTAGATGTATTTGAAAGTGTTTCGAAAAACCTTTTAAATATTTTTATAAATATTCTCTTTAAAAAACCATCTCCAAACTTTTGTTAAGGAATTGTTTCCTATTATTTTCTATTATATTAAACAACCTTGAAAATATTTTTAATAACACATAAAGGAACACCCTATACAGACTCTATAGAGTTGGCCCATTGAGATGCGTGTTTTTGACCATCTTTCATCTGTATATGTGTGTGTAATGGGTTACAAGAGTCGATGAGCCCACGATTCCCCATATCGGCAGCTCTTCATCTTTATTTTCAATTTTTGTCTATGTCTCTTTCTCTCTCTCTTTGCAACTCTCACGTGTTGCGTTAGTTAAATGTCTAACGGGAGTGTGGGTAACCCCTGAAGACATTAGAGTTTGATCTTTGTATAAAAACGGATGAGATCCAAGAAAGTGCCATCATTCACTATCCGGGAACAGCTCGACACAGACAGGTGTCCCAAAGCACAGAGAGCAAGAGCGAGAGAGTGCAACAGCGAGATTAGAAAACATAACTACGATGAAGGTGAGTGATCCACTCGGCCCAATTGGAATACCCATTATGGAATATGCATACTAACTGACCAAGGAATTTTATAGGTCTTCATATGTCTACTGGCCACAATTTGCGTTTGTAATGCCACATTCCTGTCATTTTTGGGTGGTGGCGGTGGTGGAGGCCTCGGTGGTGGTAGTAAAACCACATACAATGTAATTGCTACTCCGAGTAATGGAGGGGGCTCATCAGGAGGCGGTAGCGGACATGGACACGGTCACGATCATGGTCATGGTCATGGCTACGCTCAAGGAGGCGGCGGTGGTTCTTCCCAGATAATCAAGGTCATTCTTCAGGAGGGTCAAGGCTATAGCAACGGCGGAGGTTCGGCTGGAGCTGTCATCGGTGGCCATAGCAGCGGCGGTTATAGTGATCATGGTTATGCCAGTGCCCATAGTCATGGTTCTTATGGCGGCAATCAGCAAGCTCAGATCTATAAAGTTATCGAACAGGCACGTGCTCCAGCTCCCGCTCCCGCTCCCGTTGCTTATCATGCTGTGAGTGGAGGCGGTAGTGGAGGATACTCTTATGGTCATGGTCACTCCCATTCTCACTCTTATGGCCAGTCCTATGCCTCCGGTCATGGTTATGGTGCATCATCCATTGATGCCATCTTACCGCAAATCATTCAATTGGTGCTTCAGGAGGATGCGCTCGGCGGTGGTGCAGGCAATATAGATGCCATCAATGGCCAATTAATCAATACCTTTGGCCAGCGCGGCAAAGCCATCATTATGAAAGCCGATCAGGCCCAGGGAGCCTTCTTCAAGAGCGGCCATGTCGTCCAGCGCGGCACACTGAAGGTGATGCAGGTCAAGGACAATCAACAACAGCAAAATATTGGTGGAAATGGTGGTGGTTGGGCAAAGGGTGGTGCATCTGGCTCTTCTGGTTGGAGTAATGGAGGTAGTTCCTCCTCAGGTGGTTGGAGCAATGGCGGTGGTTCCTCCTCAGGTGGCTGGAGCAGTGGTGGTTCCTCCTCAGGTGGCTGGAGCAGTGGTGGCTCCAATTCCGGATGGAGCAATACTCAGTCTTCGGGTTGGTAGATAGCATGATGCCTTCCGCCCCCTCCTCATCATTATAGTTAGTTAGACCAAATTAAATACAATTCATTTCCTTTTTTTTTTTACTAGGTTAATTCCTCACAGTCATTACACTTTGTAGCCAAAGTACAAAATGAAAATTCATATCTTTGTTAATTTAAATTATTTGTTATTAAACAATACATAATATACAACAAAACAAAAACAAAAAAACAATCAAAAAATCATTATGTCACGACTTTCGTTGGATGAGAGACAAAACGTTAAGATGGCCCTTGGCTTCGGTTTGAATTGATTAATTTTGAAAAGCATTGCAAAATCGTTTTCAGATCTCGGAAAACGGAACGGAACCAACATTATAACGTAACAAAATAGTTTCAAGTCAAAGGTGAAATTTTTGTCTATTTTGTTTATGTGGGTCTTAATTGGTTTCGGATATTTCGCATTGCCCACATTTTGTATGTATGTACATATATATATCAGATATGCATGCATATACAAATATGTATGTATATATAAATGTCTACAGATGTATTTAGATATATGTAGATTTCCATATATGTAGAAATGTATCTCATCTGTATGACTAATGAGATGAGATTGCCTAATGGAATGCGGAGATGCAGATTTTGTTCGAACCAGGCATCATCGTAACTTACCTAATCACACTATATAAAACAAGAAGATTTAACTTACCTTAAGCATGTCGAAGTTTGTATACCCTTACAATAGAAAGCAGTGTTTTAAGGACTGTTTTAGAACACCAAAGTTTAGGTTATCAAATCCTTACACATTAGAATATTAGGCTCCAACCCAATAAACTTAAGCAGAGGTACTTACTGGAGAAAAGTTAAGTATTTTTTACCTCTTCGGGACTTACCGTTTCTATAGCAGCTATCTATATGATACAGTCTACCGATTACATTAGTAATAATCGCCAAGGAACCAGAATCATCATTTGCTTTTTTAAGCGGGATTTCGGTTCACCTTTTGGTCACCATTTAATGCACAATCTAATTTAGTAAAAACCAAGTTTAAAATATAATTTAGCATACTGGCGCTGCTTAGTATAATGTTTTAGATGTTTTAGTTTAGTATATATGCTTTAGATTTTTTTAGTCCGTTCAATTTTGTTAAGTCTTTTTGGATTTACTATTTACGTTAATAAATGAAAGAAATTAAACTGTTTCTTTTATAAAATATTAATTTTCATATGTATTTTTGCATTTATATTATTTCTTAGGTTTACAATTGTTAATAAAATGCCAAAGATTCCTAATCTCGTTATAATGAATTGATTTTTGATCTGGTCCGGCCTTTGGCCATTGTTGTTTTTACATGTTTGTAGTTTAGTGTAAGTACACAAATAAGATAGACAGATCTTAGGGTGTTTGAAGGGGGGGTTAGTTCTAATACTTTGTTATAATTCATTGCTAGATTGCACGCTGGAAAAGATGGGCCAGTAGTTCGGCCTCGCTCAAATCCATTTTGTATTTCTGGACAATATCCTGCACCTTAAGGCGTCTTCGTACATGCGGTGGTTGATAGCTGCAAAATTATTATAAATATTCGAATTGTTATAAATATTTAAGATTACTTCTTAGGAGTACTTACTTATCGTTGTCCAGTCGCCGCCGACGTGATATGTTTAGAGCTGTTTGACGCACCAAGTTACCTACAACGCGCCGACTTAGCACCATGCCATCAACCAAAGGTGTGGCAAAACTCATGCGGCCGCTGGGACCTTGCAGTTTCACACGCAAGAGGCCAGAAAGAAGGGAGTGGACAAATATCACATGACAATCGGAGGCACGGGGCAGCTGAAGGGATTGCATTTCCTCGCCGGTGCGTGTGTACGCCAATAGATCTTCTATTGGGAAATTTAAATGATCTTCATAGCTTTCCAGCCAAACCAAAAAGATCTTTGCTGGCGCTTGAGCAAGTAAAGCGGGTTTAATCACATTACCCTTGCGTCTTGTTGGCGGGACTGGTTCCTTGGTTACCCTATTATTGTTGTTATTATTAGCTCCTGTTGTGTCCAACTCCAAACTGAGATTGCGTGACTTTGATTTGGTACCTCCTGATCCTGGTGCATCATTGGCATTTGCCGTATCATGGCGGGACCATACAATTTGATCAGTGCTTGATATACTCTCCCCGTCAGAATTATCGCTATTATATCGTAAATTCCAGGCAGTGGGCACTACAAAGGCTATTTCTGATGAGACATCTGCCCAATAGAGCACACGCTGTGATCCATTATAGTTAAGTGATTCAGATGTGTATGAATGATTTGCTTTTTGTGCATGGCCTTCGCTATCTTGGGTGGATGTGCCTTTTAGCGACCAAGAGTTGTGGGCGAATCCTGTCCAGCCTGAATGTTCTGTCACTTGAACAGGCCACCCCAAAGTCTGAAGCATATGCCCAAAGTGGGGGTTATGGTTTTGGCCATGATCCTCCGACATATTGGCGATGATTTGCTGAGCATTTGTTTGCCCCGACTAAAAATACAACGATTATATATAAAAATATATATAGATAGAAGATCGAAATTTGGAATTCGAACAATTACCTTAACATAGAACACATAGACCGTATCATGGGTGCGGGCACTTAATTTATCCAACTTATCCAAATCGGATGCAAAAGCCGATGATTTTGTGTCCAGTACTATTAATGGACGTTGGGGCGGTGTTCCCAGAGATTCGGCTGGATTGTGGGGATTCCTTGTCTCAAAACTAAGGAATCCAAAATGAGATAGAAATAGCCGAGCTGCATGAAACTCATGGCACACGGCCGGTGGTACACATTCCTGTGAATGTGATAAACTATCCGCACTGTTGTCAGCTTCTGCCCATGCCAGTTTCTCATGAATGCTTTGATTCTCTAACATAGCCTCCAGTTCACGTATACTGGCAGTTCCGTATTGTTCGCGCATTTGCTCAATGGTTGGTATGGAATAATCGGCCACACATGGTTGCACTTTATCCACACCATCGGGAAAATTCTTTTGTTCGCACTCTGGCCGCTGACTTATGTCATTCATTGGTATCGGTCGTCCCGGATTGATAGCATGATATTTAATACCCGATTTACTGCGTGGCAAATGACGCAACTGCATGGTCCAGGCATGTCGTCCGAATGGACCACGTATAAGCACTAAAGTAAGAAGTTTGAATTGTAATTAAAAGGCTTTCAAGGATTTAGCTGCTTTGCTCACAAGTCACTGTTGGCTGTGGATCCTGATCGTTGCCCAATGGCTCCTCCAACAGGGCCAAGATGGTAGAATTCTCGGTAACAAAATATTTAAACTTGGCTATTGCCTGCTCAGTGCTAGCCGCTGCTGCTGGTGACATGGAATTGCAATGCTTCATCAATGCCAATTCATCCAATAGTGATGATATAGACTCTGGTCCGCATTCACTGGGAAAATAGCCAACTTGCTCCAATATAATAGTTAATAGATTTTCAGCGGCATCACGGACACGCATCGAGGCTGGTTTTAATTCCTTTTCATCTTTAAATTTGGGTATATCACCACTTTTGCTTTGACTCTTTGTACCGGATATACCCAATTCGACAACCTCGAGTACTGTTTGAAGGCAATCCTTATCATGTAGCAGATATGGATGTTGCATTAACCAGGATGCGGTACATTGAAATGCTGCCACAATGGTGCTATGCAAATCCTTGCTATGTGCCGGCGGTGGCCTTGAGCATTGATAGCATATATAGTCACAGATCCATTTAACGGCCCGCTTACACTCTAGAGCGTCTGAGGAGATTATCGTTAGATTCTGACTAGCTTCGTATATTTTCACTAAGGTGTCTAGGATGATGATGGTGGGTGGGATTCAAGGGTGTGTGTGTGTGTGTGTGTGAATGTGTATTTTATATACATTTCATGTGTGTGTGTGTGTGTGTGTAAAGAGGCAAAATATATGTATATATATATATGCATATAAATAAATATATTTTGTATATATATATTTAGATAGGAATATAAATTAATCAGTATGTGTATGCAAGTGAGATAACAGGATGGATGGGAGGAGATTCAGTTGGGGTATTCAGTTCGGTAAGAAAACGTTTTTGAAAAAGAAAAGCATAAAAAAAAAGAAAAGAAAGACAGAAGAAAGTCATGTTAGTTAGGTTAGTAGCATTCCCATCAATTACCATTTGTAAATTTCCTGGCTGCATAAAAAAACAATAACAAAAAACACAAAGAAAGTAAATAAAACCAAAAAAAACCAAAAACAGAAAAGCAAATTCAAATAGTTAATAGATTAGTATAGGGGAAAGAGTGCGACAAATAGAATTTAACAGAGAAAGAGAGGAAAAGAAAGAGAGAGAGAGAGAGAAATAGAGTGGTAGATAAATGGTGTGTGTGTGTGTGTGTGTGGTAGGTCATGGTAGATTTTGTTTTATAGGAATAGAAGAATTCACACATACATACATACTGAGTAGATTGATAGATACAGAATGATGCGAATTAATTTTAAGATTATATAACATTTATTCTTACCCGTTTCCCGTATATGCAGACGGGCCAAGCCTGATAATAGCTCCAGAGCCGCCAGTGAGACATTTAAATCCGTTTTCCATGATGAAATTAGACGATGGCATACCAAGTAGGTGGCACGAACAAACAAAGCGTGTGCATTATCTGGAAATTGCAATTAGAAATATTAAAAATATTATTAATAAACAATTACGGTAAAGTTTTAGTACTAACTAAATAAACTGAGTATAATCAATCTATGATCGAATTACCGTTACCATTATTAAATAAATTTATGATGTAATGTTTAAATTGTTACGTTAAGGTATTTAGACAATAAGTTCTTTCTTCTCTCCATTAGTAAGTTTTACAAAAAACAAAAGAAAAACTAATAAACATAAACAAAAATAAAATTTTACCATAAGTGGCCACACCTTCAAGATCCTGGGCAAATTCCAATGACATATCATCGGATATGGTTAAACTTGGATAATCATGGGCCGAGGCATTTAATGAGCTTGAACCGGCTCCCACAGTGGCCGTTGTTTGGCCCCCTAAACTGGCTGTGCCAGCGCTGATCAGCGATGCGGAACGCTCCGAGCATGCTGGTTAATTGGTTGTTGGTCAAGTCAAGGTCATGAACACACGAATGGTTCACAAATAATTCAACAAAATGAAAAATTAGAAATAAAAAAATTTGTATAAAACAAATTAAAAGTAAATAATTAAAATCAAATTTATTTGAGCCATGTCTTTTCGCTTACCCGAGCTAAGTAAGTTCGTCTCATGGTGTTGCACACCGCCACTTAAATTAGTCAAATGTTCAGTGGGACCAGTACAACCGAGTTCAGTTTCCTCAAAGGTCACAGCATCCTGAACACATAGCAGGAGTCCTCCTAATAACATATGGGTATTCTGTGCATCGGTTTCCACCTGAAGGGCATTCATCAATATGTTCATCAGGCGTGATTTTAACTGTATGAATGTAAACATCCTGTAATGAAAATATATATAAAAATATATAGAAAATCAATCAATGTTAGATCAATGATATTGCTCACTTTTCGCTTGTCTCGCCATTAGTCAAATCCCTAATGGGCAATGCCTGATAGTGCAGTGGTAATACCATAATGGATAATAAAATATTAATGGCCGATCGTCGTAATTCAGTTCGATTGAAGACCACAGCTGATGATTGCTGGGATTTTAATTTCAAATCCTTATCGGGCAATACAATTTCAAGGGCAGCTATAAAACCGGGCAATAGCACATTAATACCATCCAAATCCAAACGGAATAAATCACTGGAATGCAATAGAATGCTGGCCAATGTTTCGTCGCACTCTTTCGTTTCGGTTATCTTGAGGCATTGCTGTAGAGCCATGTAGAAACGTGCCAAATAGACGGGTAGTATTTCTTCGCCCGTCTTTTTGGCACAAAATATTTTACACAATGTTCCAATTGCTTCGGCACGTCCAGATTCATATTTATCAATGGTCAATGCGGGTGGCAGAGAAGCGGGATCGTTCAATGAATTTGGCTGCGAAAGTGATATCGAACCCTTCCGATGCTCCATAATCATGGATGAAGGTCGTTTACTGGCCTCGCATGCTTGTTCTATAAGAGAGAAAATTAGATAATCATTATAAAAATCTGCATATATCGGTAATAATATCACTGATCTACTTCAAGCTATATGATCAAGTCGAAAATCGCTCCAAATTCCATAATATATAATTTAGGAAAGTTTGTTTGTCTTTACAATAATTTCGACTTGAATATATTGCCAGCAAGTGTAATGCAAATTGAATATTTTTAATGCGATTTTAGTTAACTTTATTTTAATTATTTGAAACTTACTCTTTCGGTTCTGGCGCCAAGTATCGCCGCCTATGTGCGCTGCCTCGAACAGCCATTCGTGGAATACATGGAGAATGCTATTGCATTTCGGTCTAGCCGCTGCTAGCTCAACACCAGCGGCTCCCAATGAGGGCAGGGGCAGAGCTATTAAATGGATAGCAAGAAAGGTGGGCGCAGCGTTTCGGACGAGGGGTGGGAAAATGGGAGAAATATATACATTTATATATATTGGAAAAGAGGAAAAACACAAACAGAGGAAAAAAAAAAAACAGCTGTGTTAGAGAAGTTAGAAGCTACAAAAGCCGACGGCACAACACTTACAATTGATGCTGCTGCTAGTCGAGGGCGGACCCGACGTTGATGTTGGTGTTGTCGGTGCCGGAGCAGGTGTGGGACCGGAGCCAGAGCCGGGACCAGACGCCACAGAACCGCCCGTTAGGCTACCGATAAGCGCTGTTTTGCTCAAGCCTGCCAAAAGCGAGTGCGTGTGTGTGTATATATATATGTGAGAGAGTTTGGGGAAGAGCACGAGTGTGAGAAATTAGTTAGCTGGCTGGGAAATAGTTTATCAAGTCAAGCTAGACACAGACATGCAGCGATGTGGCTTTAATTGTGGGCGTACAATAGATAAATTACAATGTATAATGCGATTGGTACCGGTGGTAACCCGCTCTCTCTATCTCACACTCTCGGCAGGCACTCCATTTCGCGCGCCCCTGTGTGTGTGTGTGAGTTGATCGAGCTAAGGCAATTATACAGATTATATTCCACTGGTTTTGTGTGCTCATCATCAACATCATCATGCCAACAGCAACAAAAAAATATAAAGTTATACATACGTACAAACACATTAGAAAAAAAATTAAAACTAAAACTAGAACTTAAGCTATAAAAATGCTTAAATGTGAAACGTGTGTGCGCAGCTAAACATGGATCGTTGGTGTGGAATGCAGCGGATTAAGTCAATATCTAGGCAAGCAACAAACGACATTTAAGAGAAATAAAAAAAAGGAACAATGTTTCCTTTGTTTATCGGTAAGCCGATGTCTTTTTTTAACCTAGGCAGAAAGTTTAAAATTTGCTTATATTGAATATAAGATATATTCAATTTATATAACATATATATATATATATATATATATATAACAGCTTAAAAATGAATCAATTGATTAACTGAATTGATTTAAAAACAATTTCAGTTAAACAGATGTATTGAATACTAATATACGGACAAAAATCGGAGCGTTATTGTATAAAAGACAAATTCACTTTTATATTTTACCGATTTACCTATTTTGAAACATATATTACAGTCTAGTTAAGAGCAAAATTCGGTGAATTCGGTAAAATCTGAACTTTTCAGGTTTTCATTTAAGTGTAGATCACATATATTGTTTCAAGTTGGAATGTTCTCCAAATGATACGAAGGATATGTATCCAATATATGCAGAAATATGTTAAACGTTATACTATATATACTTTCTTGCGCGGTCATAGACAAATTACAGAATCGTATGCAACAGCAATGAATGTTAATTATAATAATAATTGTGATGGTTTTTTGTTTTTTGCTTAATCCGCACCCTTCTGCTGTGTTATAGTTGGGGCAACACTGAAACTCTTTGCCAAACGTCGCTGTAGAGGCGGTGTAGGTGTGGCTGTTCCAGTGCTTAAACTTGATACAGGTATGCCATCCGTTGTGGTAAAGGATATGCTGCCAACAACGCCAGCCGAATGACTGCCACCAGCACTGGTATTGCCAACAACTGATGATAGTCCCGCTGATTGTCCCAAAATGTGATTACTGGCGCTGGTGCTGTTATTGTTGTTGGAGCCAAAAGTTGTGGGTGAGGAGGATGGCTGCAGTTGCTGCTGGTGATGATGATGATGTTGGTGATGACCCATTATTGCATTTAGAGCCGAACTAGCCGAATTGCTCATAAAGTTGTCGCGCAGGAAGCTGCCAGCGCCATGTAAATGCAGATGAGGATAATGATGCGTATGTGGATGCGGATGAGATGGTTGCTGCTGCTGCTGCTGTTGGGCTATATTCGAGACGCTGGTAGAGTGTATGAATTGTTGCAGTGTTGTGGAGGTGGCCTCGTTCAGAGAGTGCCGTATCTCCAGCAGATTGGTCACAATGTTCTCCGGCTGATGCGGAGGTGGCCTATAAATGCCTGCCTCGTCCAGCAATAAGTTGTTTCGTTTTCAAATTAAGATTAGATACAAAAGCCAAAGAGATAAACATAGATAGCCTAATCTTAGCTTACATTTAAGAGGAGGAAAAAAATATCATCACTCCTTATCCCCTTAATGATTCTTACCCAGAAATGCATCTACTTGGCTGGAAATGCCCTTCATTGCATTAAGAAAGATTTGTGGCAACATCTGCAGGCAGGGATGTTGATGGGTTTCCGCTCCCTTTTCATGAGTTAAAGCCCATTGGACAAAATGCGAAGATTTGCTAATTATATGAGGCGAACACAAGGCCGTTGGATTGCCGATCATGCGAAGAAATCGGTACCATGTCTGGGCCACACAATCATTAGACATACCCGCCGGTATCAATTGTCCATCTTCATCGGCTAAAAAGAAAAAATTTCATTTGTGGAAAATCTCGCAATTTCTATTACAGTACTGACCATTTTTTAGTTGAGGAAATGCTGGACCATAGCTAAACTCCAGCAGACGTGCGGTCAAGGCCAAATTTACACGATTCCATTGATCAACTAATGCCACACGATGACGCCACATAGAGCAGGACTCTTGCAACGTCTTCCACATTGACGGTGAGGGGAAACTGCGCACACAGGCCAATAGCCAGACCTCAAAGAGCACCGATAGCACCCTTTCGCAAAGCTGATCGCCAACATCGTCCTTAACAGTAGGCGGTGCCAGTAAAATCTCATTGATGGCTAACAGAAAGAGGAGCAAAGTATCCCATGTCTGGCGATCCATTTGCTGAGATATCTGGGCCGTCTGCTGCAGGGTGCGCAACACTCGATGGCACAACACAGCCTGTCGCTTTATTGTATCCGAACCTGAAATGCAAGCAGACGTTAGTAATGAAGTATTTTAATTTGTAATAAATCGAGAGATTATCTCTCTGTCTGTTAAGCGGCTAGCAAGCGCTCTTACCAAGCGTGGTTTGGTATAAAAATGGCAAGACTTGAAATTTAAGACGTGATATTAACTAAATGATTTGCTTTAGCATTACATTTATCATTATATGAAATCATACTTACTTTCACCCTGGCGCGGTACGAAGAGATTATGGAAATGATTGATTATCTGGCGGGCATAAAGATTAGCATCTTCGCATATCGGCTTCGGTACACTAATCCTGGGCTGTGGATGTAGAGCCGTTAACCACTCACAGTAGACATTAACACAATCCTTAATGGTTTCATGTTCTTGAAGGGGCAGTGACAGTCCGAAACAAATCACATCCATGCACCATTTGACCTGGTAAGGAAATTCATTAATTGCACATTACAATCTTATTGAAAACAATGGGAAAAGTAAAACCAACCTCTTCGTCCTTGACCAAATGGCTGGGTTCAGCATTTTGCGTGATACCTAGATTATTGCCTAATTGCTTCACCACGGAAACAACCACCTCACGTCCAGCCGAGGCTGGGAATTTGTTAAGGACACTGAAGCATTGGGCGCCGCAACTGTTAGCCGTTATCTGGGCCGATAATGAGGCCCACTCGGAATACATGCCTGGACTTGGCACCTATTTTTTTTAAACTCTTACTCTTCTTTAAGTTTTCTTTCTTTTTGCTCTTTTCTCACTCTTATCTTGCTATTGCTTTCTCAGTCGCACTTGTACAAGTTTCACTTTGTTGACGTCAACATCAACATCTGGAGCTCGGAAGGCTTGGGCATGGCATCAGGTGTGTCATTGTGGGCAGCGCAAAAGGAAAACGCGGGCGGGGCCGATAGTACAATAATTGTTGCGATCAATCCGCCAAACAATGTTTAGATTTTATAATTTATTCATTTACGACTTGTTATTGTCATTTTCATAACCAATTGCTTGTTCTTTCCGTGTAACTGTTAATTCGATGATCGAATGGTAGTAGTCGATTGCTTCAACCAGTATGGGCAATCGGTGAATGTTCAGTGTTGTAAAGTTTTACATTCTCAGTAACGGCAAAAGTGTTTTTTAAATAGCCATGAAATCTTTTGTGATGTGTTTTTTTTTTTTTTTTTTTGGTTATTATTTTTGCTAAACTTATCCGCATAACGATTTTCTCAATGAAAATCAGGTTTCAATTTGTTTTTTCTCTTATGGTAAGGTTATTTAATGCCAAATGTAAATGCATATAGCAAGATTACATGCATAAATGAATAAATATTATGAACCAAACATATTTGAGTGAATATTTGTGTTTAGCATAAATTTGCATAACGTTTTCTATTTTAAAATTCAAAGATAAAAGAGCATGGACAATGGGAATCGTATAAACACTTTTGGCTATAAACAAATAAATTCGCATTAATCTGGCGTAGGGGTGCCTTTTCAAAAGTATCAATCAACAATTATGATTGGATGCCAAATGTGACGTAAATCCAACAAGTTACTATAAAAAGTTGTTTATAGAATACACTGAGGAAAACCGAAAAGTATTTGTTGTACAACATATAAAGTAAATCTTTGTAAGCCAATATAGATATTTTTATAGTTTTTGCTTTTGAGTTTTCAACCTAAATATGTTAATAAAAGGCTGCCAAACCCAATAAAACTGTTTAAATTTATAGCTTATTTTTATGCGAATTTCCAATTGGCTTTCAGATGCATTTCACAACATTAAGTTTTGAAGAAATTTCTTTTAACTATGTTTAACTATAAATGTTTATTGTAACGTAATTAACTTTGCAAACTTTACGATTCTTAATGTAAAATCATCCAGCGCATTCAAAACTTTCAGTGTAAATTATAGACTTGGCGCTAATAGTAAGACACCTGCTATATAAAATATAGACATACCATTATATTATACGTCTGTGATGGCAAAAGGAACAAGTTCTCATTGTTCTACCAACTTTTTTAAAAATCAAAATCAAAAAGGTGTTTGATGATGTTGCTTTTTAAATGAATAAGATATGCCGAGTGACTGCCTTTTTGCTTTGTTTAATTCAACAAAAATCCATTTTAATAATAATGCCCGAACATACATATTGTATGTGGAATCTCCTATTGAAGAGCTGATGAATATGTTTAACCATTCGCTTGTTCTGGGGCCAGTTTTATTGATCTACTTTCAAATGGGCGGCGAGGTTCTCTTGGTATATAAAAGCTCTTGGTTTGGCCAAAATAATCAATACAAATCATTCAACCAACCAGCTAACTAATTCAACATGAAGGTAAGTCAAAGCCTTCTAAATGGATAACCCCAAGGATATATTATTCTGATATTCTTTTCCTGTACAATCAGTTCTTCATTGTCTCCCTGCTGATTGCTGCTTGCCTGGCTCTGGCCCAGAGCAGTGTCATTCATGGTGGTGCTGCCTATGTATCTCCAATTGCCTCTGTTGGATCCATTTCTACAGTCCCAGTGGTTCGTCATGTGCCTGTGGTCCGTCATGTACCAGTTGTCCGTCATGTGCCCGTTGTGGAATCTGTTCCAGTTGTCCAGCCCCTTGCAGTGCGTCGTTCCATTGTTCCAGTTGTTGGCCCATCAGTAGTACGTGTCGGTCATGGATCTCTCTATGACTCTCCTTTGTCCTACGGTGGCTGGTTGAAACAGAAGTAAATGATTCCAAACAAACCCTAAGGCTGAGAAAATTTGATACATTGATTGACGCTGAACAATTAAAACCTTTTTTTTTTATTGTTGTAACAATTTATTTTTGAAATAAATTTTTGGTACAAAAAACTTAACTCTCAAATCACAAATTTGAAATTTATTACAAAAATTACTTCAATCCAAGGAGGTTTAATAATATATCCTTGCAGATTACTTCTGATTTACAAGTGGTTCCACAATGATCTTTAAGCTTTAACATCTGCTGTTATATTCCGGATTAAATCATAGTTGTTTCCCACACTAGCTGGTGGCCAGTAGTTACCCATTCCAATTGACCCTCAAGGGCCAATTTACCACACACATTAGCGAACTCGATTCAGATGATGTCCGATGCCGTTTTTATGATAGACAATAACTTGCATAACCCCCCAAAAAAAAAAAAAAAAAAAAAAAAAAAAAAAAATGGATGAAAAGAAAAAAAAAAAAAAAGAGTTGACAAAAAAAAAAAGCACTAAAATAAAAATTTAAAATAAAACGAGATTCCGATTCACCTTGAAATGATTGCGCTTGGATTTAGGTTCGATTCGGGCTTGTCTCGTGGGCAGACAGCCAGCCGCCGATCCACTGTCGGTCCGACGAACCCAACAACATGCAAATGGTTAGATACAAGATATGTATGTACATGTAAAGGTACATATGTATGTATGTATGTTTGATGCGATAGATGGATATGGAGATCAAAGATGAAGACACCTAATGCTTATGCTATCAGTCGCATTTTCATGCTAATTTTGGAATTTCGGAAATGCAATGTAATGTGGCAACACTGGAAACGAAACTGGAAATGGAGAAGAAATCGAAATTCGAGAAATGGAAATGAAGAACCTGTAGGGTGCGGTTTATGGATTCGAATTTGATGAAAACGAAAGCGTATTGAAGACCGGCCAAACTCGAGGCCGGTCTTTGGGCTGGGTCTTGGTTTTAGGGCTGGAAATTTTAATGAAATGCTTTTGTTTTGTTTCCATCATCATAATGAAGATCGTTGCGCTGGTGATGATGATAGTGTTGATGCCGATTATCATGTTGATCATTACATGGTGCAACAGTTGGGTATAAAAGCGAAAAGTTGCCCATGGTTAGGCATCAGTTGAGCTTGAAGAGGGTTAGGAATCTTGTCATACCCCCTCCACCAAAAAACCCTAAGCGGATAAATAGAAAAAATGAAGGTAATGTGTACAAATCCTTGATCCAAATGTTCTTATTTCTAAAAAACGTTATCGATTGCTCTTACAGGTTTTCGTGTGCTTCTGTGCCTTGTTTGCTGTAGCTAATGCCGGCTTCCTAGGTCTGTTAGGAGGCGGCGGCGGTGGTGGCGGCGGCGGCGGTGGTGGTGGCGGCGGTCTAAAGGCTGGCATTAGCATTGGAGGTGGCAGTTCTAGCGGCGGTGGTGGTGGTTGGAGTTCCGGTGGTGGCGGACATGGCGGTGGTGGATCATATCACGGCGGATCCCATGGCCATGGCCCTGTGCAGGTTGTGAAGGTTATCCACCAGCAGGGTGGATTAGTTGGCGGAAGTTATGGCGGCGGTTATGCAGGTGGTTACAGTTATGAGCCATCTCCTCAGGTCTACAAAGTCAAGGTCATCTCTGGTGGTATCAGTGCTCCCGCACCCTTATATGCCGGACCCGCCCCAGTATATGGTCCTCCTGCTCCTGTCTATGGTCCACCAGCTTCAGTTAAAGTGATCAAGGTATTGCAGGAATCTGCACCAGTTTACAGTGGTCCTTCTGTAGTTGAGTCTGCCGCCCCACAAATCATCAAGGTTGTCCATGAAAGCAGTGGTGTCTCTGGCGGCTCTTTCATTGGAGGTGGCCATATTTCATCAGGACCCGCTCAAGTTATTAAGGTGGTCCATGAAAACCATGATTCCGGTGTCTCCGTAGGCGGCGGTTCCATTTTGGGTGGCCATGCCAAGGTAGTGCGTGTGATCCATGAGCATTCGGCCGGTTCCATTGAGGCAGCAGCTCCAGTTTCATCATATTTGCCTCCTGTTCAGGATTTACCAAGCCCTGTGGCCATTGCTCCTCCCGCCCCCGTTTATACTGCACCTGCTCCAGTTTATTCCGCTCCTGCACCTGCTCCAGTTTATTCCGCCCCTGCACCAGTTTATTCCGCGCCTGCACCTGCTCCAATTTATTCCGCGCCTGCACCTGCACCAGTTTATTCTGCGCCTGCACCTGCTCCAATTTATTCTGCGCCAGCACCAGCACCAGTTTATTCCGCACCTGCACCTGCTCCAGTTTATTCCGCACCTGCGCCTGCTCCCGTGTACAGCGGTCCATCGCCAGTCTTGAGTGTTCCCCACTCAGCACCCGCCCCAGTCTTTGCTCCAGCCCCGGTTGAGGAGGCTCCCTTGCCCATTGGTCATGTGCCTGCCCAAACATACGGCCCACCCCAATACTAAGACTGGCTTCTGCACCTCCACACATACAAGCACACAAACTCATGCACTGTAGGACACTTGAACCCTTCTATTTTTTTCTATTCTATACTATCGACATTTTTCCTACACTCTTCCAAAATAAGTTATTTGACATTTTTTTACACTTTTTTTTTTGCATTTAAAAATAGTAAATAAACAAAATAAAATATACTGTTAAACGAAAAATTGATCGGATTAATATACTTAAGGACATTAGGTACCAAACTAAGAGATTGAACTTTTAGAATTTTCACCAGAGTCGTTGTAGGTTATGTTGAATGCTATGATAAAGATCTTTGTGATTTTTTACACAAATTTCACATCACGGAGACATAACGGTCAATTCTCATCCAACTTTTAAAAGATAAAAACAGTTAAAATTATCCGATACAATTTATAAAGATATCTGAATGGAAAACCCAGTGCTAGTAGTTTAAGTATAACACATATCGTATAACAATCCAATTGGAATATTTCTTAATTTAAAATATTTTTTATTTTTGTCTCATGACTCCGCGGTCCTAGTAAGAATGAATTCTTGTTTCAAGATATATCCCAATCTGAATGCTCAGCATTTTTTGTTTAGGATCAGATTAGACTACCATTTTATAGTAGTAACTTTTATATGAGCGACTCCATATAAACACCACCACAGATATTGATAGATGGGCATTTATTTTTGTAGCACAGTGTAAGTAAAGCGTGAAATTAAACATTTCTATTTGAATATGTTGATTTGTCTTGCGTTTTCTTTTTTTGTTTTTCGATGGGGTTTACACATGTTTAAACACGCGATTAGTGAATGAGAAAAAAAAAATTTATCAATAAATTTGAGTTATGTATGTCTTTAATGTCTTGTTGTTATTGTTGCTGATGTGGTGGTGTTTATATCTCATCAGATGATTATGACGATATTATTTATTCGCTTTTAAGTTTTTTTGTTTTTATTGTTTCATAACACACGATATTGGGGTTCAGTTATGTTTTATTCATTTGCATTTTTGTTTAATGTCTATTCGGCAGCTTTGACCAGCGCCTCAGCAACTTCAACGGCAATGGCAGCCTCTGCCTTGGCCTATGGGATCAAGAAAGGGAATTTTAAATGTATCAATATTGGAATGGAGAAGGGGCGGAAAGATTTGGAAAGCATTTTGTTTAGTTGATTTGTCTTACTTTGTCGTCACTGGCAGAACTCAGCTGAGACTGGTATTTGGAAAGCAGCTGTCGGGCCTCAGCGACATCAATGTCAGACACATTGTGTGCCTCCTCGGCCAGCACTTGGACAGAGGAATCCTCATTGACAGTCACCGATCCACTGGATACAAAGTATTTGGTCAGTTTACCATCATTTTCCAAAACTTGGACAACTCCGGGCTTAAGCACAGCTAAAGACATTAAATGACCAAAAGGCAATATTAGTTAACCAAATCAAGTTTTGTTAGTTTACAGACTCACCCAATGTGGGCACATGCTTGGCCAGGATACCGAAAGCACCGCTAAACGATGGCACATCAATTTGGCGCACCACAGCGGCATCGTAGAAGGTCTTGTTGGCAGCAGCAAAGGTCAGCTTCATCTCATCGGAGTAGCCGCGACGAGATTGGTTCTGGACTAGGCGGGAGCCACGAGTGGCCAACAGGCGAGCATTCTTCACGAACGACATTTTACTTCTGGAGAATGGACAGAACGTTGGAGTTAATAACATTTGCAAATTATGTAACTTTGTAGGTTAGGCTGCCAGGAAGATTCTCAGTGATTCTTGTTGGTGCCGTTGAAAACTTATTCATTGGCTGTCAGCTAATGCCTTTGCTTTTACAAATTACCTTTAATCTGTTGTGGATTGCGGCGGAAAGTAAGAAATTCTACAGAATTATTCGTCGCTGAAAAAAAAACTCGTCCAGTTTCCACCAGTATTGAACATCGGTGAGTCGCTGTTAGTGTAGTGTTGCAAATTGTTTCATTTCTTTAAACGATAGAAGAAATCGATTTTTATTTAGCTGGTGGCCGTTAATCGCTAATTTTGGTATTTTCTTCATTTCCATACAATGTCGAGATTAGAAAAATGCTTTCACACTCACACTAAACAGCTGATGTAAGTTTTTTTTCGTAATTTGTGTTTTGTTTTTTATTTTTTGCCTTCTAGTATTTTGTTTTCCAAAAATTCTGAATTTAATCACAGAAACCTATACCAGTATGATGCGATTGTTTAATGTTGGGCGTCGTTTTGCGGCACTGCGGGAGACTGCGGCTGAGAAAATCGTGTTGCCGGAACGCTTCAAGGGCACAGTCGTAGAGAAGTGGGTAAATTACTGGCAAGGCCTGATGCGAGACTACACCGAGGTGGCCGTAGGTGTAGTAAAAGAGTCATATGCCAAACCCAAAAAAGCCTTGCTGTATGCTACTGGTATTACGTTGCTTTACAAGGCTTCTGTACATAATCCGGACCACGAGGAATTTATGACAATCCTGCGTAAATATACAAATCGCATGATTATGGTGGCCCCCGATCAACAGAATCCGGAAGCTTCTGAGCACCTTATGTTACTGGAACGAGCTATCAACCAAAATAAATTGCGGCTGCTTTCGTTGGGGATATGCACTCTTCTTTGGGTAGATCTGTATGATGCCGACGATTGTACTTATCCTGCCATATGTGAATATACCACAGTGGACATGTATAATTTCCATGAGCGTGTCATCGATATCGGTTTCTGGAATAGATTCTGGCGACTCAAATGGAAAATGCGGAACTATGATGTAAACTATCTGTGATCGTTGAAGACAGGATTAATCGATCAGGGAGGCCATGCGGCATTTTAGCGTTTTAAGAGACTTTCATTGTTGTTCTAATGAAACCAAATCAAATGGAAATTACCGATTGAAAAATGTTATTTATGTACACAAAGGTAGATATTTTTATGTATATCTGAATTATTTCTTTGGTTATCAAGAGGCACTGGCCGGCTGGGGATCTGCCCTCTTGGGCTTGAAATGTGCCTCCAATAGCTGCATGCAGTCGTCCAGTTTGCTCAGGTTATTGATCTTGCCTTGGAATTTGCCTTCCTTGCCATTTCCCTTGCCTTCGAGCAGCTCTAGAAATTGAGGACCAAATTTCTCAACTATCTCTGGATTTCCACGTAGCACAAGATGGCCCTTGGCTTGGCTCCCAGCAGCTACACCCTCGGAAACGGTTAGAAAGTAGAAGATCTCTTCGGGTGCCCGTGATAGGAAAGCATTAATAAAGTCCACCTCAATACCATCGCGACGATGGAGGGCGAAATATTTGGGACGCTCTGCTTTGGGTAAATCCTCCAAGCGCTCTGCCTCTGCATGGGCAAAATCCTTAAGAAGCTGTTGGAAAGATTTGCGAGTCACCTTTACATTTTGCTGTAGCTTCTGAACTAAATCCAAATGCTGTAGTGGACCACCTCTGCAAGATTATACGTTAGATAAAAATTTAAGGAATCTAGAAATTTCTACGTACTTGAGCGCTGCTGTCATTTGCTGCTCGCGCTGAAAGACTTCCGCTAACTTGCGTAATACTCGCTCACCCACCACAAAGTGGACCAACACATGGGTTTTGACTTTCTCGGCATACAGAAGCTTTATGGCTTGCAGTTGTGAGATATTTGTGACATGTGTGCCACAGCACATGTTGGCCTCTACACCCTCAATGTTAACCACACGGGCCAGACCCACATGATCTTTGGGCAAGCCCCGTGGAGCACGGGCACCCTGCAAATCTTGTTCAACTTCAGGATCTATTAGAGCAACGCTGACTTCGCGACCCTCACGTATTAATGTGTTAGCCTTTTGTTCAATGAGATCCAGGGACTCGCGGCTTATCAAATGTGGTGTACTCAATTGAACATACGAGGTACTAGTGCCCAGCCACCAAGATGTCGTATCATATTTAAATTCCCGGTCAAATAAAGCTGAAATTAAATGTTGACCCGAATGTTGCTGCATGTGGTCCAGCCGTCGCTCCCAATCTAAAACCTGAACTACTTCTAAGCCTTCCTCAAAGCTTTCGGGCGACTCCACAAAGTGTATCGCTTGAGTGCCTTTTCGAAGAACACTTCTCACTGGATGGCCACCGATAGAACCATAATCACATGGTTGTCCTCCGCCTTCTGGGAAGAGAATGGTGTCCTCACACACCACATTGAAACCTTTAAGTTGACGCGCAGGTGATCCATTTTGATCTTCACTGGTCCAATCCAAGTTGGCATACTCACAGGATACAATTTTTGTTTTAAACTGTAGCACAATAAAAGGTTAATATTATATAAGAGAATTTAGAAGGAATATAAAGTGAAGTTTTGCATCTTGCCTGCTTCAAAAAGCTATCCTCCTGGCATTTGAACACCATGATGTCATCTATTTACAGTAATTCCCCAGTATCTGCATATGACAGACTGATATGATATGAATTGGGGGCCCCGGTTCACATATGAAATGCATGAAGATTTATCGATATCTAACGATACTTATCGAAAACTGCACTCACCGATTAAAAGCTTAATATTTTGTTTAAATTTAAAAAAAAAACTTAAAAACCGTTGTGGTAGAGTTTATAAGACGAGTTCCTTATTTAATTGATTTTAATTGTTATCATTTTTAAATTGAACACTGTAAAAATCTACACAACGATAGTTTCTTACGTTAATTACTATAGGGCTAAAAACTGGAAGATAAGGTAAGGACGTGACTAAATATATGCAATAAGTTTTTATTAATAAAACATTTTTGGTACTTTTAGAAACCCGTAAATAATAAGCTGGTCCAAAACAAGTCTTCAGCTTGGGGTTTAAAATATTCGTCCTTATATCATCTTTTAATTATTGTTTATATGAAGATAATTCCACAAAGCAAAAAGGGGGGTAAGATACGGCTTAGGATGCTGTTGAGTCGACCTAATTTGCCATAGATTTGACCAAGTTATGTCCTCCAGCTGTTTCCACCATTATGATTCTGAGTGGCTATCTCTGTTGTTCTCTTTGCTTCTTGGTCTGTTTACACATATTCATTCATTGCCCCTGACCTCTCAACGAATATACACCCACTCTCACACCCGCACACAAACAAATATGTATATACCACCCACAAAGTTTGTTAGCCATCTCGCTCTACATCATGGGCCTTCTGCATAAGTTTGAAGCTGCGTCTGCGCCTCCAAAAAGTGAGAATTTCTTCTTCCATTTAATCGGGCCCGTAATGTTTCGTCATGGCTGTCGGCTCAACAGTTAACTGGCAACGTCCTTTAGCAAAGCATCGCAGACGTTACGTCAGGACGTAATACTAACGATATTTTTTTGTTGTCCTAAGAGTCTGGATTTGTGTGTGTCTGTTTGTGTTCGTGTACGTGTGAGTGTGGTGTCTCTCCAATCGAATATTATAAGAAGACAAGGAGCAACAGCAAAAGGCGGCTCGGACAAATAATCTAAAGTCAAAATCCTTACAAGGGCCAACATCCTACAATTTCTACCTACCATCCGACACGTGCAATTTTCCACTCATAAGTCAATATAAAGTTCGCTCAATTGGCGCTTTTGCATTGGACCTGACTAGACCCGCGATTATATAAGGTCAAAAAAGAGTAAGAAACTGCATCTAAAAAGTAGATAAGTGCGTCCTGTTTTCAAACAGGACTAAACAAGCGCATTCAACAAAGACAAAAAAAAAAAAGGAAAAAGAAAGAAAAAAAAACGGAAAAAGTTATGATGTGTGTATCCAAAAGCTAAAAGCAGCCTACAATAGAGAAGCCATGACAACAATAAACCCATCACCACCCATCCACCACATAGAGTGTCCTTTTTTTCGCTCATAATAAAAAAATAAATGAAAAACTAAGTAACTAATTGCCTTACAAAGGGTAGGGAAAAGAAAAGCTAAAAGCAAAAACTGGGTGCTGTGGGCGGAGGTACAGATTGATTGATTATGCTACCATTTGCACTTGTCACGCATTTCAAATAAATGTCACAATATATGTATACATGTTAACCCTTAAGTCCCTGCACGAAACTCACACCAACCTAATGCGTAAAATAACTCAAACTCCAACTCCAACTCCAAATCCAATACAAATTCAATATCAATTTTCATTATTCTCTCATGTCTTTTTTACCACAGTAAAAATGGCACCGTAATTAACTAGATGCACAACTACACACAGCATGAACAGTATCCTTGGTATTTAGTGCTCTGACAAATGACTAAAAACGTATGCAACGAATATGTGTCGATTAATTGATTAACTGTTAAATGTTAAAAAATTTATCCTGTTAGTCACATGAACAAAGCGAGCCAAGTGCAACAAAGTTTAACTAACTGAATGAAAAAGTGTTAGCATACTTTTAGGCACCAACGCACTTAAAATACAAAAATAACAACCACGCACTATAATAATAACTGCACCTACATATAAACACACATATCTCTTCACATATTTAACTAAACAAATATATATATACAAATATATATACAAATATATATATTCTTCATACAACTATATAAAAACTTCATCAACTATGGCAAACACAGCACAATTATTGCGCCGCCAAAGCTCCAGGGATATTGTGCTTAAGAGCCAAAAGAGCATCGATCAATTGGAATTAAGGGTAAGTAACAAGTAAATAAATATATGTACTATATGTAGCTCTAACTGTATTAAAGATTAGATAGAATATACTAAAAACAACATTATGTGTAATGTATAGAGGCATTCTATTAAATTTATTGTTTAAATGTTATGTTAGAAGCGAACTATAGTTGAACCAATTTGAGGTTATAATGTCATTTTTAAAATTTTATTACATTTTATAGGAGTTACGTGGTCGATTGGTACCAAAAGAACATGGCATTAGTCATCATCATCACACATCGCTCCATCATCATCAACCCATGTATGGGGCCACAAATCAGGGCTTCATGTCCGATGCCTTTGACGAGTCATCTGAGTTGGAACAAGATCCACCATTTGGTTCCGAGGCCAGTACTAGTAAGGCCAAAGCTGAGCTTGTGGCCGCTGCAACAGAGCAACAACAGCAGGATATGGTCGAAGGCGAAAAGGAGGGTGAAGAGCGTGAGAGTTGGGATAGCAAGATAATGTTCCTGTTGGCCACCATTGGGTATAAATAATTGAGATATATAGAGATACATATTATCTGGTTTTAATAACATCTATTCCGTTTCGTTTCAGGTATGCAGTTGGACTTGGAAATGTTTGGCGTTTTCCCTATCTAGCGCAAAAGAATGGCGGTGGTGCCTTCCTAGTGCCCTATTTTATAATGCTGTGCATTCAGGGTATACCTATATTCTATTTGGAATTGGCCATCGGTCAAAGATTACGCAAAGGTGCAATTGGTGTATGGAGTCAAGTGTCACCTTATTTAGGTGGCATTGGCATCTCATCCGCTGTGGTCAGCTACATTGTGGCCTTGTACTACAATACGATAATTGCTTGGTGCCTGATCTATTTGTTGCATAGTTTTGAATCCCCATTACCTTGGGCAGATTGTCCAACACGTTTGTATGCCAATTACACGTACGATCATGAGCCGGAATGTGTAGCATCATCGCCTACACAATATTATTGGTATCGGACAACTCTACAATGTTCGGAGAGCGTTGATATGCCGGAGAACTTTAACTATCATATGGCCATTGCCTTGATGGTGTCCTGGTTTTTGGTCTACATCTGTATGGTTCAGGGCATTACGTCGTCTGGAAAAATTGTATATATGACAGCCATATTTCCCTATGTGGTGCTTATCATATTCTTCTTTCGCGGCATTACTCTGAAGGGGGCATCTGATGGTGTGGCCCATTTGTTTACACCACGATGGGAGACATTACTTGATCCAGTTGTATGGCTAGAGGCGGGCACACAAATTTTCTTTTCTCTGGGCTTGGCTTTTGGTGGACTAATTGCCTTCAGCTCATACAATCCGGCTAATAATAACTGTTATCGTGATGCCATTTTGGTATCCCTGACAAATTGTGGCACTTCAATGTTTGCCGGTGTGGTGGTCTTCTCTGTGATTGGTTTCAAGGCCACGGCCACATTTGATCGCTGTACGGAGGAGAGGAATGGACTAATATCACAGAATCGTACACAGAACTTACCCATCTGTGATTTGGAAAGGGAATTGGCTAATGTAAGTGGCAACTCTGCGTTCGGCTAACTAAATTTCACCTAACTTTTCTTTCTTTAGAGTGCCTCTGGCACAGGATTGGCCTTTATTATCTTCACCGAAGCCATTAATCAATTTCCTGGTGCTCAACTTTGGGCCGTCCTCTTCTTTTTAATGTTATTTACTTTGGGTATTGATTCACAATTTGGCACTTTGGAGGGTGTTATCACATCGCTGGTGGATATGAAACTCTTTCCCAATCTGCCCAAGGAATATTTTGTTGGAGTAAGTATGATGTCCATACCTTCATATTATATTTATATTATCCTTTGGATTTTAGGGACTATGTTTCTCCTGCTGTCTGATCTCTATGTGCTTTGCCCATGGTGCTGGCAGTTATATATTCCAATTGATGGACAGCTTTGCTGGCAATTTTCCATTACTAATCATTGCCCTGTTCGAATGCCTTTCGATAAGTTATATTTATGGAGTGCGACGTTTTTCGGATGATATTGAAATGATGACGGGATCAAGACCAAATTTCTATTGGATGTTCTGTTGGAAGTATTTATCACCCTGTGCCATGGTCACCATATTGTTGGCTTCATTTTATCAACTCTTGACCGAGGGTAGCAGTTATCCGGCCTGGATTGCAGCCAAAGGAGCAACAGAATCGATGGAATGGCCACATTGGTGCATTGTAGTTGCATTTATGTTGATATTGTCATCTATATTATGGATACCAATTGTTGCAATCCTGCGGTAAGTTATAAACGTTGAGAGAACAAAAAGGATTTGGAATATGAGTTATGAATGTGAATTAAGAGAATTTAAAAAAAAAAAAACACAAAAGATCATTGACGAATATACAGGATACAGAAGAGAAAAACGTAAAAGAGCTTTCGGGAAGTCCAAGATAAAAATGAATACGTCTTTAAAAAGAATCTAAAATTCCGTGTACAAATTTTCGATAAGTTCCAAAGGACAGTCTTCTTATTAAACAAAAAGGAAAATCAATCATAAACCTATTCAAATATTCCTGATTCCAAAAAATACCGCAAAGTTATAAAAATAGAATACTAAAATATGAATTTTTCAATATATTTACAGTCTCTGTGGCATTAAAGTCGTTGAGGATTCCGATCCAGCTTGGTTTCCTGTTGCAGAACTTAAAGAGGTCCATGGGATTGTACCTCATGAACCAACTGAATTGGAACGAAGTATATTCTGTTTCAATATGGATGGAACGGAGGGTATGTGCTGTCCCAAATATGGATTACCCGAAAAGTCACTCGAAGAGGAGGAATAAATTCAAGCAATTTAATAATGACACCGATAAACGGACAATAACTTATAATAATAATAATAACAAAAAAGTATAATTTACAAATATAAAAACAAAAGAGATTGTAAATATGGACAATAATAACTAAACCAAACACACTCACCGATATCGAAATCAATTGAAACAGCGACATCGATGTCTACGCTTACAACAAGACAACATATATAGAAATCCTACTAATTGATACAAAAATACATAGTCCCAAAGACTGTACCAACAACAATAGCAACCAAAAATATACATACATATATATATATATATATATATATACATATACATATATATCGGTGAAAACTAAGCGCTAATGGGCGCGGTTTCATTAAGGCATAGCAAAAGTCTATATAGGAAATATTTCCGCATAACTTTATTAGTAAGGGCCGTGCCATAAATATATGTATTTGACTTACCAAATTGTCTATAAGGAAATTATGAATATTGTAATAATTTCTTTTCTTTTTTATTTGTTTTATTTTGTTGTTGTTGTTATTATTAATTTTCTTTGTGTTGTTTTGTTTTTGGGTAAACATATCCGATTTTATGCCATTACCAAACTAAGACAAAAGTGAAATTTTCGCTTTATATAGAGGTACTTGCTGACTATATCTATTATATATATATATGTATATATACATATATACATACATACCTACTATAATATAGACCTTTACAAGTATATGGAAATTCTGTTGGGCGTTACTTTCTCATATCATGAAATATATAAAACATAAAAACCACAGAGCACCACCTATATTATATACATACATATACATACATATACATATATATATACATACATATATATATATATTAAATTTATATTTATACATACATATATATCATTCTTTGTTGTGATCCGCTCGGCTTTCTGTGTTGTTATTACTCAAACAAAAAAAAAAAAAAAAAAAAAGGAATCATATCATAAAAAATACAAATCAGTAATTGAATTTCAATGTTGAACAAAAATAACAAAAAAAAAAATGATGAAAAACCTAGCAAATATTTGCATTTGTTCTGTTTTTGCTCCAAATGGATTACCTATATATATATATATATATATGTATATATACATATGTATATACATACATATATAATTATGTATTATAATTATTATTAATATTTACTTGTTGATATCAGCTCATTGTACTTATGATCTACATTTTTATAGAAATTAAAATCTCTCCTTCCCACACTCTCCATATAGTATACATCTGTAGAAAGATCAGACTATATATAATACGCCTAAAACAAATGAAGGAAAACGCAACCGTTCAACAAGTCCAAGAAAAATATGGAAAAAGGGAATTATTAGATAACATTGCATTGAGATATTATTCTCATACAAATTCGATATACAATATTATATATACATATATATATATATATCTATATATACATATGTATATTAAAATATATTTATATTTATGTGTGTTAAAAACCAAAAAATGTAAACGAGAAAAAAAAACAAGTTACAAAAAAACAAAATCAAATAAATTTAACAGAAATCTGTATTATTTTATGGTATATCTGGCATATATATATATATATATATATATATATATATATATATATATATATATATATTTAAGAGTTATTAATGTTGACAATAAATATAAATTCAGTTACACATGCAAAAAAATAGTTACTTATAACCATTGCTCCTCCAACCCGTCTCTATCCCCAACGATCCATTCTTTTTCACAAAATAGTATTAATATTAAATTCCTTATATATATATATACATACATATATATATGTATATATATATACAAATTGTATTATCTATGTTGATGTAAAATCATTCGTACTGATAATGTGAAAAATAGTTAAAAAAAAACTAACAAAAAACCAAACTAAACAATTATAATTTCAACAAATTCATGACAATAAAAATTCCAAATATTATATTATGAAATTAAAAACTTCAAGCTTCCAATTTCAGGTAAAAAAAAAAAGCTTCCCATTTTTTGTGTCTTTTTTTTTATGGATCTGTAACAAATCAGGTGAAGAATGTTTATTCTATTCTAAGAATCAAAAGCTTTTTAAAAATGTCATATCCTGGCTAAGTACCAAGAGAGGTCTCCATCTTTTTGGAGCTTTTTTTTTTTATTTGTTCGCACAAAAAGCTTAGTCAAGCTTATCATGCATGCCTAACGGTAATTTATGAACAATTGTAAACTGTGGCCCACAGAGCGCAACATAGACGGAAATCTTAAAGAGCAACTACTCTTTTACTGACTACCGATTACCGGCTACTATTGGCTACCTACTACCTAGTAACAACTACCGTCTAATGGGTGGCCAAGTGACCAAAGAGCTTATTGTTTCGTTCAGGGAGGAAGAAGGTTTCGCTTAGACCAGTGATAAAAGCCGTTGTCCATCGTCTCTGCGCATCAAATTAGCGGAAAATTACAACTTGTTGCTGGTAACTTTACTTTCTGCATATTCCGAGTGCAGTTTTACATTCCGCTGATTGCACACACAAATTAAAAAAAAAAAACAACAGTTTTTTCCTTCTTTTTCTTCTTTTTGTTTCTTCTTTTTTGTTTTTAGTTTTTGCATAAAAGATTTGTAATTAAAAGTTAAAAGTAGAAAAAAAAATCAACACTTAACAATTGCTCATAGAGCGAGGAAAGTTTTTCTTTTGTAATTTGTTTTTGGGTTTTTTTTTTATTCAGTTTTTTATTCCATTATTTCTTTTCAAAGTTTTTTGGTTAGCGGAAATTTGTTGACTTGTTAAAGGCGACACCTGTTGACATGAAGGAAAATCTATGGCATAGTTTTGCAGTCATGACAACTATGTTAAAATTATGTTAAAGACATACACACACACACACACACTCATAGATCGAACAATGCAATAACTAGTCAACCTTAAACGGACAGACAGAGATAGACAAGTTGCCTCAGGTGCTGAAAACAAATCCACAGAGAAATATCTACAAAGTTCGAGTATGTTGTTTTTGGATAGAAAAGACCTCTGAGTTACTGAGAGGCATAGATAAAGATACAAACCAACAAGAGCTTATAGGCAAAAGGTGTATTAGTATGAGTATATTCATACACACATACATAAGTATGCATGTATGTATGTATATGAGCCAGGTGAAACAAATGAAATAGCTAAAACGAATGCTGCAAAAAACCAAAACCAAAACCAAAGAAAAACCAAAAAAAAAAAAAAAAAAAAAAATAAAAAAAAAACAACTTACAAACCAATGACGACGTTTATGTGGCCAAGATTGGTATGCACAGTGGTGTAAATTATGTTTACAATTTTTTAGTAACAAATTTACTTTTAATATAACATTTCAGTCTTATTTGGAACCAGTTAAAGTTTACTGCTTGGATTGAAAGAAAAAGAACTAGTTCTTTAGTTGCTTTTGGCACAGGTGCACAAAAACCTGTTTACCAATCTGCCACCAAATTTTTTGCCCCACTGTAGACATAGCACTAAGGCAGCAGCAGCAGCCGCAAACAATTAACTTTGGCAACAAACGAGTACTACAACAATAACAACAACAACAACTACAAACAGCAATAGCAAGGGTAATAATCAAGTAACGGCGACGTTGACGTTGACGTCGACTCGACTGCACTTCACAGTGGTAGATTCAAACATAGAAAATGTAAAAATTAAATATATTACATGAATACCAATTAACATACTATTATTAATAAACTTGGACAGATTTATATTCATATATGTATGTATAAAACTATATTTACTAATCAATGTTAAGGAAATAATAATAAGCTAAATGTTTCGGTTTCTTTCTTTTCCTTTTACTTTTTTGGGCAGCCATCTAGTCAATTACAAGCCAGTGTGCACCTGTGCTTGCGCTTGCTGAGCGCTGCGCCTGCGCACTTAAACAAATTCTCAAACTACTTGGCATTGTTTTTGTTTCGCTGCTGCTGGCTCTGCGCTGCTGCCGCTGTTGGTGCTGTTACTGCTGCTGCTGCTTTTGCTGGTTGAAGCAATTTTGTTGCTGCTGCTTTTTAGTTTTTGTTTTCTTGAAAGCAAAAATTAAAACAAAAAACAAAACACAAAAAAATAACGAAAACAACAACTACTGCGTCGGCAGCAGCAGCACGTAGAAGTTAAAAAAAAATAAGCACCAGCACCAACAACAACAACAAAACTCCCAATCCCTGGCAAAACACGCCAACCCAGCGCGACTTTGTTGCTGCGGTTTTCAGTTGCCAGCGCGATTTTGAATGAGTTGTACGCGCCGCAAGATTTGAAAGAAATTCGAAATACCGAATATAAGAAACGAAAAGAAAAAAAAGCACCGTGATACCGAGATATCTACGTGCATGCGTGATATACCACCCCCACCCCTAACTATTTGTCCCCCTCACCTAATATTCATTGAGATCTGTATAGTTATTTGTAATACATGATTGTAGATTTTTTTTTTATGAAAATACTTCTTATTTTTTTCGGTGTGTGAGTGTGTGTGTTTTGTGCCGACAAATGAAAAGTGTGTGTGCAGCAAGCGGCGAATGCAGGCCAACAACAACAACAACAACAACAACAGCAGCAGCAACAACACTATTAACAACAACAGCAACTGGTAAGGCGCCTTCAAATATTTTCATCGGCATCCAAGTGGCGCGCTCTTGCCCAGGTTCAAGTGTAACCAGTTTCCAGGTCTCCAAAAAAAAAAAAAAAAAAAAAAAAAAAAAAAAAAAATATATAATAATAATAAAAACTGAAAAAAACGCCGCATACGTTCAATATTTCAAGTTCCACCTTGGGGGGACAGCTATTCAAATTTAAATCTTGTTCTTAACAGCGTCTGGTTCTTGTTTGGGAAATACCCTTCGAATCTTTGGGCATCTTCGATTTATATATATAAAAAAATACTCTATAAATTGACAGATGTACTTAAATGTTGAGGATGCCACAAAATATATATATATATATATCATTTCTATATATATAAAATAGTTTTCCAAAAAAGGAATGATTTTTTCATAACTTATCTGTTAAATTTAACAAAATTTATTTTCATGTGAAATTTCACAACACTTCCTTACTTTGCTCCTAGACTTTAGACTTAAAATAAGATAGAGAAAAAATATTTCAAATATTTTTCTAGAACAAGTTCATTTACTTATTTAAAGACCTTCATTTTTGGAAAACCTTTCAAAAAGAGTTTCCTCTCTTAAATTTTATAATAATCTAGGGTATTAGCCAAGTCTAAGTTGTCTTTAGCTTATATTTTTTAATTCCCTCGATTCTTTGAATACATTTTGCGGTTTTGTGTTTATCATTATTATGATGATTGTTTTTTTTTTTTTTTTTTTTGGTATTCTTTTGTTTTTTTTTACGTGTTCTTTCAACGAAAAACGAAAAATAACCATCTTCAGCTTAAATGTCAAACTGAGAGCGAGATGCTGGCTTACATACTTAAAAATAAAAAAAAAAAAAAAAAAGCTTGTGTTTTATTTTTTTGTTTCTTACTCATTTCAATTCTCTATTTAATGCTGTCTTCCTCTCTCTCTCTCCCCTCTCTCTTTCTATATATCTCTTATTTTTTTGCAGTAAACGCAAACTAACTGTATATTAACCAGGCAACGGTCAGTGGCAGCGGCAGCGGCAGCGGCAACAAGTGGAACAACAAGTAGATGCAGTTGTAATAGAGGAATACCAATAAAAGAGGAGGAATATAAAAACAAAAACAAAACAAAAAAATTGAAATTTAATATTGCCGGCGCATCAAATTACTAAATGCTATAAGAATCATGGCAGCAGCAACAGTAACAGCGACAACAGTAACAACAACAACAACAACTGAGTTGGATTTACGCCAAAGGCCTCTGCGCGGTATTTCAATAATCATTGAATCTGCCGAACCAACAACAACAGCAGCAACAGCAACAGCGAATAATAACAACAACAATACTGAAATGTCGCTCAAGTCACAGGCTAATGCTGATGCTGGTACTGGTACTGGCATGTTGCTGGCATTTGGCGACAATACAAGCAGCAACAGCAACACTAACACTAGCAATAACAACAACAGCAATATTGTTAATGATTTGGAAACTAGTTACCAAACAACAGAAGCCTCCAAAAAAACCAAAATCTATCCACAATTATTACTTCGCATAGGCCAAACAGAAGATCAGGGAGAAATTGCTGTAGCAAAAGCAAAAGCAACAACAACATCAACAGCAATCCCAACACCAACAACTATTATCAGCTGCAATGTTGGCTCAGATGAGACTCGTAATATATTGCCAGCTGAGTTAGTTGCTCTTACTGCAACTCCAACTCCAACTCTAACACCAACAACAACATCAAAGAGTGGTGAAATATTAGAGAGCTCTCTCACAAGCAAAGATATTGTAGTTGTTGGAGCAGTAGCAGCATCAGCATCAGCAGCAACCACATACGATAGTCCATTGAGTGCAGTGACCGAAACAGTTGCCAACTGCACGCCTCAGCATACGGTCAAAATACAGATAGCCAACGGTCAAGATCATAATACGCGTAGGCTAGGTAAACAGATAAGTGTTGTTAAATTGAATGACAGCGAAATGGTATTGCAACAGCAACAGCAGCAACAGAAAGAAAAGCAGCAAGCAACATCTCAAAGTACACCCACATCGGTATCACCGACCAACTATCAATTATGCTATCTAGTATCCAGTGGTCAATATTCGCCATGCGAAACATTAGACAGTGGAACTGGCAGCGATTTGGAGAGCATCAAGTCACCCACTCAAGAAGTTAGCAATGTACCCAAATTGCAATTGCATTTAAAAACGACACGTATACGTGTTAATGACACAAATACCAATACAAATACAAATTCAAATACAATCACAAATCTAAATACGAACACAAATCAGCGTGCCTATAGCCTAACCGATAGTGAGGAATGTTGTGATGAGAATGAGAGTAATACATCATCATTAAGTTGTGATTCCCTACATTCAAATGAGGCCATGCCCCATCATACAAATGGTGGCAATCTCTTACCCAGATCACTATTAAGGGATATACGTGATATATCAAATGTTACAAATATCGATAATACTATTATAGTGAAATCATCCACATCAACTACCTTTCCGGCGACAAAAATCGATGGTCGACCCTTACAATACGAAGCAGATCAATATTATAATTTTCATGTCAATGAACATGATAATTTTCGTAGTTTTGGTAATAATACGAATTCCATAATCTATGATTCATCTGGTTATACTCAGGATGCAAATATTAACAATGAAGATCATGTTGATCATGATGATGATAATGATAATGATGAGGCATTTGCTGGTTATAAAGATGTCATCAGGCATACGAATCAATTGTCATCAATATCATCGGCAACAATACGTTCAGCCAAGGGTACAGTAAGGGGGGTCAAGAATCGTGTGCGCAATGGAGTAGCCACATTCTTGCAATTGCAACAGCCCACTGTTAAGGTGAGTACAATGAATCAATTACAAGTGAATATTATATGCAATCTATTCATATATTTTTGTATTCAATATGCCAAAGGTTTTCATAACTTTTGTTTTTTTAGTTTATTCATTAATTTCTATACTTAATGATTCACTGTTGTATATTCTGAATGGAATTATTTCATTCACTTTTATATTCATTGCAAAAGTTTCACCATTTGAATGTTTACTTGGAGTTTTTGATTGTTTTTTTTTTGTGTTTTTTTTGGTTAGTAGCGTGGGTTAAATTTTAGGTCGACGACTTCCACGCCCACACACACACACACACACACACACACACACACACACACACAGTGACACACTCACATACATTCACAACCACTCATATTGCATTATGTAATTGCATATGTATTTCTGTGAGTGGTTTTTATTTGTATTTTACCGCCTTCGGTTCAGGAAAACTTAAAAAAAAAATATCAAATTTGTTTGCTCACGTTTCTTCTTCTTCTTTTTGTTGTTGTGTGAAAGTAATGCATTGAATGATTCATAAAATACAACAACAAACTCAAAATTGATTCATACGGCTTTGGGTTTTTTTTTTTGGCTAAGCTAATAAATTGGTTTTATATATTTTTTCTTTTTTTTTTTTTGAGAAACTTTTTTTCTGTTTATTTTCTACTTTGGCCATTTCTTTTTTTATTTAATTTTTTCTTTGTTACCTCTTTGACGATATGGCCAAGCGTAAAGACAATTAACACCTCCGATGTCTATTTACAGATATCTTAATTTACCGTTAAGTGGCTTAATATGTCAACTTCCACCTAAACCCTTCCCCCTCCCACCAACACTTATTAAACCATAGCACACAGTACAACCTAATTTTTCATATATATATAAAGTCTGTATATAGAAAGCCCAACTTGATAGGGCCATATCTATATATGTATGAATATATATAAAGGAAAAGCTTGTTGAGAAAGTTTTGTCACCGGAAGTAGCTACAAAACTCACTTAGATACTTAGATACTTAGATACTTAGATAGATAGATAGATAGATAGTTAGTTGGTTAGATGGCATGGCTGCTTAGATAGATGTCTAAACTTGGCTAAATGTAAGCTTATAAATGTCTCATTTGGTCTCTTGACTAATTGCAAATGCTTTACTTTTGATTTCTATTTTTTTTTTTTTTTTGTGACTTTCTTTTTAGTATTTTTTATTTTTGTTTTGTTTTTGTTTCATTTATTTCATCTTTTGCTCTGTGTGCTACTTTTTTGAAAGTTCTTAATGGGGCGACCCTCAAGACCTGCTGCTGCTGCTTGACCCATTTACCAAACATTTTGCGATTGGCCAATAAAGCAAAACAAAAGACATAAAAAGAAAAAACCAACTTAAATTGCAGTGTTATTGAGTTTGCATTATACACGCATTGCTTAAATTAACAAAAAAAAATATATATAAAAAAAAAATAAAATATATAAAAAAATAAAGAAAAAACTTAACAGTATCTTTACATATGTATATATTTCAATATATATGTTTAACAAAAATAAAAACAACAACAACATTATATTATAAAATCTGTCTAGTCATCTCATATGTTTTGGGGGCTAACCGATTTGCTTGTCTTCGCCCATTGTTACAACGTTTCAAGCTTGCAAAATCAATTTACACAGATTTTATATTTTTTTTTCCTTCTCTTTTTTTGTTGTTGTTGTGAAGTAAGGCCAACCCTTTTACAAGGATGACCACATTATGCATACTTTAGGTTATTTCTATTGTTAATTTTTCGTTTTTTTTTTTTTTTTTTTGTTTTTCTTATTTATAATAATTGTAATTTTTGATATGAAGAAACTTTTAACTATTTTTATAACTCATACGCCCCATTGACAAGCATGATTTTACTTTTAGCAAAATATGTAGATTTCTTATAAGATTTCGAGATTTAAAAAGTTAAATCATAAAAGTAACCCATTTTGGTATTATTATTATTACATATATTTTAAATAATTTTTTGGTATTTGGAATAATACAAGAAAAAAAAGTAATGCAAATGGTTATAATACTTAATATTAATAGGTATTTTAAAATGTTATTTAAATATTTTTATTGGTTTTTGCTTTATTTCTGAATAGAAAAACTATTATATAAGATCTATGTCTATCTATTTAAGATCCTTTTCGTTCTATATAAGATCTATATCTATCTATAAAAGATCTCTATCTATCTATCTATCTATCTGTATAAGATCTATGTCTATCTTTTTCCTTTTTTATAAAATCTTTATCTATCTATATAAGTTCAATATAAAATCTATATTAGATTTCTATCTTTCCATATAAGATATATTTCTATCTGCAAAAGATCTCTATCTATCTATATGAGATCTATATCTTTCTATATAACATCTATATCTATCAAAGATCCAAATTTAGCTATTTAAGATCTTTATCAATATAAGATCCATTTCCATCAATATAAGATGTTAATCTATCTATATAAGATCCATATCTATCTATATAAGATATAAATCTCTTTATATATCTCTTCTCTGTATATCTATTTATATACGATCAATATTTATCTATATTAGATTTCTATCTATCCATATAATCTATATCTATCTTTAAAAGTTCTTTCTTAATAACATCTATATCTATCTATTTAAGATCCATATCTATCTATATAAGATCTATATGTTTCTATATAAGATTTGTATCTATCCATAAAAGATCTCTATCTATCTATATAAGATCTATATATTTCTATATAAAATCTATGTCTATCTATATAAGATCTATATCTTTCTATATCTATATCCATATAAGATGTATTTCCATCAATATAGGATGTGTATCTATCCATAAAAGATCTATATTGCTATACGATCTATATCTATCTTTAAAAGTTCTTTCTATATAACATTTATATCTATCTATTTAAGATCTATATCTATCTACATAAGATCTATTTCCATCCATATAAGATGTGTATCTATCCACAAAAGATCTATATTGGCTTATATAAGATCTATATCTATCTTCGAAAGTTCTATATCTATCTATATAAGATCTTTATCTTTCAATACATATATTTTACCATACAAGAGAACCTTTTATAAGAAAAAATAAAGAATTTGAAAGAGATCTCAAATGATTTCTGAGCAATAATTAAATATAGATGATTAGGCCCAAAAATCTTAGAAATTCAAAAAAAAAAAAGAGTTACAATAAATCTTTATGCTAGTATGAGTCCAAATTTAATTTGCCTTCAAATTGTTGGCTAAACTTTCATTTTATGTTGGTTTATTTTTGGCATTAGGCATTTCGTCAATGACCAATTTTAGCAGCAAACATATTTTAAAGTCAAATTAGCCAAATTATATTTTAATGGCTAAAAACAAAAAAAAAAAAATAAAACTCTCCACTCAAGTGAAGTGACCGCGACTCGTTTTTTAAGTTGAAGTTGATTTTGGCTAAATACTAAAACAAAACAACAACAAGAACAACCACAACAACAAAACTAAAACAGGCCCAGGCAAAAAAGCAAAAGTCAAATGTGGCTCATAAAATATGATTAGATTTGTTCAATATGTTTGTTATTGGACTTTAATATTGTTGTTGTTGTTGCTGTAGTTGTTGTTGTTGCTGTTGCATAATTAGCGCATTAGTCGCTCTTTATTATTATAATTTTTCCATTTTTTTTTTCTTTCTTTAAAATGCTTAAAAAATTATGCAAGCATCTGCAAAATTGATGATTAGTTTTCGATATACGATTTTTGTCGTTTTTCTTCTTCTTTGCTGCGAATAATTATATTTGATGTTAAATTTCAAGGTTAAACAATTTTTAAGAGACAACGAACAAAAAAAAAAAAACAAATAAATAAAATTAAAATTAAAAGAAAAGAATGATGCATGATAATAGAAAAATAATAAAAATAAAAAAAAAAAATAACCCAAAGGGGAAGTTTGAATACTATTAGTAACTTAAATATCAACTCTAACTATAATGAATTGATTATCTATTGTGAAACTGTATAATTTATAAATACAAAAGATTAGTCAAATTTAGAAACACTTTGGGAATGAAACGAAACGGAAATGAAAAGAGAAACGAAGGAACTTTAACTAAAGGAATCACAAAAATTGAAATCATGAAATCAAGTTTTAAACTTTAAAAAGTATTATGAATAGGTTACAATATATGTATATAGTATATATATATAATATTAATAAGTACATATATAATATATATAATATAAATAGGTATAAATATGGTATATATATTTATAATATTATCTGATTTATTTAAGTAACTTGTATGCAAATAGCAACTTACAATCTATCAAATTTTGGTTTTTGTTTTTCTTATTAGATTGTTTATTAATTTTAATAATAAATAAAAAAAAGTCTTAGGAATTGATAGATATATGTATATAAGAAGACTGTATAGGTATAGAGCGAGAAAGAGAAAGATAGAGATCTTTAAAATGAAATCTTTTAGAAACACAGATCTTAACTCAAATTATAAACATCAACACTTTGATTCAAGATATGTATGTAGTTATACAAAGTAGGGCATAGCTAAAGAGAAAAAGAGAGAGAGAGAGAGAATGAAAAAAAAGAGAGAGAGATAGAGAGAGAGAGAGACAGAGAGAAAGAAATAGAGCCTTAAATGGACACAAATCTAAACCTAAATTATAAACTTCAAGATTTTAACTGAATATTTTAATATTATAAATTAATATTATAGAACAATGCTGCTTAACAATGTTAATTTAAAATATAAAAAAAATTTATGAAAAAAAAATTAAACAATATTTTTCATACATTTTAATTGATTATTCTTAACTTTGTAATTAGTTAGTTAGCATATATATTAGCTTTAAAGATATATCAAATAATTAGTAGTAAATCTATCTATGTATAACTGTTTACACTATATGTATGTATATGTATGTATACATATATATTTTTTTTGTTTTTATGATTCCCTCTATTCGTCATGAAAGTGAAAATGAAATTTTTACGTGACCGCTGAGAGATTTTTTTTTGTTTTCTTCCATTTTTCTTTCTCAGTTTTTGTTTCTTCGAACATTGTTTGAGTGTTGCATGAGAGTCATACAAAGATATATATATATATATAGTTTTTTTTTTTTTTTTTTTTTGGTCTCGGGCGTCTGGTTGAGGGCATTTGCTGCATTTTAATTTCGATTTGCATTCAAAAGAAAGCCACTGAAAATGAGCTTATTAAAATAACCAATTATTGCCAAATTGTTGCCTCAGTTCATGTCAGGTTCAGGGCTTGGAAACTAAAGCAAATGAAATGAAATGAAATGAAACAAAATGAAAGTGAAATGAAATGTTTCACTCTGTTTGCGGTGAGTGTTTGTGGTACGGATACGTGTGTGAATTTATGCAAACTGTAGTTGTAAGGAATGTGACAGAAGATAGTGAAAGAGATGGATATATATGTAGAGAGTTGTTTATTATAGCCACACGATTATTCAAATCAGTTGTTAATATAATAAATTAAACATGTTTAATTATATGCAATGAAATATTTATTTAAAACTTGTCATTATTAATTAGTTGGCATAATAAATTGAATTTTCCTGCTTATGTATGATAAAATGTTGCCAGATTGTTTTGAAAATGTTAAGAGAGATCTTATAGATATGTTATCGATTGTTTTTATTCAAAAGTATTTTTCGATTCTTGGCTTTGGCATATGAAAAATTACAATTTTTCTTTTATCTATCTATTAGATATATTGATATGTATATCGATATATATATTTATATAGTTAGTAAAATTCAAGCATCTTCTTACTACTTAAAGATCCCCCCCAAAAATGCATAAATTATGCAATTGTCTTGATGTTGATAATGATATTTCCTTAAAGCGTCTTGGCCTTCTTTAGCTTGTCTGGCCAGTTTCATTACAACTTGGCTTATATAATGCCATGGGCATATATTTCTTGTGACGTATTAATTGAACTTTACATTCAATCGGTCGATCAATGATCATGCCATATGTTGTATGTTGCATATATACAAATCTAGAGGCAAATGTTGTCCCATTAAAAAAAAAAAAAACTCTTGCTTGTTGCTTGCTGAGAGATCTCAAAAGAGTGGCAACTGGCAGGCAATCCTCTAATCGACGCTTGACGATCGTAAGTGACCTGCTTTCTCTTTTTTGTTATAAATTTTTGGTTGATTTTTTTTCATCTTTTCTTTCCACCTCTTTTCTTTTTCTCTCTCCCGTGTGGAGTGCACTTGTTGAGAGATTCTGCAGCAGCACGTGTTAAATTTTTTGTTGATTTTTTTTTATTCAGAGATGACTTCAAAAGCCTTAAACTTAAAGATTAAGGCCATTCATTTGTTTATTAGTTAGAGGCTAGTCTGATTACGGTTCATAGTTCAAATTGTTAGCAATTTTTCTGTTGTTGTTGCTATTGCTATTACTATTTGGTTTTATCACTTAACATGGCTTTGAACTTTGCTGTTGAAAATGTTGTTAAGACCATTTAGTTGACGTTTAATGGCAATTATTAATGTACCAGTTTTACATTTAAGCTTACTTTGTTGTTGTTGATGTTGCAGTTGTTGTTTTTGTTGTTGTTGTTGTCGTTATTAATGCGTTTTTATATTTCGTTCATTTTGTTTTTGCTTTTCTTTTATGAGATATGCCATATTAAATAACGCAACGGCAACTTATGCAAGTCATTGAGCTATACGAGAGAAGCCAAAGATACAAGTCAATTATGATGAGAGATAATTGATAAATATGGTAACATTAAAACGAAATATAAATACCCTTTTTAATACAGGGAATCCACTCAACTTATAAGTCTCTTACAATTGATTTTCGATTCTATATTTATATAAATATATTTCTCAGACAAGAAAAACTGCTGAGAAAATTATTTTTTATTATTTTTATCACTCTCGTATAATTGTTTTTGTTTTTAAAATAGCTTTTAAATTTGAAAAAAAAATGTTATTCAAGAAAACGGCTAAAAAAATTATTTTGTATATTTTTTATATTTTTATTCTAAATTTTTTATTAGTATTTATAATTTAAAAAATATGGTAACACTGAAACAACATGAAAAATACATTTTAATAATAATATCCTGTTATTTAATTGTATTTATTTGATTTTTTAATTACATTATGTATTTTAAATGAATTTTTTAACAATTGTTAAAAAATTATTTTGTATCTATTTTATATTTAAATTTAAAATATTTAATTTCTATACATAATATTTAAATATTTTAAAATATTTTAAGATATCGTTAAAGTGAGTTTAAAATATGAAAAAATATATATTCAAGATTTGAAGATGGATTAAAATGGAATTGAATAGAAATAGAAAATAAGTTAAAAATATAAAAACTTGCAGAATTTGTTTATATATTCAATTTTTATAGATATTTATATTTTAGAATATAGAATAGAAATATAAAAACTTTTAGAATTGGTTCATATAATCAATTTATATATTTTTTATACCTTTTTTTTTAAGGAGCTAAAAACTCTTAAAATTTGTTTTAATAAATTTATTTATTATATATATTTTAATATTTAAGAAAATAAGACAGAATTATACAAAGTCTCTAAATTAAATATAGGATAAAAAATAAATAAATTCTTAGAACTTGTCTATAAATATTTATATTTTTTATATTATTATATTTTATAAACTTTTCATATTTATCATAATTTATTTTTTTAAAAAACTTAGTTTTTATATTATTACTATTATTATTATATATATAAAATACATATTTTTTATCATTTGCTAAACGTTTTCCCAAGATATTTGTTTAGTTTTATTATTACTTAAGATAATAATCAGTTTATTTTCCATTTTTTATTTAATATTATTTTCCATAACTGAATGTGATGGCATTTTAATGAAAGCTTACCCAGGGGATATAGCCACCTGTTTTGACTTAATTGTAACAATCCATTAAGTCGTTTGTCATTCAATTTCGACAGACGCCTGTTCATCAAAAAAAAAAAAAAAAAATAAAAATAAAAATTAAATAAAAACTTGTAGTTGTACTTAAAACTCGTCTCCCTGTGGAGTGATATCACATGAAATATATGGCCATATAAAGTTCAACGATATTAATGCATATATACATATATATATATATATATGTGTGTGTATGTATATATGTATGCATATATAGTATAAGTATATACATATCGGTATATTTCTATCGGGCCAGTTAATCAAGCTTGACCAAGTTGGTTGGCTAACGGAAGCCATGCTCCTCTTTCTCCTTTTTTTTTTTTTGCCTTTCGATCTATCAATTTATATTAATGTTTGTTAGTGTGTTTGTTGTTGGTATTAAAGTAAGGTGAAAAACGTGTTGCATTTACTTGATCTCTTTTAGCCCCGCATTCCCTGCTACACTGTAACGTTTTCACCTGCCACAAAAAATGTTGTAAGATTATTTTTTGTTTTTTTTTGTTTTTCCTCTTTTTTATTTGCCATTTTACATTAATTTGGTATGCGTAATTCGTTCAATTGATTTTTATTTGATTGTAATTTGATCTCTGTTAAGACATTTGCTATACTCCCCCCTCTTCACCGCCACACCTTTCTATGAGGTAATTTTATACGTTGCCTTTCACAGAATGATACGCACTTTGGGGTTTTTTTTTTTTATTTTTTCTTTCTTTTGTTTTTTATTTTATTTCTTTAAAATAAAGTTTCTGGAACTGAAACTGGAATTGGATTTTGTACCTCTTAAGACTTTGATCTTTGGCTATTTTGTGCGTGTTTGGCAATTAAACAATCAGCGCATTGTTGCCAATTGAAAATGCTTTTAGCCTGAAATTGAAAAAACAGAAAAAAATAAAAAAAAAATATAAAACAAATTTACAGTGGTTCAATGTGAGAAAAAAATTTTATATTCTATAAATTAAAAAAATAAAAAGAAAAAAGGGAAAAAATATTACAATAAAATCTTTAAAATAGAAAATCAAATTTTAATAACATTATAAATAGTTTATATAGAATATAATTAAACAAATTAATGTTTAAATTTCTTTATCATGAATTATTATTATAAACAGTTAATCTTGACCTTAAAAAACTATATAGATTTGAAGTCTAGTTATAGTAAACTTTCTAATTATCCATCTACAAATTACTTGATAACTAAATTAAGCTATAATATGATGGAAAATCTTTTATTTTTTTATTAAAAAAAGTGATTTGTTTATTTAAAATTATTTAATTATTAATAGATTTGAATTTCGAATTCATAGTCATTTAATGGTATTTGTTTTCTTTAACTAAGTTATAGATAATCGTTTGATAGTAGTTTATATAGAAATATTTTAGTTGGACAAAAAACTGTAGAAAAAAAGAATTTTTCTTTTTTTTTAATATTTATTATTTAAATTTTAATTAGTATATATAATACTAAAATTTATTTATTATTTATTTATTTTACACATTTTTTTTTGTTGCTATTCTAGTTAGGCAAAAAACTGTGAAAAATGATTTTTCTGTTTTTTATATTTATTTTTTAAATTTTAATTAGTATATATTATACTAAAATTTATTTATTTTACACATTTTGTTGTTGTTGTTGTTCTAGTTACCAATGAAAAATGTTGAAATTTTTTTAATTTGTAGCATGCATAAAGATTTCAGTCAAGAAAATTTTTCAAAACTTTGTTATCTAATTTTTAAATCTAGAGAAAAAAAAATAAAATATATATATTAATAAAGATCCACTGTAAGTTGTACAAGCTAATTTGGCCAATTCTCGATGGTACGTTAATTGGCTAGCTGTAAGAGGCCAAAACCCATACAATAATCTTGGCTTGGTTTCATTTTTTTTGCTTGTGTTTAATATTTTTTTTTTCTGGCTAACAAGTATCACGCTTTGGTCAAAATTGCTTAGCAATTAGCAAAAAAAAAATTGCTTACACACACACACACACTCATATATATATATACAATGGAAATGAAAAGAAGTTTTTGTCTTTCTTTTTATTTATAGAACTACATGGAAAAGGATCTGGGTAAGGTTGTACTCTATACAACCAGCATGGGCATTATAAGAGATACATATGCCAAATGTTCCAATGTCAAACAAATATTACGTACACTGCTCATCAAGTTTGAGGAACGTGATGTATTTATGAGTGTTGAATATCAACAAGAGATAAGGGAACGTATGCAGGATGAAACGATACGTGTGCCACAGCTATTTGTTGAAGGACAACTAATTGGTGTAAGTTTTAATTATTCAATTGAAAGAAACAAGAAATTGCCATAATAAATAGTTAATTTTTTACCTTTTAGGATGCGGACGTAGTAGAACGTTTAAATGAGAGCGGTGAATTACGTCAATTGCTGAAACCCTATAAGGTATTACCTTTTAATTGTTTTTAATTAAAAAAATCTAATCTAATTTCTATATCAATTTTTGTTAGTCCATTGCAACGGCTTATACTTGTCAGACTTGTGGTGGCTTTCGTCTATTACCCTGCCCATCCTGCAGTGGTTCCAAGAAGTCTTTACATCGTAATCATTTTACTACCGAATTTGTGGCTCTGAAATGCATGAATTGCGATGAAGTGGGCTTGGTCAAGTGCCCAAATTGCTAAAAGCAAAAAAAAAAGAAACAAAACAACAAAAAAGTCAATGTTTTTTTTTTTTTAATTTATAAAGCATTCTAATTCTATGTAAAAAAATATATATATACATATATAAAAACAACAAAAAATTGTGCATCCAAAAAGGTTTAACGAACTATCTGCTATATAAGTGTATATAGATTCTTCAAATACCTTATAAATCCAAGAAGATATCTGAATAAGATCCATTTAATATATATCTTCAAAGATTTCTAGGAACACTAGGAAACTGGTAAAGCGTATTTTGAGGTCATCTATCTTTAATGCGCAGAAGTTTTTTATTTTTTGTTTCTATATATAACAAATATTTCTTCTTTTTTTTTTTGTTCTTTTTTGTTCTTTGTGCGCTCTGTTTTTAGTCGTTTATATAATTAACAGTTGTGATATTTGAAACAGTTTGTTACAAGTTTTATCTAGCTGAAACTTGAATTGAAACTAAGGAGCAAGCACAAACATACACAAACACACACACACACACACATACATATAGATATATTAACAAAGAGTATACAGTTTTATATATAATTAAACAATATTTCTTATGTAAAACAAAAAAGATATCCAATAAAAAGAAAATATACAAAATAATAAATGTATTTTTTTTACACTTTACATATCTTATCTACATAAATGATATGAGAATTTTATGTTGCCTACTTTTAGGGTTCATTGTGCAGTAAAGTAATTTAGGTTGCCTCTTACAAATCACTCTGACTACAATCAATACAACCTTTTTGCAATCTATTTAAGTAAATTTTAAGAGCAGTAATATTTTTAAATTTATTTGTTTTTTTATTTGAATTCGTTAGCTGCTCCTAATTGAAGAGAAAATTTAATTTGTAATGGTTCAAAGTTGCAATGGTTAAAGAGAAGTCTGACCGTTCGTGTTGGATATGCTTTGGTGCCGAGTGAGACGATCGTAGGGCCATCTGGATACATCCGTATCTTTGCAGCAACAGTAGTAGAAGGATCCATAACACCGTTGTATCAATAAGAAGCAAAAGGAGTGTCTCATTGATACTGTCATCCGCCCTCAGTGCCCTTTGATATTCTGGTCTATCAGCTTAATGCTTTCCTCTCTTACGCGCCGAGAGAATGCTATGTTAAATGAATGTTACTTTTGTTAGGTTTTAAATCAAGAGGTTCTAATTTGATCAAATTATAAAAGATTTTCCAAATGTACAATATTGGCCTTTCTGAGCTTCTTGATCAGGTCACCTTAATGGTCTAATCGATCAGCTTTTGGGTCTCAATAATCACTACGTTAATCAATGAAGAATAAATGCCCTTTTAAATTGTTCAATGTACTTTAGGCTCCCATCTAATATTGATCGTATTCCTATACGTATTCATTATCCTTTTCGTAATCATATGTGTAGACTGTAATCTTTTTTCCTATGAAAATTGAAGGAAAAATTAATGATAAATATGTATGAAAATATATATAGCATACTTTATGGCTGCTTGTTTATTTGAATCAAAATCAATGTAACGTTTTGAACAAGTCAGCTTTGTTTAAAATATCAATATACCAGCGATATAACAATCTATAAAAATTTCCATGCACATTTACTTTAACTTTTATATACTTTTTTCATTTACACAAGTCTAAATGTTTGGACGACATCCTGTGGAAAAAAATATTTTATTTAAAATAAGACACTCCGATCCATCTATTTTTGTTTTACTCACTCTCCCTTTGTAGCTATGGCTAATGGACAGGACCAGCATCAATTGATGGAAAGAAACTTGGGTCTTGAAGCTGGAATGGATGAACTGAGATCAGAGGAGCGTTCGTGTTGGATTTGCTTTGCCAACGAGGAGGATAATCCTTTGGCTATCTGGGTACATCCATGTCGGTGCAGTGGCACAACCAAATGGGTTCATCAAAGTTGCCTCTATCGTTGGATCGATGAGAAACAAAGGGGTAATTTGCGTCGTGCTGTCGCTTGCCAACAATGCCAAACGGAGTACTTAATCATCTATCCACAGATGAGTCGAATGGCACGGTTTTTGGAGTCGGCGGATAATGTGGTGCGTCGTATTAGTCCCTATGTGGCAACAGTTATGCTACTTGGCTACGTCTATTTGGTAGCAATTACGTATGGGGCAATAACTGTTATTCAGGTTTTGGGACAAGAGCGCGGTATTGAGCTTATGGAAACAGGTGATCCGGTTTTCTTGCTTATTGGTCTACCCATTATACCAGTCGGATTAGTGCTAGCCCGTTTCATACGCTGGGATGATGCCATTTTTCGACTTATACGTAGCCGTCGTAATATATTACGGAAATTTACATTAACCAGTTGGATTGTAAGCTCGGAACAGGAAATTAATCTCGATGATAATATCATTGTTCCAATTGCACCGACACCACCCACCATTACAGAACCGTTCTACTTATCCCGTTTGTTTTGTGGAGCTGTCCTATTGCCCACTCTGGCCATTCTCACTGGCAAAGTCTTATTTATGCATGTGATAGATCCATTGTACCGAACATTGCTTGGCGGAGCAACCTTTATTGTTGTCAAGGGCATACTTAAGATCTATTTACGGGAAAAGCAATATCTACGTCGGCGACGTCGTCGCATTGTCGACTATACGGATGATAATATACGTATCCATGTGGGTGGTGTACAGAGTCCAACGGAAACAGTGCGTCAAGATGCTGGCCATGATGACCATATAGCCAATGAGGATAGCGATGACGTTGATAGCAAATATGATAGTGATCTCAATTCGATTGATGATGTTGACAGCTCAGTTGAAATTGAAGACAATAATCCCGATATTCAAACCGATACTAATATATAAATAAATCCTATAGCTTTTCATATATTGGAATATACTTCACATCTAGGGAAGAATATATATATATATATATATTTATTTTTATCAGCCCTTGCTGAATGTTAAAAGTAACAAATCATCTAAATTTCTTGTCTTAAAATGCCACAAAGAAAAAAACCAATAAAAAAATATATCCCATCCTTTTGGTATTCTTTGGAAAACTATTTAATTAATTTATTTCAAATTTAATTGTATTATAAACAAATAAAAACCAATAAAAATAAAAAAATATTTTGTTACATTAAAAAATAATAATGATAAAGGATTTTAGTTACTAAAGTTTAAGGATTTCTCTTATGTTCCTTTTGGGTTTTAGTTTTCTAAATAAATTTCCATTTTTTTTTTAGATATTTGATTTTAAAAATAGTTAAACATTATTAATATTATTGCAAATGCTTAGATTTTACTTAGTATAATTTCTATAAAATTTAATTTCTTTTTTAAAATAGTTTTAATAGTGTATCTAAGCAGTCTACCATCGTTTTACCTTTGCAAAAAAGGTATTTTAATTTTGGTCAGAAGTTTGCAACGCATAGAAGGAAGCATCTCCGACTATATAAAGTATATATATTCTTGATCAGCACGATGAGCTGAGTTGATATAGCCATGTCCGTCTGTCTGGATCAACGCAAACTCCTCCGAGACTCTTAAAGCTACAGAGCTGAAATTTTGCACCTTGGCAGGCATTGAATATCTCGGAATTATACAGATCGGTTGACTATATCATATAGCTCCCATAGGAACGATCGGGCGTGAATCAGCTTTAACCTCAATAACTTTGTTGTTTTCCAATGAAATATCACAAAAGCCGGCATTTCTTAGTTTTATATACTTCTTTATCCATCAAGTTTCATCAAAATCGGTTGACTATATGATATAGCTCCCATAGGAACAATCGGTCATGAATATGTATTTCGAGCAATAACTTGGTTGTTTTAAAAGCGATTATCACTAAATTTGGTATTTATGAGTTTTATATACTTTCTATCATATCTGGCAAGTTTTATCAGAATCGGTTCACTATATCATATAGCTCCCATAGGAACGATCGGCCAAAAAATTAGTTTTAGATGAAAATCTTGGTTATTTTAGTAGAGATTCTCTCGAAATTTGGTATACTATGTAAGTTTGGCATATATAAAAATGTGTCTGTCGGCCCATCCTTCTAGTTTTTCATTTATTTTATATTTTATATAGTGGCCATTGATTTTTTTTATATTTTTTATATATAATTTTCAATTTAGAGAAATTTTCTTTTAGAATTTGAAAAATTAAGTAGGCCTTGAAAACTTTTTGTCATTCGATTTGCTATATACCTAGTCAGTTAGGTCGTTCAACATTTCAGTCGGTAGTATACATTCAGAAGTTGATATATATACTTTCTATATATATATATATATATATATATATATTTATTTTTCTTTTTTCTTACTATTTTTCTTTAAGCAAAATCCAAAAATCTCTCTATCTTTGTGTGCTAATTTTTCTAGTCTTTCAAAAAAAGAAAAACAAATTCTATTCTGTGTATACTTAATTTTTTTTTTTTTTGGCTATAAAATACTTTAACATCTTTTTCGGTCAATATGTCGGACAATGGAGCTGTCTCGGGTATCCTTAATGCACTGCTGTGCGGAGCAACTGGTTTTGGTGTCGCTAAGATTCATCCAGGAGATCATCCGTATGCATTTACGGCCTGTGTGATTGGCTTTTGTCATGGATTGCTGGGACTGGCTCATTACATTACGGACGATTCAAATGTGAATAGTGCCAAGGATGGGATCACATCTATTATGGAGATAGTTCCACTACCTTTGGTCAACGTGGAGCTTTATTTAGGTAGCGAGAGCAATAATCTGGCTTTGGGCCATGGCCTTTTCATTGTACCGCTTGCCGTTAGTGTTCTTCTTGGCCTAATTAAGGGTAACGAAGAACAGGGAATGGATGCCAAAGAAACCCTCAAAACTCTTACCGTCTTGGGTAATATCACATCATTGGTCTATTTGGCCATCAATGAGGGTAGCTGGCATCTTGGCGGCATGGCATTTTTGGCATTCATGGCCAAATTCGGTGCACAATTCTGTGAGGATCAAAGCTCTGGCACTGGAGAGCCTATTTCATACATTAGTTGGTCTGGATTCTTCATTTTGGCCGCAATGGCTGTAGCCGGCGAGAAGTAAGCAGCTGCCAAACAATTAAGGGGAAGGGGAAAAAGGGTAAACCCATATGCATTATTGATACAAAATTAACAAAAAATATGATAAAATTCGAACGAAGCTGTATTCTAATTTAATTAAACAAAAGTTAAACTAAATAGTTTTAAGGAAAATATATAATATAAGTTTTCTTTCGAGAATTTGTACAGTGTATCTCTATCCCTCTCGATCTGTAAGTACTTTATGTATTTAAGTTTTTTTTTGTAATTTTTAATTGTAAGTTTTACGTTTTAATTGTAGCATATAAAAGGGTTTAAAATTCTTTTTGGCCCAACCTAAGCCCTTCCTCCCCCACCCCCCCACTCACTAACCACAAAAAGAACTAATAAATTTTAAGACCTAATGTCAACGAATTTTTTATGGTAGTACACCACGCGTCACCCCCTCCTCGTGCCCAATAAGCATGACGAATATAAGAAAAAACAACAGAAAAGAAAAAAAAATAATAGTAAAAGCAGTCAATGCAATATAAAGTTTATAAAAAAATCCCTTATATATATATGTAATAAATTACTACGACGTTTTAAATACCCTATAATTGGTATGAATATTAAAAAATATGTATATACTCAAATTAAACTCATTTCCTTGCAATTTCCTTTTACTAAATTAAAGGCTGACAGTGCTCTGAACAGAGTAGAAGATCTGGTAACTCCTCAATGTAGATAACATAGATATGTTGATATTAACATTTTGCTTAACATAAATGTGAACATAAAATGAGTTATGAAAATTCTGTTAAATGTTTAACATAAAATGAAAGAATATTGGATGGAATATTATGTTGGAATTATGAGTGTTGATATTAAAAAATTATAAAATTAATATATGAAATTTATAAAAATTCAAAAAAAAATTACAAAATTAATATATGAAATTTATAAAAATAAAAAAAAAGAAAATAAAAAGAAACATATGAAAAAAATATAAAATTTATAAAAATAAAAAAATTTAAAGGAAAGTATAAAAAAATATACAATTTGCAAAAATAACAAAAATTGACAAAAAAAAAAAAAAAAATCTTTGAAGAAAATATAAAATTTATAAACATGAAAAAAATTGAAAGAAAACTATGAAAAATAATATACAATTTATAGAAGTAGCAAAACTTAAAAAAAAAAAAAAACTGAAATTTCTAAAAATAATAATATGAAAATATGAAATTTATAACATTAGAAAAAATTGAAAAAAAAACTATAAAATATATAAAATTTATAAAAATATAAAAAATATATAAAATTTATAAATATTTAAAAATGGGCAAAAAAATTTGTAACATTTTTAAGTAAGTTTTTTTGTTTAAATTTAAAAAGAATATTGCCTTAGGATCTTATATTTGTTATATATATAACTACTACAGGGTAAGAAAATAGTTTGTACATATATATATATTTTTTTTTAAGGTTTATTTATTATTTTTATGACTTTGTGGATAGCTTTTCATTTAAAGTTTTTTTGGGTAGGAATTACGTGCTAATTTCAAGTGACGAAATTGTAAATGAAACTGAAACTGAATTTCAAACTAAAGACAAAAAAAAAAATAACCACAAAGACAGACAGAAAGTTGTATAGAAATAGAAAAAAAAAAAACGTAAGTAGATGGTTGAGGGGTGGCAAAGATGTATGAGGGGGTACACTGTAAACTGGTTGTGTTATCGTAAGTAATTGGCTGGCATTGTTGTGAGATTTTTAGGCCTATGCCTTGACATTGAAGGGGAATTATATTGGAAGTTTTGAAGCGAGCCACAGCTTAGATACATATAAAGATATATATATGTATATATATGCCTCAAACTGTGACTTTATGCAATTAACTGATTGTCAACTCTATATATCTCTCTCCGTCTCTCTCTCTCTCTCACTATGTGTGTTTGCAGACTGATTTAGTTGGTAAGCGATAGGCACCACATAGATACATACATACATAGATAGATAGATAGACATCCGGCTTTGTATCTTATGCCTCCCCTCGGGCTGACTTCGTTTATTGAACCCTTTATTACATTTTGTTGCTGGTTTTTTTTTTTTTTTTTGTCTTTGGAGTGCCATGTACTCTCATTGTGGGAAATTAGATTTATTACTCGTGCCGCCAAAAAGATGATTAAGGGAATTTGAATAGCACCAATACAAATACCAATACCAATACATACAACACCCACTGTATGGCTAACCGAGTATCGAGTATTCGCGCATTTTGCCGCAAGTGCCTCTTCAATGTTTCAATATTTTGCCGCATGAAACTGCTTCAAATGTTTGGTAACTAGACAACAATAGAATCATCTCATATGTATATATATATATATACAAATATACATATATATCTATGTATATACATATGCCAATGCAGAAGAATTATACCGCAATTTTGCCTTCTGCCTTCTCAATCCTCTCCAGCTTTTCATACTAAAGTCCAACATCAATTCCAAACGATTGCTCTTCATACTTAAAACATTGCCGATGAATGAGTTTCTAAGATGATTAATCGCTTTTGGGTTCTAGGAAATTGTGTAATCGTTCGGATTACTGCCAATTGATCAGTTATATATATATATATATGTTTCATGTTACCTTATATAAATATATATATATATATATATATATTAAAAACGAGATTTTTGTAAATTGTTTACAAAATGATGTATAATTTCTAAAAAATTATCTTAAGAACTAATTACAGTATGTACTAAATAAGATGGCATAAGATATATATTTGATATAGCCAAAGTATTATCTTAAGTATATTAATACTTTGTTGTTTAAAATTATTATAAAAATTTATATCTATTAGCACTTAGTCCTAGTTTCATTTTTGGTAATTTAGTTTCCTTAGAATACAGTTTTGGATCAATAACTTTTTGGTTTTTAAAGCAATTCTTGTGAAATTTATTTTTAATAAGTATGACAAATATAAAAGTATTTGTATTAATTTTAAGAAGAATCGGTTGACTATATGCCATAGCCATCATATGAACAAACGTATTAAGAAAAGATTTTAGATTAATATCGTGATTGTTTTTAAAGCGATGCCTATAAAATTATATATCTATTATATCTATATATATATTCAAGATATATCGAAAAAGAAAGCTACATTATAATATATAAATATTTTTCAATCTGTATTAAGATGCAGATTTATAAGTTTTAAAAAACATTTTAGAACTAAAACCTTTTAAAAATGTTTCAAATATTTCAAAATTTTTAAAAGTTCAATAAACGATGTATATATACATATATATTTAAATTATATTTAAAAGTAATTATATTATATATTTATTTTATTTTTATCATTTTATAAGCTTGAAACTTCAGTCAACTTCAATTTAAGTTGAATATTTTTATCAAATGTCATAAAAATAAATAAAATATATATAAATAAATTTTAATAACATTTTTTTTTTGTTATCATATAAATCTAGAAATTTACTATATAAAATGCATTAATAAATCAAATATTCTTTTTTTAGTTTATCATATAATTTTTGGTTGCCCAATTTATTATCATATTGAAATCTGTCTGGTTTATTTTTTTATTTTTAATTCTTTCATTCATAATTTTGCCCCTTTCTTGGTTTACTTTACTGCAATCAACTTAAATTACCTTTGGTATGTAGGTATATATATGTATATATATCATTGTGTATATAGTTTTTGACTTTTGTTCTTTGGGCTTATCATTTAAAAGGGGGGCTGCTGTTGCTGTCAACTCAATTTTCTTATCTATATCATATATATATCAACGCCAGAGCCCAAGTCAAACGAAACCACCTAGTTTTCAACTTTTATTTATTTGATCGTTCCTTTTCTACCTCATCATCATCATTATCATCATGATGATGATGATCATACTCGAAGGTCTTATCAATTATGCTCTAGTTTCAGTTTCAATTTCAGTGTTTGAGATTCATTTCTTATTTTTGTTACTATTCTCTGATTGTTTCCCCTCTTTTGGCGCGTGCATGTTGCTATGGCATTTTGATTTTCATTTCCATTTGGGTGATTAAAAAAAAAAAAAGCGAAATAAATTCATTTATAGTATAGTATATGGGCCAGGCCAAGTAAATTAATTGCAGCGGCACTTGAGGTCGCATATAGTAGAGTGTGTGTATGTGTGTGTGTGTGTGTGTGTTACTAACTATTCTGGTATCAGCGAGTCTTTTGTTCTTTTATACTTTACTTGAGCCAATTAAATATTTTATTTGTGCCATCGATTTGGCCGCCTTTTCCAATCGATAGTTTTTTTTTTTTTTATATAGTTGGGAATTTTATATGATATTTTTTTTTTTTTTTTTTTTTTTTTGTTGGGTTTGCATATTTCATTTAGGCCCCTCGAGGCTCAAAGTATTAGCATTCACAGCACAGCACAAGGCGTTCACAGCCGATCCAAGCCAAAAACCAAGCTGAGCCAAAACCAAAACAAGCCGGGCTAAGACAAGACAAGGTAAGCTAAGGTATGGCAAGGCATTCAGGTTTCTTTTTTTTTTTTTTCTTTTTCTTTAACTTGGCTATATAGATATGGTAGATGGTTGATGGTAAATGGTTGACTGTTGGCTGATGGTGGTGTGGTTAGGTGAGCGGGAGAACCCGCTTGGTTAACATCGAAAGAATGCGAATGCTGGAACTTTTTGGAATTAGAATGTAAAGTGAAAGGAGTTCTACAGGTTAATGCCATGCCAAAAAGACCCAAAAAAAAAAAAAAAAGAAGAAAAAAAGAGACTTCTCTATCTCTGTCTTTGTCTTTGTCTCTTCTCTGGCATTTCGTTTCGTATCTTTCTTTGTTGACTTTAATGAATGAGGAATGAGACTGCATGAAAATTGCCTTGGCACGATCCAAAGAATCTCAGAAAGACACACAAATATCCCAGACAGAGACAGATATACACAGAGAGAGAGAGAGAGTGGGAGAGAGTGGTAGAGAAAATCAAAGATAGTGAGAATTTTATATTTCTTAGTCTCTTAAATATGCAAAAATACAAATCTTTCCATTTTCAAGCAACCTCATTCAACATTTTTTAATTGTAATTTGAAAATGTAAGCAAAAAAAAAAAATAAAGAAAAAAATTAATTTTGAAACAAATACCCTTTGAAATTTTTAAAAATGCATCATAGAAAGAAATATATATATATAAATATATATATGATATATTTTCAACTTTTAGATTTTAGGTTTTTTTCTTTTAATAATAAACATTTTTTTTATATATTTTCTTTTTTCAATTGTTTTATTTTTTATTTCAATCTTTTTATCTATTATAATATTTCATTTTTTACATATTTTATTTTCCTATTTAAATTTTATTATTTTCATTTTTTTAATAATTGATTTTTTAATTAATATTTCAATATTTCATTTCTTTTATATTTTATTTCATTTTTCAAACTTTTTATACATTATTTTTTATTTAATTTTTTTTTTACATATATTTTTCTTTTGTTATTTTCGGTATTTTCTTATTTTAAACTTTTTGTATATTATTTTATATTTAATTATTTTTTTATATTTTTTTTCTTTTAATATTTCGGTATTTCTTTGAATTTCTTATTAATTTTTTTTTTTAAATTCTTTTGATATTTTTTTATATATATTTTTCTTATTTTATTCTTTATCTATTTCACTTTTTTATTGTAATTTCATTAATTGTTGGTTAAAATATTTTTCTTCACTTATAGCAAAATTTTTTAGTTAAAGTAAATTTTAAAATTATTCCCCAATTAAGGAATATATAGAAATTATATTCTCTTTTCTCATTTAAGATTAGCCTACAGTTAATATTTAATATAATATTAATAAAATTATTATATTTAAATATTTTTTATTTTTTATTTATTTCTAAAGTTTTCAAATTATTTTATAGATGGAAAACTGATTTGTTGCTATTTGAAAAAAAAGGATTTTTTTATTGATTTTAAAATTTATATTTAACCAAAAAGTTGCTTAATTAAACAAACAATAAATAAATTAAATTAAATTTATTTTTAAATAATTTTATTTAATTTATAAACAAATTAAATTAGGTAATATAATTACTCTTAGATCTAAGAACAAGGATAGAAAAAAATTCTAGGAAGAAGACTTCTCCCAGGCAAATAAAAAATTATATTTTAGTATAATTTCCTTTACACCTATCTTTTTCTGTCTTCTCTCTCTAACTCCGCCTCTCTCTCTCTCACTCTTTCTTTCCCCCTTGGCTTATATCTTATGCTATGAGCAGCAGTCAAAACAGTTTTTAATCTACTCGATATATTGGCCAACTTACATATCAAAGACAAAGTTTTTAAACCTTTCCATCAAATTTATATATATGTATATATATATATATTTAAATTTGTATGTTAGTGGGCGTGTTACTGTCTCGCCCCTATTTTGCTGTCAATCAAAGTTGCATTTTTCTTTTCATTTAATTTTTTTCTTTTCCATAATTTTCTTTTCCTACTCAAATGGAAAGCGCTGCAAACCGGAAAAGCAAAAAGACGAAGAGGAACAAAAAAACAAAAAAAAAAAACTTCAAAAACCAAAAGCCGAGTAAAGTGGCAACTAGACGAGTACAGTAAGAAGGAGATTGCGAGCGGCGGGGTAAGGTAGGGAGGTATGTTGTAGTGTGCGGTGGGGCAGGCACTTTGTCGCATTTGCAGTTGTTGTCACAGCAAGGCATTAATTATGCCATCAACAAACCGACGCAAGCACATATCCTGTTGACAGAGTTCCACCTCCTAACTCAACCTCCACCCCTTTACCATACCCATACCCAACCCCCTCCCCCTAACCCCTTATACACCACACCTAGGTAAGTAAAGCAGTGAGAAAAGTCTATTTTCTTTCATTTTTCTTCTTCATATTTTTCTTTTTTTTTCGCATGGCAACGGAAGTCACGTCTTGGCCTGGTCCGCTTAAGTTTTCCAATGAAAATGTACAACACACTCGCAATTATGAAGTAATAAAAAAAATAAAAAATGTGGTAAAATGTAAAAATTTGGAAAGGCTATAATTAATTTGCCAACACTGAACTACAAATGGGGGAGGGGGAAAAAACAAAACCAACATAACCAAGGCAAAAAAGTGTACAGTCTGTACATGTATGCCGGAAACAGCTGACTTAACATTGAATTAACATTAAATTTTAAAATATAAAAAATTTTATATAATCTTAAACTTACTCTACATAAGTTTGCACTTAAATTTGAATAAATAATTTATTCAATTAAGAAATAAAATTAATTTTTTCTATATATTTCTAATAAAAAATTTTGATTTTTTAATTATTAAATGTTCTTTTATAATATTTATCATTGCCTTTTAGGGTTAAAAAAAAATTTTTTAAATCTTAATAAACTGATTTTGAGATTATTTATTATATATATAGAAACGATACATACATATATATATAGATATAATATATCAGATATACTTTCCAATTTACAGTCGAACTAAACCATGTGACAGCACATGAAACTAGAAAAAAAGTAATTTTTTATATAGAAACTTGATTATATAGAATTAATAGAAATTACCCCTTAAAATCGAATATTGAAAATTGGCAAATAATTATACAAAAAACTTTTTTTGTAAAAAGTTCATTATAGTTAAGTTTGACTGTTATAATATGACAGTAAATTTTTGTTGAAAAAAATTATTGATTTTTCCAAATTTTGTAATTTTTCTGTATTTTATAAAGATACTTATATATATTTGTTACTGTTTAAGAATTTTCCCATAATTTTTGACCTTTTTTTTAGAATTTTTTGTATCTCTTAAAATAAATCTCTAACTTTTGTTCATATTTTGGAATTTATTTTATATCTTTTATAGATATCTATATCTTTTGTTCCTGATAAAGAAGTTTTATGTATCTTAAATAGATATATTTTCCGTTCATTACTTTATTAAGTATTTTTCTATACCTTTCGCTTTTATTTTAGAGTTAATCTTTATCTTATAAACATATAAACATCTATATCTTTGTTTCTATTTTAGTATTTTTCTATATCTCATATAGATATCTATACCTTTTGTTCCAAAGTGTAAAGAATACAAGTTTAGCTTCCAATTTTAAGGTTCCATGTAAAAACTCAAACCTAATTTTTAGGACCAATAAAATAAAAACATATTATACATTTAATATAAGAAAAATATTTAATTTTTTAAATTAAAAATTTAAATGTTTTATTACAATTTAATTTGCTTAAGTAATTTACTTTTATGTTAAACAAACTTGGAATAACTAATAAAGCTTTTTCTTTGTGTAGAACTTATAGTTTATAGTTGTTGCCTAAACAGTTGCTAACAAAAGTATACTCCTACTAAGATGGATTTTCACATTTTGATTAAATCATCTTGAAGATCTTCAGTTTGTAGCCTTTCTTGCAAACTTTAAGGAAAAAGAAGACAATCTTATATCAATTTTATGTTCCAAATCAGTAGAAGAGTCCTTTTTTCTATAATTTTAAAAAGCTTTTAGAATTAGATTCCTTCATATCTTTATATAATTTCTCAGTTCTGTATTGATTTGTTTTACATTTTATTGGTTTTTGTTAGAAATTTTCATTTGTATGCTTACTTATACTCATACCACTGTGCAACACACTCTCTATGGAGAAGGCAGTGGAAAATTTAGCCCCGTTTTTGTACTAAATATTTTGTTGTATAAAAATAAAATAGAAACATTTGAAATCGGCTACAGGAGATGTTGTCTAATGGCCTCTCATTCTCTCTCTCTCTCTCTCTCCCGCTCTCTTTCTCGCTATCTCTTTCTCTGTCTGTCTATCTATCTGTCTTTCTATCTCTTGTGTATGTTGCTTGCTGACAAATAGAAAATTCCATGCATCTTTAAAAATAAAAATTTTCCGACACGTAAAATGTAGGCTTTTTAGGAATTTTCCTTCAACCACCCCTCTTTGCCTACCTCTCTACTCTGCTATAAGTTTTTGTTATTTAGTTTTTGAGAAAAATTGTCCCCATAAAAGTCAATTAATTTATGTGCATCCTATGGTTAACATGACAAGCAAACTTTACTGATGAGGATCGGGGATCGGGAAACGGCAATCTGGCGGATGGATAGATGGATGGATAGTTGGATGAATGGATTCCTTGGTTGATTGTGGAATAAGAGATGGGTGAGTGCGTTGGCGTTTTCATTCTTTTTGGCGCTTGGCGACATTTCTAGCCGATTAGTTGACTAAAAATAGATACTAGACAACAACAACAACAACGACAACATCTTTTGTGATAGCTATGCGGAAGATGGGAAATATGTGAACTGTGTCTGTTGCCGTGTGCCTCAATTGAGACAACATTAACGCCCACTTGGCTTGAATATGTCTCCTATCTGCTAACCTCACTCTATCTCTTTCTCTCTCTGTCTCTCTCTCTGTCTCTACCTATCTCTATCTGTCTTATCCCTTGCTAGAAAGAAAATATTTTGTCACTAATCCTAAACAACAAGAAATGAAACTATTTTGGTGTTAATAATCTGTTTCCGCAGCTTCTCAAAGATTACTTTTTTTTTTTTTTTTTTTTGAAATTCTATTAAATTGTCGGCATAAGTCCTATTTGGAAATTCTATATATATATATGTCTGAAAAGCCAATTAGCTTGATATTATATATATTTATCTATAAAGAAATATTCTAACAAGCAGCAAACTTAAGCTAGAAAATTAAAAAAAATTTTGAAACATTAAAGAAGGTTTTTCTTATTATTTAATTGATTTTATTTATAATTTTTTATTTCGTTGATTTTATAGTTTATTTTAATTTATTAAATTTTTATTTTCCTAATTTTATGATTTCTTTGATTAAATAATTTTTTTAGTTTATTTATTTTTTATTTGTTCAATTTTATAGTTTATTTTATTATATAATTTTTTTCTTCTAACTTTAAAGTTCATTTTTTATATACAGTTACAAATATATTGTGTGAAAGTTAATAAGCCTGAAGATTGATTCTTCTTCTTCTTTGGCTTAAGCTCTAATCTATAGAGTTGCCATTTTATTTATCGATCACAAGTTTAGACTGACTTATCGAAACGTAAAAACCTTAGTACAGTGTTCTATTATAATATTTCTTTTAAAGGGAATAAAACTTTAGCTTGATTTTAAAAATAAAAAAATGAAATAAAATCAAAAATTAAATTGCTTTAAAATTTATATTAAAATATTTTACATTTTTAAAAGATTTTTTTGTATACAAAAATTTTGTTCATTGAATTTGAATTTTGTTTTTGAATATAGAACTATTCAAAGCAATTTTATGGCTACAATTATTAGCAAATGTTATTTCTTTTTTAAGCTAATAAACATAATTTTAATATATATTCTATATATATATACATATATATAAAATATTTTGGCAAACTTTCTTAGTTAAACATTTATTTGTTTGACTTGCCATTGTTATTCAGGCCCATCCCATTTGATATGGAAAACCATTTGATCTCATATAAAAAATTTCAGGCCAAACCCCTTTAACTGGCGCCCCCACACACAGTTTTTATACATATATATATATATCTAGATTATATTATGGTCGAAAGTAAAAACGTTGCCAACCTAGAAAAGCCGGCTTGTTGAACCAAAAACCAGTTTCAGGCACCTTTTGATCCAAGCGAATTCAATTCAATTCAATTCAATTCAATCCATGCTTGAATGGGCCAACTCTGAGAGAGCGGCAGACAAAGCGACGGCTTCTGGCCGCTTGGCAACAATGCGGATACGAGGAGCGTGTGGCCTAGAGGAGATCGTAGTGGTGGTAGGATCGTAGACAAAGCCCCTCATGAATTGTTGTGTTGCAGTGTTACTTTTTTTGTTGTCGTTGTTGTTGTTGTTGGTTTGCATCAGATAAGTTAATTGGCCGTTTTGGCCCAAAGGGAAACAGCACACAACCAAATACACACACACACACAAAGTTTGTTGTGGCAAAGCAAGATTTGTTGTTTATATGTATGAGTGTCGGCGCAGAGGGAAGAGAGTGGGGTAAGCGGGTTCGGGCCATTGGCCGCCAATTGTTGCCACAACAACTTGTAACCCAGTGACACACTTTTGACTGAATTGTTGTTGCCATTGTTGTTGCTATTGTTGTTGTTGTTGCAGCAAAGCAATATAATGACAATTTTCGATCGTCAGATAAACTTGACTCTATAGCTAAATGCAATTGATAAAAATAAAAGCCAAGTTTTCCCATTCATAATTGCATTCAAATGGAATTTAACAATAAAAGCAAATTAATCTATTGAACAGATATGTATGGAATATGCCATATATATACAGATATATATATATAATATAAAAATATATATAATATTTTTAAATATTGTGTAAACAATTAATTATGTTATTAAAACTATTATTTTTCTAAACAGTTTTTTCTTTAATAAAGATTTTTATTAAAGATATTTAATTTTAAATATTGTTTTTACATTTTTTCAAATATTTTTCATATGAAAAAAGTTAAATATTTGAATTTCCATTTAATAATTTAAAAAGTTATATTTTAAAAATTATAATTTAATTGTGTTTTAAATTTTTATTTAATAAGCTAATAAGTTGTATAAAATTAATATGATTATAATTTAATAATTTGTATATTTAAATTATAATTAAATAAATTTAATGTTATATTTTAAATAATTTGATAAATTATATTATTGAATTGTAATTTAGTAAGTTATATATTTGAATCTAAATTCAAAAAGTTAATAACATATAAATTATAATGTAATAAATTATATATTTCGCGCGAATCCCAACGGGTGCACTAAATGCCCACACCTCCCGCCCAACCGACCGAGGGGCGCTAGCCGCATAACGTACGGCTCGAGTCGCGGGGACAGTTCATACATACAGACAAAAACGAAAACTAAAGCTAGCTACGAGCTAAGAAAGAAAGTATAGAATTTTTTATTAATGGAAATGAGAGTTCTGTACTGATTACATGATAAAGACGATTATAATCAGAACAAAGAACTCGGAAAGGTTCATGCAGTAAATAATTAGTAGAACAGCGTGAGAGAGATATAGGTATAAAGTTTCTAGTAGGTCTACAAGGAATACTAAAATTTATTTGGTTCAATAGCTCGGGCGAGTCTATATCACCTTTAAGAAGCTTGTGCATAAAAATGACGCCAAGCATTATTCTACGATTAGTAAGAGAAGGAAGGCCAAGTAAAAGAAGTCTACTAGAGTGCGATGGCAAATTGACATTACGATCCCAGTTCAGACCACGAAGAGCAAAAAGCAAGAACTGTTTTTGAACCGACTCAATTCTTGCTTGGTGTGACTCATACTGAGGTGACCAGATGCAAGATGGATATTCTAAAATAGGACGGACCAGTGAGGTGAAAAGAATTTTAGTTGTATATGGATCGTCAAACTCCTTTGACCATCTCTTTACAAACCCAAGAACGCCCATGGCTTTACCGACGGTAGCAGAAATATGGGACTTAAACGTTAGTTTACGGTCCATCAGGACACCCAAGTCATACATCTCATTAAGACGTTCTAATGGTGTATTAGTAAGAAAATAAGTAACTAAATGCGGAGAAGTTCTATAAAAAGTCATGACCTTGCATTTAGTTGCATTTAATTTTAATAAGTTATTATGACACCAAAGCTCAAGATTTTGAAGATCAGATTGCAATCGACAAGAAGAGGTAATGTCTTTGTAACTAAATTCAAAAAGTTAATAACATATAAATTATAATGTAATAAATTATATATTTAAATTAATTTATAATAATAATTCAATTTAATTTTTTTTAATTTTAATTTAAGTCTCATTTAATTGTATTTTATTTCTTATTAAAAAAAATAAAAAAAATATAGTGCTAAAAATTAGAATAAAAAAATGTTTTCAATTCTCAAATTTTTTAAAACTTTAAAATTTTTATAAAAAAAAATAAAATTTGTTACTAAATAAATTTTATTAAATTCGCACTTCTTATAAAAAACGTTTATATAATAAATTTTATTTCTTGAATTTATTTATTTTTAAGAAATTTTTGCAAAACTTTAATATAATAAATTTTATTTGTTTAATTTATTTATTTTTAAGAAATTTTTACATTATGTTTATAATTAAAAAGTTTCGAAATTTTCAAAGTTTTTAATCTAATAAAATAGTTTAAAAGTAGATTGCTTAACTTTTTGCAATTTAATTATCATAATTTCTATAATTTAAGAAAAATTGTATAATATTTTAATTTTTTTAATTTTAAAACAATATTAACATTTAAATTCCAATTTTGTTGTTTAAACATTTAATTTATTATAAAGTTTTTTTTTTAAAAATAAGAACGACTTTAAATTAATATGGGAAAAATATATTTTTAAATGAAATAAATTTTTGAAAATATTAAAAAAAAAAACATTTTTTGTCTTTGAAAAGGTTTACTTAATTTTATTTTATATATTTATATTTACAATAAATTTTAAAAAGTAAAAAAAAAAATTTTTAAAATAAGGAAAGTAGAAAAATTTATTTTCATATGAAATATGAAAAAAAATAAATTTCTCATACTTGAAAGGATTTACTATATATTATTTTCTATATTTTTATTTATACTAAATTAAAAATAATAAAAAAAGGAAGAATTAAAGTAAGCAAATTAAGAAAATTTATTCATTTTCAAATGAAAAAAAAAATAAATATTTATATTTCTTAAGATTGAACTGTTATTTTAATTATATATTTCTATATTCTATGCAATCCTTATATAGTAATTATATAGTATTATAGTCATGCTATGTCTAACTACTGACAATTGGAAAATCTATTTGTTATACACATTAATTTATATATACTTACTATTATTATTAATTTTATCTCTCCCTCTCTCTCTCTCTCTTTCTCAATTTAGTTCAATGCTATTTTTAGCTACATGTCAATGCAATGATAATTTAATTAAAATTACACGAGAATTTTACAACAACAACAACAAGAAAGAGAGAGAAAGAGAGGGAGGGAGATAAAAAAAAAGTTAATTACGCTAAATTGCTGCAGACAAATGACAAATGCAAGAAATTAATTTCCATAATTGTACAAAAAAAAAAAAAAAACACTAATACAAAATTGTTGTTGTTACTTTTTTTTTTGTTTGTAAAAATGAGTTGAAATCATGCAACTTTTACATTGATCAAAAATCAGTAAGCGTATCCACTGTGCAGCGACAACAACAACAACAACAATAAAAAAAAAAATAACATTTCATTCATAAAATTGTAGCAGCAGCCACAAAACGGAAATGACGTAACATTTACTTGACGTAGCAACTAAAGGTTGCATATTGCAATTTTTTTTGTTGTTGCAGACGCATGCCACAGTTTATACGCATCGCTGCTAGCCAGTTTAAGTTTGAGGTTTGTGCCCAAAGTCTTTTGTTTTACATTTTTATCGAATTCGTTTTCGATATCGAATTTGTATTTGTAATTGAAATTGAAATTGCTCTCTGCCTGAATGACCTCGTGCCGCATTCTAGTAAATTATGTTGCAACATATTTTGGTTTGTTTGTATGTATGTACATATGTATGTATATGTAAATATACATTCACAAAAAATAACTCACCTTGCCACAACGTGATTTAACTCAACTGTTTTTTTTTAACAGTACATAAATCGTTTGAGTGGCAACAATTTGACAACAGTTTGAGCATTGTCTTGCATTTGGTTTGTTTTGTAAAAATTTTGCATTCCTTTGGCATACAACAGGTAGAATTATCGAATTCATCGTTCGATCAATAAATAACTCTTGAATTCCATTGTGATTATTCATTCGGTTTTAAAGGCACATAGGAATGTTGTTTGCCTTAATAAGATAGAAAACTAAATCTTTAACTAAGCTTTTTCAACTCAAAAATATCTTAAAGTCCTTGTTTAAGGACACCAAATTGTCCAACTATTTATTGCAATCACTTTAAATAGGCGGGAATTGCTTGAGACATGTTTTATTTTTTACAGCAACAATGTTGCCGCAACATTTTTTACTCTGTACGCTCAAAAAAGCAAACACACAATACTCAAAAAGCTAAACAAAAACTGAAAACCACTCAAGAGAGCAAGAGCGTACAGCCATAATACTTTTGCGTGGGCGACAGCGACGCGACGCCAACCAAAAAAAAAAAAAGAAGCTTTTACTCTTACGAAAGAGAAAGCACGACAATGCAAAGGAAATATAGAAAGAGTGATTTCATGAATTTCACATCAAATGGCAATACGAATTTCATGAAGCTTCTACATATGGTCTTGACGTAGGTCCACTCGTACTCTTCTCGTAATTGTAGTTGTAATAGTAGTAGTAGTATTATTATTAGTATTAGTAGTAGTAGTAGTAGTAGTAGTAGAATTCTATTTCTCAATGTGTCGGCGTCTACACTACACAAAATCTTGCATATGTGTGAGTCTTAAATGTATATTATTTTGTGCGCCAAAAATTGCACTTGGCTTTGGGTGCAGTTATCATATTGGAGCTGAGCGCCGGGGCGTGCCGCATAGCAACATCCTGTAACGTGGGCGTCGACGTCGACATCGACGTCATCGTAGAAGTCTCGTTTTGAATCGGCATGAAAGGAAAAGTGGTCGCAAAAACCCAAAAAAAAAAAAAAAAAAAAAGCAAAGAAAGAAAAAAGAGCAAATGTATCTACAAGCATATATGTATGTAGATATTTCTTATATATATATATTGTATCTATTAGATACATATGTTTGTATGCGCTCAGACAAATTTAATTGCCGACCCAATTCAAAGAGTGGGCGGGAAGAAGACGGGTTGTTCGTTTGGTTTCTATTGATTTTATTATTGCTATTATTCTTATTCTTATACTGATTCTTATTGCTATTGCTGGAGTTTGCCACGCCCATTAGACTTTTACACACACACACACACACACATATATATATATATATGTTTGTTTGAACATTTGTATCTAGACGATAAAAATCTTGCAGACAAACTTGTTTGTTATAATCATATACAATATATTATATAGATATATTGTATATATATATATATATTTATATAGTAAATGTAGTTGTCTAAATTTATAATTTGACATTTATGCACTTTTCATGATTATTTATTACGTTAATTTTTGATTAAAACTGGCGACAACCCTCAGTCTGATTGCCGCTTAATTCATCTGCGACATTTATGGCTTCGTTTCTTTCTCTCTCTTTCTCTTTCTGCTTTTTATTTTGGTCTGTTTTTATTTTGTTTTCTTTTCCGTTTGCCTCAATTAGATAAAAGGATGAAGTTCATGATCTTGAAATTGAAAGTGTCGCTTTTAATTTACAATCAAGTGGGGCGCCCAGCAACTGCAACATCACTCAATTACACTAACGAAGGGTCGCATCAATTCGCTACTTAAAAAGTATTAATCATATTTTTTTTTTTTTGTTTATATTTAACAGGTAAAGTTGTATTTCTTTTGATACCCTTTAAAGTTTATATATACAAAATCAGCATCAATAGACAAGTAAATTTGTCTTTTTGGCTATCTATCTGTCTGTTTCTTTGCTACTTTTAGATATTAATTGTTAAGCTATATATATAAAACTTGCTAGATAAGCTTTTTAGATGTGTACGCATAGCAAGTTTTATTATTGTTCAAATCCAACTACTATAAGATATAGAGTCTAAGAAAATAATCGGTGTAAAATAGAATACATTTTTATTTTGCTTTTAAAAGCATTTTTTTTTTTTTATTGACGGAAATTTTAACAGAAAGGGTATACAATTTTCGATATTAATTTCTTATATATTTAAGCTTTAAATTTGAATAGGATCACATGCGTCATACAATAGTTCATTGTACAGGATGTACGTAGATAGTTTCTATATAATGTTTATTGATAACGAATGTTTAACAAATATCTTCTAAACAATTAAAAAACATCATCAAAACATTTAGAAATTGTATTTTACTTTATATAGCAAAACAAGTTGAATTACTTTTTATATATTTGTTTTTATTATATATATATATATATATATATATATATATATATATGTATTTTTAAATATACCTTCTAAATGTGTAATTGGCGGCTTGGAGACGGGGAAAGACCTGAAACAGGCTCTGATAGAACCAAACCCCAAGCGCCGAATGTTGCCAAGCCAAGCAGTAAGCGCATAATCAGCAGCGCATACATAAATTACACAGACAAATGCACACAGACATCGGCATATATATATATATATATATATATATATATATATATATATATATATATATACAATATACAGGCATATATATATGTGTGTTCATTTGGCATTCATTATCATGCATTTGAAATTTGAGCTTTTATTTCGCTGATGTATTTACTTTATTTTATATTTTTATATTTTCAAGCAATTTTTATTTTACTTATATATACATATAAAAATATGTATGTATGTATATTTATATATAAATATATTATTTCTTTCCGTTGCGCGAGTTGAACTTCCGTCCCCGAACTTTGGGCTTATATACCCTGCATTAAGGTATATAGGTATATACATATATATAGTATATTGAACTGGACTAATTTCCATTGGCAAATATTTTTAAAAATCTAAGAATCCTTTAAACTAGGAAGGATGATTATTACTTATCTATATTATTAATAGATAAATCTTTGATAGAAATAAATTAAATTTTTATTTATAATTTTATGTATTTTTTTTTTAAAACCCTTTTTAATATATATTTGTATAATATATAAAAATATCTTTGAATTAAATATAGGTATATATAAAAAATTTTACTTTTTCCATTACAATTAAAAATATATTACTAAAGATTAAAGTTATAATTAATTTACTATCAAAATTAAGAACAAAAGTTCAAATTAATTTAGAATTTAATTTAATACCTTAAAAAAGATTTTCAATTCACTAAAATTTCTGCAAAGGGTACTACAAAGTCGTTGACTCATTGAAAGTAAAGGAAATATCATTTAAATTTATGTGTGTCTTAAATACATACATATATATATGTATATATAATATACATATTTATATTTTTAAAAAAAAAGTAGCCAAATGCAATTTAATATATATTTAGCTTAATGTCTTTACCAGGGACTTAATAATATTTTTATTTTATTATTAATATAGAGAGATAAGTTTAGCTACATATATTTTATATTTATAAGTTATATGAATCTTTAAGATACTTTAACTATGGCCAAAGTATTGCTTTAATATAGAACGATAAGTTTATTTCATATTTATAAGTTATTTGCATCTTTAAGATACTTTAACTATGGCCAAAGTATTGCTTTAATATAGAACGATAAGTTTATTTCATATTCATAAGTTATATGCATCTTTGAGATACTTTAACTATAGAAAAAGTATCGCTATGCCTTAAAAGGAGCAAAGTAAAACTAATACTAAAAGTGATAAAAGAATCCTTCAATTTAGCAAAATAAATAATGTTGACATCACTTTACATACATACATACATAGATACATACATAGATACATACATAGATACATACATAGATACATACATAGATACATACATAGATACATACATAGATACATACATAGATACATACATAGATACATACATAGATACATACATAGATACATACATACATAGCTACATCAAATAGAACAGAAGAACTAAGGGATAGAAAATAGAAAAAAACTTTTGAAACGAGAACAAGTAGAGACATAAACAAGTCGTAAAACTTAAACTGAACTCCATTTTAACATATAAAACAAAAAAAGAATGATAAAAGGGCGGATTAAGAGAATAGAATAAACTTTTTGGCAAGGGGATGGAACATACAATTACATAGTGGAACATAATAAAAGCTTCTATATACATATATGAAAAATATTTTAAACTTTATTTAAAGCCATCAAATCTATGACCAGATAATAAAAATCTTACTTAATAAAATGTAGGAAAATTTCAAGAAACAAAAAATATACAAGGAAAAAACTAAATTGGGTCTAAAATAAATATAACAAAACAAAAAAAGCAATGATAAGATTACTATATGTTACTTTTGATAAGTACGTGAAAATTGTTCAAATGATGACACTATAGTTTAGGTATTACATTGACGCATTTCATCTAAAGAACAATAATTTTAACTTTAATAAAGTCTGATTAAATGGTTTCAAATTTAAAATAAATATTTGGGAATTATTTCAATATATTAATACATTTAGAATGCGAATTAAAATTTTAAAAGTATTCAAAATTATTAATGAATTTTATGTTCTAAGATGAATTTAGTTTAAGAAAACTATTTGAAATCGATTTGAAGTAGTTGTAAAGTTTCTAAAAGTCTTTTGGGATTGTTTTCTTATATAGTAAAATTAAAATTTTATATATATAAATATAAAGTTCCGTTGGGATTTCCTTCGATTGTAAAATAATTTTAATGTTAATTTTAATTATCGAAAAATATCAAAATGTTTTTGGAAATGGAAGTTATCAGAAAATATATATATATATAAAATTCGATTACTCATACGCAAAACATATAGCAAATCATATTCATGTTGATTTCCGTACAATGATTTATGCAAAAAGAAATAAATTTAATTTTCTTAGTAATCGCTTATCATTTGTGGGAAACAGCCGATATACAAACATATATATAAACATATATATAAACATATATATATATATACCTATATATATATTTAGAGTTAATTTTGTGTTCACATTTCAATTGATGATGACAATATAAACGTCTCTGGTCGACATTTGATACTCTTCTGTTTCTGGCTGTGTTCCACTTGCTAAGCATAACTAATACATACTTATACATATATATTCTTGTTCATTTACTTGATTTCTTGTTGTTGTTTATTTGTTGCTATTGTTATTAGCTTTTTATTCTTGGCAACTTGGTCGTTGTTTATATTATTGTTTTGTTGTTTTATTTGTTTAGGTTTTTACGTAATTTTATTTTTCTTCGCAGTTGTCGTATTGCTGTCGCACTTTGTTCCATACCATCTCCTTACCTCTACCTCCCACTCTCTCTCTTTCTCTTACTCTCCCTCTCTTGCTCTCTTCCCCATTCTTAATGTCTCTGTATCTGTCTCTTTTGTGTGCATTTTGCAAATAGACTTCGTTGCGCCTTTTGGCGCCTCGTCTATACTACTACTACTTATACTATATATATATATATATATATATGCATTTGTATAATATTGCTAAGTTTCCTTTTACTTAATAGGGTACAATTGGGTATATATAGAAAATTTTACTATGCATCTGAAATATTTGAAAACCTTTAAAAGGTTAAATATTTTATAAAAAATTTTTAATATATTTTTAATTATAATTATATAATAATTATATAAAATTAAGTCAGTACAGTTCAAATAGAATTAATCAAAAATCAATTTAAAAATATTTTCAGCATATATATTTATATAGATATATCCATCTATATAGATATACATACATATAAATAATATTTATTATTTATTTTTAAATTGCGTTTTAATACTTTTTCATTTTATAGGGTATAAAAAGGTCTATCTTATAGTGATGTCTACTTGAGGTTTTTTTCTCTTGTTGTTTCTGTTGTTGTTTCGCTTTATCAGCAATTTCTGCATGTGGGAACCGTTGATTTTTGTTGAATACCCTGTAAGACCATTAAAGCAAAAGGTATATTTGACTTTTCTTTTATGTTGTTTTCTATCTTAAATATTTTTTAGCTAATTTTGCTTTAATAAACAAAAAAAATTAATTATAATTAAGCAAAATTTCTGTTATTATAAAAATTATTATTTAATTTTCAACTTTAATTAATCTTAAAATATTATTTTGTGTTAATAATAAATATAAAAAATATACAACAAAAAAATTCATAAATTTATTGCTAGCTGAAGCCAATTTGTCGTTATAAAATTAAAGAAATGTTGTTTTTCGAAACCAAACAAAATTTGCACAGGGTATTAAAAAGTCGGCTTGCATCTCTAGTGTTGTATTTTCTTATTTTATTTTGTTCCAAGTGTTTGGAGCGAGTGCAAAAAAAATGAACGACAAAAAAAAAAGGCGGGAAGCGTGCAATTTTTGAGCGTTTTCTTTTCACTGTTGTTCTGCTTTGAGTTTCTAATATTGCAGTGTTGCCACCTGGCCAAGGGGAAAAAGCACAAAAATAGGATCACTTACTGATAAAAAGCGTCTCGTCTGCTCAGTCTCTCTCTCTCTATCTTTAATACATTCCATACGACGTGTTGCCATCTAAGTCTCTCTCCCTCTTTCTCTTTCTCCCTCTCGTTTTGTTGCTGGCATCTGTCTTTGGGTTCCGCATGAATGGCATTTGTTTGACGTTTAATTAGCAATGCACGTGGCTTTTATTTTGCTTTTGGCATTTATGCGATACCGAAAAATATTTCATTAATAAGTATCAACTATTAGAGATAGACATAAGTATATATATATATATATATATATAGATTATATATATGTAAATGTCTAGGTGTATATATATTAGGGCGTTCCTTATCCATTAAGTATTTGCAAGTGTAAAAACTTTGACGGAATTATGCAAATTTCTTTTTGTTTTGTTGTTTTTTGTTACAGCTGCAGAATCGAGGCCATCAATTAAGTAAACTACAAGTTGAAAATAAGTATACGTCATGTATGACAGTCCATTAAGAGATTTTTAGCTTGAGAAACTTATGAAAAATTTGACATACCATAGTAACTGTATATAATAGAAATTCTAGTCTGTACTAGTAACAATAATTTAAACTGATAAATGACTCAGTCAATATACAAAAAAAAATATATGAAAAAAAGCACCTCAGTCTACTTATTTCGCTTGATTCGATCAACTAATTGGTATTTGGAGAATTTCTATAATCAGTTTTAGTTAATAACTAAAAATTCCAGATAAAGACTTTTATGGGTTAAGAGAAAGAGTATAAAATAACATTCTATTTTTGAATTTTTCAAAATTAAACATTTTTGTATATAAAAGAAGTGCAAATCTTGACTCTTATGCTGATCACCTTTATACCTATATATATATAGTTGATTAATAACAATGTTTACATATTACACTTCAATTTACTCTTTAACACTTTAATTAACTGTTATTTTGGTTAGCATACTCTTCAAAGTAGTCGCCCTAGTTCCCGTTACACTTATATTTACAGTTATTGTTACAATTGCACTTATGTTAACAGTTATTGTTGACAGTTTTGGGTTTCTAGTATACTAAATGATAAGCGGATTTAGGTTTATACCCCTAAGTATCAGATACTGGCTATTGCATTTATCATTATAAATATTTGTAAATAATATGACACATACTCTCGCTATTTCTTTCTCTGTCATATGCAAATGCTTGACACGCTTAGAGTGAGCGAGCAAGTGAGACTAGAGAAAACCGTAGCAGCAGCTGCTATTTATTGATATTTTTTTTCTATATAGACTAACTGTAACTATGACACATTGACCGATTAATATGCTTGTCCGATAACGTTTTTATCATAAAACATTTTTATTAGGTTTTTTTATGATTGAATTACTCACCAAATATCATATTTTGATTATCCATTTAAGATAACTTAATTAATACACTTTAGTCTAAGGAAAATAAATATTAAAAATTAATAAAACAAATATTTTCATATGCTTAAATTAGGTTTCAATAAGAAGATGGAGATCCTTAAAGACATTGCTTCACTTTAGAGAGTTAACAGTAACTGTTAGCTGTTAACAGTTTGATTAATCATTTTTGTCTGTTAATAGTTAAACTTTATCTTGATGATCATCTAACTAAAAAGAGCTAAGATAAGTGAAATCTTTTATAACAAAATGTATATTTTTATAGACTAAAAACTAAGAAGTTTTCGTCCTTGCAGTTATTTAAACTAAACTCAATTTCAAAAAGAAAATTGAGATACTTTAAGTCAATACCTCGGTTTATAGAGTTACAGTTAACAGTGACTGTTAGAATGATCATCTCTGTCTGTTAACAGTTAAACTTTATGTTAATGATCATCTTACTAAAAAGAGCTAAGATAAGTGAAATCTTTTGAAATAAAATGTATATTTATCTATTAATAAAAGTTTATAAATTTTATTGACTAGAAACTAAAAAGTTTTCCTGCTTGAACAACAATAAGAACTTTATTAGAGTAAAACTAAATATATAAATATCTTAAAAATACATTTAAAGATATATAAAATATGTATATATATATATATATGTAAGACAAAAATTGCAAAAACTTGGCTTTTTTTTTTTACTAATTATAGACTTTAAAATAAGTAAGTAAGTTGTTGCTGTTGTTTGCTGTAACTCTCCATATCTCTAGGCCAACAATAACAATAAAAACAACAACCAAAGTCAAGTTCATAATTTCAATTTGAAGGTTTTGGGTAAACATTTTGCTAGCACACACACACAAAAACAAAAAGTAAACAACAAAGCGTACAGCGTAGAAAAAAATAATAGTAATAAAACAAACAAAAAAAAAAAAAAGCAAGAAAAAAGTGTGCAAAAATTAAAAAAAAAAGAAAGAAAATAGGGAAAAAAAATAATGCAAAAATATAACAAAAAAAAAACATAAAAAAGCATGAAAGAAAACAAGAAAGAATATGGGAAAAAAAAAGAGAGCAAAACAAACTTATATGACAACAATAAATTTACCTTTTTCCTTGTATGCAATTTCACACTCTACCTTAAGGTATATACATACTTATATTGAGTCAATATATAAACCAAAGAAAATATATAAACATAACATTTTATAACGATTTTTATCAATTATATTAATACAATAACAAACATTTGTTCACTTGAATGCCATATATATAAATCAATAAGACAATATATATGTGTATATATATATTATTTAAGGGTATAAAAATTTCCTTATTAGTGTTTTGTTTTAAACTTGGCGCCAATTTTTTTTTTTTTATCACGAAAAATTTACGAGTAGGCAATAATTTAACTTTACTTTGTTGCTTATCTATATGATATTTAATCGGCATAGAAAATGCACTCGAGAATTCTAAATGAAATTCCTTAAATTACTTAAGAAATCAAATAAAAAAAAAAAAACGAACTAAATATAATTATAAATAAAAAATGAAGCAAGCAAGTCGTCCCTGCCGACTTTGAGTATACCCTGTACCAAGTAGAGGAACTTTATTAAATCAAACTCCTTGAAATTTGCCATCAGTTCAAACTAAAATTCTCGTCACAAGCGGCAGCAACGAACGCATGCTATCTCGCTCACACTTACTACGCAATGTCGCACATGGCATTTCAGTGCAAATCGTACATTGATATATCTTCGCTAATTCTTGTCCGATTTTAACGAAATTTGGTCAGCTGATACCTTTTGGCCATATTATTGGGTGTGCCAAATAAGAATACGCTACCTTTAATTTTACTCTAGTTATTCGTTTTTCCTGAATTGCGGGGGCGGAAGTGGGCGTGGCAAAAATTTGAAACAAACTTGATCTGCGTAGACACTACACGAATGCTGACACCAAATTTGGTTGCTCTAGCTCTTGTAGTCTCTGAGATCCACGTGTTCATACGGACGGACGGACGGACGGACGGACGGACAGACGGACAGACGGACATGTCTCAATCGACTCGGCTATTGATGCTGATCAAGAATATATATACTTTATGGGGTCGGAAATGCTTCCTTCTGCCTGTTACATACATTTAGCGACTTTAATATACCCTTTTACCCTATGGGTACAGGGTATAAAAAATTGATTTACTTACTCATGAAATTTCATAGAAATACAAAATTAATGGGGAAAATGGTTAGATAGCCCTATGGCGCCTAGTTTCTTAACAGTTCGCTATAATTGACAATATTCTAGGGAATATACACAGACAATCTATTCATTTATTTAGAAATTAGAGTGGAATTTTGTTCACACACTTCATATCAGTGATGAATAATAAAAAAATAATAAAAAAAAACTAATAATGATTTCTTTTTTATTTTATTTTTGACCAAAATTTTCTTTGCTCTGTTTCTGACACTATCAAAGAGCTTTGGTGTTACTTTAATCTACATTGAAATTCTAAAGTTTCAATTGATTCTTTTTTTTTTTTCATTTTGATTAAGTAATAGTTAAATATATATATATATATATGTGTATATATGCCTTATCTTTATGGCGCCATAGTTAAATTTCTGACTAACATGTCGTATGAGTGATATTAGTTTTTGGGGGTCCTATTTTAATATACATTATTATCTAAATACTTTTCAAAAAATTATAAAAAATAAAACCAGCCTAATGAATAGAAAAAAAGTATATATAGTCACTTAAATAAAGGGTAATGCCGTCTTTGTCATTTTTCTTGGAAAATTTCAAGTTGTTTTCATTTCTACTAACCTCTCTTCTCTCTCTCTCTCTCTCTCTCTCTCTCTTTCTCACTTTCTTGATCATCTCTTTTATTTATTCGCATGCTGAATCATTACATTGTTGTCTACGATCGTCTAGGGTTTGCCTTATGAATGAATGTTAGTTTTTCATTTCGATATTTTGTGTCAATATTTGCCTTAAAGGCAAAAGCAAATAAAAAATAGAACGTCAATGCGGAAAAAGGGCAATAAAAACTACTGTTCCTTTAGAAAATAAAGGAAATTGTTGTGTACATAGAGCAAAAAAAAACAAACCCAAAACGAAAATAGGCAAATTCATTATCGTTTACGATTTATTCATATATCTTTTATTTTTGTAACTAAAAGAGTTTTCTACATTTTATACCCTTGCTGAAATAAAAGTTATTTAGATCTGAGTTAAGAAGAAGTGTTACTGACACTATATGTATATATATTTTTGATCAGACTCAAAAGTTGAGATGATTTTTTAAGCCATTAAAATATCAAAATATATTTATATCTAAAGCTTACGAAAGTTTTCTATAAAAAAACAGTTGGTAGAAAGTTCTTCAATTGCTTATATCAGAGCCTCTTTATCATCTTTTATCTACATATTTTTTTGTTTGAACAAGTTTGATTTATTAACATTCCATATAGAACTTTTATAACACGTCTACATAATCTATTAACATTCTATATAGAACCTATTTGGAATCTTTCGATCTATTAACATTCCATATAAAACCTATTTGGAATCTTTTGATCTATTAACATTCCATTTAGAACCTATAATGAACAACTAAAGCATCTTTCATCTTTAAATCATTTTATTAAAACAAAATTCTGAACTCTTCATTCCATATAGATTTCATATAGCACCTCTATATCATCATCATTCCGATCTATTAACATTTCATAAAGATTCCATTTAGATCATTCTCTTTATTATCTTTTATCTCTATATCTTTTTGCTTACAAAATTTTGATCTATTATTCCATTTCATATAGAAACTATCTATAATCTCTTTATCATCTTTCATCTCTATATCTTTTTGAAATTCTGATCTATTATATAGATTATATAGAACCTATATACTATAGGAGTGACGATAGATCAGAACTTTCCAATGAAAAACTATGGTTTATAGCTTATATAGGAATGATATCACAACAAAGTTTTGCAATTAAAAATAATAATAAATAGGTAATATGAAAATAATCTTACATCAATATTTTCCAATCAAAACTAACTGCTAAATTTTTGTAAATTTTTTTGTGATCTTACAATGATAGATCTGATTTGTTGGAATAAGTTTTGGATCCCGACTTCTTGGAAACTCTACCCCTCTAATTTTTTTTGTTTTCTCACGTTTTCTTTTCCTCATTTCATAGTCAAACACAAAGAAAGGGTATACATAAATCGGCATTTGTCTGATTTCTTTTTGATTCTTCACTTTTCTAATCAGAGATAGGGCAATAAGAAGTCTCATAACTTAGATATTAGTTGAAGCTTTTTCAATTAATTAATATATGCACATATATACATATAAATATTTATATATATGTATATAGCTTTTAAACAAATGATTGTTAACTATCTTAAATGCTTATTAAATAATTTTATTTTGGTAAAATTACAATTTAGGTAGGTCCATTATCTGTTTCGTTTCACCAAAATTTATCAGTGAAAAGAATCTGTTTCGTTTACTCTTATCTAGCCTGACTATATATATACTATATAATGTATATATAACAAGTTATACATAGTTTAGTTAGTTATACAACAATATTTGCTGCCTGCCGCACCTTATCAACATCTGTTGATATGACACTCGGGGTCAAGAGGCAAGGCAAGGCAAGACAAGGCAAGACAAGGCGAGGTAGGGCAAAGCGGGATTGTGCGGTGCGGTACTGGGTGGTCAACACGTTAATGCAATTAATTTTAATTAGGTTAATCATTGTCGTTGTCACTGTTCTCTTTGCTTTCTTATTCTTGTTTTATTTCTTTCTTTTTGTGTTTGCTTCTTTTTGGCCAATTTACTTGTTTAATTTCTTCTATTATTTATTCTTTTTTTTTTTTTTAATTTTAGTTGTTGTTTTTTTTTTTTTTTTTATTACTATTTGCAAAGTCTTATATATTGCTTATCAAAATTAGGTCAAACTTGATGTAGGCACTTTTCGTTGATTAGTTCTAAATTGTTGGCCATTGTCGTCGCTGGGACGCCGTCGTTTTTTTTGTTATCAATAATTTTGTCGCCTTTTGGTAACAAATCAGTTTGCCTTTGCCATAAAATTAGCTCTCTAAGTGTTGCCGTGTGCCGTTACTGTTACGTGCCACCACCCCCACAACAACAACAACAACAACAACAATAATAACACAAATGTCTTCTATAAGAAATTTTTTGTGGGGGGGATTTTGTTGTTGTTGTTGTTGCTCTCATGATACTTTTTTTTTTTTGCAGATAAAATATTTTTGCAATGCGACTGTTAATTGAAGATAACGGTACATTTTGATATTATTATTTATAAAGTCAAAATAAGTCACATGCGTTCGTGTGCCCAGTAACTAGTGAAATTTCTGATATCACGTCCATGATTAGTTATTACTTTCCGGTGAATAAATCTATAATAACTACTATATAGTAAAATATGCCAATTTGCTCGTCTCGGTAGGAGGTTTATATTTGATAGTGCAAATTTAATAATGGAAAAAAAAACCAAAAAAAAAATTGTCAAAAAGTCGAAAAATTAAATGAGAACAAAAAATCATCTTATTTTTTAGTTTGTAATTAAAATTAGAGAAATTATAATATATAATATCCTAGCTACTCTATGTTTATATAGATAAAGTTATTGTTTGATTTGAAAAACTTCTACATTATAGATATACGATGTAGATATATGATAATAAAGATGATTTAGATGAGATAATTAGGTTTAGCAGTTGGTGTATTAATTTTTGGGTTTAAAAGAAATCAAATTTAATTAAACATAATTAATAATTTAATAATTTAATTTATCTAACAAAAATAAAAATTATATTATATATTTATTATATAGCTAAAAATTAAAAAAAATATATATATGCTTAAAAATATTAATAATTATATAAAAATATCTGTCTTAAAATTAAAATTTCAATACTAAAATATAAAGTCATTTAGTTTATATACCAAAAAACAAATATGATTTTTTAAAATTTTTAAAATATAAATAATAATATGTAAAATTTGTTGTCTAACAATTTAAATTTCAATTCAAACATATTCTAACTAAGCTAAGAAAATAATTAGTAATTTATTTTATATACAATTCAATAACATAATTTTAAAAATAAAAAAATTAAATAAAAACTTTTTTTTATATATCCAAAGTAAATAGGATTTTAATTTAAATTCTTCAAAAAATAATTACAATCATCAATATTAATTACATAATTTTAATGCTTGTTCAATATAAATAAATAATAAATAATTATATAGAAAACTTTATGACAGATATTTGATTTAAAAAATTAAATTCTAATTCAAAATCATTTTTGAATAATATAATAAAATTAAATTTATACACCCAAAAAAAAATTAAATAAAAAAAATGATTTTGTAGGAAATGAAATATATAAATTTATTATTAACTAGATAAATCTGTAAGTAAAAATTTAAATTCACTTGCGAAAAGATTCGAATGAGATATTACTAAAATAATATACTTTATCATATAATATTAAAATTATATATTTATAAAACTAACAAATAGATTCTCTGATTAAATTAATCTAAAAATATAAATATTAATATATATATATATATTATCTATTATATTATTTGGAATATATAAATAATCTATTAATAAAAATTAAAGAATCTAAATTAAAGTAAATTTATCATTATTAGTTAATATAATGATCGATTCAACTTTTCCCTCTCTTTCTTTCTCTCTGATATTAATCTACTAATACAATCTCTTTTATATATATTTAAATTTATAATTCGTTTGGCTTATAAAATACTTTTTAATAGACACATATTGATGATATATTGTTACTCAAAAAAAAAAAAAAATGCAATATCATTTATATGGTTTTTTTTTTTTGTTATTTGAGCTTTCTTATCAAGGATTTACTTTAGATTTTTCCAAGGACACGGTCTGACTGCTATTAAGTTAGCAATAAATTGTACAGGTGACTATTTTCAATGAAATTGTTTAACTTATCTCAACTATAATCATAAACGAAACAGTAATATTTGTCATCTTTGTTGCTATAATATTTCAATATTTAAGTATTTGGTTATTTCCCAAAAGAGTGCCACTATTTCATCTTTCACTTATATGGTAGTCTAATATATATAAGTATATATATATATATATAGAATTTGTCGAATCATGCTTGCTTTAAGAGCTATGCGGAAAAGTTTCTAGAAATATACATATAAACGATATTTGTATGTAAAATTTCTCTATGAAATGGTGAAATTCTAAAGGTAATCAAAGGAAAAGAAAAAAAACCTGGGAAAATTTACTGACCTGCAAAGCAATGACCCAAAAGATACTCTATAATATGAAAAAGAAAATAAGTTTTTATATAATAAAAAATAAAAATAAATCTATTTAAGAAAGTAAAGAAAATATTAGTATATAATTTTCCTATAATTAATTTTAATTTTAAATATTATTTAATTATAATTAGAAGCAAAATATTGCAAAATATTTATAATATTAATATTATATATAAATTTATATTTTCCATTGATCAAGTGCAAGTAAATTTATTTTTAAAAGTCTTTAAAATAAAAGAGAAAATAAAATCTGAATTTAAGACAAATTGATTGAATAAGCATATATATACTAGAGATTAATTGGGAATATATATGTATATATATTAAGTCTAAATGCTAACAATTGCTTCACTTTTTAGATATACCTTTAGATGGACTTTATTTATAGGGTATTTATAGGTATATAAGTTAAACAAAAGGGCAAGGGTATACAGTGAACGTGTTTCCTTATCTCACACATCAGCCGGTGTCTCGCTTGCTTGCTAATCGCCTGCTGTCACACTATCAGCTGTTTCGCATTAATTACACATGAGCAAGCGAGAGCGAAAGTCAATGTTACTCATACGCACCGTTGCCGTGCCAAGATTTTTTTTTTTTCTTTTTTTTTGTTTCAAAGCAAGCGGCAAATTTGCGCACAAAAAAAATCTACGCATAAGTGTTTGCACAAGTGGAAATTATAAACTAATCTAAACATGATAATTTCTTTCACACATAACTAAAAATGGTTAAAAGGCGTATGTTTTTTTTTTTTTTGGTTGCTTGCGTAAATATTTCAAGTGTGCCCACTGATCATGATGATGATGATGATGTTGATGGTGCTAGTGGTGCTGTTGCTACAGATTAGAAAGAAGCTCATGATATAGAAGGGGAACATGTATAAGGGGGGAATTGATTATATTATAATTATGCTGTTGGCAACAAGGGAATTGGTACAACAGAGCGTATGAAAGCAACGTCATCACATTAGCATTATCATTACTATATGTATATATATGTATATATATATATATTCTTATCAATATTGCTGGACCTCTATTGGCTTTGAGTCAGCTCTACTATATAATTAATGAATTGTGTTTCCATATTCAAATTTAAAGCTTTTGGGATGCTGTTGGCGTGATAATGATGAATGGAACCTTGGCTAGGCAAAGAAATATATATATATATATATACAAGTGATAATAGATTGTCCATTTGGCAAGTGTTTCAAAATCAATTTAATACATATATATATATATATATATGTATTTACAATGAGATCAAATCTATTAACAGTTAAGGCTAATTGAACAGACAAAATGTAGAAATTAAACTATTCATTTTAATAGATCGAATTTTATAATACCCTGGCAAAAATATATAGAAACTCTTCTTAGCTAATTAATTCATTTAATTAATTAATTTATATATATATTATATATTATAAATTTTCAAATTTTACTTAATTTTCTATACCCTTTAAAATGTTTAAAAGTTTTCATCATCATTCGTATAATCTCTTTGCTAATCAATGTAATCATCATCATTATGTTGCTTTAGAAATATTTTGAAATGTTTCATTAAAATGCGACATGTGTGCCTTATGTTTATTGTTTCTATATACATACATACATACATACATACAGATGTATACATATGTATTTAATTTATTATAACAACAACAAACAATCAACCAAAAAAAAAAAAGAAATCTGTACAACCCTGTCCCATGGCTAATGGTGGCATAAATCAGTTTTCATTTGTAATTGAAATGGATTCATTTCCTTATTTTTTTTTTTGTTTGTTTCGCTGAAAATTGAATCGAAATATGATGACGATGTGTGTGTGTGTGTGTGTGTGTGTGTGCGTAGCGCCAGGGGAATAGTAGTGTGTGGCAAGATAAGGGTACTATGGGAGCATCGCAGTCACAAGTGCCACTATCTCTCTCTCTCTCTATCTCTATACATATATACAGTTATATATAAATATATAATTATACATTTTTTCAATCTTAAGTTCTATTCGAAAGATGGAAGGGGAGAATACAAAGTTGATTAATTAAATTTCTTAAATATTCAATATTAATTATTAATTGTAAAATAAATAAAAATTACTAAACTAATTAATAAACTACTTTAAAATTAACAATAAAACAAATTAAAATTTATTATAAATATATATAAAATTAAATTTTTTTTTATTAAATTATTATGATTTATTTTTTAATTGAATTAAGCAGTTTAAATTCAATTTATTATTTTTAACTAATAAATATTAATTATAAAATCAATAATAAACTATTAAAAATTTTGAATTAATTATAAATTTAAATTAATTTAATTTAATTTTGATATAATAAGCTATCTAAAAACAATCTATAAATATCCATAAATATTAAAATTTCTAGATTTGTTTTTAAATTATTTGTTTATTAAATTTAAAAAAATAAAAATGAAGTTATTTTAAAACATTTCACTTATTTTTTATCTAATTAAATTTTGTTTTCATTTCTTAATTAAATATTTGTTAAATATAAAATAGATTTGTTAATTAAAAATTATTTTATAATAAAATAGATTATTATAAAATAAATATAATTCTTTTCAATTTACTTATTTACTGGTAAAATATATCTTTATTATATTACTTATAATATATCAATTAGATTTAATTATTTTTAGATTTAAAAAAAAAAAAATTATAAAATAATTTTTTGAAATAATGATTTTAATTTTTTATTACAAAATGGATTTATTATAATATATATTTATATATTCATTAACTATAAAATAGATTTAATTATTAATATTAAATTAATGACAATTTAAATTATTTATAAGTTATAAATAAAATTCCTATATATAACGATTATATAATATATTTAATTAAATTTTTATTTATTGGTTATAAAATGCAATATCCAAGTATTTAATTTTTAATATATAATTTAATTAAATAATTTCTTTGATTTTTTCTTTTTTTCTTTTACTTACTTTATTATTTCTTAGTATAAAATATAATAGAAATTGTACCAAACTGTAAAAATCACTCGATCACTTAACTTATCAGCAATTTATTCTTATATTTCTACTATTTGATTAAACAATTTTATTCTTAAGATGACCTCTAGACAATCGAAATTTGTGTTTAAAAATTTTATTTAATCTTTATTACTTTGTTAAAATGCAAAATTTTATAAAGACATTTTATGAAAATAAAAAAGGCATTCATGCATTTGCACAGATTATACAAATTATATATTCTAATTATAATGAAAACGACAACAAATTGCAATAGATTAACTAATGAATGAATTATTAATATAATTTGCAATTAATCTACAACACGAATATATATATATAGAAATATATATATATATAGTTAGTTATTTGTTCTATTGCAAACAAAGCGAAGAACCGCATAGCTTAGAATTGTTTTCAATTTGTTTATCATTATAGAATCTTGATCCATTTGACGAAAAGTCTTTTCGCCCACATGCATTTGACATAAATAGGTTACGGCAGGTTGGTTAAAGCTTTTCCTCAACCAGATCGATTACAATTTCGCCTGACGCACCACACACTCATACACACACACACACACACACACATTTTTGGCAAAAACAAATCTATATCTAAGTATCTATAAGTATTTGAAAATCCTTGTTTATATAGAGCACTGAAAAGAAGAAAAAAAAAGACGCGTGTGACCCACTTTTTGTTATACATTTTGTATTTGTTGTTAATATGCTTTTTCCTTATTCATTTTGTATTATTTGCTTCTCTTTATTTTTTTTTTTTTTTGGGGTTTACCCTTGCAGTGGGTATAATAAGATTGATTAGATGTTTGTAACATATAGAAATAAACGTTTCCAAATCCATAAAGTTTGCATATATTTTTGATTAGCATCATTAGCTAAATTTGGTTATGATATGTTCGATCCTCTGTCTGTTTCTTTGCTGTTTTTATAGTTTAAATTTCAAGCCAAGTAAATGAAACTTGGTAGATACGTGTTTTAGGTGAATAGATATAATATGATTTAGAATTGGAAGGATCGGACTACTCTATAAGATATAATTGCCATTGGAATAATAACTGTAGAAGAAAAAGAAACAAATGAAGAACGAATAACTATTATGAGTATAATATTAATGAAAATGAATCTTTTGAAAGTATCAACTTATTTTAACCAACAATATATAGAGATCATCTTTATAAGAAATTGGGAGGGGCTTGTCGGAACGCTCAGTGTGATGAGTTTTAATATATTCTATTATTCTTATACTTTTATTTTATTTCTTTTTAATATTTGTATTTAATTTAATTTAAGAGTATACAAACATCGGCTTCTTTATGTTTAGTTTCTTTGATATTTTTGTTTTGTTTTTGCTGTTCTCTTTGTATTTTCTTTTCCTTTTTTTTGTTTTAGCTTTTTGTTTAATCGTTCGCAGAGTCACATAGAACTCATAAATAAGATTACTGATTACCGTCAGTTGCCATAGCCCGTGGCTCGTAAAATATATGTCGCCGTCTACGTAATTTAATAGCTTCTCATGCAAAAATATAGACTACCTATATACATACATACATATCCAATATACCAATATATATTATATATTGCCATATAACTATGTATTTATGATGAGTATTTTACTTCTCAGTGTCTATGTATATACATAATTGTCTTTTGTGCTTCTTGTTCCATATATAAGTAAATATAATGTATATTGTTATAAACTTACTAAGAATATTGTATAACTATAATACATTGATGGTGAAAAAGAGAGAGAGAGAAAGAGAGAGAGGTATGTTGGGGTAATAGGGGAAGTGGTGTTTGGTTAGCTTTCACGGATCTTGTGACTGGAAAAATCACAATTTGCAATGCTAAAAACTTTGAAGGTTATTGAAATTAACTAATAAATGACGTTTTGTAGTGGCATTATAATAGTAAATTGCAATGAATACAAGTGAATGACTTGAAAAATATCTCTATATAAATATATAAAGATATTCATTCCTAATGAACAAGAACAATGAATAAATTTCAATCTAATGAAAAACTATAGAAATCTATAACAATTAAATTATTAAGAAATCTTTTTAAAAAACTTTTAAAGTGTTATATTATTTGTTTATATATATATAAAGATATATCTAAGATGTTTTATTTTTGTAGTTTTTGAAAACAAAAGTTTTGATTAATGAATGAAACAAAATTCACTTTAAAGATGAATGGTTTTAGATTAATAGATAGATTTATCATATAATATAGAGAGAGAATATAATATGAATTAATATATTTATTATAATTTACACTGACATAAACCCCTTTCCCCACTCCACCTTGTATAGCTGATCTTTGCATTTGCCTCAATTTGCATAATGCAAAATGATGCGTAAAAGCATTTTCACCCCTTTTCCCCCCGTTCCTTCTTAAACATGTTAAAACTAAAATAGAAAAGTTTTCAGTCTGAGAGCATTACATAATTTACTATATATATATATATATAAGCATTTCTGATATATTCTACTATTGCTGTTGTTGTTTTCTCTCATTAAATGCAAATTGCAAAATGCGCGGCAAATGCGTTTCTATTGCACGCTGCAATCGCTGTTGCTGTCGACGTCGACGTCGACGCAGGCGTTTGTAATATGGTAAAAGGTCTCGCACGTGTAAATGTTACACACTTACCAACATATATACATACACTCATACACACTGATAGAGTTGAGTTGTGTTAGCCGACAGTGAAAACTATTTTAAATTACATTTTGCTTACAATGTTGTTTCAGAAACTGCGTAAAAACCGTTTTAATCGCACATGCCAATGGCTTATGGCTGCTAAAATCATGTTAAAACGAATGGGGGGGGGAGGAGGTGGAGCAGGAAGATGGCTATAGTAGAGGTGTGTGTGCCAGTCTATAGTGTTTATATATACAAACTTGTGCGAATATGTTGGCGCATTATAAAAATTTATCGAAATTTATGCAGTAATATTATGATGGTGCTGACAAATGAGAGGGGGGGGTGGAGAACCTGTGGTTTGGGGTTAGGGGTAAACACTAAAATTTCAAAACATGGTAATATGCCATTAGGAGGTAAGAGAAATATTAATTTATATCACATTATATACAATTTTATACCCTCTAAAAATTAGTTTAAAAAACTTCTATATATATAAGGAAAAGATATAGAAATTATATATAAATATAAATAAATAAAATGGTTTAAACAAAAGAAGAGACTGCTAGAGAGAAGAGAGATGAAATACATTTAATAAACTTTATTTACCGATAAACCAATAAATAAAGTTTAGTAGATAAATCATTTATTTCTGTGGCACTACATTTTAAAGGGTATTATTAAAGTCGACTTTGCTTACTTAATTTTTATCATTTGTGTTGGCAATTTCAGGCCAAAAGTGCCTTGTTCGACTGCCTGCCAAGTACCTAAAATATTGTCTGACAAAGTAAAATGTTTTCATTTAAAATAAAATTGATTTAAGCATGGAAAAGTGCTAAATGCCATATACCATTTGCCATTTTGAAAGGCTTTCAAATATGAAAAGTGTATACTGAAATGTCCTTAGACTGAAAAATCGCATCGAAAAGTATATATATTCTTGATCATAAGTAAGACAGAACTGAATTCGCAAAAAGGTTTATCTTTGTTGCGAGGCAATCTTAAGATTATATTATATAGCTGCCATAGCAACAATTGATAGCAAATACAGTTTTATATCAATAACTTTGTTGTTTTTTGATCGAATTCTACAAAATTAAGTATATAGGTGTTTGATCTACTTCTAAATATATAAACCAATTTTCAAAAGAATCGGTTTACTATAACATATAGTTCCCATGGCATTTTGGTACTAAAAACTTCATGTTTCCCAATTCAATGAGACTAAACTACGTTTTTACTTGTTTAATACACTTCTTGTTAGCCTTCTTGAATATGACCCATAGATACGATTGGTCAGCAACAAAGTTTCAGATCAATAACTTGGTTATTTTTGAAGCAATTTTCGAGAAATTTGGTATTTGTGTATTTAATGAAATAAGAAATATCTATATTAAATTTCAAAAAAATCGGTAGACTATAATCTATAGCTGTCATAAGACCAAGAAGAAAAAAAATGTTAGAATTTTAGTTAATCAGTTCTTTCTTTTAGTTTTCAACTATTTCACTGCAAAATGTTGTTTCACCTTTACAAAATATTATTTAAAAAAAAACTTTTAAAAAGAGATCGTTTAGATTGCATTAACTAGTTTAACATTATCAATGTGAAGATCAATGGCAAACATTCCTTAACACTTCCTTTTTGACATTGACAAGCTCTCAGTCTCTTGGCACATGTGTGTGTGTGTGTAGGACTTCATTCATGTTTTTACGCCTCTCCTTGCAACACTTTGCCTCCTTCTATACCTCTAGCTTTGTAGATTCTAAAAACCATCAAGATCACATTTATCATGTGGCTTCAAAAAGAACAAAACGCATCACTGTCCATTGAACTCGATGAGACTTCCTTTATAGTACAACCATCATGGCATCATGGATATTTTCTTATGAACGAAAAAGAGGTTGCGGGGAGGGGGTTTATACAAAATAAGTCAAATGAAATAAAATGAAATACTCTCGCTCTCGGCAAAGCCAACGACTTTTTGATTATGTTGCAAAACTCTTTGGTTACCCCTTCCCCACAACATGATTTTTTTTTTTATTTTTTTTTTTTGCGTTCTGACAATCAGGCACATATCAGCGTCGTCGTCGTCGTCATCATCATTTTTTATGTGCCAACTGTCATTAGCTTCCTTTTGCACTGTTATTTATCTTGAACGTTTCTGAAGTGACTGAAAAACCAGACAGAGACTCAGACTGAGACTGGAACACTGCCACAGCGTAGCAACAACGCAGTGGCAGCGTCGGCGGTGGTGGTGGTGGTGGTGGCTGCGGCTGCAGCGGCGGCGACTCAAAATTGAAGTCAGACGCATAATTGCGAATTATCAGAGTTTTACAATGACATTGTGAGCATTTTTAATGACTTCTTTGGCCCAGAACCGAACCGAACTGAACCGAACTTAAGCTGAACCCCAAGCTCTCCAACATATTCCTTTTTCTTTCTCATTCACTCTTTGTCTTTGGCCAAGCTAAATGTGGAAAGAGACATTTTCTTCATCTTTTAACTTACACTTGCATATGGATGGATATATGGCCACAATACAAGAAACTCAACTGTCTGCATGCCAAACATTGCCGGACTGTCTAAAACAAAGCCAAATGCATACAAGATACAAATGAACGAATAATAAACACTCTTACTTTTTACCATTCAAAATCTATTTAAATTGTTATTTCATAATGATTAGGTTAACTGAAATTAGTCTAATATGAATATATAGTAGGTTTGTTACATATACAACTAATACTCTCTATAAAGTCAAGTATAACTCCAAGAAATTAACTTTTGTTTCATAATTTTCTGCCTTACAAAATGAGGTTTCATACTTAACTTCATTTTGTATATTGCAATTTTGGTTAGGGTATAAAAATCATAAATATATGTACATCATTGACATTTGACAGGCAGACATACTCTTTCCCTCTTTGCCCTTCCTTTGGGTTTGCTTTAATTTTATGCAGTGTCAAAAAATGTGTGTGCGTGTGAGTGTGTGTGTGTGTGTTGCTCTTTCCTTTTTGTTTTTTTTTTTTTTTTGGCAATAACCCATCTCAAAGAGCCATCAGACGGGCCCTGTTAATGTTCCTTTTTCATTCCGTTTAGTTATGACAAGATATTTTCGAGATACTTTTGTTTGGATATGGCTTTTGTTCTCGAAAGTGGGGCTAAATTTCAAAGAAAAACGTTAAGGATTTAGTTTCCCTTTTTTTTTTTATTTTAAAAACTAAAAAAAATAAAGAACTAGTTCAACAAAAAAATATATAGAAACTAATGAAATGTAGCTACATACATTTATAAGTAAATTTGAAAAATATACCAAAACTTTGTTAATTAAAACATTTAGTTTAGAACTAAATTAGCACTTTGTGAACTAGTTCGTTGATATAAAATTAAAGTTAGTTATATTTTGAAAAGAAGGATAAAAAAGAACTAGTTCATCAATCAAATATGAAAACTATTGAAATTAAGATACATTGTTAAGTTGAGATAAAAGATTTACCAAACTGTACCATTTAGAAGATTAAATATGAAACTAGTTTAACACTTTGGGAACTAGTTTATAGATGGAAAGTTAAGCTGTGGTAAATGGGGTATACCTATATTAGATTAAGAATAGAACCCGTTCAGCACTTTCTGAATTAGTATTAAAACTTAACTTAATTAAATAATTGTAGAACTTTATCATAACCTAAAGATCAATCTTTATATAGTTAATAATCATACTTAATTGTTAACTTGTGTAACCTTAACACATTGGATCAGCTGACTTTATATAGGTATTCATATATAATTGTAAATAGTTCATATTTGTCAATTTAATTGAACTCAAATAACAATAAACTAATCTTTAACTACATTTAGAATAAGATCTTTCACTTTTATTAAGAGTTGAAGTAGTGTATACAAATTCTGTTCAAAACGGTAAATCTATTATCAACAGATATTTGCATGTGTACATACATATATATATACATATATATATATATTTGTGGCAAATGCTTCCTGAGTGTGTAGGTCGAGGAATTTGTCATGTCGAGGCTAACTTCCGGTAATGTTTCTTTTTTTTTTTTTTTGCTTTTAAACGAGGTCACAATTGAAAAATTCTCGGGAATTACCGAAAGCCCAAGAAATCTATTTGAAAAAAGTAGCATTAATTCTACATATGTATATATATATATACATATATCGTATGTATATGCATACATTTTGTATAGTCGGCGAATAATTTGATTAGCATTTGCCTCAATTAATTGTTGTATTATACTTACCGACTATTCCGATTACACTTGGCAACAAAAACATGTCTTCTAGATATATATACAGAATGCTTTCAACTGAATGGAAATATATGTTGACTAGTTTAAAGATAAGATTTTTTTTCTTTTTTTTTGGAGGGTGTGACATATCTTTTTCTATAATAATATATACTTGTTCGTATGCTTATTATATAAATGGCATACCATTCCCATGGAGTTGTTTCCCCCATTACCAAAACTTTTTATGACCTGCCCTGCCCTGCCTTGCCCTGTGATGGAATTGTATGAAATGATGTGGCATGCCCCACACTCTATACCAGTACCTATATATGTACATACATACATACATACAGATATATATATATACTAAATTCAAATTCATTTCTGGGAACACTTTTGAATCTTCTGACGGAAGTGGATAGTGTGAAATTCTTGCGAAAAGAAACGCTCAGCATTTGAGGGTCGTTTTCTCTTAACTAAACAAATTGTACATATGCACATACATATATAGTGTATATATATATATATATAGACAAATATTGATTAGATTGCAAAATTCAAACAAAAGTTCGAAATACTATATAAATAATGATCATAGTACAATATAAAAAGAGTAAAAAAAAAAAAAAACTGATAATGTTTATATCAAAAAATTGCCTATGCAAATATAATTTGATATTAAAGTTGCCTTGACAGAAAGGTAAATAAATATGTATATATATATATATCTATGTATGTAACTAATATTGAAAACTTATTGTCGCAACATTTAACATAAATCAGGCGAAAGCCATTTCATGTATAACAAGGCATATTATAGTACATGTCTCGACTTTGATTCGCTTAGTTGTTAAAAATTCGCACATTTTCTTCTTTTTTTTTCCTCCCCCTCTTTGCTCCATACCCTTCCTTGTACCCTGTACCCTTTGCCTATATCCATCTACTTTTCGATTGGCATTGTCATGTAGCCGGCAATTAAAATTGGTTCCCTTTCTGCCTGTCAATTGGTCAGGGCAGCTGTTAAATAATTTATGAAGTGCGTAAGGTCTCTTGCTACGCATTTCAAGCAGTTTAAACAAAAAAAAAAACCCCGAAAAATACCAACAAAAATACACAAATTATTTAAGCATCGCTCACGCATTTTTTCCAGTAATTTTTTTTTTTTTTATTTTGTGCCGGAAAAAATATTTGGCTACGCAACAAGTTTTGCTCATTAAACTTTTTGGGCACATTTTGCTGACTGCATGCAAATGCCACTGATTAAATGGAAAGAAAGAAGCAGCATCGTTTTGGTTACCATGGCGCCATTTGAGTTACCAACATAAATCAACAGGTTACCAAGTGCCAAAAAGAGGCACACGCGCCTTAACAGACACCAAGAAACAAAAAGAAGGCAAAAACCAAAAAGAAAAATGGAAAGAAAGGTTAAGAAATCGTAAGAAACCACAAATGGAGCTAACTTTTGCCATTGGTCAAGTGGTCAAAGTAATCGCTCAAGCACAACAACAATAGACATAACCAAAGTACCAACAGTCAGGGGGTTCTCTCTCTCTCTCTCTCTCTCTCTTTGTTTCTCTATGTTTCTCTATCTCTCACTTAGTCTGATTAATTATGAATTGCAGTTGCCTGCACTTTTGAATCAGACTTTTATTTTGTTGCAGTTGCATCGCTCGACTGCGGCACTTTTCATATTTTTACGCTAGCAGACAACGATGTTGATGTTGACGGTGACGATGACGACACCACTAATACCACCACCAGCACCACCATCACCACCACCACCAAGGGAATGGACATGGGCATGGGCATCAAGTTGTCTGGGGGCGCATTCGAGCAACAACTTTTGTCACGCTATAGCCTACAATAGCCCACAAACAGGAGCGGATTACTATAAAGAAAATAACTTTGCTTACACAAAAAAACAATAAAAAAATATAAAATTAAAGCAAACAATTTAAAAAATTTTAAACTTAATAGTTGCCTTATTGTGCAATTCTTGCAATTTAGGTCAAAGGTTTGTCTAAATGCGCTCCTGTCTTTTAAGTTTAGTTAGGGAAAGAGTTCATTTCCATCAAGTTGGCGGCATGCACTAATGCTCCGAGCGGCACGTCGCAGTGTCTTTATCATATAAACGGTACGATTTAAATTAATAATTAAGCTTCGGGTTGTGGTCTGGCCATCTGCTTACTTTGCAGGTGGTTGGATGCGAAACGGATTTAACTCCCCTCTGTGCCCAATTCAAAATCAACTAGCCAACTGCCAGCCAGCCAGTCAGTCAGTCAGCAAACAAAACCCAACCAGCCTGAGGGCAATAAATCAACAGAGACATTGACTTGCTTACAATTGTGCAGCCAAATGTAGCCAAGGAGCAGTAACTAGATAGGGAATAAAAACTAACTAACTAAGTAGAAATTTAAAACTAAAACTATCAAAATAAAACTAAAAATAGTTTTTCTTAATCTAAACTTATCCTTTTTTTATACTTTTTCCAATTGATTTTCAAAATCATTAGTTAAATCAATAAAAATTTGCTCTAACTATATTAAACTTACTTTAAAAAATATTCAATTGATCTAAATCCTTATTCTTGATCGATTTGTTTTTTCGATTTTTACCCGGTTGGCTTTGTCAATCAGCTGTCAATCATAATTATCAGAGATTTAATTTTCATAAATTCTAACAACATACAAAATTTTGCCGTGCTCTCAAACAAAAAAAAAATTTTAAAAAAAAACATAAAACAAAATTAATTGCAATAATTTAGAAAACCAAAATTTTCAATTGTTGAAAAACAAAAGTCCGTTTTTTATATTGCGGTACAGTTACGCTTGCTTAAACTATAAAATGCAATAATTGTTTCAGTACCAAAAAAAAAAAAAAAACTATATCCGGAATCAGTATGCTATTTATGGATGCATTATTTAATAGCCTGCTGGTGGTTAGCTCCGGCTATGCCCTATACACACTCCATCCGTATCAGACTCCGTACGGTTATACGGCCGCTGGTGTTAGTATGATGCATGGATTATTGGGCGTTTTGAGAGCAGTTAAGAACGATGATGGTGAATGCCATGGCTTACGATTGATCACATCGGGAATTATGGAAATTGTACCGCTACCATTGACCAATATTGAATTATATCTGAAATCGGCTAGTCCACATTTGGCTTTGGCTCATGGTTGTTTTGTAGTACCTCTTTTTTATGATATATGGGGCAAATTGAACAATACGGAGGACAGTTCAACGGAAACTTTGAAGGAACTCACTCTATTGGGCAATGTGGTATCAATGCTCTTTTTGGGTGTAAATCAATCGAGTAATATTTATGGTAGTATGGCGGCTATTGCATTTGGGGCACGCTATGGTTCCGGTTTACTTGACCATTATTGGAGTGGTCTGGGTGGCAATTTTAATTTGTTGGCCAATTCCACATTTATTGTACTAATGGCCATGACTCTATCGGTCAAGTAACTCCGTTGGTTTATAATAATGAAGGGAGGACAACAGCAAAATCATCTTTTGTTACAGCAGCTCAAGGCTAAATGCTGGCGGTTCATTGGCTCAACAATGGCTCAACAACTCAACGGCTCAATAAACTTGCAATTAATGTTGGCAAATTAAAATGCAAAAAATAAACATTAATTGCTTTTTGTCAAAAAACAAAAATATAAAACCAAAGTTAACCAAAAAGGAGCAGCAAAAGGAAAACGAAAATAAAAAAAAATTATCAACATTTTAAAGCAAATTTACACAGACGAATGGATGATGAGGTGATATTGAGCCTGGCTCACAGCATGTTAATGACTAAGGGGCAAAAGGAAATACAAAAACGAGTTACACAATCCAATATCGCTTTATATATTTGTGCGTCATTTGGTTTATATATCAATTCATATCAAATTTATTGTAAATCTATTAATATAAAAACATGAAACTCTTTGTGAATCAGAAAACTCAAATCTATTTACAATAAATGTAAATTTGTCTCAATATTTTGTATATAAAGGTAATTTTTTAGTTCGTTTCTTCCATTAACTATATTTTACAGTTATTTTAATATTTCTCATGTAACGGTTTTTCAAATTAATACTGGGAATCATAAGAATGAATTCGATATCGAAGGTTTAGGCAATTAATAAAATCTGTTGCCTGCTTTTGTGCGCTAAAAAGGTGACAACGGCGTCTGGACTAATGAGACGGCGCCATAAAAACGCCAAACAAATGTACGGAAAAAAAAAATGAGCAGCAAAATTGTTATTTTTATTTTTATTTGCGGATCTTGCTGTAAAGTAACAATTTATGCATTTTAATTAATTGCCAGTTTGGTTCGGTTCTTTATGATTATGAGAGATCGGTTCCTGTAAATTTCATCTCAGATTTTTGCCGACATCTGAAATCCGGATTCTTGGGACTAATCATTTCGTCATTTGCATTTTTTGGGTAGACAGCTGCACTTAAAAGAAAAAAAAACAATTTTTAATTTTGTTGCTGTTAAAAGGCCAATAAAAGTACATTTGCCCAATTTTGGAATGAACAGCCAAAAAGTAAATGTTCCTTAAAGTAATTAGCACTTTGGGAATGCATTAAGGATTTATCCGGTTTGAGAGATTGATTTACTTGTAAAAGCATGATCGACCGATATGATTTTACATATGGGTCGTATACGTAATATTTGAATTTTGTTAGAAAATGCCATCTAATACTTAGATACATGTATACACATATATATCGCATATGCTTTTACGACCATAATATTGTCCAACTTAGGGTAACAATGTGCATATCCGCAAGCGGAAAAGATAAGACTCGTACAAACATTTACATACATACACACATACACTAAGCAAACCAGAGAAGAAGCAGAAAAAGTAACCGCAAAAACATTTCAAAAATTTATAAATAAAAAAGCAAAAGAAAGAATAATAAAAAAAAAAGGAAAACGAAATACAAAACAAAACCCAACAAGACAAAAGCAAACCAAAACACAAAACGAAGATAAAATGTGGAAAAAAAACAGAAAAAGAAACGCGCGCAAAACTGCACGCCAAATGCGCCGGCGCAGACGCAGACGCTATGCTCCCTCAGCCGATATCTTTCTCTGTCTTACTTCCTCTCTTTCTTGCTGTCCCGCTTCACTGGCCATCGCTATAAGTTCAAAAACCTGCATGCTGGTGAGTGAGTCAACCTCCAACAGTTGGTTAAAAATGCCGGCCGGCATTATTGGCGCAGTCTCCTTCACTTTTGCGCTTTTAATACCCTGTAACCCATAAGATGAAAGGGTATATCAACTCTTTAGTGTGCTTATATCTTTCTAGTTGACCCCTTGTAAGAAACATATTATTTTAAAACGATGACAATTTTGCATAAGTTTGGTTTCATAACATTTATGTTGGACATCTACCTAATGCAGGGTGTACCCAAGTCGAAACTACACTACTTATACTATTTTGAAGTATATATGAAAGCATAATATGAGCATCACCATATAAATGTATGCTGTATAATGCTACAGGGTATCAGAAAATCGAATTCCCTGCTCAGATGCAAAATATATATATATATATATATACTTTTTTTTTTGTTTTGTTGGTTTTGTTGTTTGTCTTGTTGCCTTTGCTCTTGCTCTTTTGCCTCCTTCTTTGCGTGTTTATTGAAAAGGCGACAACAACAACAACAATAAGCAAAGAAACGAAGCAAAGACCGAAACGCGACGCGACGCGATGCGATGCGAACTGATGCGCATGCATGCAAAATGGATGCGAACATCAGAGGAGTTGAGGGGGCGGTAAGCAACCAAGATACTACATACAAACGAATCGAGTGTGCGAATACGGCTAATGAATGCGAATGCGAAATGGCACAGAGACAAAGAAACAAACTGCAAAATTAAAGCAAACCAAACGATTACTGTATACCCTACACAATTTCAACTTTATAAATTTTTGAATTGCCTGTAATCGATATTAAGGATCAATGTTAGTTAAATTAATAAAACTGTAGGCAAAATTCATTAGAAACAAATAAGAAAAACTTTTAAGACCAATATTTTCTATAAGAACAAATAAACATGTTTTTAAATTGTTTTCCATTTGACAATATTAAGGAAATAAAGAAGAGTGTTGTATTATTTTTATTTTTAGAGCTTTAAGTTTCATGTAAAATATTGATGGCAAATTGAACAAGATCAGAGAAACAGTCTCAACACTCTATTGTGGCCCACACATTCCCATGTCATATCTTTATTGAGTGCGATACACATACACACACACACACTCACACACAAAAAAACGTTCGAAATTAAAGGAAAATGTTGACTCAGGCGGCGGATAACCGGCAACCCGGCGACCGAGCAACCGGCGCGAAATTCAAAAATGCTGCAAATCAGCTTCGAATACAACTTGAGCTTGGACTTTGGAGGCTTTTGTCGCCTTGTTGTTATTGCTGTTGCTGTTGTACGTGATTTGTTTACGAATCTTAACAAAATATGTACACAAAATGTTTCAAGTTGCCACAAAAGCGACATCAGTTCAAATATTGTGTATACTTAAGAAAAAAAAATCACAGTTTATTTTTAATAATATTATTTTTTTTTGTATTGCCCTTGTTTATCAGTTCTCTCCGTTTGTACAACGGTCTATTTGCATTGCAAGACCAAAAACTAAAATCAATAATTGCGAAATGTGCAACAAAAAAAAAACAGTTAACCGGAAGCTAATATCAATTTAACGAATTTTTTATACACTTTAACTACTTAAAGTTCTTATAAGTACTGATGTTACTCTATCTGTCTGTTATACTAATAATATCGAATATAATTAAGATATATATTGTATATATAAACCTATAGATAACTCCTTAACAACCAAAGGAACAATTTCTAATTTGTAATGATTTAATTCTATTGACACATTCTTTGTTTTTAATTATTAAAACTTAACAATAATATAAACAATTATATTTCATATATAAATTTTATTATTAATTTTCATTAATTAATTAGATATTATAGTATATTATTAATAGTAGAGTATAGATATACATACTGAACCGTTATGGTTACTTGCAGTTGACATTTATTGTGAATGTGACTCACAATCACACATACATGCATCCCATTCACATTCACAACTAAACAAGGCGTGGGAGTGACTACTAGATTTACAATTTATGTGTCTGTCTCTGTCTGTGTGTGTGTGTGTGTGTATGAGTCTGTGTATTTCTACTTGTATGAATCATTGCCATTTTTGTGATTTTCAAAATTCGTAGAACTACTACAGAATGCAATAATATACAAACATGAGTAAATTTTGATTGTCAGATCACGATGCTGGCGGCTGGTATGAAACGCAAGTGAATGAGTTGAAATTTTTCTCTCTTTCTATATATATATATATATATTATATATAGAAATAAGAAATCCAACACATGAATAACAATATTGTGAATTCATTTGGCATTGCTTGTAGATCAATAACGGTATATGCATATATGTATTTATGTATAATCTATATTCCTATATAAAATTATATAGAAAATGTTATAACATTTTTTTATATTCTTTATAGACTAATCTAAAAATTTATTACATTCTGTTGCATTTACTTAATAACTTAACTTGACTTTTTTTTAATCGCAACCAATTCGCAATGTTAAATACAAATAAAATTGGTTATAAAGTTGGTCTCCCATTTTTATAGTATTTCGAGTTTGGGGCCCGCTTGCACTTTCAATTAGCATAAAAATAATAAACTTAAGAGCCGAGGCAAATATTCATATTAGTGAACTTGTTAATTTTGTGGCTTTTGGTCTGGCTCTTGGCCTAACGGCCAAACATTTCCGCTTCACATTTTATATCTTAGTTTTTTTATTAGTAGCCTGTTAACAAGTACTGCAATATATAGATAAGTTCATACATATACATGCATATGAATACGTATATATATTATATATAACATGTCCCATTAGGGTGTTTCTTATTTTAAGTTTGTGGGCAAGGAAAAGATGCAATTGTTAACAAAATCTGTTAACTGTTTTCCTATAAGTATTTTGAGTTATAATTTTAATTATTTAATAAAAAAACAAAAAAGGATTTAGATTTATAGTTAGCTTAATTACGATTCTTTTGGCAAGCTGAAACTATCCTTGAGCCTTAAGTAATTAGTTTAACTTTTTAACTTTATTTTGTCTTGTTTAAGAGTCACTTTTATTTTAAGTTAACTTTAGGTACTATATCATATATGCTAAATATATATATATATATGTAAACTAAACAACATGCGAACAAACAAGGAAGTCTCAAACAAACGAGTTAAAGAAACATTTTCCAAATCATCTCTTAAATTAGTGCAAATCATTTGCATTGATTAAGCAAATTCATATTTGAATTTTTTTTTTTTTTTTGGTATTTTATTTATTTTTTTTTATTTTATTTGATTTGCCGAATAGTTTGTTCAACAATTTAAACGTAAATTAGCATTTTATCTGGCCTGAATACCATGACGTCACGATTATCGTGTTCACTACACACCATGGGAAGGATGAAGAATAGAAGAGTGGGGTGGAGGGAGTTCGAGAGGCATTATACCTGTGCACCTGTTGCCAACACTAACACAAAAATAAACTTTGAAAATGTATGCATAAAAGTTGATGTGTCGACAGTTAGAAAACAAGTTTCAAAAACTAAAGCTTCACGATTATAGACAGAAAAAAAAAACCCCATTTATATTTTAATTGAAAGCAGACTTTTAGATACCCTATATTATAAGCCA